>JABWPP010000050.1:153138821-153738821 GCA_016920855.1 Puya raimondii | reverse complement strand
CGCCTCGAGCTCGCGCGTACTCTTCGATGGCAACGGTGGTGTCGCGGAGGAGAGCCCGATGATAGGTGGCGTGGCGGCGATGGCGGAGGAGGAGGAGGCGGCGGCGGCGGCGGGGGAGGGGAGGAGGAAGCGGCGGCGGCGTGCGAGGAGCGGGAAGAACAAGGAGGATGCGGAGAGCCAGCGGATGACGCACATTGCCGTCGAGCGCAACCGCCGCCGCCTCATGAACGAGCACCTCGCCGTCCTCCGCTCGCTCACGCCAGACTCCTACGTCCAGAAAGTAAGTATCTGTTTGGCTCCACTTTTGTCAGTACGGTGCACACATCGGATGTTGAGGGGTGGTCAATAATTAATGTATCCTCTTGAGTGTTTAATTTGTAGGGTGACCAAGCTTCAATTGTGGGTGGAGCAATTGACTTTGTGAAGGAGCTGGAGCAACTCCTCCAATCTCTAGAAGCCCAAAAGAGAACACTACAGCAGCAGCAGCAGCAGCAGCAACAAAAGGGCAACACTAACATTTTCCCCACAGCTTGTTATGAGAATTATGACTCCCCTCCCTTCGCCCAGTTCTTCTCCTACCCCCAGTACGCATGGTGCCATCCTCCTCGCGACTACCCGTCGCTAGAGATCCAGCACCGGCCCGCGACGGTCGGACCGTCGGTGGCCGATATCGAGGTAAGCCTAATCGAGACGCACGCGAATATCCGCGTACTAACCGCGAGGCGGCCCGGGCAACTCCTCAAGATGGTGGCCGGAATTCAAAGCCTCAGGCTCACCATCCTGCACCTCAATGTGACCGCACTAGACGCCATTAATGTGACCGCACTAGACGCCATTGTGCTCTACTCTCTGAGCGTCAAGGTACATGCACCATTTACAAATATCCTATTATGCATATCTATATTTTTATTATTGAACCTTTAATCTGTGCGGCGACTAAATATTGATTATTGAACTCATAATCTGTGCGGAGTACATGTTGTTGTGTGATCTTAATTAGAAAGAAAACGGAATCAAAGTTAGCTTGATAGTTGTGGAGCGTCAGATATTCTCTTGCATTGCATCAGTCTTCTTCTGTCTTTAATTAGGCAAAGACTACTGCTGAAAATGTTCTTGGGCACCAACAAAAGTAGATCTGGCATGTACTACATACTATTCCAAAACACTCTTATTGGTGTTTGATGCAGGCTTTATGAGTGTCCTAGGTTTTGTCGCTTTGCACCAGCAGGAGGACAAAGGAAAAAAAAAAAGAAAAAAAAAGTGACCTTTGGTGGTGCTGCTGTCAAATTCTACATATCTTATTAATCTATAATTAGCAGAGTGATCTTAAACAATATTACTACATAGATTAATTTTACTTTTAGGGCTTTAGCAGTCACAGCTGATATATTTCATGTGTCTGCTGGGTTGCTGAGAGAGAATCTGTGGGGAAAGAGAGAGAGAGAGAGAGAGAGTACAATTGTGATTACACCCTGCGCTGCTGTGTTTCACAGAGCAGTGGCTTTTGTTCTGCTACAGGGTGGGTCCATTCAACAATTGATGCTGTGCTGCTTTTGACCAGAAAATGGTTGATTGAGATGCTATTCTATATCTGGGAGATATTCATCCTTGAGTACCCTATTGTTGATTGGCATTGGTTTCCTTTGATATTGCAGGTCTGAATTTCTAGGAAATGAAAATTATTAGAAGAAAAATGCCCGTTGTACGCTAATATATATATATATATATATATATATATAGAGAGAGAGAGAGAGAGAGTTGGAATACTATTAATAGTATTTAAGCCTTTTTATTATTCACTTTTTGACAGTTTGATCTACTCTTTTGATTATTTCTACCATTAGATCAATACTTTTTCACCAACTATCACTAAACCCTAAGTGATTATTATCATCGTAACTCTACAATTTCTAAGAGTTAAAACTGAATAGTAAAAAGATCCAAATACTATTAATAGTATTCCGGACTGTGTAAATTTTAAATTTTTTTATTTTAAAATATTTCTAAAATATATAAATGTTTGGTAAGAAATATTGATAAGACAAACAAACTCTAAGTAGATTGTAAGATGCCCAGTCTAGAGGTGTACAAATAATATTACTCTTTTCAGAATACTTTAACACTTCTGTCCAATCAAATATTTTTATTTCTATTTCTACTTATTATTATTATTATTATTATTTAACTTATTTTTTATAACAAAATTGTTTTTAGAATACAAACTAATTTACTACCCATGACAAGAAGTTGGGGTTTAAGTCCTAGTTCTACAAAGCACGAGCAAAAGATTGAATTTGTGATCTCAAATGTGACAATTCGAATAACAATTACTGGACCAATCTAGCAATTAATTTTTTTGGTAATCACTTGGTAAAAAGGATAATAACCACTGGACTAGACGTTCAGTACTTACACTGAAACGACTGTCTAAAGAATCTTTTGGTGACCACTTGCTATCACTCAAAAGTCTAGACAAAAGACATAAATTCTTCTTATAAATAATTGATTTAGGCAATTTAGAGTCAGACCAACCCTTTTAGATTGCTTATTTGCAAATGTCAATAAAACACTTCTACATCTTTCTGCTACAGAATCTGTGTCACCAATATAAAATTCCAGGCAGCTGCAGGACTCCAATTTTCTCTGAAACGACAGAGTCCTCTGACCCGATTGGACCCTCCAGACTCTGTAAAAGATTCTTCTGCTTATCCAGTTTTCTGTGCCCTCAAAGTTTTGTTTTCATTTTACTCTTTGTGGACCATCAGGTCACAGACAATTTTAACATGTTAATTATATTATAATAGTGATCAGATTCAATGTATCTAATCTATTATACCACACGGTAATTGCAGGTAGAAGAAGGATGCGATGTGACTACGGTGGACGACATTGCGGCGGCGGTTCACCACATCCTCTCTCTGATTGAAGCAGGGACGACTCTCGCGGACCGGTAGAGCACAACCGAATTAGTAACAACTTATTAAGCTTGTTTAAGGGGCCCGTTGGACCGTCGAATGTGTTTCTGCGAGGTCGGCCCAATTGCTCACTGACTACACTTCCATGGCTTCAGCCCATTGATGGCCCATTGGGCCGCCATTGTAGATCCTCAATGGGCTGGCTACATTGTGTATGGCCCGTCTTTATGTAACCTTCGTAACATGCTCTTGTTTCCCTAGAAATTTAATTAATGCCTTTGGAAGTGAGTGGTTATGCAACCCCTCTTTGTAAAACTACTTAGAAAAGAAGTGCCACTTGAATAAAACTATTTCTTAAAAAAAAAAAAAACTAAATACTGATGATTTTTTCATTAAAACTAACCTGAGATCCTCCTCCTAAATAGTAGATAGAGAAACTTCCAACTATTGTTTGTCACCGTGAAAGCTTTTAAATTGGTTTTTTTTTTTTTTTTTTTTAATGAACACATGACAACTACTTCTTAAACAGACACAGCTGATCTGTTAACTAACACATTTACACGTTGCAAATTCATAGGGGCCTCGGATTAATTAGAACAAAAACATATTGTTATAAGGGAAACTTTGAAAGAAAAAACAATGACCCATCTAAGTTTAACCATAAATCAGAACCAAAAACACTGCAACCAAACAACACGGCGCATGTCCACAGCTCTGATGGAAAAGAGAGAAAAAAAAAAATTGAAATAAAAAGGTTAAGTAAATGAATACCTAAAATTCCAATGACCTCCCTCAACGAGGAGGGATATAATTTGTTTACGAGGAGCTCAACCTCGTCCGTTACGATTTTTCATCGTACACAATATATTCAATTTTCTTTTTTAAAAAAGAAATAAGTTTGAAGGCCAAAACTAAATTAAATTTATTATTGTTAAAATAAAATAAAAAAAATCTGGCCCTGAGACAAATTTCAGGCCGCCACCTCCCTCTGTGAAGTACTGGGCCTTTCCTACTTGGGCTAAGTAGAAGTCTTACTAAAAGAAACACAGGCAACGATTTTCGTGCTTTTTTTTTTTGAGAAAAAGGTAGCTTGCTATCCATTTTATTCATTGGAGTGATAAATTAGGCTACATGGGTGAGGCAACAAAGGCATCTGGGTAAGGCGCGAAAGATGAAAAAAAAAAAAAAAAATCCCACACACGCACACATTAGAATCTAGAAGAAGGAATAAAATAATCACAAAGCTTCGACAGTTAGACAATCCGAACGACATCTAGGGCAACGGTTTTCGTGCTTCTTTGTTATCATATATCATGCATCAGGGACTCATACAGGATTCAGCAAAACTAGGGAAAATCACTGCCTACATCTAGCTCAGAAGCAGAGGAAAAGATAAGTTGGCAGCCTCAGAAATCATCCCCTGCTACCAGCAAAGAAAGAAAATTCGATTATCTGTCAAAGAGACCACCGAGAACAGATATGCCTTCTCAATCTTCTGGTTCTAACATATTTACAATTACATACCCACCATATCTAGCGCAGTTGTACAAACTTATGGTTGGTATCTGAGATTTCAAATTCGAAACTTAATTATTTTACATTTTTAGCTGAATTTATTTCTAAAGAATAAATAAAATACCTTGCTACATATCGGGCAGAACACTTCGTCAAATAACACAACTTTTACTTTTTGATGGGTGCACCTCACCGGTGAGACGGAGATCATTGTCGTTCCTATTGCTTTAAGAAATTCGAACCTGTAGGCCGAGTGATCCCCCATCTCACGAGTCTATTCCCTAACCACATACGGTAACGAAGAACGCCTGCATTATCATTAATGATTCTACAAGGATAGCATGTCTATATCATGCATTTACTATTGCAATAGCAGCTAACAGAAAGAAGATTAATTAATTGAAACACAAGAGATTATTCGGGCAGGTAAATTAACACACCAAATATCAAATCTCACTGGTCGAAATGATGGTCAACAAATTATCAAATTAATACAGTACAAGCCAACTAATAAATGATTTATGCGAAGGCCTTCACCTTGATTGATCGAGTACAAGTAATAATGCTTCCTACCCAACATCTTTTTCTTTTTTTTAATAGCCTATGATAAGATGACAAAGACAAACTACCACTTATTCTCTGTAGAACTGTAAGGCATTTGCGTAGGAAAGTAAGTAACATTTACTAGTTTTTGTGGCCTGGCTTAAGATATTCAATCCATAATTGGAGAGCCATGTGCTTGTCCCGCATTTTATGTTTTGCATATGCAATTTTGAAAACCAATAGGTAAGCTTAAAGTAGAACTTAACATTTAAAGCCCAGAAGGAGAGCTTAATAAGAAAAAAACAAAGTTAGGAAGAGAAAAAAAAAAAACCTAACACAATGATGCTAAAAAATACTTGTTTATTGATTATATAGGAGCTAGCGGTGGTAGGGGGCCCAACAAACCAGTGATACAAGTCATCAAAAATTATTCAATTTTAAGGACCATAATGAGAAAGTAATTAACCTGTCACTGTTCCCATCAAATACCAAATTTTAGCCAATCCTTTTTTTTTTTTTTTGGGACCACCTAATCGGCTTAATACCATAATCTTTGGCCTTAGAAATTTGAGGGCATCACCGATCGTCCCTAGCGCAAGTGGCAAAGGGTTTGATGGTTGGTACCCGAGATTCCGAGTTCGAATCCTAGTTGATTCATATTTCAAACCAAATTTATTTCTATACGAAATAAACGAAGCGGGTAGAGTACTATTTTTTTCTCAAAAAAAAAAAAAAAAAAATTTGGGGGCATGCAAGGATTCAAGAAATTGTATGAAGAGAACCAAAAGAAACCACAAATCTAATCCAAAATCCATTGAATATCCACAAGACAGAAAACATGAGCAATGAGGGGACTCACTCAAACCAGAAACATATCTTTCAGAGCAAACAGAGAGCCCTTACCGAGTAATCGGAGAAGAGGATTTCCTCTCAAATCATCTTGCATTGATGGATGATCAATGCGGAGGGCCCTTCGTCCCCGATTGAACAGTTTGAGAGCCAAAAAAATATACTCTTCCTCCCCTTTGAAACAATTCTGTAAATTTGTACTAACTCTATGCTGCTGCGTAGTATAATTATGATGATGATCCTCTTCTTTATACGGGAAGGGTGGTAAATTTCTTTTCCCTTCCATGGCTAGCGAAGCACAATCTCCCGCTCGAGGCCGACCGCTTCATCGGCTCGGGGCTAACAACACAATGCAATGCCCTGATCCTGCTGCCCTCCTTACTATTCTCCCCCGCGCACCGTCTCGACGAGCCGCTGCCCACGAAGAGACCGTTCCCCTTCGCTGCTGCTGATAGCTCGTCCTCCGTGCTCGCCTGAAGAACATCCGCGATCGAGACCTTGCCCCGATGATGAGAGTCCGCGGAGAACGACCGCCTCATCGGTTGGATGCCATCTTCCCCGACTTCGGTGATATCGTCGTCGATTTCTTCCAAATTGCGTCGTCGATCCTTCGGTTCAGCATGATCGCCAATTTCGGCGCGGGCCTCACTGTCGTCTTCTTCTTCTTCTTCTTCTTCAGAAGTAGCAGCAGTCTCCGAATTATCTTGGACGATGATAACCATATGATCATTCTCGTTCCGGCCTGCTGCGAACGGCTCTCTGGGGTTGGACGGGGGCTGCGGCTGAGGAGGAGGAGGAGGAGGAGGAGGAGGGAGGGAATTGATGAGGACGATGTTGGCGCGACAGAGAGGGCAATTGGAGTGGGACTTGAGCCAGGTGTCGATGCAGTGGAGGTGGAAAGCGTGGCTGCACTTGGGGAGCAGGCGAAGGCTCTCGCCCTCGCGGAACTCGCTGAGGCAGACGGAGCAATCGGAGCCGTCGACGAGCCCCTCCCCCTTGCGGTAGCGGTAGACGGTGATCTTGCCGATGAGGGCGTCGTCGAGGCCGTCGGAGGGGGAGACGTGCCAGGCGTCCTGTTGGTGGCCGAGGGCGTCGTGGTGGATGGGGGGGCGGCGGTCGGTTGCGGGGCCGAGGAACCAGCGGCGGAGGGAGCCCGGGGCGGCGCAGTACTTGGAGACGATGGTGTAGTAGCTGACGAGGAGGAAGGCGGCGGCGAGGACGCCGATGATGGCGATCATGAGAGGGGAGAAGGTGGTCTGCCCGGACCCCTCGTCGGCCAGCCCCAGCCCCAAGGGCGGAGGCGGCGGGAAGATCACGTAGCACCACTGCGGGCAGTAGATGCTGCACAGCCCCTGGGAGCAGTCCCTCGACGGCTCGTACGGAACCCACGTTTGTTGGTTCCCGCCGCCGCTAGAAGAAGAGGACGCGGCCATGGAAACTTTTTTTTTTTTTTTTTTTTTTTCTAAAAAAAAAACAACCCCCCAAGTTTCCAATCTCTCTCTCTCTCTCTCTCTCTTTCTCTGTGCTCAGGGCGGAAGTAGTAGTACTACTGCAATTAACTACTACCAGGAAATAGGATCTTTCTTTGGTGAGTTTCTGGGCCAAATGATTGGGCAAGAAGAGGTGGGGGGAGGGGGTTGTTGTTGATCTCTGGCTGGGGGGAGGGGGGCACTTTTATTGGGGACTGTGAGGAGTGATGTGAGCGAGGAGACTGAGAACTGAACGGGAGAAAAGGAGATCCTGCTCCTCTTTGAAGGGGGTGGTATATTTTGAAGAGTGGAGAAGGGACCAAAGTGCTTGTTTGCAAAGCAAAGTATAGACTATGCAACAGAGGCGACGAGAGAGAGAGACGGAGGTGTTGGCCTTTGCTTTTGTTCTGCCCTTCTTTTTCTGCTGTTCCCGTCTCTCTTTCTTTTCTTTGTCGCCTTCTTTATTATATTATAGGTATGTGGTGGGGCGGGAGAGAGCATGAGAGATGACACTAGTAGAGGGACAGTTGACTGGGGATAAGAGCGTCTAAATCTTCCATCTTGCTATTTATGAGCCTTTTTTTTTATACTAATCTATTTTTTTTAATAATATTAAATTTTTTAAAATATTTAAATTTTTAAATGAATTAGTATGAATTTGTCTTCTCTTTTTATGAATATACAAGTAGCATTTTTCCTTAGAGGTAGTGTTCTGGGTGCGTCAAATTCATCCGTTAATGTCGTATCACTATTGGGAGCAGAGGCTCGTGGAGAGCACTACAATTAGACGTAAAAAAAATCTTCTAGTTTCTATACGGAAAGGCTTCTTTTTTTAAAAAAAAAAATGCATTACCTATGTCTTTGATTACTATATGTACCTACAAGATACCCCAAAAATACTCATAAAGAGTTAGTGCTGTATACATAACAATAGCTGCTGCATGGTGGACATAACAACTAATGAAAATATCATTTTTTGAGCGTAACACGGAGTGATTTCCCATACAATATATAACATCAAACTAGAAGTTACATAATCACTATCAATAATATTTTCTTTTGGGATTGCTTGTGATGCGTATGTGGCATTAGTTTAAAACTTAAGCATCTTATGGAAACTTTTCTTTCCAGAAGAAAAAGGGGGTAGTTAGTCAAGGTTTAATTCGGTGGCCAACACTGAAGTTCTCTCTCTATTTCCAAGATGGTTTGCTGGTTTGATAGCTTTCTTGAGAAAATCCCCATGACTTCTTTATTAGTCAAACTTACTTTCTCAAGAAAGAATGAGCAGAACGTTCATAATTATCAACATTGAAAATGATACATGACATTGAAAATAAAAATCTAAATAGATTTTAAATTGGAAAAAAAAAAAAGTTGATAAGGATAGTAAAAAATAGGGTTAACTTTAAATACCACCCATATGGTTTCGTGTTTTCTCACTTTAGTGCCCTGTGATTTAGTTATTCTCTTTTTGTTATATTTTCGTTAATTTTTTTTGTTAAATTAATGAGAAAGTTAAAACTACAGAATAGTAAAGTGAATATTCGATAAATCATATGTGAGATATTTAAAATTTTTCTGTATAATTTAACGAAAAATTAACGAAAAGATAACAAAAAAAAAGAATAACCAAACCACAGAGTACTAAAGTTATACGTTTTAAACCATAGAGTACTAAAGTGAGAAAGCACGAAACCACAGGGATGATATTTAAAGTTATCTCTAAAAAATAGAAACGGTTTGATGAATAAGATGTAAAATTTATACCTAATCGTCTACTCTGATTACCACGAAAGGCGAAAGCTCCACTCTGATTAACAGACAAAGAAGTTGCTTTCTTGGTTAGTGAGGTTACTAGCATAGCAGTGAAAGCAAACCCCCTCTCTCTCTCTCTCTCTGTGCGTGTGTGTGACATGATGGTAAGCTATTCCACCGTGATTTTACTTCACATTTACTTCATCCTATTCCTAAATTAATCCATCAATGATTAGGCACAAAATTAAATTAAAAAAACTCTTTATTAAATTTTAGAAAAGCATTATTCTTGGTAGGAAGGAACTTCAGAAACGTCACCGTTATTTATCCTACCAACTAAAAGACGTGTGTCACTCAAATACGAATCACATATCGTAGAATTTCCTTCGTTGTTGCTGCACATATATTAATTCCCCAAACTTATTTTGCTCAACTCAAATGCTTATTGCGGATATGAACCTAACAAAGTTCACGCTCTAAAGAAGAGGTGTAGATTAACACAAGCAAAGGGCATGGGATGATCTAAGACTAAACTGATAATCTCTCAATTTCTATTACAAATTAAATTACTTCAATTATCTAAATTAAATTTTTTTTAAAAAAAATTAATCATCATAATAACTATTAGCAATTAATTATTCAGAAGATATACATTTTCTTTAAGCTAAAAATAGTTAGAACGGTACCGATCATATCTAGCATAGCATAGTTGGCTAAAGAGTTGATGGTCGGCATCTAAAGTTTCACGCTGAAAACCTAATTACTTCACATTTTTAACTGAAATAATTATTTAAAAAATAAATGAAGCAAATATCTTGCATCCTTTTGCTCTCCCTAAAAGAAAAAATAGTTAGAATGTTGAATTTAACAAAATGATTGTTTAGTTAAAGAAAAAAATAACAATTTACTTAAATAAGATGGCTCAAATCAAAAAAAAAAAGTGAACAAATATTACTTAAAAAAGTATAAATTTTAATTAAAATGGTCTTTATATTTAGAAAAAAGAATCATATGAGAAAAATAAGAGTGTTAGGTGCACCAATAACTTTGTGCGAGTTATCCAACCACAAGAGAAAAAGGGGCAGAATTGTAATTTACGGAAAAGGCCAGGGCAAATACGTAGATGAAGGTGAGATGCGGATCGAAGGAGTTGGGAAGTTCGATTCGTCTGAAAGGTGACGGGCCAACAACCTGTAAGATTCTGACATTAAAAAAATAATAATAAATAAAAGGGAAAGATATACGTACACTAATAATAATACACATACACATGTATATACAAATAAACAAATAAAAAGAGATGGAAAAGGGAGTTGGGTGTTGGTTGCTCCTATCTTAAATATTGTATGTAAATAAATATAGTATTCAAAAGCATAAGATAAAAAAAATGCATGGAGACTCTGAAATAACGTCCTAACTTTACCTTTTATTTTACTAGCACCCCAATTTAAGCTACTCACATAAACTACATAAAATAAATTAAAATTTTATTCGACAATGCTTTAATTGAATTTTAATAGCTTTACAAGTTTTTTTTGTTCAATAATGCTCCATACCAAATGAAGTCCGACCAACTAAGTTTCACTTCTGAAAGAAGAGAAAAAAAAAAAATCTAACTTCAGCAGCTAAAATGAGTCAAATCAATTGAAAAAAGGTTAAAAAGGCATAAAAAGAAAAATATAAAGTTTTGGATCTACAGTGGAGGGTGTCTCTTGACTCTCTTTACCTTTTTTTTGTTTTTTAATATATATGCAGAGTGGTTAAAACGAGATGAGTGGGCTCGACCCATCTAAACCTGCCAAATGTTTTTTAATTTTTCTTTTGATGGGCTAAACAATCTGAGGCCCACATCGATTACAACTCTTTGGTTTATATGGTAGTCACTACTGATTCGCTAAACAATATCTTTTGTTCTCAGTTTTCTTTTGAAATTAGTGTGTGATGAAACAATAAAAACGGAATAACCCAGTAGAGCAGAAGAGGCTTGAGAGGGAAGAAGAAACAGCATAGAATAAAGGCTATAATACACAAGTAAAAAAAAGGAAGGATAACACCACCTTTGTTGGGTTTCTTTTCCGAAAGCAAGGCAGCAGTTCCACCACAGGCACAGAATCCTTTTGGCTCATTATCTTCTTTCGACAACTGCTAACCTGTTGATTTTTCAGAAAATCCAAATTTATACCCCATTAGTTACAGTTAAAAATACATATAGACAAATACACAATATGTATGAATATATGTATGTATGTATGTAACAATTCCATATAAATCCAAATCAGCAAGCACCACTGAAGTGAGCAGTTCAGCATGATAGTTATCTTTCTAATAAGAAGTAGGTAACATCAAATTTCTGAAACTAACGGCGGCGAAGAAGAATCACAGGATTATAACTCTTGACAGGATTTACTAGTTCCAGAAAGAAAGAGAAAAAGGCATATCATCAATTTAATATAAGTTTTGGGGCCCGACAAGGTAAATATTCAGTTCATTCCTATGGTTATTAAAAGCCAAGAAAATATGTCCAGATTCATACCAAACTTTGCTAAAATCTTTGATAAGCTGGAAAAGCATGGGGTGAAGCCAGTTAAATGGTCTGGAAATAGATGAGGTAGTTTCCTCTTCTTTATACATTTTCCCTTCTCGATCAACAATTGGAGAGAGGCCAAGGGAGTTGCTGAGGAAGACACGGCAGGGAAGTGGCCCCATAGCTCGCGGCATAGTAAGCCAATACACGGAGGTTCTCGTACTTGCAAGTAAATAAATGATGATCCAATGAGATTTGTACGAAAATGATTGCGACATGACTGTTCAAATAAAAGCAATTGGAAACTCATTAGAAAGTAAGATTCTTCTCAATCATGTACAGAGTATACACCTAACACACTGTTAATGAGTTAAATGAGGTGGGGTCCTAGGGCTGTTCTAGGTCGATTGGAACGACAAGTTTGGCCACATTTCTCTAGTGACGATGTATTAAAGGATTCAGCGGCGGTCAACAAAACTTAGAGAAACAAGCGTTATGCATCTCGAAGGGTAAAGCACTGTTTCAGTGCCGGCCGCAAGAACGGTACCAAATCAGGGCAAAACTGAGGGCTTGTAGAGTGCAGGCACTCCAGCACAACAGACACCAGCAACTATCATTGAAATTGACACTAAATTCCAATAACATTCCCTCTCTTGTGCGCATTTAAACAAATCAAAAGTAATGTCAACTTCATATTAATTTGTTCCAGTGCCAAAATTATTGCCCGGGGATTTTTCATAAATGCCCGGGGATTTTTCGTGCAATCATTCTTATCATTCCAGACCTGACTTCCCGACAACACATTGTCACTCTGTGACCATTTTATGGTGTATAAATTCTGATGTAGAAACAAGCATCAGAAAAGGCAAGGGAGAAAGGGAGAATCCAAAGCCAAACTGGTCTGGAAATATGTCAGCTACAAGATGGGGAGCAAAAGATTGAATTATGCTTTCCATTTTCTATCAACACTACATTTAGCTAAAGAAGTTGCAGAAAATATAGAGGAAGAAAGGGGCCCCATACCCATAGCTTATGATATGGTAAACCCATACACAGACTGTTGCGAATTCCTGCACTTATTCCCAAATAAGTGAATCTGTGAGTTTTACTAGGAAAATGATGCAAGCGTGACGGTTAAATGACAGCAATTGGACAGTTAAGATTTCATCAATCATGTACCTAGTGCATACCTACTGCACAGTTATTGTAGTTAACACCTAAATGAATGGTTATCTGCAGACCAATCAAGTGGCGATTATATTAGATCATTTGAAAGCCACTAAAAAGATAAACTGGCCAGGTTTCTCTAGTGATATATTATACGGCTTAAGTAGCTGTCAGGAGAACATGAGAACATCTAATTAAACCGGCAATTCAATCTTAATCACAATCCCTTTCTCGTCCCACTAAACTACAGTAAGATAATTATACCCATCTGCATCAATCCAATGTGCATGCCATAACCTTACCCTCAATCATTTCCTAACACAATCAATCCAATGTACATGCCATAACCTTACCCATCTGCATCAATCCAATGCACGCGCCGGCCATAACCTTACCCTCAATCAATCCAATGGACATGCCATTACCTTACCCTCAATCGCCACGAAAAGCAACAGAGCAAACCTGACGCTTTGTATATCCTGTTCTAGACTTTGATATTATAATTCTCATCAAACTTGCTGAAAGTTAGGTCATGTTAGTTTTGAAAAGAAGGTGAAGATAGCCTGACGTCTATGCAACTATTCTACGATGAATTTAAAGAACTGTTTCTACCAAAATCCTTAAATGATCCCAGTAGAGCAGAATCTTTACCCATACTGGCCCCAGTACAAAATTGCCATGTACATTAGATATTTATCAGACATACTGAATTGCAGTAACCTTGCCCATGCAAGTTTAAAATAACTAAGTAATGTTACACCTGATATAAGATACCTACTTCATGTATAGGCATTTTAGTAATTACTGAGTAACAGGACACGGCACGACCACCATATGGTGCCGTCAATTAGATTTTCTCAATATGGTACTGCATATATGGCAAAGCCTTTTGTAAGCTACTACTATCGATATAAAGTGGGTCAAAATGGCTTGCTTACTCGCAAAACTTCGACAGTAAGATTTTCTACTAGTTCTCAACTGTCATAGGACATCAAAAGTTATGTGATGGAACAAGCTAGAATGATATAAGCACACAGAAAACAAAAAACAGTTTTTGCCATTGTTGGTAGTTTCGTTGCTCTTTCCTAAGAGCCTTTTTGTAGCTTAATTCATTGCCCAAATGAATGAAGCAGGTTGAGGCATCTTGTCTGTACCTCTACCCTCAAAGTAAAAAAGCAAAAAAACAGTCTTGTTATCTAACTATCACGGAGTTCGCGCATCCACACTTTCTAGCTATTCAGTTTTTTTATCTTATTATCTAGGGCCTCTCCTACTGCAACCTAATGACCAAGTCCTTTGTGATCCTATCCAAGTAATTTTGGTAGTTCTTTAGTCCTGACGACACCTTTAATAAAGCATTCCTACCTGATGCACTGCATTGTCCCTATTGGAAATGTCAGGAATGATGCTTGCCACCATTTTAGATTGCCTTGAAAGAAAACAGTGATTCCTTGTTCAAACTTTCTAGATAGCACCACTCCGACATATCAATTTCTTCATCTGTCCAAAGCTATAATCAAAGTTTGAACACCTGTAGTTTATTATCCTCCAAAGTGAAAGACTTAAAACCATGAGAACATCAGGGAGAAATCATGCGACAAGAAGCTGCTTATAGAGAAATTGTCCTCAGATATTCATGCGAAAGCAGATAATTGTTGTTTCAACAATTAAATGTCCTGTTCAAGTTCTTCACTTCTGAATGTTGGACTTGGAAATGATAAAACCTACATGGGAGTTCCAAGATATAGCTATAGTATTATGCCTTTGAAACGCAATAGTTTCCACCGCTGAATCAAGCGCATTTAAGGGAGCAGAAAGGCATCAGATAATCAGCAAGAATGACATGATTACTTCCAGAATTACAAAGTAACAGGCAGAAATCTTGGCATCCAAAGGGTCCAAACAATATTCTGTTTTTCCCTCCATTGAGTTTAAGAGATTTATTTATGTAAGCAACAAGAGATTCCATGAAGAAGAGAAAGGAGTGCAAACAAGTTTCACGCACCATACTTACTTAGTATTACCAATGCTTCCATACTCAAATCTCATGTTACATAATGAGGAAGTTAGCAAGGAGATTGAGAAAGATGATTAATGTACAAAGTTAAATAACAAGTAAAAGAATTTGACTTTCATGCCTTACTTTATCTTCCTCTCAATTGACATGGTTTTGTACATGATAGCCCATGCATTTCAAGCTTGACCCCTTCTGTAAGAATGAAAATTAAAATGGTGCATTTGTTGCCTCTAAGACTCGTCATGCTGCTCTTCAGCACTGTTTTCCTCTTCGGCGCTGTTTTCCTCTTCTGGTGCACTTTCAGTTTTATCATCATCTTTTTGACGAAATCTTAAACGGACAGGCCTATCCAACAGTTCCTGTGGGATGGCATTGGGTATACTTTGTAAATATGTAAACAAATTGATAGGTTAAAAATGTAAACAACATCCTATCAAACAGATCAAAAGTTTGCCAGCAAGAGGACAAAGCATCTGCCCACTTGTACAAACAAATTTTGTTGACACATGCGATTTTGTTCATTGGGCCTTTTGACTTATATAAGAATTAGGTTGAAGATAAACCCCATACTTTTCTCAAAAAAAAGAAGATAAACCCCACAGTGGAAAAACTGCAACCTACATAATTCCCATGTAGTGATACTTCTGATCAAGTAAATTCATTTACTGGACCTAAAACATATTAAAGTTACTTAAGGCCCCATTAGGTGAAGCAATTTCACTCTGAAAGCTTTTATTGAATATTATCTTATAAAGAGATGTTTAACCAACTGGAGGCTGCATATAAGGCAAACTAGTTGGCAATACAGAACACTCCTGTTCTATCTATAATTGAGTGATTTCTATTTTGCTTTCAACCCATATCTTCACAAAATTAAAAAGAAAAATTTAAGCAAGTTTGCTTAAAGAAGCATTTACATACCACTGTTGAGGACTTGAAGGCTCCCCAGAAAAATTAAAGATAATGATAGGCACAGTAAAATCAAAAGATCAGATGAGGCATTTTGGAAGTCTTCAGTGTAGTAAAGTACTGAAGTTTTAATGAGAGAACCAATAAATATAACACTTTTAAAATAAATAGCAGAGTTGGGAACTGAAAATTCGTTTCACCTTGCCATCCAGCTCAGCTATAGCAGCCGCTGCTTCCTCTTTTGTAGCAAAACCAACAAAACCATACCCGGCAGACCTTCCAGTAGGGTTCTCAAAAACAACTCTGGCGGATAATGGCTTATATTTTGCGGAGAAGAACTCTTTAAGGTGAACAGACCTAGCTTTCCAAGCAAGATTTGAGACATAAATTTTATGCCTTTCTTCTACAACACTCGCACCTGGTGGAGGAGGTGATGCTGGCTTCCTGAAGCTCTTGGCAAATTCCACCCTAATAACCCTTCCCGTTAACTCCTATACAGTTTAGAAGCAAAATGCAGCTCAAATTAATTCTGTATTATCAACCTAGTACAATTAATGAACTTGTTTCAGTAGGTCAAGAAAAATGAGTGACATTTCTTCTTAGGCCTATTATCCCTGTTCAGAAAAGATATTAGACAAAGTCCTTTAGTAATTCCTATAAATTTTGAGAAGTGGAGCAAAAACAAGTCATTTGCCTACAGAGGCAAAACTATCTTCACATCCTTATGTAATATTATCATGCTCCCACTGCATAATTATCAAGAATCCCAGCATTTCGACTAAAGCGTTGAACCTAACCAGATAAAGCATAAACTTTTAACCATTCAACCCATATACTCCTAAATACAGTAGTATTTCACTAACAACCAGATTTCATGCCATTAAACTCTTCATGAATCAACCACGCACCTATCACTTCTAATATTGAAAAGAGATAAAAATATATGAACGACTAGTTTTCAGTAATTAAGGATAATCAAGAAAAGAAATCAACCAAGGTTAAATAAACCCTAATTTAATCAGGGCTGATCAAGCAAACCAGCATAGAACCAAGAACTAAACGGCATAAACCTAAAATATGCCCTAGTTTCCTTACATAAGAGTCAAATCTATCAATCACGGCACGCGCCTCGTCCCCCGAAGCCATGGTAACGAACGCGAAGCCTCGGCTTTTCCCATTCTTCTGCTTAATGATCTTTAAAAAGAAAAAAAGGCCAAAAAAGAAGAAAAACTCGTCAGCATCAAGAAACGAATGGATTCGGCGAGTAAAAGCAATTAGGGTTAGGGGTTCAAGGACACCTCCACATCCTTCACGGTGCCGCACTCGCCAAAGAGCTTCTGAATATCGGGGGCGGAGAAGTTCCACGGTAGGTTCACCACGTAGAGCTTCCGCCTCTTCTCCTCCTCGTCCTCCTCCGTCGCCGCCGCCGCCGCCGCCGCAGCGACGCTCCCCTCCCTCGACGCCGCGGCTCCCTCCGCGTCCCCCACCGCCACTTCTTCGGCCGCGGCTCCCTCCGCGTCCCCCACCGCCACTTCTTCGACCGCGGCGCGGCGGCGGAGGCGGAGGAGGCGGGAGGAAGAAGACGATGGCGCGGACCGGGAATTCGAGAAAATGGCGGGGGTATAAAGGGAATTGCGGGATTTTATGGCGCGAGGGAGAAGTTTGAGACTGGGGGAGAAAAAGAGCGCCGTTGTCGTCGCCATCCGATTCCGAACTCCGAAGAGGGGTTTGAGGATCGGGAGGGTAGGGAATGGAGAGAGGATAAAATATAGAGAAGCCGAAAATGCCGAAATTGCCCTCCGACGGGATTTGGATAAGTCCGTCGCTCTCTCTGGTCCATTCACCTTGGGGCTGAGATATTTATCCCCACGCCATGGGCCTGATTTGGGCCCACATTGGAACAAGAGCGGCCCAACTTCGGGCCCAAACTCTGCCGTTTGTCCAAATAGAAATATTGCCTAGGCTTTATAGTCCACAACGTCATCCATGGACCAGTATCCTTTTCTTAAAAGACTAATTAAGTGCGCGTACGTCTGTTGGCCATAGGCACCCACACATTTCTGGGCATTATACGATTCAAATTTGGTGCCGATCAACTATTCTAAAACAGTGGTGACGAGAGAGAAAGAGCAAGAAAAATACGACACACATTTCGCAGATTGTACAGCACTGACGTTAGAATAGACTTTCATGGATCTTTTTTTGGCCCGGCCCGCTGATAATTAGGTAGCCATCCAATACCCAAACATATCGCGCTTTGGCAGCTACCGTATGGAGTATGCATTTGCCATTTTGCCCCATGTGCACCTGACCGATAGGGACTGAGAGGGACTCGCAAGCGACTGAAGAGAATGTGGTAAAAATGCGCGAGACGGGCTCTCCTCCCTCCATGCCTCATTTGAAAAACAGGCCCCATTTTGTTCTTTCCTAGTTTGGTTTAAAAATTGTGGTCCCGCCAAAAAGATATTTTATTCGTGTTTCCGCTCTAATTGGCCCGGCGAACTATAATACTCATCATCATCATCATCATCATCTTCCGCGTTGAGAAAGAGAGGAAAGGGTGGGGGGAAGAGAAAGCGACGGGTGGGATGAAAGGGGAGAGGAGATCAGCGGCGGAGGAGAAGCACCTGCGGTGGAAGGGGGAGGGGGAGGAGGAGGTGGAGGGGTGGCGGTGCCGGAAACACCCGTTCCAGCCCCGTTACGGCGTTTGCCCCGAATGCCTCCGCGACCGTCTCCTCCGTTTGTGTACGGATTGTGCTAACGTGCGCCCCTCGTGCTCGTGCGCGTGCGCCCCATTCTCTTCCTCCTCCTCCTCCTCCTCTTCTTCCTCTTCCTTCTCCTCCCTCTCCTTCCCCGCCGATCTCCCCCGATCGGGCACCACCGGGGCGACCGGGAGAGTCTCGAGCCTCATCGAGCGCGAGCCCCCGTTCCAACGGTCCGGATCCGTCGGGGCCGCTCATGTCCCGCGGTCGAGATCGATCGCCGCCGCTACGGGCGGCGGGGGATCCGGCGAGGAGAGGCGGCGGGGATGGGCGGGGCTGTGGCCGTTCGCGAGGAAGGGGTCGGCGGCGGAGGGGTGGAAGTGGCACTTCCCGAGCCCGATGAACTTGCTCCGCCACCGGAAGTCGGAAGCGGCCAGGAGAGCCCGCCGTTGTACTGAGGTTGACGATTTCCACCGTTAGAGAGGTAGGTACAGGCAATAAATAAAGAAAAGAAAAGAAAAGAGAGAAAAGAAAAAAATAGGAGAATTTTCTATTTTGAAGCTAGCCTGTGTTTGTTGGACTTCTGAGTTGTATACTCGTACGTATGTTTATTTAGCTGATGTCTGGACTTCTAAGCTGTAAATAGCTTCATTTTCTTATGAAGCTTCTGAAAGTTTGTTCAAACAATGTACTTTGTTTTTTTTTGTTTTTTTTCCTGTTTTTTTTTTTTTTGTTAGAGTTTGGAACAACTCTGCACTCTCATTTTTTTTCCTACCATGGAAATGTGGTGCCACTGTTGTTCGCGAAAAGTGAAAAGAATGGGTGTTTTTTAAGATGGATTAATGTGAGATGAGCAATATTACCAGCATACTTATAAATTAGCACTTTAAATTAATAATAACTAACTTACTAAATTTTTTAGTATAAAAAATTTAAATTTTTAAATAGAAGATGTAAATATGCAATGTAGTGGAGGCGACTACCGGGCCGTTGAGGAACAGGAGGGCACAAACATTCTCTGCTTTTCTGTGGCGATTGATTTGGCCCTCGCGGTGTTAAATTCATCTTTTTACCACAGCCCAAAACGTATCAGTTTTTCGCTCGCAATGTATCCGGCTGTTACTAGTTCGAGTAGTCCAATGACGTCTCAAACACCAGGTTCTCGTACCTTTTGCAGTAAAATCCTCTGGGCATCTCAACAATACGGCAAAACATGAGAGCTTACCATTTTCAATTGAAGCTTTAAAATTTAAATTTGATCTTATTATAGCTACCTGCTTTGATTGGAAGGCTCTAGATTCTTTCTGTTGTCAGCCGTGTAGCTACAGAGAAGCTCCAAGGTCCAGGCAATGTCGCCAAGCAATATAAAGAGATGCGCTACAACAACAGAAGTTTGGCCGTTCTGATAAATGCAGAACCAAACCATAATGCTCTCCCACCAAAGCGGTTTAAGGGTATGAGTTGCATTAAGAAAAGCATCCAATCACTGTGCAGAAAATTTGATCATGAGGGTTCACAAAAGTTACAGTTGCCTATATTCAAACTGAAGAAGAACAGCTTCAATTAAATTAAACAAGAGGATGACCTCAAGCACAAATGCCGCTTCTAATCACTTAAAAGGAAAAAAAAACAAAAAAATCTAATTAAAGTCGACAGATTTGATAATGAGCGACGAAAAGAACCTGCGCTATTGATCCATAGGCTCCAGTTCCATCAGCTCCTGCGCCCTGGAAATTAACAGATATTGCGAGTCATTGCAGAGTCTCCACAATTCCATGCTCTTCAAATCCCTGGGTTACTCCACATTTATGCAGAACACCACGCGAAAGAGAGAAATTACTGTATTCTTATTTACCATATTGACGATTGGTTGATACCAAGGCCATTGCACGTAAGTATCATTCCCTTGAATCTTGTCAGGTATTCCTGAATTACCGGAAAAGCAATAATCAGAAAAGGCACAAATGTGCGGGTGTCACCTATCACTAAGATGTAATCCTTACCCGTAGAGTGTATCTATTGATCTCATAACTACCAGATATATCATACTCGCGTCTTTTAGCTGGATCACTTAGCACTGCAAAACATCCATAAATTGCAGATATCAGCTTTCCTATCCCACTTCTCACATCACTTTCTAATACTCATCTAAAGTAATTCTTATAAATATTGTTTTACCAAATAAAATCTGACTTTGCATGATAGAATACTAGACAGAGCTAAATGATCAGGTCTATTTGTATGTATAACATTGTGAGATATAAACTTGAAAGCATCAATTTTTGAGCGGCAATTTTACATCTAGGCATGCATTGGAACCCCACAAAATAAAACAGGAAAAGAAAGGAAGAAGTGTATGACACCTAAAAAGGAAGCTGGGCTTTAATTACAATTAGTCCTTGGAGTTGGATCCTGATTTTAATTACATTCTCAAACATTCAAATTTAATAATTTAGTCTTTCGATGTAAAAACTAAGTCTATCTGCTAATATACCGTCCAGGAAAAAAAAGCATGTTAGCATCATTTGCTGCCAGGATAAACCTTAAAAATTGCACGACGGCAAAGATTAATGATAATAGCAACATTGCATCTATTTTTAGACAGTGAACTCACAGAAAGACTTGATTGTTATGCACTCCAATGACCAAATAGTTAGTATTAGAACTTTAAAGATGAAATTGAAATTGAGGTCCAACATCAAATGCTAATAATTTGTTTTAACCCTACGCAAATAAAATAAACTATTACCTTTGTAAGCTTCATTGATCTCCTGAAATTTCGCAGTCACAGCACTGTTGCCCTTATGCTTGTCAGGATGCCACTTCTACAAATGAGTACAATCAACTGATTATTCTCCCTTAAATATTTATAGCACATAGAATAACAGCATGAAATATAACGCGAATCGAGTAACAACTCACCAATGCCAGTCGTAGATAACTCAATCTTATAGTATCATCTGTCGCATCGTAATCGACCTCCAGAACTTTATAGTAGTCCTATAAATGGGATGCAGCTTAATATACAACATGACAAAATAAATAGTAGTATAATGGCTAAAGTTGATACAAAATCTGCTGCTGACGGTTACATTTATGACAGTTAACCTTGAATAACATATTTATTTTACATCCAGAACAAGTTGGGAAGTCAACTACAAAGAAATCAAGTTTCATCTGTTTTCAATTAACCCCATAAAATTTTTATGAACTTTGGGATTTGGTTAGTAAATATAATTTCTCAAACACAGGATTAGAGCATTAAAATTCTTCTAATATGACAAAGCAGACAAAATAATCTTTCTTGGATAGGAATTGGACAGTTACAGCTTACAAGTGAAGAAAGAATAAGTGGCCCATAAGTTAACAAATGATTCATGTTTGAAGGCTGAACGAGAGTCATGTAACCAAGTCTGCACAGCACTAAGTTCGGAGGAATATCATTTAATGCCATGTTGTTATAGTTCTTGCTGTTTCAGTAATCTGGGAATCATAAGATTGTAGTAACATAGGAATCATAACTGGCAACAAAACTAAGGAACTACCAACAACTAGAAGTAAGCACAATGAGACATCAAGATAGATTTGCAGAGCACTTTGATCGAGCTAAAGTTAGCGCAATATGAAGTCCTAAAATTAGAGTTTCTAAAGATTTGCACAGCATATCCAACTTTAATACATCTAGCTTATTGCATCCTCATTTCCAGAAATTTGTTGCATCAGTGTATCGGAATTGTGTATTAACCATATCTCTCATCTGCAATATAGTCGAAGTTAACTCCATCGTAAAGATGGGACAGCATCACAAGATCAACACATATGAGTGCATTTATTACCAGCTCAAGTTTAAGGAAAATTACTGGAGAAAGAATCTGGCCCTAAGCCCAGCTTAGTTCACCAACACCTAGCCTTCCCAGCATTGAAATTTCCAACTAACAGCTATAATGTTTCATTGAAAACTCAAAGTGAAAAATAACACAGGTGACTTGGACTACCTGAGTAGCTAATTGCATCAAAAGAACATAAACTACTAGTCGAAACAACCCTAACTGAACAACGCTTATCCACGGATACGATGCGATCGGATGCTACAGTTCTTGATCACAATACAAAAAATTACTTGTTCCAGCGTAAATAGCCAAAACAACCCTCGCATTGCGTTCGAGAAGATCAAAAATCACACAAATTACTAGAATAACGGGAATCAGGTGCGATATTCGTCCAAATTGAGACGAGAAATTGGGGATTCGAATAGGGTTTGTGAATCGGATCAGATGCTCTGTACCTTCTGAGGTTCCTCCCCACACTCCATACGATTCAATGCACCGCGCAGCGTATAAAGGCCCGCTCACATCCTTCATCACGAGGAGACGAGCGATCGCGAAGAGGGATCGGATCGAGTGAGGGATCTTTATCTGATTCGGAAAAGGGGGATAGAGAGAGAGAGAGAGAGTGAGAAGGAGGAGGAGGAGACGACGACAAAAAGGGGAAAATATTAGGGTTCCGACGAAAACGGAGGGGGGGTCGCGTGAGAAAGAGGCTCGGATTGGATAGGATTATAAAGAATGACTGCGGATGACGACGATGACGCGGCCGCGGCGACCACCTCTGGTATGGGTTTGGTCGAGGGAGGCCAATATATTGCGAGGACATGGTAAAATGGCCGGGACCAACGTGGTGCATTCATTCAATATATAATAGTATTAAATTAAATAACCATACAAAACGGGGCGCGTAGCGTCTACAACAAAATGCATTCCATGGACATGATATTTATTTATTTATGGCCTTTTTGTATAAAAAATTCATTAGTTTTAGGTTTTTTACAAAATTGGATCGCTATTTTTGATTTTGCAGATTCAGTCCGAATTTTCAGCAAACGGATCAAAATACCCTTCTTACTTTTTCTCTCTCCTCTTTTTTTTCTCTCTCCTCGTTTTTTTTTGTCGCTCTTTTTTTTTCTCTCCGAACGGCTTTTTTTTTCTCTCCGAACGGCGGAGGCGGAGGCGGAGGCGGAGGCGGAGGCGGAAACGGAAACGGCCCACCTCGCCTCTGCCCCTCACGCCCTCACCCTCGCACGCGAACCCTCGCCCTCCTCGCCTCCGACCCCGCCGAGGCCGCGCCGCGCCGCGACTCTTTTTTTTTTTTTTAACCTCTCCGACCCTCCTCCACCCGTCGTCCCCACCGCCGCCGCCGGCGACGAAGAAGTGTTTCTTGGGGCCAAGAAGCACGCCGGCGAGGGAGGGGAAAAAAATAGTTACACTCCGGCGAGGACGGTGGGTCGTGACAAAAAAAAATTATAAAGAGAAAAAAATAATAATAATAATAATAATAAATAATATTTTTTCCTACAGAAAAGATCAAAAATCATAGAAGAAAAAAGTAAAAGATAAAATTGCACTGTTAAAATAATGTTGCACTGTTTTAAAAAAAATTTACACTGTTTTAAATAACTTTGAGACATAAATTACATTTTTTGAGATGAAAATTACACTTCTTAGACTAAAATTAAACTATTTGGATGAAAATTACATCATTTTTTTTTCTCTATTTCTTCCTCGTTGCACCATTTCTTCCCGTTGCATTATTTCTTTGCACTCTTTCTTCCCAACCAAACTCTGATCCGGTCACCTCCCTCTCCGGGCCGCGCGGGGCGCGGCGGATCTCGAGGAAGCACTCGGAATCCGGGGGAGGCGGGGAGGAGGAGAACGACGACGAGGAGGAAGCCTCAAAGGAGGAGGACGGAATCCGCACGGGGCGGTGGTGGGCGCGCGCAGAGGGCGCGGCGAGCGCAGGGGGCGCGGGCGCGGGGTGGGAGCGCAGGTGCGGTCCCCCTGCGCCCCCTCTCCCCCCGGGACGCGCCCCCTAGGGGCGCGTGCGCGGGCGCAGGGGGCGCATGGAGCGCCCCCTGCGCCCACCGGGGGGGGGGGGGGGGCCCGGGACCAGGCCCGGGCGGGCGGGCGCAGGGGCGGGGGCCCGGGCCCGGGCGGGCGGGCGCAGGGGGGGCGCGTCCCCTGCGCCCCGCGCCCCGCCGCGCCCTCGCCGCGCGACGCCCTCACCGCCGACGCCCTGCGGCCCCAGCGCGAGGGCGGCCCCCGCGCCTCGCGCCGGCGCCCCGCCGCGCCCTCGCCCCGCGCCCCGCTGCGCCCTTGCCGCCGACGCGCTGCTCTCGCCGCCGACACCCTACTCCCGCTCGCCTTCGAGATCCCTGCCCGCGGAAAGATGGACGTAAAATAAAAGTACAACGAATGTGTAAAATAGTGCAATGAAGGTGTAAAAAAATAAAAAATAGTGCAACGAAAGTCAAAATGGTGCAACTAAGGTTAAAATAGTGCAACGCAGCGGCCGAGCTTAGTTGCATCGTTTTACACATTAGTTGCACTATTTTACACCTTAGTTGCACTATTTTGATTTTCGTTACACTATTTGTCATCATTTTGCACCTTAATTGCACTATTTTACATATTCGTTGTATTTTTATTTTTCGTCCATCTTTCCGCGGGTAAGGATCTCGAAGGCGAGCGGGAGTAGGGCGTCGGCGGCGAGGGCGCGGCGGGGCGCGGGCGCGGGCGCGGGGCGCAGGGGGCGCAGGGCGTCGGCGGCGAGGGCGTGGCGCGCGGGGGGGCGCAGGGGACGCGCCCCCTGCGTCCCCTGAAGGCGCGGGCAAGGGGCGCAGGGGGGCGCAGGGGACGCGCCCCCTGCGCCCGCCCGCCCGGGCCCGGGTCCGGGCCCCCGCCCTTGCGCCCGCCCGCCCGCCTGGGCCCGGGCCTGGCCCCCGCACGCCCTCCCGGTGGGCGCAGGGGGCGCTCCATGCGCCCCCTGCGCACGCGGCCCCAGGGGCGCAGGGGGCGCACCCCCTGCGCCCGCGCACGCGCCCCTAGGGAGCGCGTTCCGGGGGGGGGGGGGGGGGGGGGGGGGGGGGGGGGGGGGGGGGGGGGGGGGGGGGGGAGGGGGGGGGGGGGGGGGGGGGGGGGGGGGGGGGGGGGCGGGGGGGGGGGGCAGGGGGACCGCGCCTGCGCCTGCGCCCCCCCCGGCCGCGCCCGCTTCCGCGCCCCCTGCGCCTGCGCCCGTTGTCGTCCTCGTCCTCCTCCTCCTCCTTTGAGGCTTCCTCGTCGTCGTCGTGCTCCTCCTCTCCGCCTCCCCCGATTCCGAGTGCTTTCTCGAGATCCGCCGGGCGCCGCGCGGCCCGGAGAGGGAGGTGACCGGATCGAGTTTGGTTGGAAAGAAAAAGTGCAAAGAAATAGTGCAACGGAAAGAAATGGTGTAACGAGGAAGAAGAAGAAAAAAAAAATGATGTAAATTTTTCTAAATAGTGCAACGTTGGCCTAAAGAGTGCAACTCTCTTTTCAAAGAGTGTAATTTATGTCTCAAATAGTGCAACTTTCATTTAAAACAGTGCAAATTTTTTTTAAAACGGTGCAATTTTATTTTAACAGTATAATTTCTTTTTTTCTTCCTTTTTGTATGATTTTTAGTCTTTCCTGTAAGAAAAAATATTATTTTTATTTTTTAATTTTTATTTTTTTCTCTGTATAATTTTTTTTTTAATGATCCATCCCTCGCCGGAGTGAAACTATGTTTTTTTTCCCCTCTCTCGCCGGCGTGCTTCTCGGTCCCAAGAAGCACTTCTTTTTCGTCGCCGGCGACGGCGGTGGGGACGGCGGGTGGAGGAGGCTCGGAGAGGGGAAAAAAAAAATCGCGGCGCGGTGTGGCCTCGGCAGGGTCGGAGGCGAGGAGGGCGGGGGTGCGCGGGCGAAGGCGAGGGCGTGAGGGGCAAAGGCGAGGCGGGCCATTTCCGCCTCCGCCTCCGCCGCCTTCTTCGGAGAGGAAAAAAAAAGAGCTATAAAAAAAGAGGAGAGAGAAAAAAAAGAGGAGAGAGAAAAAGTAACAAGGGTATTTTGGTCAGTTTGCTGAAAATCCGGACCGAATCTGCAAAATCGAAAAAAGCGGCCCAATTTTGCAAAAGCCCCAAAATTAGTGGATTTTTTATGCAAAAAGGCCTTTATTTATTTGTAGAGAATGATTTTTAATTAGATTTTTAATTTTAGATCCCTAATCTCTAATATTAATTAATTTTTAAGTTCTTAGCAAACTGCGCTGAATGGGGTTGGTGGACGAGATACAATTGCATGGTATGATCTTGCAGTCCATTTGACTATAAAATGTGTGAAAAATTATTTTCTAAATAAAAAATTTCATAAAAATTTATTTTTTTTAGTTTTTATTTTTTGGATAAAATATTTGAAAAACAATCACACTATTTTTCTATAAAATCTCGACAAACTTATTTCAAAAAATTTATCTTTTTCTGTTATAAAACTTTATTTGGGACATTTTTCAAAAAACTATACATCCCCTTCATTTTTGACTGGAGGCTATAGTACTACACATCTGCTTGGAATTCTTGTATGAGTATGGTCGTAATCTTTGTAACTTAAATGTGTTGCAACAAAATTAGTTTTTGTTGTTCTCACAGAAAAAGAAAAAAATGTGTAAGAAAATTTTCTCAACATTGAGTTACCAATTTTCTAATCTCGTCAACTGTATAGGGATTCAATCTTTACTCATAAAGGCTCCACCATTATTGATATATTGAAAATAATGTTTAAGCAAGTAAGTATATTATACTGTAAAAAAATCAGTGAAAGTTGCCACACACAAGTAAAGGTCTTTTTGAAGGATAGTTTTTTTTTTTTTTTTTTTTTTTTTTTTTTTTTTTTTTTTTTTTTTTTTTTTTTTTTTTTTTTTTTTTTTTTTTTTTGCTGTACAATTGATATGGCGTCCATGTAAGATCGAAGATGAATAGTGGAGGGACGGAGAGAAGCGTAGAAGTTCAAATTCAATGAATAGAAAAATGATAGAATTCTTTCTGTCCAGTTAGTTTAAAAACCACTTAAGAGATAAGTGTCACCAGCAAATCAAAGAATATTGCTACACGCAAATAAACACTATTGACTTTCCATGTCTATTAGCATGGAAAAAAAATATCTCAAAACACATATTTTTTTGCTATAGGATTAAAAAAAAATTTCTTGCAAGACCAACCAAACAATTTTTCATAGGACATGCAGCAAGGATAAAAATGTAAGAAGAGAGGTAGGTAGAGAAACTGTGGAAATAAGGCTCCTAAGAAAGATTGAAGATGAAGATGGAAGGGATAAAGAGAAGGATAAATTACATATCTTTATTAAGGGAAAAAAAGGGATATTGGAAGTATTGATCGAGTTGGATCCATCGGGCTAGTTAGTCCAGCTTGTGGGACACCATAAGGACATGTGTGTTTCACTGGAAGTAAAGTTCAAGTTAAAATAGACTTAAGTTGAATTACGATTTAGGTGAAAAATATTTCTCTTCTTTGTTTATAAAATCGTGGAACATAAATATTTTCAGTGTTGCTATCTATGTTACAGGCAGTGAATAGCATAATAACTGAAGTTTCCTATCGTTATATTTTATTATCTTTTTCTTACTTTTTATTTTTTGTAATTGACTTTGGCCCAGGTCAATTGCAATAGTTTTGAGAGTCTGAGTTTTGCTTGCCAGTGAAGTTATTGTAAACAAAACAATAGAAGTGAGCATTTAAATCTGCGTCTAATCTAGTTTATTACTATTTTTTCTGTCATTTTTAGAATAGACAAAATTGACCGGTTTGTTAAATAAATTCTTTTCAATCATTAATTGTTTAGATCGTAAAATTTTATGTAGATTATCAACTTTCAAATGAGCCACTTAATTTCATCAAAATCTAATGATCACTGTGTAATTGACCCTTAAACTTTTTATCCTTAACTATATAAATTAATAGTTGTCAAATAAGAAATTTAAACTACTTAACTCTTTATCTTAAATTAAAAAGATCTTCTAATTATTTTTTTATTTAATTTTGATCATTTATTTTATAATCACTTAATGCAACCATAAAAAGATTTTGTTATCTAGATAATGTAAATATTCTAGACGTCTCAAAGGTGTGAATCATTAGATTTGATGTTACTAATCTTCATTCATCATCTATAATCTATAATATTCAACTCAATTCAATTCAAATTTTAATAATTTATCAAATTTAAAAAAATATAAGTGGCGTACAATAGATTTTATTCATATACAGAGTATTCAAATATCTTTTAGGCATATTCGATTAATTAGTAACATTTTTAACACAAGATTTACTGTTTAAATTACTTTTACATATTTTATTCACATCCCTTACTTGATACTATATATATGTCATGTTATAGAAATATTAATTTTTTCTATAATGTATTATATTTATATTGATATGTAAGTAGATAATTTCGTGGTTAGTTTTTTTTTTTTTTTTTGAGAGAAAGGTCTTTTATTTCTATAAAAATAAACTTAGCTAAAAATATGAATCAACTAGAATTCGAATTTGGGATCTTGGATACCAACCAGTAAGCCTTTTGCCACTTGTGCTAGGGACGGTGTAGTTATTATAATATGGAAGCACAGCCTTTTTGGTATTTGTGCAAAATTAAGATTTATTAAATAAATTCTTTTATTTTTCCAGTAACTAATCAACAATGCTCTCTTTTTCTCTCCTTCATATAAAAACCACGCGCACCGCACGTGCCCAGTGCCTGCGAAATACAAAAACCCTAACAGACCCTTTCCCTGCACTCCCCTCGTCCTCTTCCTCCTTACGCTCCCTCCCTCCCCCCTCGTCTCCGATCATCTCCCTCCGGCGACGCCCCTCCAAACCCTAGCCGAGTTCGTGACCCCTCTCTTCCTCCCCTTCGTCTTCGCGTTGCCCTCCCCATTACCCCGATCAAGCTAAACCCTATCTCGGCCCCACCGGCCGATCCCTAACCTCGCTACGGCATCCTCCGCGGCCCTTTCCCGCCGTCTCCGATTCTGTAGTAAGTCGTATTTTCCTCTTCTTTAATCCAAGACTACGATGATCTCCGAAAACGGTTTCCTCAAGTGGGTTTGGGTTTGGTAATGTACAATCCAAGAACAATGCGGTTGCGTAGTTTAGAACTTTAGAGCATTTTATGGTTTTATAAGGATCAAGATTAGGCTTTTTTTTCAAGTTCTTTTAGAAGATGTTATCATCAACTTAATCTTGTTTGGTTTTGTTGAGTCGTGGCTATGCAATCCTTAGTTTGCAGGTTAGATCAGTTTCTGGCTATATAAGGACCAAGATAGCTCAACTTTGATATGCGACCTATACTAGGTTAGTAGCTATGGGTGGTGGTTTCCACATTGGGCATACATTACATTCCAAAGTTATAGCTTGATTCATTTTTCATCTTATTTATTTTATTTGATTTTCTCCAACGTCACTTTTGCTTTATTCCGGGGCTTCTCTGAAGTTCCCTGATTAGAAAGTAGGAAGAATTCATCTTGTCAAGATATCTTAAAAAAAGTGGAAGTCTCTGTAATACTTCCCTCGGGTGAAGAAGGAAGTCAAGGAATTTTGAAGACACAACCCAACTTTGAAGGCGTAATAGCTTCTTGCCTTGCTAACATTAGATTCTAGTTATCTCAAACATTTTTCTTCTCATCCACTTAATACGAGCAGTTGAAGATTGCTTTGGAATCTTGCAAGAATTGCAATTATTGCTACACTTGAATTATCTGCATTGCTAATTTCATGTAAAATAATTCTACGTAGTTTATATCTGCTTGTTAGAATTGCAACTTGCAAATATATTATTTTGCAAGGATTAATTAGCTTTATCTTAGGAAGTATTATTATACATCTTTAGCTACTTGTGTAAGTATGACCAATTTCAATTCTAGCGTAGGGCTAACTTTCTTGCTGAAACAGTGGAGCAAATTTATTTGCGAGTAACGTAGGTATGCCATTTCAATCTATTCTGGTTGGAAGTATAAGATTTCATAGGAGGACTGGATTCATTAGATCTTGACCCTTTTTTATTTTTTTTCCTTCTCTGCCAAGTGCCAACTAAAATCTAGCAGATGTATCATAACATGTTGGCTTAATATGCATTTTGCATTTGGAATTATCAGTCTTTTACTAGTCGGAGGACAGTATGGTATACCTTTTCTCTCGTTCTATTCTTCATCAAAGAAAATCTAGCATATTGACTAATCCCACCTTCTTTAGCTGTTCTGTCTTTTGTATATAGCAGAAACTGCTACGAAGCATTTATACCTGTTCAATCTGTTATCTTTTCTCTCTGCAGTCACTTGATTCTGTTTCTTTCTAGTTGCTGGTTCTCTTATCTTTTCTGCTTTGTGACTTCGATGTCTCTTTTTTGGGTGCTACAGGGGAAGATTTGCTTACATATGCACATTTTCTTCTTCTTCTGTTTTTTTTTTTTTTTTTTTTCCAATGTAGGTACTATAAAGTTTTAGCTTGCATAAGAAGCTTGGATAGCAAAACCAGCAAAATATGGCAAATATGAATATAACCAACATTCTAGAAAAGGTGAGCGTCCTCCAATAGTTAACCGTTGCAAACCAATATCCTTCGTACTAAATACTGCCTGTGCTTTGTTGTTGTACTTTGGCTCATTAGTTAACTTTTGTCAGATGACAGGAAAGGATAAAGATTATAGATATATGGCTACTTCTGATTTGCTTAATGAGTTGCATAGGGAGGGTTTTAAAGCTGATGCTGACCTGGAGATAAAACTGACAAATACCGTTCTTCAGCAACTTGAAGATGCTGCAGGGGATGTTTCTGGTTTAGCTGTCAAATGGTCTGCATCTGCTGACAACCTTATTCAATTTTTGTACTTGACTTGTTTTCTTTTTTTCTTTCTTGATTTATCGTTTGATTGTACATCTCGTCACCTCGTAGTCATTAAATACATTTTGTCAAAACATTTTCTAGTTTGTATTTTCTTTTGAATTGTATAATATATAACTGCTTAAGCATGACAAACTAAAGACTGTTTTGGATAAACTATGCATTGGCGACTCCTTCCTTGTTAGGATATAAGCTCATAATTTCCTATTGTTGTAACTCCTTTTCTCATGGTTTCATTTTGTGAATCCCTATGTGAGCTTTCTTACCTTTTCTTCCCTCTTCTTATTACAGCTTGATTCCACTTGTTAAGAAGGTTAATGAGGATAGAATCTTGGAAATGACAAATAAGCTCTGTGACAAATTGCTAAATGGGAAGGACCAGCATCGTGATATTGCTAGCATAGCTCTAAAGACAATCATTGCAGAAGTTACTACCACATCTCTTGCTCAACGAATACTAGTTTCTCTTTCCACCGAATTAATCAAGGGTGTAACCAGTTCTGTAAGCTCCTATACTTTGCTTGCTTAAATTTGTGATAAACCATACTGTACTTAGCAGCATGTCCTTCTCTTCTTTAGTTGACTATCATTATTAATTTTGATTTTGTAACCTTGTTTGAATATGCCTTCAAACTTTTGTAAGCTTCTTCTCATTTTGGCTATTCAGTTTTATATTGTGTGGAATGTGTTCATATCATCTTTTTAGTAGTCAATGGTGCGATGCCCTTTTCTGGTTTTTGCTAGTACATGCATAAAAGATGTTCTGATTGGAGTTTGTATGATGTTATACAATGGGGTTCTATTTGTTTTTTCCCTCAGTCAGCAAGTATTTATTTGGTTATTATGTTCTGGTGACATTCTATGCCATTTCATTTACAGGGAAGAAGTACAGAAATCAAGTGTGAGTGCCTCGATATACTATGTGACGTCCTCAATCGATTTGGCAATTTGGTTACTAAAGACCATGAAGAAATGTTAAGTGCACTGCTCTCTCAGTTGAGTTCCAACCAAGCCAGCATTAGGAAGAAGTCAATTTCTTGTATAGGTAAGATTATATGATTGTTTTAGTTAATGTACTATCACGCTATTGCTTTTCTGCCATATTGTATGTTTATATGGATATCTTAAATGTAATTTTCTGGTTGTTGTTCTATTAATACATCGCTAACTGTGTTGCTTGGCTTGCAGCATCACTTGCCTCAAGCTTGTCTGATGATCTGTTGGCTAGGGCCACTTCTGAGGTGGTTCAACTATTGAAAAATAGAAGCGTAAAACCTGAAATCACCAGAACCAACATTCAGATGATTGGAGCTCTTAGGTATGTTTCGCTTGGGAGATCTTGTTTACGTTTGACCTTGGTTCTCTAAGTTAACTTTCTAAGTTTTATATGCGGTTTCAGTCGTTCCGTGGGATACCGCTTTGGGCCTCACCTTGGTGAAACTGTTCCATTGCTCATAAACTACTGCACAAGTGCTTCAGAAACTGATGAAGAACTCCGTGAATACAGTTTGCAGGTAAATGAAATTTCTTTTCCCCCTCGTAGAATATTGTTTGTGATTTCATATAAATAATAATGCGTACCCCTTAAAATACCCGAAATTTTGTAAATTCTCCTGCAAATTAGTATTTCCATGTATCTCCTGAAAACTGAATTTTATACATTCATGCATTTGCTGGGGTACACGTGCATATACTATTTTTGCATGGATGCCCCTCACTAGGTTGTACAATGCTGGCTTATTTGCTCAATTTTGCATATTTTTAAGAAATATATTACAAAATGTTACATCCTGAAAAGATATGAAAAGCATGTACTTGTTGAACTTCTGGCAGGCACTAGAGAGTTTTCTACTTAGGTGTCCAAGGGATATATCTTTATATTGTGAGGATATTCTGAGTCTTACTCTTGAATATTTGAGCTACGACCCAAATTTCACTGACAACATGGAGGAAGATACTGATGATGAAGGTCATGAGGAGGAGGATGATGAGTATGTTTCGCTCATGCTTGTATAGCTTTAAACTCTTTTAAAAATCTGATGGCTCATGCATCACAACTTTTGGCAGTGAAAGTGCCAATGAATATACTGACGATGAGGACGCAAGCTGGAAAGTTCGAAGAGCAGCAGCAAAGTGCTTATCTGCTATTATTGTTTCTCGGCCGGAGATGCTCTCAAAGATGTATCTGGAGGCAAGTACCTTTATATACTTTTTATTATGATATAATATTTGTGTTAATTCATAATGGACGACTCTTTTTCTGTTTTTCTTTTAAACTTTGAACTAATGTGACTAATTTTTATGGGGTGTAATTTGCTGCTAGAATTGCAGTCACTTATTTTCTGTTTAATTTTACATGCTGTATATACTTGCATTCATGTCAAGTTGACATTAGCATGGGAGTGCGGAATCTAATGTTTCTTCGTTTCAGCAGGCTTGTCCAAAGCTGATAGAAAGGTTTAGAGAAAGAGAAGAGAATGTAAAGGTATTGCCAGATTTTTGAACATTATGAGAGGAAATATGTAGAGAAACGTTATATTTATTTCTCTAATCAAATTTCATCAAGCTTTTTTTTTTAACTTCAGATGGATGTCTTCAATACATTTATCGAGCTGTTACGCCAAACTGGCAATGTGACAAAGGGACAAATAGAGATTAACGAGTCAAGGCAAGTGACCCGTGAATTTTTGATTGCCCAAACAAATACACCTTAAGACTCTTGATTTTGGCGTGTCATCAAGTTCTATCATGTACAAACTTGTTTCCATTCTTTGGGTCGTGTTGTTTCGATTAGGTGCCTTATACTAAGACCAGGTCCTATGGTCTTTCGGTGTAGATTTTTTTTTTCTATAATAGATTGCAATTATGAGGTTTGATGATTTTGTTAATTTTTGGAGCCTTTTCCCATGGACTAGGAATTACTTTGTTAGTAATTCTGGGCAAGAAATTTTCCATAAATAGCCATTTTTTGAAGCAGATAGATAAGTGTAATGATGGATGTGCATTGATTGTTTAGCTGCAATAGAATTGCAACATTTCTTGATGTCAATTGCTCTAGAATCAGCTAGGGGCTTTGTTGACAGTCCATTGAACATTGCCTAAAATTTCTGTTCATCATGTTGCATCTGTCACAACAATATGCATGACGCACAGATGACCGGACTGTCGAGCAGGAATCATCTCTCTCTTTTTTCCCCCCGAAAGTTAATGTGATTCATATTTTTCTCTTATTCTTGAGTTGAATATTTTGATGGGCCATTGCATTTCTGGGAGATTTATTTTCTTTGGATCTACATTATATATTCTGCTTTTGTGCTTGCTTGCTTCTATCATGCTGTACTGATTAGTAAAGAGATTACTGTAGATAGTGGAGTGATAATATAGCAATATCGAAGTGAAATCGCTATATATATTGAAGAACTTCATGTTGTATTTAATGAAATTTTTGGTGGTCGGTCAGCTTCTATGTGATTCAATAGGGGAGACTGGGCATCATTCTCAACTGCTCTTTGTATTAATCCTGATATAAAATCTTTCGGACTCCAGATTTACTGCAGTAATATCTGCTTTTGTTAAACTTTGATGAATAGTGAAATGCAGTCACGTAAAATATATATAAACAGATTGTGGAAGATTCTATTCAAATCATTTTTGTGATAAGAAAGCAGCAGATACACTTTGTTGTATAATTCTCTTTCCATTCAGATGAACTCTGATTGATTAATGTTTCTTCTCATGCTTGCAGTCCCAGATGGTTATTGAAACAAGAAGTGCCCAAAATTGTCAGATCAGTTAATAGACAACTACGTGAAAAATCTATCAAGACGAAGGTATGCTTTTTGTTTTTTAATTCTTTGTGGTTTATGTTTGCCAATTGTGGTTATTTCAATATGTGTTCTTTCAGGTTGGAGCATTCTCAATATTGAAGGAGCTTGTCGTTGTCTTACCAGATTGTCTTGCAGATCATATTGGCTCGCTTGTTTCTGGGATAGAAAAGGCTTTGAATGTGAGTTAACTTTATGTGCTAAGCTGAGAAATACTTTCTTTAATCTAGTTATTTCTTGCCTAGTACCTTAATCTTGCTGTCATATTTCATTTTCTTTTCCCAGGATAAATCATCTACATCAAATTTAAAGATTGAAGCTCTTGTTTTTACAAGATTAGTCATGTCATCACATTCGCCTTCTGTTTTTCACCCATACATCCAGGTACTATCAAGTTTTCTTTGTGTTCTCTTTGTGCTCAATTGAGTCGTTAACAATGGCATTGTAAATAGAATATTTACTGGTGCAAATTTCAATGATCTGTTTTTCTTTGCTATACTTTGGTAATTCTTTTTAGCCAGTTAATAGTTATATTAAAAGACTACCAGCATGAGGTTATTTTTTTCTTCCTGCTCTAACCTGTCTTGGGAAGCTGGTTGTGGTCACTTACTTTGATATTTTTTTGTATTACTTTATCGCCGTTATATGTTTATTGCTTTTAAATGTAGTATATCTTATACACACTACCATGATTTACCTCTTAGTTCTTGGTCACTTACGTGAATTCCAGGCACTATCTAGTCCTGTATTATCTGCTGTTGGAGATAGATACTATAAGGTTACTGCTGAAGCTTTACGAGTCTGCGGTGAGCTAGTCCGTGTCATTCGCCCTACGTTTGAGGTGACATCTATTATGCATCAATCTAACAATCTCTTTTGACACTTGTGGTTTCCTGTTGACATGAGCTCTTTTATGGTGCAGACTAGTTCTCTAGATTTCAGACCTTATGTCACTCCAATTTACAAGGCTATCTTGACTCGATTGGCAAATCAGGATCAAGATCAGGTCGGTCAAATTATGTTGCTCAATCTTCTAGTGTTTTTTTAAATCTGACTGCTGTCTATTACCTCTTACCAGGAGGTCAAGGAGTGTGCTATATCTTGTATAAGCCTTGTGATTTTTTACTTTTGACTGCTGTCTATTTCTAAATCTGACTGCTCTGTCTATTACCTCTTACCAGGAGGTTAAGGAGTGTGCTATATCGTGTATGAGCCTTGTGATTTCAACTTTTGGTGATAGCCTTCAAAGGGAGTTGCCTATGTGCCTTCCCATCCTTGTTGATCGGATGGGTAATGAGATTACCCGACTTACAGCAGTGAAGGTCAAAAGTACTTCTATAATTTTAGTCTAATTCTTATGTGGAGCTCTATATATATTCTCTTACGTTGTTCTTTTAATTCCTTTCAGGCATTTTCAGTAATTGCTAATTCACCTCTTCGGATTGATCTATCGTGCGTCCTGGAGCAAGTCGTTTCAGAGTTAACAGCATTCCTCCGGAAGGTACAGAACGCCTAGGAATCATTGGAAAATTGGATAGGGACTCGATTGAATGTTGGTTATACTTCTCTTTTGCAGGCTAACCGAGCATTGAGGCAGGCGACATTGGGAACCCTTAACTCCTTAGTTGTCTCTTATGGTGATCAAATTGGCTCATCTGCTTATGAAACCATAATTATCGAGCTTTCAACTCTCATAAGGTCATTACATTGTATTAATCTGACAACCTAAAGGCCTCACTTTGATATCCCTGCCTTTCTTTTGGTTTTTTAAACAAAATTCTATGTGGTGGAGTTTGCTGATGGATGATAAATTGCTCACAATCTGTACATCTATGGTTTTTTTTGGCAAATAAAATTAAAACCTTAATCATGAGGCTTTCTGCTTTGTTTTTTTTCCCCTTGAAAGATGCTATTCCGTATTCAGCTGGGGCACATTCAAGCTAACTAACAATGATAAAACAGAGAAGTTTGTCAGCCGACTCATCCACTCACATATAATTTGTTTTTAAATTGAAAGAAATGGGAATGGTACCAAACTAGATTTCAAGTTTCCTTACTATTATGAACACTATTATTGACTTTATTACTCTTTCGGGCAGTGACATGGATCTGCATATGACTGCCCTTGCTTTAGAACTTTGTTGCACAATGATGACCGACAAGAAATCGAGCCAAAATGTTGGTCTGACAGTCAGATATAAAGTTCTACCTCAAGCACTTGTATTAATAAGGAGCTCTCTGTTGCAAGGTCAAGCACTACAGGTATGGCTTCGACCTCTTGGCTCAGCTGGTGCTTCTTTAGATTGGCTGCTTGACTAAAGTTATTCAAAGAAGCACTAATAGTTTTCGTGTTACATACTCCTATACAGCTTCTCGCTGCAGCAAAAGCAGAAGATTCAAATTGTGAATTATGCTTTTTGTCGCGAAAGCTCCTTTCACTTTTTTGTCACATCAAAAACTTCAGACACTCCTGAAAGCTTCTGCTTTCTTCAGTACAGAAGCTACCCCAAAAGCCAAGGCGCCCCAAAAGTGGGATTTTTGAGTTACTTTCATGCACTAACATAGGGCCTTATTACTGTGCAGGCACTACAAAGATTCTTTGCTTCACTTGTTCATTCGGCAAATACAAGTTTTGATGATTTGTTGGATTCTCTTCTTTCAAGTGCTAAACCATCGCCACAGGCTGGTGGACTTGCTAAACAGGCTTTATGTTCAATTGCACAATGTGTAGCTGTACTTTGCTTGGCAGCTGGTGAGCAGAAGTGTGCATCTACTGTCGAAATGCTTATGGCCATTTTGAAAGATGACAGCAGCATTAGTTCTGTAAGATCTTGTGTCTTTTTTCTTAAAATATTTTGTTATGTACCTATTCTTTGTTCTTTCCTTTTTATTTGGTTTATCTTGTCTTTTGCTGTTTATTTGATGATTACAAGTTGTTCGTGTAAGAATGTCCTTTTAGTCCAGCATAGTCGTAGATATAGTGGGATTATCAATTTTGTAGGCCTACCTTAGGCCTTTCTTTAGTTCTGCTTTTGTTTATTTTTCTCCTTTCTGGTGCTTTTCTAGAAGTGCTTGAACAATGGAATTTGGATGATATCCTTTAAGTACTATTTGTTCTTTTCATCATCTCTATCGTATCAAAATATGATCTTGCATCTAGCAACAGATTTGCTAATTTTACATCTACTATTGATTTGTGTCTTATCCTGAAAAATTGAGAATTTAATGTCATTTTCATCTTCTCACGATGATACACATTCCCTAATTTCCAAGATTTTCTTTATTCTTCTGATCATAAACTTGATAGCCATGATTTGCTGGTTTCAACTGTTGCTGTTGCTAGTCAACTGAAAGATGGTCTGTTCTTTTACAGGCATTAGGCAGATTTATCTGTTATAGATTGTAATGATCAATTTATTTTGTTTTCAGGCTAAACAGCACCTGGCTTTGCTATGTCTGGGAGAAATTGGACGCAGGAAGGATCTGAGCATGCATGCAAACATAGAGAATATCGTGATCGAGTCTTTCCAATCACCTTTTGAGGAAATCAAATCGGCATCATCTTATGCTCTTGGAAACATTGCTGTCGGCAATCTCTCTAGATATTTACCCTTTATCCTGGATCAAATCGATAATCAGCAGAAGAAACAATATCTGTTGCTTCATTCCCTGAAAGAGGTGATTTGTCTTTCAAATTTTTTAGGACATCAAGCCTTACATTTTCTACTACTTCCATAACAAGTGCTGTTGCTTAACTATCTTACAGGTTATTGTGAGGCAATCTATTGATCAAGCTGGCAAGAGTGAGCTTCAGCATTCTTACATTGAGAAGATATTGACCTTGCTTTTTAACCATTGTGCAAGTGATGAGGAGGGGGTCCGCAATGTAGTTGCTGAGTGTTTGGGGAAAATTGCTCTAATCCAACCAGAGATGCTTATTCCGGCACTTAAGGTACACTGTATTGCTTAGTATAAGACCTGGATTCTCTTTTACTAATACAACAGTCATAACGTAATATTTCTTTGTCTCCCTTTTGTTGGTAGGAGCGCACAGCTAGCCCGGCTGCTTTCACTAGGGCTACAGTTGTTGTTGCTGTGAAATACTCTATTGTTGAACGACCTGAAAAGATAGATGAAATTCTGTACTCTGAGATTTCCGGTTTTCTGATGCTAATAAAAGATAGTGACAGGGTAATGGTGTCTTTGGTTCATCATTTGTGCTAGATTGTTATGTATTTCTTCTGTATTATTACATTGTTTTTCACTCCAACTGCTTTGCAGCATGTCAGACGAGCAGCTGTCCTGGCTTTGAGTACGGCTGCTCATAACAAGCCAAATTTAGTTAAAGGTCTTCTTCCTGAATTATTGCCCCTTTTGTATGATCAGACTGTTGTAAAGGTATATTCTTTTTTCATCGGATATTTGTTCTGCATACTTTTTCTACGACTAATAGAAAATAGGGGAGAAGCATTGGGACGGAAGCCCCAGTCTCTGCTGTTGTTTGAAAGAGCCTTGTATAGGAGATAAATTTTGTGGAGACTGGAAGTGTTACTATAGCTGCTCTGGCATTGTTTCTTGGCCATTTTGGCCAATTTTCCAGAGCATCATTTGAGTAACTAATTTTCCTCGAAAAACAATTTATATCATGTTAAGCAATACTTTCCATAAGTTGACATTGTTCTTGTCTCATTTCAGAAAGAATTGATCAGGACTGTAGATCTTGGTCCTTTCAAGCATGTTGTGGATGATGGCCTGGAACTGAGAAAAGCAGCTTTTGAATGTGTGGACACTTTGTTGGACAGTTGTCTTGATCAAGTGAATCCATCATCGTTTATAGTTCCTTACCTCATTTCTGGCTTAAGTGGTGAGCATAATCAACTTCATATGTTATAATTTGCATGCTACACATGATGGAACTTTTCTAGTTTACTCTGAATTTTGTGAACTCTGATGTGCTGTTAGAGTACTTTATTTTTTTTCCGTTTTGAGATTATCATGATCAACGTTATGTTATATGGTTCAAATTTACTTTTTCTATCTCTTTTTTTTTCTTTTTCCTTTTTTGCCTCCATCAGAGAGTTCTTTATGTCACATTTGAGGATCCTTATTGTGAATTCTGATATCTGCAGACCATTATGATGTAAAGATGCCTTGCCATTTGATTCTCTCGAAATTAGCAGACAAGTGTCCTTCTGCTGTCCTTGCAGGTTGGTTGCTTTTAAGGCCAAAACCATAATTTGAACTGCTGTCCAATTAACTGATGGTGCAATATGTATTTGTTTCTCTTATTCTTGCAGTTTTAGACTCATTGGTTGATCCTCTTGAGAAGACTATTACTCACAAACCAAAGACCGATGCTGTGAAACAAGAGGTTGATCGTAACGAAGATATGATTCGGAGTGCCCTTCGAGCAATCGCTTCCTTGAGTCGTATAAGGTTGGACTTGTTCCTTTTACTTTTCGAACTCATTTAAGTGGAAAAACAATTTTAGTTTCTTACTTGAGCTTCTGCGCCCGAGAGCTGAAACTCTAATCTAAAGCTTTTACCTTGAGCTTCAGCCTTAAACTTCAGCAGTTTTGCGGAATCTCCAGCAAGGCTAAAAAGGGTTTAAGTTGTTAGATACTTTAGAGAATATAACTTGAGTGTTATTTTTGGTAGAGAATCTCCTAGTTTATTTACATCCTACGGGCTGCTGGATAATTTGTTTCATAAAGAGATGTCCTTGGCCTTGTTTGATCTACTCTTTTCTTTTCCCTCCCTACTTTTAAACTCAAATTCTATAGCCTCATTACCTTGTTTTTATATGGCAATCCTATCGACCGGATCTTCATTTCTGTCAAATTTAAAACACCTGGATGAGTAAGAAGTCTATTTGCCCTATAAGGTAGGGAGTGGATTCTTTTTCTTATTGCAGGTAGGGAATGGGTTCTTTTTCTTATTGAAGTCTCGGCGTTGCTCTTGCAAGTCTCCATTCTATTCTCAGTTGTCTACTCTCTGACTAGTTTATTGAGGATTTGAGGTCCATAAGAGGCTTAAAAACATATGCAGGAAGAAATTACTGCATTTTTTTTTTCTTTGTTCTTTCATCTTTCTTGTGCTTTGTGCAATTTCAGTGTCGAAGTCCACATTTGTTAGTCAGGATACTCATGGTACATGTTGGATAGGGCCTAGTTATTGGATTTTGAGGCAAAAATTAAGTTGGCATGCCAATCATTGAAGTTAGCAGCTCCAGAACTAATATAATATTTTAATTAATAAATTTCTCATGCATCAAAGGAGCCGCCTTGCTACATTATTTTATCTTTAAAATCTTGAATCCTTTTCTTTTTAATTGGTATTCAGCGGAGGCGACTGTAGCTTGAAGTTCAAGGTGCTTATGAACAACATAATGAGCACTTCTGCGCTTGCTGAGAAGTACAACTCTGTGCGGTCGGAGTGATGATTGAATAGCCGTCTGCTGCTTCAACTAGGTCCCTGCGGTAAATTTTCCCGCCGAACTTCAGGGAAAAAAACATTCCTTGAATACATACGGTCCTTTTCTGGTTCGGGTATGTAAACAGTATCTTGGTATTGTATTTAATTTTGAGTGGGTCGACATTGGTCAATTTGATGTAAAATGTGATGCAGCTGAAGAATTTTTGTAAATGCATTTACTCTTTCAGACTTGTTTAATGTTTCTCCAAAAATTTATAGTCATAGATATTTTATGGGCGCGTTGAGGAAGACTTATGTTTGGTTGGTTTAGCATCTTATTTGCTCGTGTAAAAGGAACTTTGAATTAAATTTAGTTTAGAAAAATAAGATGGAATGCAGATTACAGGCGTAGTTCGCTTTTGGTCTAAGTTCTACAATCTCCCCGCAGTTAAAAGTAATAATGGGTGCTTATATTTAAAGTAATGTAGGAGATCTACGACTAAGATTCTACTTGGTCTTCGATTTTGCATTATTTTTGGTATATATAATGTATTTTTTTGTAAAAAATAAAAAGGCAGAGAAAGAAATCGTGTGGGCCGTAATAAATACAACCATCACAACCTTAACCGAAGTACGCTCAACTGTTTACACAAAATTGACTAATTCTATCACGAGAGCAATTGGCGAATGAGTGGAAAAAGGAACCATTTTTTTGTTTTTTAGGTTTATCGTACTGCAAATGAACAGAAAAATATATAAATACTATTTGTAAATTTATATTAATTGTATAGTACTGTAATTGTGAGAAAAAAAACTGGTCTGAAATACAAGATAAGATGAGACTAGATAGGTTAAATTAGACTGAATTATGTGGCTGAAACAGAAACGAAAAATTATCTTTTCAAATTATAATTTTAGTTTGTGACCAATGTTTCAACCGAATTCAAGACGAAAATATTATCTGCTACGTTTTAAAATCTCTATCCTCGTATCTTATTTGCTATTACAATCTACTATAATCTATAATAGATCATAGATTTGCGTCTATCTACTAAAATTTTAAAATTAAAAAAACGCTACTTAGATTAGATTATATTTTTATTTTGTAAATAAAAGATGATAATCTAATTATCTAGAAGTTCATTAAATTAATTAAGGACACGGTAATGCATCTCAAACCTCTCGAATTTTTATCCCGAGAACAATATTACCAAAATGCCCAAGACGGATTTTTTTTTTTCAGAATGACCCTTAGAAAATTTATAATTGGCCAACTAACTCTATTAAAATTTTATTTGACGAACTAATCTATTTTTGGCCATCTAAGCGCCAGGCTCGTGAAAATTGGGAAAGACGATGAAATGAATCGCTCATAGCTTTCAACTTCTACGTTTTTCTCTACTCCACCACTTGAACTTAGTGTTGAAATAATTAAAAACTTATAAGACTGAGAATAATTTATGAAGATCTTAAAAATAGTAAATCATTCGCTGTTAAATAGGAATAGTTTGCAAAATAAAATTTTGACAGAATTATTTGGCCAATCATAAATAAATATTTTAAGACTCATTCTTGAAAAAAAGAAAAGAAAAAAAGTCCACAGCCCAAGATACGATTCGAAAATTTGGAATTATCTCGGTCATCGGACTCGTCCGAGTTCGACTGGGAATTCACCCGAAAACGCGGGAGCCGAATTATAAATAGCGCTCGAAACTTTTTCGCAGTGGCGCGGTGCTCTCTTTCAAAACACCGCGCTAATCCCCCTCTTCCCCCCACCCCAGTTTCCCAATTTCCTTATCGAATTAGGAAAGCCCTAGTTTTTAACCCTAACCCCCGATTTTTTTTTTCCCGTCCCTTACTCCCTGCTAACCTCCCCACCGCCGTAAAACCCTAGCTTTTTCGATGGAGGACGAGGACCTTCTCCCTTCTACTTCTCAATCTGTAAGTCCGATCTTCGTTTATTGATCTAAACGTTATTCGAATTTGCTCTTCGTTCTGTAAAATTTGGTCCTAGGGTTCTGTTTCTTGTTGATTTGTCCACCGCAATTGGACTCTTATTCCCCCTTTTTTTTGCTAAATTATGCGTGTTTTTTTTTTTCTTTTTTTGTTGGGTGCGTTGTAGTCACAATTCTAGGGTTTTTATGGTGATTTACAGTTCTTTAATTTTATCTTTTGGGGTTTGGTTTGTAGGATAATATGGATTCGTCAGATGGGAAAAGTCTCGCCCTTGTGCCGCATTCTTCTATCGCTGGACAAAGCACAGTAAGTTTTTTTTTCTCTTTTGGGCTTTATGATGATTTACTTATTTCAATCTCCTTTAAATTTGCAATTCTCTTACTTTGTCTTTTGGGTGTTGTTCATATAGAATAACTTCGATTCAGGAGAAGGGACAAGCCACTCCCTTTTGTCTCAATCTTCTGTTTCCAGAAAAATCCATCCCGTGGTAAGGAGATGATTTATACATCACTGTCATTTTTTCCAATCCAATCCGTCTTCGAAATTTCTTTTTCTATATTTTTTACCTGTCGCTTTCTGTGAGTTATTATTAATCTTCTATTTGTGTGTAGGGAGCTACACTAGTGAACATGGGCAACACATGTTTCATGAATGTGATCCTTCAGTGCATTACACACACGGTGCCGTTTGTGCAGAAACTTCTCGCGGCCGCTCACCCTATTCCCTGCTCTCGTGAGAATTCTAACCTAAGTTTATTTGTTCATTTTTGCCTTGACTTGAAATTTAATGTTTCTTCTCTTTTTCTTATTTAGTGCTTTTTTGATTGCATGAATTTGTTGGAATCTTGCAGATGAAGAGGAGGGATTCTGCACTTTCTGTGCTCTGAAAGAGCACGTTGTCGAATCTATTAATTCATCTGGTTCTGTCCTCGTTCCGACAAAATTCGCAAAAAATCTTGACAGTATCCTTTTTTCTCCTTTTTTTTGTGACTATTTTAACTTTACTGTCGAAGGTTGGTGATTTCAGTGTTAGTATTAGTTTGTACCAAATAACTGTCGATTTTTGGCAGTCAATCGACGCCAGTTGAGCATCAAGGATAATTTTTTTGATCCTTAGGATGAAAGGTATAATATGGTAACATCAACTTTGGAAGGATGAAACAGTAATTTACAGGAATATATGATTGCCAATTCCTTCTTTTTTAGCATTAACATTAATACGCCCTCGCTATCAGCCTCTGCAGTTGTAAAGCTGTATTTCGCTTTATCATCCTGTCATTTGGACTCACTATACCACCTCATAATTGCCGTTTACATCGCGCATTATAACTTGCCATTAATTGCTTGATCTTGTTGATCCTTGTTTACAGTGGTTTGATGAGTCCTGCTGTTATCCTCACATGCTACGTAGGTAATAATAATAAATCCTAATGGACGGTTAGAACAGGAACCTCATGGATAGTATGCTTTCTTCTCCAGTTTGAAAAGCCAGTATGTAGATTGCGTTGTAAGGCCGGTTAAAATATCATGTTTTAAAAATTAAATGCAATACATGCTTAAGATATACAAAATGATGCAAGCTACAACCTATATTATGGAAGGTGAAATTCCTTGACAAGGTTTGCCAGAAATATTACCAGAATATGAAGTGAATTTCCAAGAGGATGCACATGAGTTTCTGCAGGCTTTGTTGGATAAGATAGATGACTGTTCTCTTGTTCCAACCTTACAAGACCAGCAATCCCTTTCAGAAAACAGCATAGTGAAACAAGTATTTGGAGGCCGTCTCAGAAGCCAGGTATATTCCTTAGGATAATTACAAATTGAATCCCTAAAATTTAACCTTCATTTCAGTTTCATCCATAATGTTTTAATTGATAACAAGATATTTCCTAGAATACACCGCCCATATCAATTTCAACCTTATTGTTTCAATTTCAGTAATTTAGCCCCTGAAGTTTGACCCCAATTTCAATCTGTCCTGAACAGTTCCTATTCTAACTACCCAAATTTAATTATAGAGCTTGTGTAGTGCTCTAATAGAGGGACCTAATTTTATGCAAAACAAACTCCTAGGTTCTAAATGCTATGTTTTAAACTGTGAAGTTGAAATTTGAATGGAGTTCAAACTTTCAGGGAGAAATATAGTAACTCATTTTTCTAATACTTTTGCTTTGGAAGTCATCTAATACATCTGATTCTCCATATAACTATTTAAAAGCACTTCTTTTATTTGCAGCTGAGGTGTTGTGAGTGCGGTCACTGCTCGGAGACGTTTGAACCCCTCCTTGATCTCAGCTTGGAGATCGATGATGCAGACGATCTAACAGATGCCCTACTATCTTTTACCAAGGTTGAGAAAATTGAAGAAGCCAAGTTCACCTGTGAAGGCTGTAATACTCAAGTGTCAATGGAGAAACAGCTTACGTTGGACCAGACACCGGATGTTGTAGCAATTCAATTAAAGCGATTCAAGAATGATGGTCATTGTATACATAAGATTGATAAGCCAGTGGAATACCCATCAGAGCTTGATTTGAAGCCATATCTTAGCTGCCCAGATGAGAGAGTGAGTGTTTGTGGTGTTCATAAATGATTATGTTTTATGGTACAATTTATGGATATTTTTGTAATTTAAGCACTTTACTTCTCGAACTTTCTCATTTATTGCACTTCCATTCAGGTTCATACATTTTATCCTGTTGTTTCATCAAGCAAAAATCATGTTCTGATATTCTTTACCTTCTCATGGCAGGTACAATCAAAATATGATTTATACGGAGTTGTGGATCATATGGGCAGTCTGGCTTCTGGTCATTATGACTGTACCATACGTTCTTCTGCGACGGCGTGGTACCAGTTGGAAGATGCAGAGGCAAGTCTCTCTTGGTTTTTTCAGTAATATACCTTGATAGCTTGCAGTTCGGTAGGATTGTGTTTTGGTCAGTTTGGATGGAGTTCTGACAATCGAGGAAATTGAATTAAGTTGAACTAAACTATAAGCAGAATAAAATTGGTTGCTGTTTGTTTGCTTGTTCTGGGCAAATTCTATAGAGTTATAGCAGCCAAGTGCTGGTTGGTTCTAACTGATAGTTGTCTCATCTGATGGCTGTTCTGTTTAACACCTTTACCATCAGATTAATGTCTAATAATAAGTATAACCTGTCACCATTTTTTGAGTGCATCAAAATGTGCAGAGTCGTCTCTTTACGGTATTTAACCATAATTTGCATTATTTTGGCCTATCCTATCCAGTTTTTGATTTAAAAAACAGACTGAGCTACAAAGTGTTCTCTCTCCCTCCAAACTGAAGTTGACTGAATTTTTGTACTAACCAAACAAACCAAGTGAGATACAGCACTTTGGCTTGAGTTAAGTTTGACCACATGATCCACCGCTTCTACTAACCCAGGAATTTACTAATATTTTCTATTCAAATGATGAGATTGTCACCATGCAACTCGAGTTGGAAGGGGCTTACGGGGATCTGATGAATATAAGCCAGATTGCTAACTCGTAGGCATCTTTCATTGCCATGGGGTGGGGGGTCTTGTCATTTCCATGCCCAACGGGAATGATACTTCCATGGAGCATAAACCTGCCTCATCAACAAACCCCGTAAGCACCTTGCCCCTTCTGCAACTGAGTTGCAGGTGACAATCTTGGTACTTCAAATAGAATTTATACAACATTTCTGAAATGTCATTTATCGGTGAGAAGAATGGACCCACCTTACGGGCTCGGAAGTCCATCTTGGCTGCCAAGTTAAGCAGAACCTTAAGAATTATTCAATTGCCTAACGCCTGGCTTTAAGCCTCTAAATTTGAGAAGTTGTTTCTAGAAGCCAGGAGGGCCAAAGAGTCTTAATTTTGGTTCTTAATCATGTTTATGATGATTCTTATAATTGCTTTCATGCTCATTGCAGGTAAGTCAAGTTAAGGTGTCCTGGGCACTGAACCAGCGTGCATATCTTCTCTTCTATATTAAGCAGGGTCTATCACCATGGTTCTCGAGTTTACTCCCAGCAAAGGAGGAATCCCAACAGGACAGTGTCGCTAACGGTTCCCTGACATCGCTGCTTGCGAATATGGGAAGAGTGCATTCCAAACATCATGCTGAGAAGGATGAAGACTGTGGCCCATCCAATACCACCTCTGTCTCCGATGATACAGAGACATATCATAATACAGCTCCTAGATTATGTTATGCTACACGTGGTGATAAGATAGTTGACAAAGCTGATGCCGACCGATCTGTGACACCATCTGCAAGAAAATCCAACTCTGTTCAGCATATAATCGATTCCACGTTCCACGATGAGCAACTGGGTTAGTATTTTTCGTCCGGCAATTGGGTTAGAAAAGTCAAAAGTAGGTTTCCAAATGGAGACAGCTCTTCAGAATGCCACCTTATTTTCATTCGCATTCATGGGCTTCTTCCATTTATCTTCATATGTTTTGGTTATTCGAAATTAGGCTATTCCTTTAGATTTGTTTATACCATAAATGTGCCTATTCATTCTTTCTGTGACTTAATAAAAAGGAAGCTCGATTTTTGTGATAGCAAGATTTTTTTTTATTTTAAATATAGGTTGATTACTAGTCGTAGTGCATGGAATGCTTCCTTCCTTTCATCTTCATTGTTCTTTGAGGTCAATTGATACCATTTATAACAGTTTCATCACATTTAAATCATGGTTACAATTTAAAGATCTGGAATTTCATTCTATCCCGAGTTTCTCCATCTTCATTGTTCTTTGAGGTCAATTGATACCATTTATAACAGTTTCATCACATTTAAATCATGGTTACAATTTAAAGATCTGGAATTTCATTCTATCCCGAGTTTCTCAATTGTAACAGTTTAGTCCCCAAGGTATCAACCCTAATTTCAAACTTATCATTAAGAGTTTCAATTTAATCCTTTGACCTTGATTACAGTTTGAACTTGGTTTCGATTTCATCCATAGAACCTGAAATTTTAAAAATGAAGTTTTTGATGATGCTGGAGCTGACACTTTTTTCAGAAGGCAGAGAAAAGGAAGGGTTTGATTGTTATGGAGAACAAACTTCGCTGACTTAGTTGTTGTAGTTAAACTATTAGAACAAAATTGCAAGTCAGACATCAGGTGTCGCATTTCTTATCAACCATTAATATTATTTGATCGTTTAGTATGTTTTTTCCGTTGAAAAATTTACAGATGACGATGAGAAAGAGAACCATTTAACTCCACAAGCCCGAGTGAGATCAAAGGTCAACAGAAAGGTCAACAGATCACCGACCGTTGGCATGAATATACATATCCATAAGTTGCTCAGAGGCATGCAAAGCTCGCGAAGAAGATGTATTTTGGAGTGCCTCACCACGAAGCAGAATTTGACCACCCCGCCTCTTTGTAAGACGAAAAGGCCGAAAATGAATATTCATCACTTACGCGGAGAGGAGGATTCTGCTCCCTCGACATCCCGTTTGTATCTCAGCCCTAGCTCTGTATAGTGTGGCTTAGGATTCGAAGCCTGAGTTCTGGCCTGCTTCAGTCAGCCTAACTCGACTGTGTCTAACAAAGTGTCTGCTCTGATCTTTCCTGATCAGTTTTGGTGAATCATATGTGCAAATTATTGAAAGTTAAGTATACTATGAGTCTCACCGTAGTGTTTTCTATTGGTAACTCCTTTTTGACGTTCTTTCTTATTATACTTATGGTAATTTCCTAATCTCAATAGTTATTTGTTCGTTTTCTGGGATCTGCTATTTTGTTCTCCTTGCAAGGTAACAAACATCATGAAATTTCTTAGGAGGATATATTGAATAGCAACTTAAAGTAGATTATCGCACGTAGTAACTTAGTAGTTTACATAAACTAATTTACATCCATGTAGTGAACGGAAGTGCATATAGGAAAAATCTAATCCATATATTGTGAGAATCCTGGTGGAAAAGTTTCAAATTCCTATATTAAATAGACAAGGATCAGTAGCTTAAAGGCTCTTCCCTATATCGATGGAAGAATTTCAATAGTATCTCGTTACAGAGCTCCACGATTTAATCTAAATCCCCCATCTCCGAGTTGCCACAAGAACAATCAACACAACTCGGCCTTAAGTCCTGGATAAGGTAAAGCATATGCTGTTGCTATGTAGGTCTCAAGAGGTCCTCAGGAACCATCTTTCTGCAAACTTCTCCTTAAAAATTCTGAGATCGCAGCAGAAGCAGCATGGCCACGATCGAGGCAGTTGAAATAACCTCGCTCTAAGTGCAAATAAGAAACAAGAAAATATTTGACTTTGATCTAATGTATCGTAGATTATACAAGAACTACGTGAATCTGATAACAATACATGCGAGAAGGATGTGCAGAACGAAAAGGAACGGTGGGAGGATATACCTGGAATCGCCCCATGGGTGACAGATGTTATGATTCCACGCTCAAAAGGCTCATCATGCTTAGCAGATGATCCTTCTGGAAGAACTGATAGAGGCGAATTTGGAAAGACCAAATGCATAAAGGCTTGCATTTTCTGTTATTTTTGAACAAGAGAGTTAATAATGTTCAACGTTTTAATCATTGAATCAATTGGAAACACAATTTTCCAAACATTCTCACAGAATTGTATTTATTCGTATATACTTAGATAACTAATTACCTGCTCTTCTACCTTGGTTGGGTCTAAAATAACAGATCCAGTCTCTGTCAAACCACAACAGATTGCAACTGCAGAAGTCGTAATACAAGCTTATTAGCTATACAAAGTGTAAATTGGCTAAAAAGTAAGCTCATTGAATAGCTTACCAGCAAGATGTTTCAAGGGAATTCCAGCATCAACAAGCGCTGCGCAGGAAGCATTTATGGCACATGGGAGAAGCTAAATTATCTTGTAAAGGATTAATCATTGTCAAAATAACATACGACTATGATAGATTATTCATATAGTTCAATTGGGTGTGCAAGCAAGTCAAAACAACCTTAAGGCATAATTTGTTTTTGGGGATAAATAAACAGGATAACCTTTTTAATCCCTATCCTAGGATAAAGGAGAATAGAGTCAATTCTACACTTGCCTTGAGCATGGATGATTGGATAAGTGAGAGTAAAGTGACGGAGAATACAATTCCAGTTTAGCTAAGAAAAAAGAAGAGCTTACTTCACATGCATTGAAAAATAAAATAAAAAAAGATGTAAGAGGACGGAATAGCAAAGAGGCTTATCCTACGGGTAATGCTGGTGAGTTTCATTATCCACCCAAAGTCCTGGGAAGTAAAAGAGTTTATTTCCCATGGATTACAAAAGGATAAGCTGATAGATGTTTTGGACTATGTTATAGACAAATGCATACACACATATGTGTGTAATTATATTTTAACATAAAGGAAAAAGAATAAGGCCAAACCAAAAATTACTGAATACTAAGATATGAAAAGATACGGAACCGTCATCGCCCACTACCTGCAGGGAAGAGACATAATTTCTCAGAAACTAGAAAGCACATTAGGCATGTGTAATTACATAAAACAAGCATGGCTTGTTTTCATATGTTCTACAAGAAAAAGAAATTTATATATGCCAGTAAGTAAAATAACTTTTAAAGTCATAAAGTTGCGAGTGCTTACTCCGATTCAGAGAGCAGAAAGCAAATAATAAAGAAGTATCAAGTGCAGTAGTAAAATCTACACTGAGAATGGAAGAGTTTGCATGCGCATAAAAACTTACCGTTTATAACATCCCTTTATATTGTCATGGTTACAAGTAAAACCATTCTGTGCTAGCATAATAGAAGTTGCTCCAAAAATGGTATAGTATTCGAACGTCAGTTACCATACATTAGGTCGTATACATTCTCCAAGTAAGACAAATTTATAGGAGTGTAAAATGCTCATTCAAATAAACGAGACATACTAACAAAACCACTTTACCTGAACAATAACAGAGGTTGTGGTATTTGGGTGGCTAGTTAGAAGACAAATGCTCTGCAGTGTTCTTTTCAGGATCATTTCATACTCCTTTTCTTGTTTTCCTGCGAAGTTCAAATTTGCCCTTGAGGTTTTGAAGCACTAAAAGAATAGTTATATATAAAACCTCCAACATTTGTTGGAGGTACGCTTCTGCCCACTTCAAAATAATGCACTGATGATAAGTGATCAAGAAAATATGGACTAGTCCAATAATTACATAATTCAAACGAGATATATACAAATCAAAACAACATGACAAGCTTCTATGATGAAATTATAAGTTAATACCAATTTGTCCAGTTTTAGGCTTCCAAATAACCTCAATCGAGGCTTTCTCAGGGTCATCACCCTTCCTTGTTCCAGCTTTCGGACCATAAACAGCAGCCAATACAATTGTATCACCTAGGGTTTCCAAAAGTGAACAAGGAACATCATCAGTATATGTAACAACTCGCCGCACCTCAACTGAACATGAAAGGGGCAGAAAATGGTAGAAATGAACAAATACACCCCTCAACTACAGGCAATTTATGAAATAGACTCCCCAATTATTTTTTCTTTTTCATCGATGTCCCCTAAAGTTTCAATGATTTTTATAGTTTTACATCATGTCCATCAATTAAAGTGGGGACTTTGTTAGTATTAATAGCAATTCTATCCAATTTAACCATCGTGAACACTTCTGCGGCTGATGAAACTGCAGATTTCTCTAACCAAAAGCAGGTGATAGCCAACAAGGCCGTTGATTTTACTGCATCCTCAATTCAACTAAGCAAAACAAATCTAATCGAAACAACAAAAATGTATATGGTTTCAATTCGAAGAGAAATAGTTTAGATTAAAAGTGACCAAAATATAAACAGAAACTGAAGAAAACTGCAATAAGCACCAGTTATAGGACAGATAACAGGGGGAAAAAAACGATTCTTTTCTTATAGCAAGACGAAGCGTTTCAATTCACAAGTGATCAAAACCCTAAAAGTAGCAGCGGAAGGAGGGGTTGTATGGTTCGCGTTGTAACACCTTGGGACCAACGAGCGGAGCCGTGAGCGCGGTGAAGCAAATTGCGAGAACAGGTGAGCGGCCTCAGCTGATTAGCGTTTCTCCCGTCCGAACGATCCATCCCCATCGCTCCCATCCCCGCCCAATTCGAGAGCAAGCAATACGGAGTGAGGATCCAAAGGAGGGCTACTGGGGAGAGATTCGAAACCCTAGATTCCGATACCTTCTCCTTCCTACGCTCCGTAGGTGCTCGCTAGGGTTTCGAAGTGCGCCGGAGGAGGAGGGAGAGCGCAGCGGAGGGGACGATGCGAAGGGTTTTTCCAATGCTCGGGGCGGGTTGGGAACAGAGGGGTTTAAGATTAGCCTGAGTGCTTTAAGATTGGTGAAATGATTATATAGCGGTGCAAATGTATGGGGACCCCCTCAGCCACAGGGAATTCTGAAAATGCTCCTTATTTTTTAAAAAAGTTCAAAATTGTACAAAAATAATAATAATGGGGTGAGAGAGGGCTCAGGGCGGGTTGGGATTTGGGAACAGAGGGGTTTAAGATTAGCGTGAGTGCTTTAAGATTGGTGAAATGATTATAAAGCGGTGAAAATGTATGGAGACCCCCTCAGCCACAGGGAATTCTGAAAATGCTCCTTATTTTTTAAAAAAGTTCAAAATTGTACAAAATAAATTAATGGGGTGAGAGAGGCTCGAACTCTCGACCTCAGGATAACTCAAACAAGCTATGAGACCTACGCGCTAGCCAACTGCGCCACCACCCCTTCCACGTTGAGTTTGGTGCTAAACTACGTATTAATACTTAATTAAGCATATTTTTGTTCCTAATTTATATTGAATTCGTAATACTTACTGGGGGTTTGTTAAAATCCTGATTTGATTCTAATGTTGCAATTTCAGTCTAAATTAGTGGTTCTTTTAAGAAAGGAAACTTAGTTGAAATGTTTTAAAAAACAATTAATAAATATTAAGGATCCAATCTTAATAAGTTAAAAGCTTTGGGAGCTAAATGAAAAATTGGGCAATGCGGCAACGGTGCATGTAACAACTAACCCTTAATTAATGGAAAATTGAAGGAGCTCCAAAACTTTGTCTCAAGCGCGCTCGCCACCTTTCGTCGGAGCCGTCGATTTCTCTCTCTCTCTCTCTCTATCTCTCTCTCTCTCCTCATCCCCTCCCCTTTCTCGTGAGAAAAGGAGAAGGTACGCGAAATCCTTCACACAATCCTCAATTCTCACTTCGGCCCCTGGGAAAATGATTCAATTTTTATGTGATTAATCATAAACCAGCTAAGTTAATTGCATGCGTTTCTTAGATTCCTTTCTTTTTTTGCTCCAGATTGATCCTAATTTTTCTGTTTTTCCGTGAAGAAGGATCATACATGTTTGCTTGGTGTTTTTATTTTATTTCCAATGCGAGCTCAAATTAGTCAATTAATTTCCATTTCTGTTGCCCAAGTTTAAGAATCGTTGATGTATACTTGCTGCAATTTTTTTTATTTTTTGTTTTTTGATCAGTGATGAATATGGAAACATGCCAGAGGGCAATTCTGAGTCTGAATTATGAATCTTTTTTTTTGTTTTTTGTTTTTAAATTCTTTTGAGGTCCTGTTGATGCATGATACTTATATTTTGCACCAAAAAATTGGGTAGATCATGAATAGTTGGCCAAAAATTAACCTTTCTAGCCTTTTAAAACCAAGTTTTCTGTAGACTGTTTGTGGAAAGGTTAGTATTAAAACTCCCTACTTTGCACTAAAATTGTTTTTGGATCATTGGGTGTTAATCCAAAAATAATGCTCCTGGTTTCTTCCTTTTCCTTCTCTATGTTTAATTCATGCTTACATACGAACGCGTTGCTCCAGTAAGTGGAATGTCTCATAAGGAGTAAGTTTATTTCTTTCGATGTACTCTTGGTGTTTGATCTAATTGTTTTACGTGTCGTATTCAATTATAGAAGTTTCAGAAACTGACATTATTGCTGACAGGAACTTTACTTTGGCAGAGTTTGAAATCAAAGCAACGGGATGTGTGGGGTTAAGAAAATACATTGACTAATACCAGTAGAAGTTTACTTGCGCCATGTATTATATCTTAGTTAAATATTAACTTTTCTCAATATTTAATACTTACGTAAATCATTGTTATGCTAGTTTTGTGAAGAAAGCATCAATATCTTTGTACATGTTGTTCAAGTTTTCAACTCTTTCAATTTTTTAAGTATCTCAATTTTTTAAGTATTTTATTGCTAAGAGTAAAGTTCATCCTGTTATTTAATCTTTCCGCTTTCAACATGCCATCAAATCTAACTGAGCATGGTAATATATTACGCAACACCAATTCAATTTTGTTATCATTCCTAATCTGAATGAAGTATGTTTAGGAAAAGATAATGGGAAATGTTTGTATTAAGAAAGATTATACAAAAAAAATTATCCTGTTTTCGTGAAGTCATATATGCTGCATGGGCCAACTGAAAGAAAATTAGCATTTGCAGCTTGTAGTTTTCTATTTGTTACCAAAACTTTTAATTCTGAACCTTATTTTACTGCCAAAGCTATTATAGGACTTGAACGATACATACTCTTTGGCATGTCTTTTCTTTTGATACTATTTAGCTTTATGTTAGTGCTTAAACATAGTCAGTGGTGCCTATTGCATGAAGCTTTACAGTCGAGAATTTGGAGGATCTTAGGATGTATATCATCATCGACAAATTTATTATTCAATTTAGTGTTCTGAATGATTATTAAGTAATGGTTCTTCATGATACTCTGACGCAAACTTCTAATGTAGGAAGATGGTCTGAATTTTGTCCTTGGTTCAAAAACAGAACAAGCCTGTGGTTGTTGCAATTACTTGAAACATGGCACTAATTTATTGCAATTACGGGGTGAAAGATGTGTCCTTCCCTTCTAATGTTCTTTTCTTTCAAATCATTTAGCTAAATGATTCGTTTTGAATGCAACAACTTGGTTGATTACACATTATGAGCAACTCTTATATGCGTAAATATGGGGTAAATCTTTTGGATTTTACTGAAAAAGGTAAATGGAATTACTGGTGTTAGTATTTGATTTTTACCTTTCGAACTTCATTTAAAGCTGTTTCTAATGTTCATAGTCCTTAAAAGCTGTTATACTGAGTGACATTTTATGATGTTTTGGATTTCCCCAGTCCATTTCAGATTTCATTGCAGTAAAAGATGTTAAATGTCTAAGTCAATGCTGAAGAATATTTTCTCTGTTAATCAAGTAAAAAATTTAAGACATGATACATGTATTAGGCGTCCAACACGTGGATGCAACTTTCATTTGATCTTATTCCAGTTGACAGGTTTTGTGTATAAAAATTTCCTTTTAACAGCGCCAATTTGATGAAGAGGAAAATGTCGCTCCTCACCTGTGAAGTCAATTTCGATGAATGCTTGATAATTTTGTTAGCGAACAATTTCTTTTATCATTCTTTCTGCAGATGGATCATAACTTGCTATCTTGGGATGATGACATAATGGCCCATCGCCGCCTTAAGAACAGGGAGCGACAAAGAAGATACAGGGCAAAGAAGCGCCTAGAAGCTGATATGTTGAAATTAAGCATGTTAGGCCAAAGTTCAAAACCGAGTTCATCTCAAGCAACTGGAGGTGCTTCTTCAGTGGCTGCTTTTGCAGTTTCCGGGCCAATAGAGCGCGTGCATTGCGGCCGGAAATGGAAGAAGGATGCGAGAAGAGCTCATATGTCTAAAGAACCAGCCAGCCTACCTCGCCTTCCTGCTCTTCTCCTTAGGTCTCCTGTACAGGCTGAAGCCAGTCACAAGTGCTTTTCCCAACCCACCAGCAAAAGGCAGTGGAAAATGGAGGCGAGAAACAAAATGGCCGCGACTTAATATACTTGAGAAATGATCGATGCAGCTGATCGCCGTGCTCCTTCAGAAATTTAGTTTTTAACAAACATAGAAAATATAACAGACAAAAAACTTTGAGATCAAATTACTGTTGGATTGTATATCTGGGTCCTGCATTTTTATCAAATTCTTGAAGACTTTCATAATCGTGCTTGTGGTTGTGAGAGTTGGAGTTGATTATTTATTTTCAATACACTTTCCTATATTTTGTAGGGAAATAAAGATGTACAGAGAATAACTGAAGAACAGCACAAATTTTGGTTGAAGAAATCATATATGGAAAGCAGAATCAAAAGAAAAAAAAAATGCTTAGATATTTGCTTTGAGACTGAAACATCACTCAGTGCCAGTAAATAACAGCAACACTATAAAGAAAGATAAAGAGCCGCCGCCGCCGCCGTTCCCGACTAGAGCTGCCGTGTGTATAGCTTTTTCGCAGGCACTAATTTGGATACACAGCTGAGCTAAATTCCATAAGTAGAGCATCTTCAAGCATGTAGATTCTTTATGCGCAGTTCTACAACAACTCCGAAAAGAGGTTATCTTGTAAACTGGTGGAGTTTTTGCGAAGAGTATTTCTCGGGTTCTGTTGCTTCATCATACTTGCTAGTTACAAAAGCAGGAATCTGCAAAAGCGAACCATTTGCTTCCTTCGGAAGCCTCAATCATCACATTTTCTGATGTTAGCTCCGCCACAAACTTAGTTGAAAACGAGTAGGACTTTTTTATAAAATAACTTTTCAAAATTTTATAATTTAAAAAGTAATTCTATCAAATTTATTTTTGGCAAACTAACTTTTTAAAAGCGGTGAATTAGAATATATCGTATGGCTATTAAAAACGGTGAATTATTTACCGTCTTATTTATATTTATCTATTTAACAATCATATTTTCTTTCTCTCTCCTCCTTCTAAAGACGGTGAATCGTTCACCGTCTTTAGAAGTTTTAAATTTTTTTTGAATGCGGTGAATGATTTACCGCGTTTAAAAGATTAGTTTGCCAAATAAAAATTTGGCACGATTATTTCGTAAATTATAAAATTTTATAAAGCTATTTTATAAAAAAGTCCCGAGTAGATTGTATTATAGTTTACCTTTTTCCGATTAAAAATAGAAAAAAAAATTCGTGCTTCCTTAATGCCTAAGCCTGTGAAGCTCCTCGGTACCTACCTGGTACCCAAGACCTGCTCTTTCAAACTCGGCAAATGGTTCAGTAGTGTCCTGAAAACGTCGCCGACTCTTTACGCTCTCTCCGCAACGGGCGCACGGTTGTAGATTAGTTCTCTTGAAGTCGTTGCAGACTTTAGGGTCCTTAATAAATCTGTTGCCGACTCTAGAGGCTTTTTTTTTTTTTTTTTTTTTTTTTTCCTGAGCAAACAAATACTCCCGATTACCGACCAAAGAATCAAAACGAGAGCGAGGAGAGAGAGAGAGAGAGAGAGAGAGAGAGAGAGAGGCGATGTGGGTGGAGATCCTGTGCGGCGTCGTCATCTACCAACTTCTCCGTCGATACTTCACCGGCGATGAGGAGTTCCCCGACGTCGACAGCTCCCACTCCGACGTCGCCTTCGCCGTCGCAGCCAGGTCCCTAAACCCCCACCTCCCTAACTCCCTCTCTTCCGATCGGAAACCCTAACCCTAGTCGTTTCTTTTGGTGTTTGTCTCCAGGTTGGAGAAGATCTACGGTGGGAAGAGCTTCGTCGGACTCCGAATCCCCGATCATGACTCCGGATCTCGCTGCCACATCGACGTCGTTCTTGTGACCAAAAGGTCGGATTCTTGATCGATCTCGTGCTGAATCTTAAAACGGAAACAGCTTTGTTTTATGGATTTTGATGGGGAATTTGTGTTTCTTTGCAGGGAATTGATGGTTGTGGCGGTGCGGAACTTTGCAGGGTTTGTGGAGGTTGACAAGGATGGGAACTGGGTGTGCACCGCCGATAAGAAACATAGGCCTGAAACTCACCCAAATCCGGTATGCATCTCGAGTTCTTGATGTTTCTCCAGTTGAAGGAAATGTGTAGTTATTTATTGATGGAAAGCTATTTGCTGGATCATAAATAAATGATATGTCCAGTGCACAAGCCTCTCAAGTACTTGATTCTTTCTTGTTCAATATATGTAGTTCTTATATCTGATGAAACATAGTTAGGAAGAGGGATGATCCAGAAGAGGGTTGGGCCCCTAGACCAAAATATTCAGCAATTTTTAGGAGTATATTTGGAAATTTAATAGACCAGATTTTAATATTTGTAGTTAGGTGCTAGATGTTCGTGCTTTAATAGCATGAAAAAATAAAGAAGAAAAAAGAATCATTAAGATGGATCCTCATATTGTGCAATGAGGTTCAGACTTCAGGGATACCCATATCTCTTAATTTTGATCCAACAAATAGCGTAATTTTGATCCAAAGTAGATATTGCTCCAAACTTTATGCTAAAACCTTTTATATCAAAATTAAGTGCCATGGTATCTAACTACTTATTACTTTAAAGCTTATAAACTTTTAATATCAAAATATGAATGAAAAGTAGATATTGCTACAAAGTTTATTCATATTGTGCTATGTGTACTTATTACTCCAAAGTACTTTTTATGTTAGAACTGCTTGTAGTACATGTGACTTGGTTTGCTTACAAAACAGAAACCTAACCTGGTAATGTGCACTGCCACTCTCTTACATCTTCAACATTGTTTGAGATATTTATTTTTCCAGTAATTTGGTATCTCAGGTTAGGGAAGTTGGCAAACAAGTCGAAATTCTACAATCATATTTGGAACGACGAGGTGTGCCTTTGCCTGAAGGACATATAATAGGCAGAGTTGTACTCCCAAATCCAAATTGTAGGTGCGTTTTGTGGCTCATATTATTGGCATAATATATATTGACCTAAACATCAGCATGTTTGATGGTATTAAGTTATGATTTCATGCATCATAGTTTCCATGTTCTGAATGTGCTTCTTATCATCTTTCCTTGGAAACAACAAGTGTGAGTCTTCTCAAGGAAATTTTAAAATTTCTGTAATAGTCCAAAAAACATAACAAAAATAGGCTTTTAGGCTGTTTCCTGTCAAAAAATGATGCCAATCTTCAAATACACATATTTGTTGTGCTAAGCAATTTCAGCTTTTTGGCTCATGGTTGAATGTTTTATTATCTACGAATATGGTGATAGACTGCAAATATCTGAGGAAACTTAATTATGGACTTCATGTTGTCATTGATAACTATATTGTGCTTGTTTTTCCTCGTTTTAAAATGGTCCGCCACATGTTCCTCGTTATCCTCATTGTTTAGTATTGCAGGCCTACCTATTCTATCACTCTCCAACCAGAGGTGATTTCATTTGACAAATGGAGAGAGCTCAAGCCAGATTCAAGAATTGGAGTTTCTAGCTGGATAAAAGATGCATTTCATGGAAGCAAGAGTGAGCAGGATGGATTCAATCAAAAGCTTCAATTTATTCTCAGTACATCTCCAATGTGGGATCGGTATAGTTTTTGACATAAAATATTTCCATAATCATTTATTTGCTTTTATCATGATCTCTTTTACCATTCGAAAAATATCCATAATTACAAAAAATACTTCAAATCCAGTTTTTGTAAATTTAGTATCACCTTTCCTCCATGCACCTACTAGCCAAATATTTGTTCATCTACATTTCTACTATATAGCCAAATATCTGTTCGTCTCCAATGTGTTTCTACAATAGCCACCTTCGCAGTAAAATTGACAATTATTAAGTACCAATATGCCCTTGCAAAGAAGCTGTGTTTAATTTGATAGTTTGTAATTAGTCCTGAGGTTGAAGTGGTGTTCTATGGCCTTGTGTAACAAAATTATATGAAAATCTTTCAGACTGCCCATGACACTATGACAGCATCATACATGCATTTGCATGATGATTATTGGTAAGTTTGAAGGCTACTGTGGAAAATGAGTTTTTTGTTCTTCCCAAAATTATCAAGTTTTATTCTGAAGAAATTAGAGGAAATCATTGAAAAAATTCACTATCTACTAATTCTAAAATTTCTTCATACATTTGCATGAAAATTCTAATTGATCAATTGCCACATAAACAATTCATACAGTGAGAATTAGTGAGTGATAACCTTAGATCTACCTAATGTAAATTTGTTCAGCATTTTTATCATAGATTTTGAGAGTATTTGGGATTTCGGAAAATTCGTTTTTTTTCCTTAACCTGTACCCGCTAATTTTATCTGTGTGATTGTTTCGCAAAAAAATTCACTATAATTGGTAGGAAACTCCATTATGTGAGAGCTAAATTGAGCTAAGGCTTTAAATTTTTTTGAGTGGGATCTTAAAGAAAGCTTCATGCGAAGGGATGAAAGTAACGCATTTACATGCTATAGAGGAATGCCAGACCATGCAATGTGTGAACAAGTTAAATGCCTCCACATTTATCATTCTGAACTGGCTTGCATGCCATGGTGCCATGACTACTTCTCTTTCGTGCTCTATCTTGACCAAAACTTAATGTGCTAAGAGAAGTCCATTGGACAAATTGCTCATTCTTGATTTGCTGAAACATTTCAAGACCTAAGATTACATGAACGATTCTTAATTAAAAAGAAAACAAAATAATATGTAAAATGGCGATAATTAGTGTCCTCGTGTACATTTAGAAAATTATATTTCTTTAGCACATTAGGTTGGAAATGAAAGGTTCTCTTTTTCTCATTTGTTTAGTCTGCAAGTTACAGCTTTCTCTGCTCCAACCATGGGAAAAATTAGATCTCTAAACAAATCGAAAACGTAATTTTCTTTGAAGGTTAGTTTTAACCCTTAACTAGAGGTCTTCTGTTGAAAATTTTCTTCCAGGAAGAGCTTATGTAATAATATGTTGCATTCACATTTTGTTGTTAAGGATCTATCTTCCATTATTGGCTTTACCAGTTTACCTAAATTTCTATTGTAATGCATCTGCATAGCTTTGTGTTTTTTTTCTTTTTTATGGCTTGCTTCGACTACACATTATCCCTTTGTTTATATTTACTTGCTAATGTTATATCGCGAAATTCTAATTGGGATAACACAATAACTATTTTTCAGCTTGGAACTTAAAGGTGATAGAAATATTCTTGGTGAATTCATGGAATTTAAGGGAAATCAAGATGACATGCAAGCTTTGAGAAATTTAAAGCGATCAAAAGTTAGCCAGCTCATCATCCAGAAGCCCAGTATGTTAGGTTTTGGTAATTTCTGAACTCATATCCACGTTTACTGTTTTTCAATTTTATTCATGATTATATGTTCACCATCTTACAGTAGCTTCTGCTCTTAGTGAAATCTTATTTAACAAGATTATACCAAGAGAGCCCGTGCACAAATTCCAGCAGCCTTGTCTACCTTTAGTTGTAGTAATAGACTTTCATTACTTTTAAGCCCATAAGTGGGAGGGTTTCACCAACAGCCGACTAAGCATAACAAACATAACGTGTCCCACCCAATTTGATAAAAGCATTTATATGATCATATTGGAGTCATCCGTAACTTGAGAGAAGTATTTGGAGACTATTGCCTGATATACTATAGGGGCATGTTTGGTTCACCTATTTTAGACTATAGAATCGAAATGGGAATCATTGATTCCGATAGTTGTTGTTTGTTTTACAGGAATTGGATTCCGATTCCTATTCCACTGTGGGAATAGCCAAATCTATTTATGGCCCAATCCGGCTTTGAATTCCGGATTGGCCGATTCCAAAGTAAACTATTCAAAATCCTCTTTCACAAACACCTCCCCTTTCTCTCCCTTCATCACTCACCTATTTCTTAATCAAAATCCTCTCTCAAAGTCCTAAATTTTCGTTCTGATTCCTATTCCAATAATGAACCAAATATTTTTGGATGATTCGTCATTCCATTTTTCATTCCAAAATAAATAAATTTTATTTTCCATTCCTATTCCAATCATGAACCAAACATGCCCTAGATGTAGATGTGCTCAATTTTGTTGGAAGTTACATACTTAGGTTAATTGCAAGAGAGTATTAGAATTGTCATGCAGACTTTAATCATGCTTTCAGATTTCTATCCATCATGGCGTGTCACAATTTACTTTGCAAATTTGGCATGACAAGGAAAATAGAAATTTCACCGTAATTTTCATTATTGTCAAACTTCTCTACTATTTACTTTGGGGGTTGGAAACTTCTGGTATGGGGCCTTTTGGTAGCACGAGTACTAAGAGGCTGTGTATAGAATAGTAGATTTAAATTAAATCCTTCTTTGAGCGTTTAAAATGTTGAAAAATGGCAATTTATTGGACTTTTTGGAATTGTTATATGTTTTCATTTTCTCTCTTCTTTTAAAAAAGAATTTGGTTGAGAAAACCATCCATGCCGAGATGGGGGGTTGCTAGGACCCCTCCAACTATTCACTTATTCCTAAAAAACCTATATACAACAGTAGAGGTTCCAAAGGAAACAAAATTTATTGTACAATCACAACCGCTGAAAAAAAGATAAAAGCCATAATATTGAAGTTGGTAACCTAAATGCAGGGAGGTCAAGGCTCCAAATTTTGTACTCTTCACGTGACTATCGAAGTGAAGGGTCTTTAGGGTCTGAGTGGAAGGAGGTTGCTGTGAAGCCGCATACAGAGGTTCTGTTTCAGCCTCTTAACTCTAAGAAAGCTCGGAAGTTCAAGCTCTCAAGTGTAGTTTCTATGACGCTCAGTGCCTAACTTCAGAGATTGCAGGGCCACACAGTGCTATGTTGTTACAGGTCTTGAGAAACATGTACGCACTTATATAAATAAGTTAATCTCTGTATATTTAGTTTATTACTTTGTTGTACAGAAATTATATAGTTTGTGTTCATGTGAAGTGTGTTACAATTGCTTGATGCTTGCACAATATGATTATTTTGAGCTCCAGCATGAGAAAGCTGTTATTAGTCAGTAAGAATTTGTTGAAACAATGTAGATAGGAAATTAAGAAATCTCAGGGGTTTCGCACAAGGCGGGTTTGTGCGAGCATTTAACAACTGAATATCAACCAGTTGGGCCCACAAAGTGAGTTTGTTTCAGTATTTGTAAGTGTGACATTGAGGTAAAATATTTTGATTTTAGTGTGACAATGTTTGGTTGTTAGAATGGAAGTTCATCCCTAATATATCCAAAACAAGCGATATTCAAATGCTCCGAATGGTTGATAAGTTGGAATATATGTCATAAAAAGATATGGTTAGTTCAGGCACCATTTAAAATATCATATAAGATTGATAAACACATCAGCCACAACATGAGTCGCCTAGTTTGAGCTTCGTCTGAAAAAGGCGTTCTAAGGCACGACCACCACCTAACCCACCAGAAAAAGGAAAAAGGAAAAAAAGAAAAAAAGAAGGGAACCTTTACTAGGCAGTCGAGTACAAGTTTCCTCGTTAGTTCTCAGAGAATAGTGAACAAGTGATAAAAATAAACTGGTGAATTGATGTTTTGTTTTCACCAGCGAACCGTGCATAAATAAAACGGCAATGAGCTCATTATGACAACTTAAAGAAAATGAAATGTACAAATCCAAGAGCTGCCTTGGGAAGAAATTTTAAGTCAAAAACAGTTTTCAAGAGATCCTCCCTCAGAAGGAAAACTCCTCCGGTAATTCCTGGAATTTACCTGACAAAAAGCTCTTGTACTTGCCCTTGAGATCTCCAACTGCAAAGACATGACGGCTAAGTTAGTTTCATCAATCGGTAACTGGGTAAATTACTCTGAAAGAGCGTGAAATCCATAACCATTAAAAGCAATCTCTCAACCATTTCCGATCACAGTAAACTCTAGAACTATATATGCCATGAAGATGGAGCAAAGGCATAGTTTTAGAAGTGCAATTACCTTTGGAATCGGCAGCCGGTTTGCTTTCTGGCAAGTTATTAGATAAAGCAGACTCAATGCGTTTTACGAGCTCCTTACCTGAATTCCACAATGTACATGGCAATTAAACCCCCGAAGAGAATTAAATTGACTACAATCTCCAAACAATTTCAGTTTTTAGCTTACCAGAGATGTGCTTTCCACCGTCATTAACATTGATTAGGAAAGATGGGATGTTGTGTTCTTTCAACTGAAAAGATATAACAGTATGATGATATCAGTCTTATAGCAGAAGAAGATAAAGCCACAGACGAAATTCACTAAAGAAAAAGTAGCATTAACTCCAGACCTGTGAAAGTAGGGCATTTGCAAGAGAGAGCGGATCGATTGGGGAGGGACCCTTCGTGTAAGCAGGCAGGAATTTCCCATCATTATAGCCCGCTAAAAAGTGGTAGGCAGCTTGACCCGGAGAGAGTTTCGATACTGATGGAAGGGCTCCAGTGCTATGAGTTAATTGATTGAGCTATTTGTTAGTATGTTGAAGTTTATGGATAATGCCAAAGTAAACACGAGGTGATTGTTTTAACTATGTCAATTTGCTGAAGGCCACGAGACTTTAAAATTTCAATTGATGTACTAGAGTAGCTATTTGCAAAATGGCTAAGCTAGAAGAAATGCAGTTCCTTTTCTTCTAAATGTTCAATAATTCTTATCCTGACATGCTGAGCGGAGTATCTCAGGCTTTGGTTTTAAAAAAAAAGAAAAAAAAAGTAAAACGTCTTAAATTAAGAATTGAAGAAAAAAATAAGGCGTTCATGAGATAATGACATTTCTAAACCCAAAGCCTCCTTCGCGGGGATAGAATAATCATATAAACGGAAACCTTCTAGCCTAGCTCCCAATTTGACCATACTAATGAAAACTTTCTGATGACTCGTACCCTAGTTCCCAACTTGATTATACTATAGTAATTCTTTGTAACAATCAAAGGAAAGTAACACCTAATTACTTATTTTAGCATAATCTACCTAGGACAAGTTATTGCCTCAACCTAGTCCGGTAGACCTGGCAAGAGAAACAGCTTTCCGATGGCTGGAAAATATTTAAAAAACATAAACCTAAGGGTCCTTTATTTTGGGGGTATACTGTGTTTGACAAAACTAAGTATCAGAAATAGGAGCGTTACAAAATGTTCAATGGAGTATTGCTTACCAAACTAGTTGCCTCATTAAGAAAGTAACTGTTTATTGAAAACAGTATTGAAAATAGCTTACTCTTTAATCTGAAAAGGAAACTTTCAGCATTTTTGGTTAGTTAAAAGTTGGTTCTCCGAGCATAGAAATGCAGAGAATCAAACACATTTGTAGTCCTTCACAAGCACTTTCAATTGTTATCTCACAATTCTCCCTAGCTTGTCCTTGGTCGTTGTCAACATTAGTAGCCTTTTCCTCAACTTTCTGAATTATAGCCAGAAAGGAAAATGGTACTTTTTTCTTTTCTTTTTTTTTTTGAGAGAAAGGTAGCACGCTACCCGCTTCGTTTATTTCGTTTAGAAATAAACTTAGCTGGAAATGTGAATCAACTAGGATTCGAACTCGGGAACTCGGGAAAATGGTACTTTTTTTAAAAAGAAAAGGTTCTGGGAGAGTTAAGATCAAACAGAGGTGAAGACAAGACCAAGAAACTAGATTACACAAGAACAAATATAAAGAAGAGTGAAAAAGGAAACATTGCTCAACGCTAACTAGAGAAGAGATTATGTACTTTACCTATCGGAGGATGCAAAGATCACAGAGGCTGGCTTCTTAAATATACTAGGTGATGCAGAATCCTTGGTCTTAAAGAGCAGAGAAGACCCATGAGAAGAAACAACTACAACAGCATCAGTGGAAACCAAAGCCTTTTGAATATCCGAGTCCTTGAGAATCTCTTCTGGAGAAAATAGCAGAGCCACAGTATCACCAGACACAAGGAGCCTGAAAGGCGCATTCAGAAAGCTAATTTAGAAACTTACTTGAATCATCACATCGAAAAAGGAATATCTACATTCACGTTCAAACAGAATCATGTTTTTTACAACACACTCTTGTAAAATCTGAACTGAATTTCCATATACGCCCTTCAAAATTAAATTTCTTACACGTCCTTGTACTTGCAAAAATTCTCTACTCTTGTTGGAAACCAACTTTCTCCTATGAATCGAATGACTCAACATTAGAGTAGGCTATTTGTAAGAAACTACACTCTCAGGGGATTCACAAAGACACTTGAAAGTTCAGATTTTACAGGGGTAAGCATGTCATTAGATGATTTTGCAGGCGACAAATGAAAAAGGCCATAAGGAGGAAAATTTAACAAGTTGAACCTGGCAGAAAGAGGAACTCCTCCTCTTGCAGATAGTACAGGAGCAGCCAAAGCTGCAAGAGCATCTTTCACACTATTAGAATCAGCAAAAGCTTTACCACATAAAACAAGTGAGGAACGCTCCACATCAGCTGCAGCAAATCCACTAGATTGCTGTTGGACTGCGCCAAGGATCTCCCTGATACTTGGGCTGTGTGAGTAGCAGTGATTGGAAGGATATATGTCAGTCCATGAGGAAAGTAGAATAAACTGTTTACTAGGCAAGATGGACTTCTGTTCAGATTAATTTTTTTCATTTTCTACGCATAGATACTTTGTAATACACATTTAAATGTCGACATGTGTAATAAGAAAACAAAATTTTCAATCTTTGATAAATTTCTTCACCTAGTATATTTGAAACACTTTCAATCCATTCCATATCCTTACAAAATCAACTTATAAGTTCTAATGAAGTCAAATAGTACTACTCCAGTTGTTTAAGTACTGCTGACATAGAAGCTTTATTCCTTTATCCTATCTTCGCATTCTTCTAACCCATCCTATTTTTCCTTTAGGGCCTTTATTTACTCTTAATAGTACTACTCCAGTTGTGACACAGAAGTTTTATTCCTTTATCCTATCTTCGCATTCTTCTAACCCATCCTAGTTTTCCTTTAGGGTCTTTGTTTACTCTTATGCCAAATACTCTTTATGCTTTTCTTCCCTCTGCCTCGAAAGTTGAACAAGGTACAGCTAGTTGCAATGAAAACCAAGTGGAGGAGCAAGATTTACAAAAGATATGCTTAATGGGCCAGGTCCAGCCTTAATTTCCATAATAACTCAAATCGGCATGTAATAAGCTGCTTCATCTGAAGGTAAGTTCCTTCAACACAAAAGAAACCTCAAGATGTTAAAATGCTAAAAATGAAGTTAGCATCATGGAAAGATGCGTGAAAATTTCAACCAACCAATACAGCTATATATGCACCTAAATATTTCAGTTTGATTCAAATTCCTTTTTTTATAAAGAGAAATTAAAGACTCTGACAGTTTCATTAATGAAAGATTTGTAGCCATCAAGACATGGAAATATAGAACTTGTATTACCTGATGGAGCTAGCAACATATACAGTCAGAGGGCAAGAGTCATGGGAAATTGCACGGGTAGGTGTTTTCCAGAGAACATTCGAGAATGACAGCAGAGCAGACGGGTTGTCACTGATGACACGAACCTTTGCATCACATTTTGAAGATGAACCGACAGCTCCATCTTGGACATAGACACTTGAGACAGATGAAATGTGAGAAGTAACCTAGAAGGGAAGATATGATGAATCAGTAGGCCAAAATATTGTCAGCGAAATATTGAAGTAGACACAATATCTATTTTGAGGAGAACAATATCTATTTTAGTTCTTCTCAAACTATCTACCCTCAGACTTCATCATGACATGTTTTAAGTAAAATACTGAGACATTTCTACGCTAAATGTGGATATGAAGAGTATCTATACTTGTTCAAGTATAGTGTAAAAGAGCTATAGAGGAAACAACTGATAATGCATTTTTATGGAAGATATCCAGGCAGAAGTAGGAATTAGGTCCCAACAAGGAATACAAATAGCTTGGAGTTCAACATTAGTAGATGATAGTTAGTAACTATTTGCAGAATAAGTACTGCTTCTTTCTTCGAGCATTTGATTCCTTTAAGAAAACCAAGTATTCAATAATCTCATTTATTCTTTCAAGATAAAAGTAGAACCTCAAAACAAGTGTTAGGACAAACCTTGACCATTAAGAAACAGATAGCTGACTAATTACAAGAACAGATCTTTAAGTTTTAACTTTTAAGCTGCATAAAGTATAGCGACAAGAAATTTCATATGTAGGTGTACGGATTATTCCCATCAGGAACATGAGCAGAAATATATAATGTGCGACTGCAGGACAATTGAACTACAGCCTACCTGTTTTAAAAGCTTTCCAAATTGAGCCTTTGAAACATCAGAAGCACCGCCAACAACATTTCCTCTCACATGAAGAGGAAGACCTGACAAACTCTCTATGAACTCCACATGACAAGAAATGTGTTAGAAATGCATTAGATGCAAATCAATCAGCACTAGAAACGAAATAATGAGAATATGAAACTACCTACTCCTGTTGCACCGCTTTTTTGAAGCTCCGACGACTTCAAGTTATAAAAAGCTTTATCTTTTACAATTACACCTCTTCCAGCTAGAGCCCAATTTAGTCCATAAGAAACTCCTGGGCCTTCCCTGCGGCATAAATAACTAGTCAAAATCCAAAGTAGGGGAAGATGACGATTTTAAGCACATGTTTATATTTGCCCGACTGTGAGATTATATGAACACATTCCACTTTGAGATTGGATGAAAAGGTTATATTTATATGTATAGACGTTCAACTTATACATTTTCGCATACTTAAAAACAAACAGTTTTTACTCACTTAAGCTTTTATATAGTGTCAATATAGTACATACCATTATAGAGAAAACAAATGAAAAGATAAGTCATATGAGAAATGCTAAAGCGTAGAATAAGACTAATATTTAATTTAGTTGGCACATGATCATTTCACACACAGAGATTCTATACCAAATAGTACATAAGACAACAAATCACGCATTGGTTGATAAATGATCCATGCATGATACCAATTATTACTCAATACGCAGGTAGAGGAAGTTACTCCAAGTGAAGGAGAAAAGCAAGAATGATAAAGAAGAGGGTACCTTGGAAAAGTTATGGTTTCTCCTTCTTCCTCCGCTAAGGGCGCTGAAACAGCATACTTCATAACCCACCGCATCAGCAAGGGAAAAGGCAATGCAAGTCAGATGACGCCAGATGAGAACTACTCTAGCACATTTGAATTTTTGTTGGAGCTAAACATTCAATCACAATTTTCATGTGTACATTAGTTAAATACTAAATCACAATTCGTATTCTTCTTCTTTTTTCCCACAACAAGTTAATTTTATATCGCCTACATGAATCATGTTCCACCGCATAATTCCTTTTCTCAAGATTCAAAGATTGGAGCAGGTACCGAGCAAATAAACAATACGATCCTATGTTCTTCGGAGGGCGCTTCTTGATCTCATGAAACGGAATCAAATGGCTTTTCCCTAAACAAGTGATTCAAGAATACCTAGATCCACTAAGCTAAGAAGAGAGACGAACCAATTCCTTGTAGGGCGATCTCTAAGAGGAATCACTTGCTTAGGGACGAGAAACAGAAACCCTAAATTTCGCGGCGAGATCGAAGGACTCACGTGCCGTGCGATCGAGAGGGAGGAGGGAATGGGGGATCGGGTCGATCTCGACGAGGAGAGCGCGGCGGCGCGCGAGAGGTGCCTAAGGAGAGCGCTCCTCATTTGGCGGCGTCGGCGGCGGAGGCGGAGCAGGAGGGGGACGACGACGACGAGGAGGAGGAGGAACTCGGAGACGAAGAAGACGAGAGAGGGGGGAGTGGGGGCGGAGGAGAAAAGGAGCGAGGGAGGTGATATTACTACCGGTAAAATTTGTGGGTTTAGTCGAAAAAGAATATTGGGGGGAGTGAGACTTTCCTATCTGCCGTTCACGCTACTTTAAACGTCGTGCTGTTTTCATGATGAACGGTGGATGGGATGGTCTCACTTTGGTAATCCCCACCAATTTATTTTTTTGGTTCTGGATAGTAGTCCCTGCACTATCTCGCGAGTGCTCTCCTCCGTCCCCGAGGAGTGAGGACTGAGTAAGGACCATCAAATTGGTCCGGCGTGTAGTTGGGTACCGGCCCAATGTCGTAGCCCAAATGGTGGGAAATTTACGCCCGATCAGGCCCATTTGCATTCGTCCTTTTTTATTTTATTTTTATTATTTTTTTAGGGTTGAATCACAACCGTTCGATGCAAGGCCAAGTTTGGACCGGACCCAAGTAAAAATTGTAGAATCAATATCAACTTGCACCGGCCTCGCACATGGTTAGAACATTGCTTGAAACGATGATAATGAAAATCTGATACGCGATAGCAACAACTGATGGTAGAGGCCAAATACACCCTGGTAGAAGATAGTTATTTGAATTTAAATGCTATAATAATCACCATACCAATACTCACAACACCATCTTACTCAACATTTTCGTTTTTCTGCAGATTCATCTTTCTTTCTTGTTAGTCAATGCAGGCAATTGCTTGGGAAAAACAGAAAACAGAAACTAAAAGAACTACTTTCATTCTAATTCACTGGATCGCAATGAGTGGTATTTACAATGAATTCAAGGTGTGAAGAACAAATTCAATAAGAAACTCGGATGATTTCTTCAATTTCAAATTGTCGTTCGACATACGATGAGAACAATATAGTCATGAGACTATAGATTTTTAGATAACATAACTAATTCTGTAAGTTGAGCCGAAACTAAAGCTGCGTACGGTGATCATCCACTGACTCAACAATCCATCCATGGCTCTGTTGATTCAGATCAGGAAGAAGCTGCCCCCCGACATTTAATCTTGATATGTACAATAGGTGCGGTGATACATTCGTGAATCAGCTCAGTTTCGGCTTCGACTCGTCATCTTGTTGAGTCTTGCTCATCAATGTAGGTGTAATGGAAATAATGCCAATAAAGAACAGCGTAGCAATTGATTGGAAATCGTAAAGGTCGCCCACCGATCTTAACTCTCCCAAAGCAATTCCAGCCTGTTTATCACCACAAATAAAAGGGGGTAAAAAAATAGGAATCTGCAAATTGTAGACAAATAGAACCCTTAGATATACGGATACCCAATTCCGTGTTTTTGCAAATAGACCCCTTAGTGTTTAGGTTTTGAAATATGCCTGCTTATCTTCGTGTACTACTGTAAACAATCGTTTCGCCCAAAAAAAATTGTAACTTTTGAGGAGAAAGACACGTGACAAACACGCAGAGTAAAACCTTTAGGAAACAAACATTATTCCGACGGAAAGGTCAATCTAGAACACTAAAGAGTCTCCATAAAAGCGAGAAAGTTTAAGGGGTATCCATACATTTCACCGACGTAAGAACTATGCGGCAATTATACTGTTCAGCAAATAAGGAAAAACAATTACCCTCACTGTGACATAGGCAGCTGGGATGAGGCCTATAAGGGTCGCCAAGAAGAATATGTGGTAGGGCACGTCAACAATCGGTGATGCAAAGTTAATGAAGGTGTTAGGCAATGCAGGAGTGACTCTGAGGAAAAGCATGTAGTTCAACAGCTTCTCTCTTCTCTTAGCTACCTGAAGAAATAATAATAATAGTAATTGTTTGCTCAGCAAAACGAGAATACAACTTCAGAGAATAAAATAAAACTTCAGAAAGTGCAAAATGAGGCAAAATAAATCACTGATGGACCATCACGATTAGAACAACACTTCAGTAATAGACGAATAAACAGAGGCGGGAGGTGGTAATCACCTGCGCTTGGAAGAAGCTGAGTTTGTCTGGCCACAATGAGAACACTATGGGCCTTCCTACCAATTTTGAGAGGAAAAAGCAGGAAGAAGCACCAGCTGTGGCAGCAAATACGACCAATGCTACACCATGAAAGACGCCAAATAATGCGCCCGCAAGCAGAGACATGAATATAGTCCCTGGAATCATAAAAGTCTGCATAAATATGTAGACGGCACAGTAACCCACCAAAACTTGTATGGTGTAGTCACTTGTGTAGCTCTCAAGGTGATCCCTACAAAATCAAAGTGTAATATTAAAAAAACAATAAAAGTTGACCCAAAAAAAAACCATTTATCGCAACATGTATTCACAACTCGTAAAAACAATTGAAGGCAGATCATAATGAAAGTTTTTTTTTAAAAAAATAATAATAAAGATTTATGACCAAAAGATTGCATCGGATGATAGTACAATCAACAGAAAAAGGTATTGTTTACCTTTTTTTTTGGAAAGTAAAAAAGAGTATACAGAAAAATGAATAAAACAGAAAATTTGCGGCGCATGGATTTGATCCAAGTATATCAGATGGACAACTGGCAAATGGAGGTGATGAGATAGTATGCAAAATACATGAAACATCTGATTGTTGCTTTAAAGTAATCTTTATTAATTGTGAAGAAGAGGTTGCTTCCACTCCAGCAATTATAACTTATAAGCATGCCGGCCAATTTTGAAAATAAACAATGATATACTGACATTATTATGTTTCCTGACTGTTAGCAACAACGAAAGGTTGTGGCAAGGTTCCCTGTTACAATACTTTAGCCCTTCTAAGTTACTTGGACAAGATGAAAACACATGACGATTATTCACATTACTTACAGATCTGTACCAAAGCAACAAAAAAATTGCTCAAAGAGGGATTACTTCACTTTATAAAGTAATATTCAAAATTTCTAACTATTCGAATATATGAAAATAATAAGTATTGTAAATTTTTTTGACATAATTGGTGCAGCAGCACAGAAGGAAGATCTGTGTCAGAATATACAGAAAACTGAAATTCATTGGTCTGATATGGGAAGAGAAATTGCAGATCCAAGTGACCTTACAAAACAAGTATTATGATTAAGGAACCCCAGTTTAACTCTCCAATTGAGAATTAAATGGGAACATGGTTAACTACCATGTATAAATGTACAATATGAATGAAATAGCTTCATCAATTGAGTTTGCACCATGATTTACCTATTTCCCAAAACTCCTACCATAATTTCACGTAGTTTCTATCAAATTAATGGTGGATAATAACAGAAATCCGCTTAAACATAAGGGAAAAAAGATCATTAAATTCCAAGCATTTTACCTCTTACACAGATACTGTTCCATTACCGAATAGAACAGAAGGAATAACAAATCAAGCATGGACCCAAATCAAAATATCGTCTCCAAACCTAGATTTTATCTCGCATCAAAGAGGCGAAGAACCAAATTTCATGTTTATAGATATTGCCCCGCACCAATCCTATCAAAATCTCACATTTTACTCTTCAAATCCCGAAATTTCCAACATTCAACAATGTTCCATTACCAAATTACGCAAAAACGACAAAAACCACAAATCAAACGTAGACCCAAATAAAAACATCGCCTCAAAACCACAAATCTCGCATCAAAAACTCAAATTTCGAATCAAAACGAGGGATCCCAAATCAAATACCTAAGAATTTGGAGCTCCTCCAATGTGCGGGGCAACTTGAGGAAGCTATAATCGGAGGCGGGCATCGACAGATACACCCCAAAAAGCCCTAATCCGAACCCCGCCACCACCGCGGCCACCGCCGCCACCTCCCACCCCGTCAATTTGTTCCCTTTCCCCATCTCCCTCTCTCTATGCAAAATTAGGGTTTCAGAGAGAGAATAAATAATAAAACAAAGCAGCCCAAATTGAATTGGGCGAGAGAGATTAGAGGAGAGAGAGAGATGGGAAAGAATTAAAGAAGAAACACACAAAAAAAAAGAAAGAAGAAAAAATAAATGAAAGAAAATCTAATCTAATTATTTCCTCTCTCTTTCCCCTATTATTTGCATCTTCGTTTTTGAGATTGAGATTATTGTTTGGGGAGTATCCTTTTTTAAGGATGTAATTGAGGAAAGGAATATTCTTTTTTAATTTAAATGGTTAGGTGCAAGTAAGGCCCCAAATTTTCCTTCCTTTTTTTCTATTTTTATTTTACCGTCCAGAGTATGCTACGCGTACGCAACAGTGTACCCCAAAGGGTCCCCTATTTGAAGTGAGAAATAGTTGTTAATTAATGCACGCCACTCGTCTATCCAAAAGATCCAATTGAATTGATATCAATCAATAGCAAAGACTATTCGTTGATTTTTTTTTTTAAACAAAAAAATTTATTTTTTGGCTCACCGAATCAGCAATGACCGTTGGATTTAAAAAATCAGCATGTATATAGAGTGAGCCTCCGTATCGTGCGGTGCTCGAAGAATCAGCATGAGCCTAGCATTGCTCTCCTTCTTTTTAAATAAATGGATGACATGATGATTGAGATCAATCTCGTCTGTAATAAATGACGAGATTAAAATATTTTTTTACGGGAGTTCAAGAATTCTGCACTTGATTGACGAGATCAAATGTCTCTTGACGAATTTAGCTTATTAATTTTTTTTCCGAAGGTGTGATCTAGCTATAGCTGTTCAAGTAAATATTAATAATATTTTCATCCAAATTTTCAAATAATTTTTATGGTGGCAAAAGCAAAAGCTTTATTCCTTTTTTTTTTTTTTTTTTGGTGTTCGGCTATTTAGTTGAGTGCTTCTACACTAATCAAGGGCAATTAGATCCAAATAAATCTTCTATCTCATAGAAATGAAAGTTTAATCAGTGCTTATTTAGCACCAATGGGAAATAGATTCTATGTTGCAATACAATTGGCCAACACTTGAGGGTACATTTTGGGTACATTTAGCATCACCATTAGTATAATTCTTTTTATATCCAACGGTCCAGCAGAACGGACAGGTGGGGCCCAGAAAACACGTGGACGGATAAGACAAACGTGCTAATTAATCATCGCGTAACGCGTAAATTGTGGCTTCTTGGACTCTGTTGGTCGAAATCACAAATTTACCCCGATTGAATTTCCTATTTTAATAATAATGTGGTTTTTATTTTATGCCCAAAAAAAAAAAATGCAACTCTATCAGATGCACGGCATTTAAAAAAAAAAAAAGTTATCATAAAATATTAATTTAAAGTTTAAATATTTTATTTGTGAGGACTATGTCATTACTTTTTTGCGAATACCACTATTATATACATATATTTATATACCTTTTGCCTTACTAATTTTTGCTGAATATATTTTATGAGTCTACTTACAAATAATCCAATAAAAATAAAAAGATTGACAATATTTTAATTGAACAAATAAATAAAATAATAAAATAAAAAGTATACTGCAATGAAACGACAAATATCAAATTAACAATATTATTGTATCCTTCTGAGTTTGAACCTAAGTTATTGCACTGGAATAAGTATTATTATAGTCCCTCGATACTCTCGACAACTCTATATTTTTCTTTTTATTTATTTTTTTCTTTTTTGTACATAAGCGTAACATATTGAGCTAATTCAAAGCGTCTCTCCACATTTCTGAGTATCAATCATAGAATACTTTGTGTATATTCACATGGAATTGGACCTTATCAAAGCAATGAGATTAAGTAATTCATAATTACATAAATATCTATGGATTATTTGTATTAATTAAAGCCATCTCCTTGACCTAAATCATGTTGAGGTAGCATCTTTTCACACCATAAGGTCATATTCTAAAATATTCTCCACCAATTAATAATTTCTTATATGATGGTTATTCTCAAATATTCACAATATTACCATTGCTGGGGACAATTTCTTCTCCAAATAGAAGAATATATTGCCTTTGAAAAATATATATAGGGCTCCACTAGATTTATACCAACATTTCTTGCTAAAAATGAACTTAATATAATGATTTGGACCTTAAAAGGAAAAGCTTCTACATGCCCCTTATGGGTCGAGAGATTTTTTACAAAAAAGTTGTTTGCAATTTCTACTCAAACTGTAGTTCTTGTGCGAGTGAGCGTTTGTCAGGCGTATTCGATCTCGAATAATTTTATATTTCATAAAGTAAAATCTTCTAAATACCAAACATCTGACCAGCATATGTTTCGATGATATAGAGAAACTTAAAATGAGATTTTGGATTTGAAAATAAAAATTTGAATTTAATGCTTCCGCCTTTTTATGTCATGAGAAAGTGTTCATGGTAATTACTAATTAGGAGGTGTCTGTCCATTGGATTTTGTTAATTATAAAGCGTTACTCCAAGGGACCGTTTGATTATATGTAATTATAAAATACAGTATAGTTGGAGATATATGCAGTTGGAAATGCAGCAGTTGTAACTATATGTATCATGTTTGGTTAGATGTAGTAGAAAGTGCTGCAACTATAAATAATTTGTTTGGTTGCATGCAGTTGAGAATTTTTTTTTAAAATTTTATCATTTTCTATATATATGAGAGTGAGATTACCTCCGATGTAAAAAAAAATATATTTATATTTAAAAAATAATTAAGGAGGTAAGCTTACCTTTGCTTAAAATTACTCTCTCCAACTGCTGCAGTTGGGCCTCCTCCTGTAGTTTCTACTATAGCAGTTGAAGTTAAATGCATCAAATCAAACACTGAATTTGTAATTCTATACAGTTTCAACTGCAATGCAGTTACAACTACATGCAACCAAACGCCCCTAATTTTTGACATACCAACTAAACCAAACTATAATCTATTTTGTATTACCGGTTTACCACTAACCACATGATCGATCAAGTCGTTTTCAAGCACGTTGGATCCGCACCTCATGAGATTCTCTACTTGTATTTTTCTCACATAAATAACATAACATCGCCTTTTACGTACAAAGGAGTGGGCCTAAAACTTTTTTTTTTTGATAATTCTCCTCTTCATGTGCATCATATGCTTAAAAAAAAAAAAAAAAGCTTTTCCTCTCATGAAGTTATGGGGTTAGATAGGATTCGGCTTAGAAACTAAAGTGACGTGGGTCGGATTAGGATTCGGTGGTGTTAGCAGGTATTTGGTTAAAAAAATAGATTAGACACAAAGATGGGTAAAAAAATTTAAACTACCCTAAATCAGAAGTAATTATAACTGTATATAAATTTTAATTCAGTGTTTGATTTGATATATTTGAATTCAACTACTGCAGTTGGAATTATATGAGGAGACCCAACTGTCACTTTCTTAGTTATACTTATTTTTTTTAAAATTATATGTTAAAGATAATCACACCATTATATATGTGAAGTAATAAAATTTTATTAATACACTTCTTAACTGCATGCAACGAAATAAATTATTTATAGTTACAATATTTTTTTATTGCATCCAATGAAATGACATATATATATACACCTATCACTATCATATCTTAAATTGCATGGATCTCCAACTATGTTCATTTCTAATTACATTCAATTAAAATACTTCTAAAAATTGCTAAGAAATTCAAATGTATAAATTATAATAAAGCATTTATCATATCAAAGTTGCTTAAATTAAGAATGGAATCAATTCCTTAATCTCCAGGCCCATCCTGACTCTTTACCCTCTTGAAAAACCAACAATTAGTGTTTTCCTTATTTATTTATTTATTTGTTACTATTTTTATACATATTTTTCTAATATTGGACGGACCTGGCTCAATTGGGGGAGAAAACTTGGCATCTTTTAAGGGCATCAAGGCACGTGGCCTTGTCACGTGGAAAACAACAACTAACATGTTGGTCCCTCCCTAGACCCTATAATAAGAATAATTAATTTTATTGGTAGATAAAAAAATAAAAAATAAAAAATAAAAAGATGCTGACCCTTTCAATGTCTCTGTGGACATAAATAAATGTTGAATGGGTCTTGTTTATGCTTAAATTATAAAATATTTCTTAGGCGTTTATGCTATTAAAAAAAAGGATAACTTCAAAAATTATCCATGTGGTTTCGTGCTTTCTCACTTTAGTACCATGTGGTTTAAAGTGTATCACTTTAGTGTCCCGTGGTTTCGTTATTCTCTTTTTTCGTTATTTTTCGTCAGTTTTTTCGTTAAATCATATAGAAAAAATTTCAAATACCCCACCTATGGTTTATCGAATATTCACTTTACTATCCTGTGGTTTTAACTTTCTCACTAATTTAACGAAAAAACTAACGAAAAGATAACAAAAAGAGAATAACGAAACCACAGGACACTAAAGTGATACACTTTAAACCACAGGATACTAAAGTGAGAAAGTATGAAACCATAGGGGTGATTTTTGAAGTTATTCCTTAAAAAAAAAATCCCCCCCCCCCCCCCCCCCCCCCCCCCCCCCTCAGAAAAACTTGCACAAAAATATCTTGGTCAAAAAAAGAAGAAGGAAAAGAGATGGAATATTTATGCATTTTTGAGAGAGTCTATTATATTTATTGCATGTACATATTGTATGAGATTTATATATGTTACATAAAAAGCACTAATTACATGTCTGTTTTTTTTAACATCCACTCGTTCTATTTGTCATTGTCCTAACCAGGAAAAGTTCCTCCCCACTACGTCTCCAGATCCATAAAAAGACGAGGGTGAATGCGACGTGCCCCCTCACATTTTAACAAATTAATTTGAACTGTGAAACACTGTTTAAAACATTAATTCCTGAACTTGTCTAAATTCTCTCAATATTATTATAATTAGATTATTTTTATCACAAAATTCAGGTTTAACTTTTCACAAATTTGTAATTAGATTTGAATACAAAATGCAAACTTGAAAAGTTATCAAGGTTAAAGAATTTAAAATAAAAAGTTTGGAAGCTACTGTGAATTTTACAAAAAGCCAAATCAACTTTGGCAATAATAAAGCAGCAGTCCCCCCCAATAAAAGCATCACTAGTACGAAATTCTCTTCTTCGTCTTTTGGTGGTGGATGCTATAAATGAAAGGACTCTGACGTGACCTGCAAATTTAACTGGTATTTCATTAAAAAAATAATAACTGTAAATCTATATATATATATATAGGTATAAATTTTACGTCTACATCAATCTATCTAAATCTTAAACAAATTTAATTTTTTTAAAAAATTAATAAGGCCAACAAGAAAAACAAAAGCCTCTAAATGGTTGACGTATAGAATCTACACCTATTTTAAAAGTGTATAAATAATATTAGTCACTTTAGTGGTGACTACTAACGGCCACAAGAGAATAAATATAGAAAAAAACATAAGTAAACAAATCAAACATAAGTTATATTCCTATTCAAATTCTAACTAACTGGGAAGGACGTAGATCCAAATACCTCCTCGAAGGCTCGAACTCCCCACACCCGTGTCTTACTACGACTGGAATCGCAATAATTTGACTATAAGTTTATCAATTTTACCGACCGTCCTAGCGCAAGTGACAAAAAGACTTGATGGTTAGTATTCGAGGTCCCGAGTTCGAATCCTAGTTAATTCACATTTTCAGCTAAGTTTATTCTAAATGAAATAAACGAAGCGGGTAGCGTGCTACTTTTCTCTCAAAAAAAAAAAAAAAAAAAAAAAAAAAAAATATACTTCATCAATTTTATTGTCGCCGCAATCGCGTGGGTTTACCTTAAGCCCCACCCTCATTTTTCTTGATTTATACTCAATTTGGGCCATCCCCAACACTGCCCTAATGTTTAAATATGGTGCGTTACATATGGTAGGTTCGAGCTCTACAGAGCCTAAGTTAATACCTCAATTGGGTGGGTGGTGGTTCGGTCCCTCCACGCCCAGTTGCTTTTTGTCATTGGCGAAAGAATACAAGGGGGGAAGGGCTTTTCTATATGATCTCCTTTGCATGCATTTATACAATGAATGATGAGAAGGGGGTTGAATTTGGAGCATCCATGTGTGGGGGAAATATGCTATGAGAACGATAAGATTTGAGGCACATTTAATGGGCGTTAACTTCAAAGCAAAAGCAATGGTATTTTGGCATCTTAAGATCATATTCTCCCTATCTTAATAAGAGATTCAAAATCGAACATTTGCATATCCTCATGAAGCAAATCTCAAACCAAATTTCTCACGAATTAAAATGTTCACAAGGAGTTTAAAATTCTAAGCTAATTTTAATGACATGGATACCTGAATATGCTATATCTTCCTAAACTTTGGCCCGACTTTACTTGAACACCTATGCTTCAAAAAGAAATTTAAAAACGTACATAAACTTTTAACAAGGTCAATCAGCCACCTAGCGTCAAATTTCATGAACTTACTTTCATAATTAACATTTATTTAACAATCAAAAATTAATGTAACTCAAAAGAAATGATAAACATGAATTTTAAGAATCAAACAACTGTCTCAACCAATAGAGTTAAATTACAGAATTTTATGGAAATTAGAAGTTGATACAGTTATTATCGTTTACGAGAGCAGGTGACTACATTACTGTTCACCAGGTTATTGATACGGATAATATCCAAATACCAAATACGTTCTCAACGTGATCAACCACTTGACGTCCATCCGATGCATCAACTATGGTTATTTCATATCCTCCCTTTTCTTTACGTACTATTTTGCTTACTCTTTTTCTTTTTCTCCCAATACTCGAGTGCTAGTGATTTAATACACAGCAACATAAACTTCTCTAATCCAAAATCATATTTCTTCTATTGTTTTTCCAAAAAAATAGCAAAAAGGTTATCAATAAAGCCTCATTTTCAAGGCACAATTAACATGCTAGGCATAATTATACTGCGCTCTAGAAAATTTGTATGCTGCAAAACTTGGCAAAAGAAAAAAAAGAGGGTAATAAAAGAGCAGCAAATGCAACACTATGCTACAACGAAAAAAATGCAGGATAACTCGAATATAACTTTAATATGCCGCGCCGAACAACATATACTTACGCCTCAACTGGTACAACAGAGCCCGTCTTCCGTGAACTCAACTTGGCTTTCTTCTCCGATCCTTTCTTTGATTTACTAGATTTTCGTTTCTTCGCAGAGAGATTCTCCTCAGTTTCTGATGAAATAAGCTGGGTTTGATCATTTCGATCAATGTCAACTGGCGTGCCATTTATTTGACCCTCGTTTCGGGGAAAATCGGTTTCCTTTTTGTCTTTGAGCAGCTCGGATTGTGGGTCTATTACTGACATTCTGGTCAGGACATAGTCCAACAAAAAGGTGCTTCTCACGAGCCGGTCGATTCTGCTGAAATGCCGCTGCGAGTATGGAATAAGGCCTTCGAGAAGTTCGCCGATTCCTTTGATCTGAGAATTTCATAAAACAAATTTTATCAGCCAAAATTTTTGAAGACTCACATGCGAACAATTCAGTACCTAATTACAATTGCTTTATTCTTATTTTTGCTGCACTTCATTTAACAGGCTTAGTTGTTTCAAAGAGAGGTAATCAAATTTATCAGCAGAGAAGAACAGGCATTTTCCTTGAACTAATTGAATTGCTGATGTTTGGATGAAAAAGTATCGGTCTCAAAATACAGGCCCCATCCTCGTAGTTCAATAAGATAGGAGATTTCAGTTACCACAAGTAAAAGAAAACTGGATATCTAAGAGAGGAACTTAGTGTGTTCACCGCGTGAAAATAAACAGTATCAAAATCCGTAAAACACAAAGTTCGTATAAAACACCACAGGTAAGATAAAAAAATAAAAAATCCATCAAAAGAGAACAAAGTTTCTATATAGACCATTTGGTTGAACAGGTCTTCAGAACATGATAACGGGAACACTTACCTCCATCATTTCAGTTGGTGGGAAAATCTTTAAAATCTGAAATAGCACGAACTGTGCGACGTGGCACAACTTAGGTTTTGTATTCCACTCACGAACATACTCGAGAAGCACACGCAGCTCTTCCTTTCCAAGACCAATAAGGGCTTTCTCTATCAGATCTTCACCATCCACTTTCCTGCACAGTAAAAAAAAATATCATTAATTTGGTCAGGTTAAATTAAGCTGTATCAACTTATTGGAACCAATTGGTGACCTGCAGAGCTGTGAAAATAAGTCGAAGAGTCTGTGCGGTCTTCGGAGTTCAAATGCAAGCTGAATTGCTCTGGTGTAGTCACAGTCGGATACTGCATTTTCCAGTTCTTGCCCTCTCAAAATTGATTCCTCCTAACATGACAGCAAAAGACAAGAACAAGAATGTAAACGGCCATTATAAAAACGCTTAAGAGAAATGCATAATGTAAGAAGTCCAAATGACATTAAAAAAAAAAAAAACTAGCATCCAGTGCCTTCAGTATGTACTGAATAAGCAGGAAAGTTTGCACTTACTTCTTTCCGAAAGGCTTCCTGCTTATCTTCAGCGGTGCAATCATGCCACAAGTTAACAACTGCATCGGTTCCACCAGTTGCAAGCATTTCGGTCTTCTTGCCAACAGCTAACGCCCACACCTGCGGAGAGAAATATAATTTAAAATACCTGAAATGAACTGTAAATTTATCAAATGCTTCCAAAAATACCACAAGAACACAGAGAAGGGTGCTGTAACACCTATGCAGTCCTCTCCTTAATGAATCCAATGGAGGAAAAATAGACTGGAAAATGCAGTACAATACCTTCCCCTCATGCTGATCATACGTAGCAATACACTCATTTGACTTAATCGTCCACAACTTGACCAAACCATCTCCACCTGTAAAAAAGAAGAAGAATATATAGAGGTTAAAGATATTCTCGCTAAAAACTTAAATCACTTAATTCCAGGAGCACTTTGCTATATTACCGCATGAAACAAACTGGGTCCCACGTGAGAGGAAAGAAGCTCGCAACACGCTCGAGGGATGCCCTTCAAATGTTTTCAGGCATGAACCATCAGAAATAGCCCATATCTTGACAGTTCTGTCACCTGAAGAAGTTAACACGCATTGCTCAACTGGAGAGAACTCCACAGACCAAATTCCCCTTTTGTGGCCTTTAAGCACAACTAAAGATACTAAATCAGGAAGCCTCCATATACATGCAGTGTGATCCTGCAGAAAGAAAAGCAAGGGCTACATATAATACAGCAAAGCAGGACAAAAAAATGAGATAATTTACCAAGACTGGAGAGATTTAATATGTTAAAGGGGATTTTACATCAAGTACCCCAAAAAAATCATCTAATGATTACTATATCCCTGCAAAATTGATATATTTGTCGCAAAACACAGCAATTATGTTTCCACAAAAAATACAGAGGTCACATAAAGCATGGCATATTTTGAAATGTGTTCCTGAACTTCAGATTTATTGACTACCAAACCTTTCATCACTTTCGATTTTAGAAAATGCCATCACGTTCGGTCAAGACTTTTTAAGTCATGAACGGTTTCGATAAAAAAAGTCATAAGAATATTAAGTTAAGCACAGAGTATTCAGTTTGATTACAGAATATACCACATCAAAAATTGCTGCACATACCATTTAAGTCCTGAAAGAGATGTACTCAATCGAAAACACTTTTTTTCAAAGTAGACAGTAGAATGAAAACTTCTAAAGTTGAAGTACCCATTTGAAATGTGTTACAGCTCAGATAAGGTCTGTCCATTTTTAACATAAGGTTTTGAAGGGCATACATGGAAACTCAGATTTTGCAGGAATATTTGTGTAGATAGGTAATTTTGCAGAGCAGCATCTGTAAATATCTTTATGTTAGAATATCAACCTCAGAACCACTACAAACAAGGCCATCATTTGGTGAGATGGCGAGGGAATTAATATCTTTGTCATGTGCAGCTACAACAGCCTTTGTTTTAAGTGCAGCCTCCTGGTCAGCATCTTCAAGAACATCCTCAAAACTCCATACCTTTATGGTACGGTCACTGGCAACAAAAAGACACAACAAACATTACAAAATTAACAAGAAAATAGAAAATATATATACCAGCTATTAAAACAAAAGGATTATCATTACAGAGAAGAGAATAAAACCATTTCAATGCTCTGTCAAACTGAAACCAATGGCAAACTATATTCATGATCTATAAATATTTTCTAGTAATGAGGCATCAATAAATTGATTGTGGAGAACTCACCAACTACCGCTGACAAAAAAGTTTTTCCATTTTTTTGAAAAGGAAACAGCTCCAACAGCTCCCATATGGCCTCTACCAGTTCCAATACAACATCTCCTTTCAGCATCCCACAGCTTTACCTAAAAAGGCGGGGGAAAAAAGTAATGGAAAAATATACTACAGAAAAACTGTCGCCCGCAATGTGTGTGCAGAAATACAAATAGAGGAAGAAGAAAGAAAAAGTTCTTTTAATATCAGTATTTGATCGAGTCAATAATTAAGAGAAAGAAAAAAAAAATGAATAGAATAATGCTTTGTTAGAAATAGTTGCCCTACATAATGCCAAAAGAAATATGCCTAGTAAATGCAGATGAAATTTTTTTCACTTGAATCCAGTAATGCCATGACAAATTAAGTGTCAAAAGTCCTAGCATGAAGCCCTAAACCAATTCTAGTTTTAATGCATAGAGATCAAGGAGTTCTTTGAATATATTTTCATCTTATTATACATGCATCTTATGCAAATAATAAGCCGATACAGCAGCGAAAATGCAACATTTCCAGCCAAAAATAACACCACTTACAATATTGTCTTTGCTTCCAGTAACCACAAGCATCATCCCCCTTGAAACACATGTATCAAGGCACACAACAATTTCAGTGTGGCCTGCCAATACATAACTGCATGACATGGACTGCAGATCATAAACACGTACCTGCACAAGGTTAACATAAATACTCAGGAGAAGGTTCAAAACTTCTCCGAAAGCTTGTCCACCAAACCTATATTTCATGCACACGACATTAGAAAAATGAGGCTTTTGCGTATGCATCCCTGCAATAATCATCTATCTATGATACAACCTTAAAAATGTCAGAATTTCATATGGACCTGTTGAAAGTGCATTTTCTTAAAAAGAAAACTATTAAGGTGGGGAGGCATCCAATTCATGGGGAAAAGTTGGGTTTTTATTGTAATGAGTTCTATAAAGAAAGGCTGACGTTTATGCATGTCTGCAATTAAGTTTTTTAAAGGTGTATATGAAAATTCAGATTTTTTATGGAGAAATGTTTGGATAAATTTGCAAAACTTCATATGCAAATAAATATCTCTAGTAAACTTAGGGAAAGAAGGCAACCAATGGCCACTCTATACCTGCTCCAAATTTGTTGCCACAGCAAGATATTTTTCCTCCTCACCAAGAAACTTCATATCAAGAATCTCTTCATTGTAACCCACAAGTCGTTTACATAGGTTTAACTGAAATGTCCCTTCAACATCTTTTATCGGCTGATAGAACAGAAACTGCTGATCAGCAGTGACACAGAGCAATCCTTGATCTGATGGTAATAAAATAGCTGATATGAACCCTCTTCTAGAATCATCTTTATCAGAGCTAACAGTTACGTCAGAAGATTGCTGCTCAAATATGCAAACTGCACTGTTGAATAATAAAATAAAGCAATGAGTACTTTAAGAAACCTAGAAAAGAAAAACCATATTGACTCAAAATGACCATTATACCCTTCTGAGCTCCAAATGCGTACAACCCCACGCTCACCAACTGTGAGAAAATGAACTCGCGGAGACCCATTTGATTTACTCTTCCCAATTTGAGATTTCTTTGATCCCAAACAAGTGGACAAGTTGCTATCCGATTGTATAATGCAAATAGCTTCCACCATCTCATAAGTCGGCACTGTCATCTTGAAGCTATAATTACGCGCATCCCATATATTCACAACCTGCAGGGACTCTGCTTAAATTGTTGCTCTAGCTAGAATGGACAGAAAAAAGTGCACGATAAAAAAAAAAAGCCTGATGAATAGCAATGTGGATATTGAAGATGCCTTAGGTAATGAAAAGTTATACATCTAATTGGCCAAGAAGTCAAAGCATCTGTTAAGAAATGACCCATCTGATCAGTCCACTGTTTTAAAACAGTATAATCTGACCAGATCTTAAGTGAGCAAAATTTTCAAATTAGCAGTATAATTTGCAGAGGCTGGTAAAGTATCAGTCTCTACATATCATAAACTCCATAACAAGGACAGAACTCCCACAGAAATTACTGTGGCCGTGAAGATCATCATTGATTCCCAATATTATTAATTAAAACATGAAAAACTAAGCTGTGAATACACGCTGGTTGATAGTTCGTTGCAACAGTTTGAAGTGAGAAATTGTACTGAAACATCCTATTGCTATTACTAATTAACAAAAATAACAGTTGAAGAGCTACCAAAATACCAAATAGTATGGGTCGCACTAAACAACAGTTGGAAGTGAAAATATTGTTCTCAAATATCTGATTACTAAATTCGTTGATACTCAACATTTATTTTCAGAAAAGTAATTCAATGGACTAAACGTATTAGAAACAAAACATGCAATACAGATATGTTCAATCATGCCTTATCTCTGCCAGCGCTAAGTAATAGCTGCCCATCTTCCGATAATGACAAGGAAGTAACTGCTGAGAAGTGCTTCTCCATCACTGCGATGCACTTCTTAGTTTCCAGATCCCATATTCGTACACTTGCATCATCACTTCCTGAGAACAGCTGAAATCCAACATGTCATGGTCATATTTGCAATCAGTATGAATGCTCGTGTATATGCACGCAGACACAATCATAGAAAGATAGGGAGAGGGAAGCAAAAAATCTATGAGGAGTTCCTTATAGGATTTTCTACGAGGATTGGATGCCTTTCATCACAAGTAAAGATTTAAACTCCATCGGATAAACTAATGAAAGTATCAAATTGGTAAACAGAAGAAGTGAGAACTTCATGGGCGCTGGGGATTACAAGATGAGGAAAAGACACATGACTTCATATAGTGAGCTCCTAAATATGATCTTCAGTAATCTGTTCAAAGCTCCTTATAAAATTATAGCGTCAAAATCGAGGGTCGTGCTCAAAAGTTCAAACACGTTAGAAAGGAAAGAAATCCTTTCAATATAGTAGATAGAGAATGATCTCACCTATTTTTAAAATTCTTGAAATAACTAATTTGTGGACCTATTTCCTAACACCATATGCCAGTCCTCATGACAACCTTTTTGGCAAATGTTGCATAAGAAGACTCAAAGGATTGTGCACAAGGCAACAGTTTCAGTAACACTGGCAAGTGTAAACAAGCTTTCTCTCAATTGGTTCATTTATTAACTTTTTGCCTTCACAAAATGAATAAAAGAATTGATAGATATTTAAAGAATAAAAAATTTCAACATAAATACTCTCTTTTTACAACCATTCTCCAGTGCTGTTAAGAGAAGAATGTCACAATCTGTATTAAAAAAATAATTGTGTAAACCTATCACAAAAGGCAAAAGCGTACGTATGCACATATAAACATGTGTTGATGAATTTCTTCTAAATACATCATCCGTACAATTTTACATATTTAGCAACCAAATTAATAATATCCTTGTCGTACAAGTTTAAAAAACCAAAGTCCTCAAAGAAAAAACATGTGAAGTTGTGCACTTACTAGTAAGCGGTTTGGATCACTGTGGAACATGATGCTTGTGACAACTCCCTTGTGGCCTTTAAAGAAATGCGTACAAAAGCCACCATCAACATCCCATACCAATACCTTCTTATCCGCTCCTGCCGTTGCAAGCAATCCACCAGAAGAATGGCATGCCATGCCCATCACAGGACCATCATGCCCCTAACCAACATTAGAAACATGGTATGTTTGATTCCTCCATTACTAAAGCAAACAAGCAAGCTTCTCTAATAATTTAAACTAAGAAATCAACGGAATTTCAATAATTGAAGACAAGCAAATGTAATTGGCACCAATTTTGTTTTCTCCAAGTAAATCTAAAAGAGAATTTTCTAACAAGGATTCATCAGGTACATCTTATCACAAGTAACTCGGATCGGAGGTAAAAATGAAGCATTATTGAACAACATCAGGAGGTTTATGTCATCCTTCTATACAACACTAATAAATAAAGCCTAGCATTTTAAAAAGAAGAAAAATAAGTATCAAAGAAAAAAAATCTAGTAATCAACAATCGGTTCCTCTCATGCATCAAAGCCTCTCATTAAAGATTATAAGAGTTGCATCATCATGCTCCGTGGCGACATAGACACGCAGTAAGTTTAATTCCTTGGTTAGTATTGTGACCAAGCAAGATTCTCTAAAAGCCCTTACAATAGAAATCAATATGATCTTCTCCAATAAAAGTCTTGCATACTCTGTGAACAGAATCAAGGAGGGCTTCTTTCATCCTTAATCCAACAAATAAGTACACAAACAAATCCCAGATCTTAAAAAGAGATATAATAGACAGAAGAATCAACTAAACTAGGAAAATTACTACTCAAAACCCTAATTTTAGATGGAAGAACAGTAAAAACCCTAAAAATATGGTTCACTTCCAGATCATTGTACCTTCCAAGAACGGATGCACTTAAGGGAAGCGAGGTCCCAGACGCGGATGAGGCGGCTGTGGGTGGCGGAGAAGAGGAGGCGATCGCCGGGGCCGAGGGCGAGGGCGGTGACGGCCTCGGAGTCGCCGGCGAGGGTGGCGCGTACGGAGGCGTCGGAAGAGCTCACGAGCTTCACCTCGTCGCCGCACGCGCAGGCGATGAAGGCGCCGTCGGAGGAGACGGCGAAGGGGCCGCCGCTGTAGAACTGCTGCAGCGAGGGCACGCACCGGTAGTTCCTCTTCATGGCGTGGGCGGGGGGCGGCGGCGTCGCCATTGTTGGAGGTGATTCGCTAGGGTTTAAGCGAACCCTAGCGAAGGAAGAGAGAGGGAGAGAGAGAGAGAGAGAGAGAGAGAGAGAGCGCGCGGCGGGAGACGAGTCGAACAAGGGTTTACGGAGCGAGGGTTTTACTCGTTATATAACAGTTATATCTTTCAGAGAACTATACAACGTTTTTTATTATTGTTATTATTATTATTATTTTATATAAAAAAAAATTAAAATAGACAAATTTTTTCAGTGAAAACGCACTTTTTCATTTTCTTAGGGCTATCAAAAATCTATATTTTGTTCTTTTAAAATTTCAATACTATTCCGTCTATTTTTTATAATTTATACCGAAAATAATTTTAAAAATAAAAAATAATATATTAAAATTTATTTTTTCTTATAAAATAAGTAAGGATAATTTATTGATTTTGCCTTTTCTATTAACGCAGTATTTTGTAAAATTATTTCTGAAATTATAAGAGGACAAAATATAAATTTTTGAAATTAGAAAAGAAAAGTAAAAAACATATATTTACGAATTTTTTTTTGTACTTTAGCCAAAAAAATTCATTTTGTTATTTTTTTTCTTAATTAATTGTTTGATTCTGTAATTAGATGTTTTTTTTTGTCACAAAATATGAGTAACTTTTTTGTTTGATAATCTTTATTAAATGTAAAATTTTATAAAAAATATCAATAAAAATGAATTGCTATAAAATAATTTATCAAGTACTTAAGTTTCGGAGAGAGCGGATTGCTTTTATCAAACCAGTGGCCCAGCATGTTCCCAGGCCCAAAATAGGCCTGCATGTTGCAGGTCAATCCACTTCTTTTTCAATATTTAAAACTTTATATTATTTTTTAGAATTTCTAATGTTAATTTAAAAAATATATTCATAAAGTTATTGGCAAGTGAGCTACTAAGTTTTTACATACTTTTAAAAAAATAAAATTTGAATAATTTTAATCATATTTGAATAAAAACGTATTGAGAATGGGATCATATTTAATCGACAATATCAATTTTTTTGTTTGTGTTTTGGGAATGGAATTCAAAAATTATACTTTACTGTAAACAGTAAAGTATACTTTGTGTTCAGCTCAAGTGAATTATGTAAAACTAAATTAAGTGAATTGCATTCAAATTAACCTTATTCCAAAAAGGATTAGGACACAATTAATTTTAAATTAACAAGAATCTTTTGGTCTCTCCTCAACCTATCCTTCTTGATTCCAAAGCATATCCTCAATCAATTAAGTGTTGCTCACCCAGCATGTCATTGTCTTATTTGAGCTCCGGTGAGTACCGATGAATATTAACATGTTCACATTAACCTAAAAGAAAAGAACAAAATATATAAGTAAATGTATATGCTTATTATCTCTCTCGCCATAGTGACTACTGAAAATTCTTTTTAATCGTTATAAGAATATTATATGATTTGAATTATATTTGAAAATAATAATAGGTATAAATTGAGAAACTCTTTCCAATGTTCTTTTAAGCAACATACGATGTTTAATTCTTGAGTTATGATTTATTCTTTATAACATTTTTTCGATCCTCCTTGATTATAGCTGTTGTTCTTGATTATATTGATTCTAACCCATTGTCCAAATTTTATTATATTCCTTTTTAATTAAGTCCACTCATTTGGAATCCACAAACAGTGGGTCTCTCTGATACTAACAACCATTAAGAAGCATCTTATTAGATTTTTTATTGAAGCATAATATGTATTAATTAATGAATATTAATTAGCTCAAGTGGGCACTGCTAATAGAGTAATAGTGATCAAAAGATTCTAAAAGTGAGAAAAGAATCCAGTTGCTGCAATAGAAGCCTGGGAGGTATCCTTCTACACCACTACACAAATAATCCATATATATATTTTTTATTTTTATTCCTTGTAAGAATCTTATACACTCCTTGATGTTGCTATTTAAATTATTATCCTTATTAAGATTAAGTGGATTTTTTAATTACGGTTTGTCTAATGAATATTCAAAAAAGGTGGTATCTCATCCACCCGATAATAAAATTGTAATCCATATGGTATAGATAATTAATAATAAATATCGTGAGTTATTTTGTTGGCGTGATTAATAGATCTTAATGAATGGCAGTTTTTTTTTAAAATTTTAAAATTTTGCAATATTCTAACCACTAAAGTAGGAGACCCAAATCAGAATCGCATACTCTTTTTTGGACTCAAAAATATTCCCCCTGCATGAAAAGTAATTCTGATTCGTGCCAGGCGGATCAGTCAAATCCTTTCATGATTAGATTCGTTTACTCTCGTCCAATGGATTTACGTAAAGTTCTTCTCGATATTATCCATTTTGCCATTCAACGCATCCCTGCGCTTTTTCCTATTTCATTAGTCAATTTTAGATAGCGTTATCACTTTGAGGACCAAAATTGTCAAAAAAAAAACCAAAAAGTAATTGCGGCCCATCTCTATAGTCTATCCCATCCACCCTCAAAAAAACAAAAAAAACAAAAAAACAAAAAAACAAAAAAACTGAATCAAAATCAAAATGAATATACCAGAAAATAAAAAAGTAACTCGTGGCATCTATTAAAAAAAAGCTTTACGAGGCTGGTTGAATAAATTATTTTTTTTTTTGAGAGAAAAAGGTAGCGAGCTATTCATTCATTAGGAAAATTGAACTTGGCGTACATATGTGGAAGCAGCTAAGGCTTCCTAAAAAGAAGAAAAAAACAGGAAAGACAAAATCAGGAAAAAGAAGTGAAAAAGAAGTTATGAAGAGACAGGTAACCAAATACAGAGTCAAAGTCTAAGCAAGATTACTGGGTTGCTCGTTTCAGGAGGTCACCAAGAGCTTGACACGTTCCGATGCGCGTGTGGGGTTGAGAATATGCTCTCGGAAGATGATATTATTCCACTCTGTCCAAACGGCCCACCAGATTGCCGCCAAGGAGGTTAATGCTATGGTCCTTTTGGCGGCGTCTTTACCCTTCTGCGCTCTCTCCCAGAGACGTTGTACATCGACGAATTCTGTAGCAAGATCTTTCAAATTGCCGTCCCAAAATAGTAGGTATTTGAAAAACACGCAGTTGCATAGTAGGTGATCGCAGCTTTCTGGGCTGAGGGCACATAAAACACAGTGTTGACTCACGTGCATGCCTCGATTGATCAATCTGTCCGCAGTTGGGATACGTTTACGTAGGAGGAGCCAGGTGAAAACCTTTATTTTAAGAGGTATTTTAAGTCTCCATATGTGCGAAGTTAGTGGATCTCTCAGGCCGGAATCGTTCAGGAATTGGTATAAAGATTTGACAGTGAAAGAATGATCGGAAGTCCAACGCCAGATAACTGAGTCCATAGCGGTCGAAGGGCGGAGTGGCTGAAGTAGATCCTTAAGTTGACTGATCAGTCTGCATCTATCAAAAGAGCTGGCGGTGGCGATGCCGCGGCAGATGAAATGCCAACGCCACCCGTTGTGGTTCCAGCATTGGGATACTCTCGCCTCTTTATTAATGAGGTTGTCGAGGTAGCCAGGGAACAGGGTACCCAAGGTGGTTTCGCCTATCCAGATATCGGACCACATTCGAATATTTTTTCCATCTCCTAACTTAAAACTCGTACCGCATTTGAACACATCTCGGCATTGAACCACACTCTTCCACCATTGTGAGAATGGTGCGAAGGTTCTACCCTCGTGCAGTGGTTTGCGTCGGGTATAATAGAGGGTTTTAACCAACTTGGACCAGATTAGATTAGGCTCTTTAAAGAAGCGCCACCACCATTTGGTTAAGAGGGCCACGTTCATTGAGTCCATATCTAAGATTCCTAGCCCCCTCGCTTTCTTGCTTTTGCAGACCGATTTCCAATTAACAAGACATGCCCCCCCAGTGATTTTGGAACTATCTTTCCAGAAAAAAGCTCTCCTCAAGGCTTCAATCCGGTGTAGTACCCACTTAGGCGCTTTGAAGATGGAGAAGTAGAAGAGGGGTAAATTAGTGAGTACTGAATTGACAAGGACGAGTCTGCGCCCGTGAGAGAGAAGTTTAGCTTTCCACCCTTCAATTCTTGTCTCAATGCGATTGATGACGATGTCCCAATCCACTTTACGTAGTTGCTTATTATATAGCGGTAGGCCTAGGTATCGAACCGGCAGTTGACCTATTTTGCATCCTAAAATTTTGGCTAAACTGTTAGCTTTGTGTGTGTTTTTTTTCAGATAGTAGAGTTCAGATATTAATTCTGAGCTCAGAGGCCCATCAGGAGACAATTTTATCAGCCATTATATATAATATAAAAAAGGAGTTTTTCGAAACACAGTTTTTTTTGTTTGGGTACTCTTCGGTCCACGGATGCGGTGGTGAACAGAGTGCAAGCAACAAGTTGTTCCACCACGCTCCAAAACGTGACATGGCGCCCGGCTCCAATTTCTACGCGGCAACAGCACGCCTCTCCGCACCGCGCCCGTTTCCCGTCCATCATAAGAAACGCCTCTGGCCGACGGTTACTCCCTCGGGACACGTGGCGCCCTCCCGATTCGCCACGCGTCGCCTTTGCCCGGTCCGTTCCCAAGCGGAGAGTGGGGGCGCCCCCGAATCCCTGCCGCAGCCGCGGGCGTTATTCCGCCGCACATTCCATATGCCGCGGCCGCGGGGCCCACGCCTCCACACTCCAACTTGGACCACATCACCGCCGTCCACTCCCCCTCCCCGCAACGCCGATCGAACCGTTCGTTCCGTAACGCCTGGTTGCTGTTGTTGGGTACTATATCGCGACCACCCCCGCCACGTGTCGGGCCGCCGCAGACCCCTCTCTCGAGCTTCGCGTACGGGAGCGCCGTAACGCCTCCCCTGCTTCCGCTTACCTCCCGGCGATGTAATCAGTAGCTTCCGACCCCCCTTTCGCTGTAGGAAAAAAGCGGCGGAGCATCGTATTCGGCGAGTGACCGTACCCACCCACCTCAAGCTATAAACGACACCATCGTCTCCACGCCGCGACTCCTTTCTCTCTCTCTCTCTCTCTCTCTCTCGCTCTAGTTTCGTTTCCTTCTACTCTCAGAGAGGGCGTGAGAGATTGGAAACCGTGAGACCCCAGCTCTTTCGTTTCATGCGCCTTTTTCGGTATAAAACCCTAGCTTTTCGATTCAAGAACGCTAACCTCGGATTATTGCCCTAGAATGCGGTTTTCTTAGTCGTCGTTGCAGGGGATCGGAGGCGACCGAGGAGGGGTTGTTGAGGGTTTCGTCGCGTTGGTGGTGGCGCTTGGGGGCTGTTCATGGCGGCGACGGCGGCGGCGGACGGCGGTGCTTCGAGAAGGTTCTCGATAGGGTACGCTTTGGCCCCCAAGAAGCGGCAGAGCTTCATCCAGCCGTCGCTCGTGGAGCTCGCGCGGTCCCGCGGCGTCGATCTCGTCCCGATCGACCCTTCGCGCCCGCTCGCGGAGCAGGGCCCCTTCGACTGCATCCTCCACAAGCTCTCCGGCGAGGAGTGGAGGGCCCAGCTCGACGAGTTCGCCGCGCGCCACCCCGAGGTGCCCGTCGTGGACCGCCCCGCCGCCATCGAGCGCCTCCGCAACCGCATCTCCATGCTCCAGTTCGTGGCCGACCTCGACCTCCCCCGCGGATCCGACGACGACGACGACGACGACGGCGCCGAGACCTTCGGCATCCCCAGCCAGATCGTTATCTACGACTCCTCCCCCCTCGCCGACTGCGGGATCGGGTCCCTCCGCTTCCCGATCATCGCCAAGCCCCTCGTCGCCGACGGCACCGCCCGCTCCCACAAGATGTCGCTCGTCTTCCACTGCGACGGCCTCCGCAAGCTGAAGCCCCCGCTCGTCCTCCAGGAATTCGTCAACCACGGCGGGGTCATCTTCAAGGTCTACGTGGTCGGCGACCACGTCACCTGCGTCAAGCGCCGCTCCCTCCCCGACGTCTCCGAGGAGCGGCTGATCGAGCGCGCCGCCGCCGAGGGCGCCGTCTCCTTCTCCCAGGTGTCCAACGTGGCGACACAGGGCCGTGCCTCGGCTTCTGAGCTGATGCATATCGACCTCGTCGAGATGCCCCCGCTCGGCTTCATCACCAAGATCGCGCATGGCCTGAGGCGAGCAATGGGCCTTCACCTCTTCAACTTCGACGTGATAAGGGATGTCAAGGTCGGGAACCATTACTTCGTTGTAGACATCAACTACTTTCCGGGCTATGCCAAGATGCCGTCCTATGAGACTGTCTTGACGGACTTCTTTTGCAGCATCGCGCATAAGAACGGTAATGAGAAAGATTCGGCGGTAGATTTGGCCGCCGTAGATGGCGAGAAAGAAAGCAATCTTCAGGTCGAAGGTCACTGCGAGAATAATGTGGCATGAGGTTCGCGTGGCAATTGTCGGTACTCTGTCGTTCTCCATTTCCTTTTGTTCTGGGAGCGGCTTTCAGGATGGCCGGGATGAACAGAACAATTGGAATGTCGTTTACCTCTTTGTCGTATTCGGCCAAATAAGTAGATTGGTGGTTACCTGATTCTAACCTCTTCGCTTGGTTGTTGGAGACAATGTAAATTCTTCCTTTCCCTTTGCGTCAACCATTAAGTGTCTTTCCTAAATATTCTCTAATCAATAGTAAAGAAAACTGTAGGAAGGTTTGCGGTGGATGCCCAAATTCTTGTTCTAACCTACACACCAATGGCATGGTGGGTTCAACGGCTTTGTCGCTTCTCCATTTGTATCTTCTTCTTTTTTTTTTAGGCTGCAATTGAGAAATATAAGTTAGAGGGATAAGGATGGTTGTTTGTCAATTGTGATCTTGTTTAGCCAATATTGCTGATTTTGGACTATAGTGTTTCAGTCAATGCTGAATTGCTTAAAACAAGGACTTAAGTCCATGTTCTTAAAAGACGGTAGATGGAAAGCTAATGCCTGTAACATTACCTTCTGGGGTTTGTATATTGTAGGTTGAAACGGTAAGCTGTGAGTTCTGTTGTGCCAAATTTTCTTTATACCTTGTATGACCCATGCCATTTTCAGCAAAGCAAAGTATTATCTGGTGTTTAAGTAATTCGGTCGTGTGGAGAATCAAAGCTACAAGAATAGTGGTTGTAGATTTAGGATGCAATGTAGTTTACATTGATCTGCTTTTTCATGCAAAGAATGTGTGAAATATTCATGTTGCCATACCACTGCTAGAAAAATACAAGAATTGCTCTGTTGCTTGGTCAGCATTGAAACTTGTTGACGCTGACGTGGTCGAAGTTGTTTTCGGTTTTCCCTCCATGTCTTGCACAGTTTGATCAATGAAAAGAATGTGATTTGACATCCACCTGAGAAATTGTTCCTGTTCCATCGATTTGTTTCTTTTTACTCTTGGAGAAAGTTTTGATATGGTTGGGATGATCAGAGTGATTGTGTTGTTCCCCATTTGTCGTATTCAGGCAATTGTTGTCTGACTTGGTCGAGGTTGTTGTCGGTTTTGCTCGTTCAATGTCTCTTACAGTTTGATCATTGCAAGAACGTGAAGTGAGATCCTCGATAGAATTGTCGTTGTTCCATTGATGTGTTTCTTTTTATTTCTTGAGAGAGCTTTGGCATAATTGGGACAATCAGATTGATGTGCATGTCGTTACTTGTTTGTCGTATTATCGGGCAACTATTGTTTGACTTTGTCAAGGTTGTTGCTGGTTTTCACTTGATGTCTCTCACAGTTCTATCATCGCAAGACTGCAACATGAGGTCCATGTGGGAATTTTTGTTGTTCCGTCAATTTGTTTCTTTTCATTTTCAGAGAAAGTTTTGCCATATCTGGGACAATCAGATTAATATGAACATTGTTACTGGTTTGTCGTATTTTGGGCAGCTATTGTCTGACATGTTTGAGGTTGTTGTCAGTTTCGCTTGATGTCTATCACAATTCAATCATTGCAAGAATGTGACGTGAGGTCCACGTGGGAATTGCCGTTGTTTAGTTGTTTTGTTACCTTTTATTCCTCGAGAAAGTTTTAGCATAATTGGGATGATTAGAGCGATATGAATGCCATCACTAATTTGTTTTGTCGTATTTGGGCAACTGCTGTCTGACTTGGTTGAGGATTTTGTCGGTTTTCACTCGATGTCTCTCATAGTTCGATCATTGCAAGAATGTTTCATCAGGTCCACGTGGAATTGTCGTGTTTGGTGGGTTTATTTCTTTTTATTCTCTGAGAAAGTTTTGGCATAATTAGGATGGTTAGAACGATATGAATGCTAATACTGGTTTGTCGTTTTTGGACAGCAACTGAAGCTACTTGTTCGAGGTTGTTGTTCACTTGATATCTCTCATATTTGATCATTGAAAAAACGTAACATGAGGTCCTCGTGTGAATTGTCGTTGTTCCGTCAATTTATTTCTTTTTATTCTTGAAGAAACTTTTATTGTAGCTAGGATGTTCAGAGATATATGAATATCATTACAATGTGTCGTATTTTGGCGAAGAGATAGGATTGGCTGCTACTGGATTTTGATGCCTTCATTTGGCCAGAAGTTGATGTACATTCTTCCTCCCCTTTCGTGTCAACCATTAAGAATCGTTTCTGAATTTTTTTTCTCTAATTGACAGTTAGAAATTCTAAGGAGATTCATGGTGTATGCCAAAGGCTTGTTCTAATTTCTACACCAATGGCATTTTGAAATCAAGGCTTTGTTGCTACTTGCTTCTCCGTGTGTATCCTTTAGTTGGTTGTGGTCTCAAATTGTGTATTTTGGACTGTTGGGTTGATTAATGCTGAATTACTTAAAAAGCCTCTGATCCATGTTTTGAGAGTATTGTAGGTAGAAAGCTATTGCCATTATTGTAATTTATTCTTTCAGGTTGGGTCATTTGTATGTTGGTATGGCAATCTTTTTGATCTGTTAGGCAAAAATTTCTTTGCATCTTATCCTCTTTAGCATGGTGTTCAAGGAATTCAGCTTATTGTAGATAGAAAGCTATTGCCATTATTGTAATTTATTTTTTCAGGTTGGGTCATTTGTATGTTGGTATGGCAATCTTCTTGATCTGTTAGGCAAAAATTTCTTTGCATCTTATCCTCTTTAGCATGGTGTTTAAGGAATTCAGCCGCATGAAAAATAAAAGCTGCACTGGGAGTACTTCCAGACTTAGGGAACTATGTAGCTTGTAAAGATATGATTTTAGTTTGCTGCCACACCGTTGCAAGAAAATAATTAGGATGGCTCTGCTCTGTGGTCGGTATCAACGTAGGTTGGTCCTATCTTTTCAAGGTTGTCTGTGGTGTTCTCCTGATGTCCCTACAGAGTCAGTTGTGACCGCTAGACGTAGGCAAGGGAAGACGGAGGCGTTCACATGCTTGATGGGCTGTTGAATAGTGGTAATGTCTTTCTGATGATTGTCTAAGATGGACAGTTGGGGTGGGAAGATGCCATGGATTGGTTGGTAGGACTGATGAGATTGATGGTGGTGCAATGGAATGGTCGATGGTGTTGAGCCACGTTCTAGCTACTCCTAGGTTGGTTCGTAATTACTCCTAACACAGGTAGAAGTAAGTAGGCTAGACTATGTATGAACTAGGTTAAAATTGATGGGATGGTGAAAATGTCCTTTATGTACATTTCTGCACTGTTTATAGAGGAATTGTTGGCGAAAACATTCATCTTAATGTCTCGTTGCTATAAGTAATGGCAAATGGAATTCCGCCTATAGTACTTGCAAAAAGTGTATATGCATTTTACAAATATTTTAGATTTGAAGAATTGGATGAGTTCAGCACGTTTCTATACTGGCTGAAGATTACTCACCACAAGAACAATAATTCTGCATGAGGCTCCATAGAAGCTGTTGTTCTTTTAGTTCTCTCTCTCTCTCTCTCTCTCTCTCTCTCTGTCTCGCTCTCTCTCTTTTGAGAACACAAGAAACACTATTGAACTCTTTTGTTCGATGAATATCACCGCATGAGTAGGATGAGCTATTGGACAGATTTCTTTAAGGGTTTGTTTTGTAGCTTAGCCAGCAAACCTCGCTCTTTGGATGCTTATCAGTAGGTATGTTTCTTCTTTACTTCAACATACATTATATATATATATATATATATATATATATATAGGCAGCTTTTCGGTGCATGCTGAAAACTTTTGCTCTAAACTATATGCCATTGACATCTTGAACCCATGGACTTCCTCCTTTTCTCATTCTTTTGCATGAGACAGATGCTTTTGGATGGAACAATTTTGGTTATTTTTGTATCTGAAGAATCATGGCATTGAATGCTTGTATACTAAGTATATCCTGGTGCCTTAGACCATATAGGGAAAACAAATTGCCATCCTCATCTTTTCCAGTAATTAATCAAATATTTGTTTTTGTTGAGCCAATCGAGCACTTTGAAATGGTAGTCATAGAGGCTTTTGCATTTTACATTCAACTATGAAATGTTCTTTATTGGCTCTTTGTCGATGATAGGAAATAGAATAAAATGATGGGAAATAGAATAAAATGCAATCCTAGAATAGCTTTACATGGCTTCATAAGGATGTGCTATGGCATGAATTATGGTAGGTTTGTGAATATTTAATAACAATCACCTCGGTTAACTGTATATAAATTATCAAACATTGATAGCCCATCATTGTATTCTAAGGCAATTATCAATGTACTACTTTTATTCGATTATCTGGATATTGCTATAATATTTGCCTTGGTTTCTCAAATTGTGTTTTCAGCTCAAGATTTGACTGTGTGCAGAGTACAATCTGGAGTTGTTCCAGTTGTTGGGCTTATCCTGGTTTCATCTGAATCACTTAATCTGGGTTATGTTAATCTCACTCGAGTGTCATTGCTTCAAATAGCGTTCATATGGGAGCTCAAACATGCCGCAGCATTCAGGTGATGATTCTTAGCATTCAGGTAATGATTCTTACTCTGTTTCTAATCTATTTCTTAATTTATAATGATCTGGAAGCATACTTCTTCGGAGATTTAATAAATTTTAACGAAACGGTAGATACCCAATTTAGTTATTTGTATCGAACTTGTCTTTCTATTTCTTAGCTGAAAGCATCTCCTGAAAAATAAAACTGATTAAATTATTTGCCTCATTATTGGGAACAAGGTTATGGAATATGCCACAGCTCGGAGATTTGGCGATTCTGGCGGCTCTCAAATATTAGGTTGCTAACAAATAGTTTTTAAAAAGTATCTTATCATATGCTGTATCTTCAACATTCTCCGATCTTTTTCATCGATTAGGCAGAGGAAATTGCACATACAGTTCTGGGTTGTGTTGCAGCTTGCAAATATTAGTGTTGCTTCTCTCATCTCCTTATTTAGTTTTGATGACATTCTTTTTGACTTATATCAGCTATTATTAATTAGAAAGCTGTATTTAAATGTATAAAATCTCTCCAAATGTAGATTACGTGTCCTTTCATTTTGAGAAACCATATTTTGTTAGTTGCCATTAGCTGTGACTAAAGGATTAGTTGTTGTTGCCGACCTGCTGCTGCTTTTATTTTCGAATTTTGTGCTTGGTTTTGATATATCAGCATTTCTCTTTTCTATTTCTATGGTTCTTTAATTGAGGACAATTTAATTTAAGAATGATGGCTAGCTAACTCGTGTAGGTTAATTAGTGGTCTTCAATGCTGTTCGACTTTGGGTTTAGATATGTTTTAAGTACCTTTTTGTGATTCTCGACTGTAAACATATATAAAGACTTCAAAATGCTCATTTACTTTCTCATCATTATATTTCCTCTCCTGAGCCAGAAAATTGTTTTCATGGTTTCAACTTTCTGAAACTCAATATCAAATTGATAACAGAATAGGCTGGGTTATCTGAACATGCCCTGGTGTCCTCATCTGGGCTTAAACGAGGGAGTTTGTCATACTCCAACAAAGTTACATTAAAGGGTAGATAGAGTATTTACAGGATTGCCTTGCTATTTCGTAGGCTAGAAAGACTGGTCTTCATTGTTTGACCTTAGAGTTTGACTGCGAACTCTGCACCATCTCTTGATCTATCTATCATCTAATAATATGTGCAGATGCGAAAATCTTAGTCCCCTTTTCTTCTTTGTCAAGTCTGCCCAAGAGAAACAAAAACTCCACTACCACCTTCCTTTCCTCATCTGAGGATCTGGATCGATCTATTTGGTGCTTTTACTATCCACGAAGTTGTTAATTTTAACATTTCCCCTTTTCAATCTAAGAAAATAACTCAAATCAAAACAATTTAAAGTTGGGGGATGTCAATCAAAAGAAAATTGGTTCAGGGATCTAGTTCAAAATGGGCTGTTGTTGTGGGGGGTGGTTTTCATATTACTTCAATATGGACCCTGTAAGACTGTCTTGCAATTTGATTAATTCACCTTCACTCGACCTTCTCTTCAGCCACTTTTTCTGCCTGAACACGTCCTCTAATAAATTACCAGCTTAACAATGTTAGGAAACAACCATTTTCTCTTAGTCCTATAGTTTATTCTGACCACATCTTAGAAAAATTGATTGTAATCTTCAAAAATGTAAAAAGTGGTCACGAACATGCCGAGAAAGTGGCTATCTGAATGAACGTTATGCTGTCGTCTTCTATTGTGGAGGTATTGGGCAAATTAATTTTAAACCGAGCCTAGAAGGTCTCAGGAAGAAAATATTCTCCCTATTCGTATGGATGTTGCTTTCTATAATATGAATTTGATTTATTTAGAAAAGAGAAAATAATCAATCTAAACCTAATCGAGATAATGAATCAATCAATTGATGATGGCATCAATTTAGGCAAGTCCATACTTTATAATCAAACTCTATAGAAGGGTATCAGCAGGGCATTCAAATTTTTATGCCCATGTGTCCACCTACTTTTGAGGTGTCATGAACAATCAAAGTAAACATTAACATTTAGTGTTTGTCTCGAGCTCTTCGATACATTACACAGTGTATTGACGTAGAACATGATCAGTCAAATCAACACGAATCCATCTAAACAAGGTCCTATTTAAGAATAATAAGAAACAATCAAAGAAGATTGCGAGCAGTTATCTTTTGGGTAGTTGTTAATATAGTACCTAATCCCTTTTACCTCCTAGCTCTCGCCGTCTACGTACCTTTTTGGAGTTCTAACTGTATAAGCAAAGATAATCTGGGAGCCAAGTTTGAACTTGAAAGTAAACTACATGCGGAAGAGGTTTGACAATGTCCTTCCTGTAAAACATTCTGTTTACTGAACCTGATGATGGTGTCATTTCTTCAAATTTCAGTATAATCTATAATTGAATAGTTTGTTCATATCTGCCATGTGTGAGTATCTATCTTCTTTGTTGTTTAAAGTTTTAATCATCGCACTGAAAACAGTTGCAAATTGTCCTAACAAGGATTATTTGTTTGATCTTTCTTACCTTTAATTCCTATTAGTAAAGTTCAATGTTTTATATGAACTTATCTGGATATGCGTTCTTTCGATTAGATTGAGTGATCGACTCGATCATTTAAACCAGCTTGGTGCATTGGAGTTGGCAGGAAAAAGACCAATCACATTGGATTCCCTTCTTTACACTCAACTGATGCAAGGAGATGAAGCTTTAGGGTAGTGCTCTTCGTATTCTTTGTGGGTAGGTAAGTTGGCTTTTTTTCTATTGGTTTATGGCTTACCTAATCATGCTATCACTTGTAGGGCAAAAATGTAGCATCTTTTTTTTAATTGCGTGCTCTTTACATATACCCTCAAAGAGTAATGACAAGTTGAGAAAGAGAAGTTCACTTGAAACTGCCGAGTTTGTTAATGGAAAATTCATGTGAAAACAAGCACTTCGCGTTACACTACTACTATTTTGTCAAATTCTTTATGAGAGAACACTTGGATTTGTATGCTTCATACATGTCTCGAGCAGTTACGGTAACTTGCAATCTTAAACTCCTTCCATGCTCTTGTACATGTGTTGATTAGTTATGGTAAGTTGCAAATTTAAACGCGGATTCCACGAAGTTGGTGATGAATTGAAGATCAACCAGACTTGCGCTAGTTGAGCGGATATTGTTTTAATAATACAAATATTCAAATAGGATTAGATAGTAAGTTCTTTTTTGGGGGTAACTAACGTCTGATCTCTGTAACGGAGGAATGAGAATGGCAATTGAAGCAGCTACCAGTTCGATGATTTGGCAGTTGAATAAGATGTTACGTCGTCTCCCAATTATTTAGAGAAATCAAGCAGCAACCGATAGAAACAAAAAATAACATTTGGTGCATCAATTACAACAAATTAAAGTCTGGTGTCTCTAAATTTTTTTTCGTCATCAGTTTAATGACCAATGGCGTACTTTACCATATCTTTTTTCGCTTCATAAATTGCAGGGAGGGGACACAAGAAAAGAATTGCAGAAGGGCACTTGGGATCACCCACACTCATACTTTTCCGACGGTCAGTCAATGGCTTAAAAGCTGAGGTAAAAGCTTTGCCTAATTACCAACTAATTATGTGACTTTTTGTTTCAGAGGTGGGGAGAGGCACGTCACAAAGGTGACATCACCCCTTCTTTTTTACTGTTTTCTTATCATCTGATGTTCCTCTGAGTACAAATCGCGTGTAGAACAGGATCTTAAAGTTTGGATATTTCGAAAATTCTTCGACTTTTCTCGATCAATCTTGCATTGAAATATGCCTTGTGGTGACAGAGTTATTCAACTAACTGATGTGAACATTCCAGTTACTCAGAATCTATCTCATGCCACAAGCAACCTCCTACTCCAACTAACTTGTTTTTTTTAATAAATGAACAGCCTATGATCAAATGATTCATCTACTCCTTTTTGTTTCTTTCTTTGTTTTTTCCCCCTCTCTGAATATGCATGGGATCTTCCCATTTTTTCATCAAATAAATGAAGTTGAAGTTGACTAGAATCAGCTCACCTCTGATAGATGAACAGTGGTATATATAACTAAGATTTTGAGAAATTAAGAAATGAAGTGTATAATCTTTAGTACAAACAGTATGATATCCTGTGTATTTTACATAAAAATGTACCCAAAAATGGGTTGTATTAATCTATACAGCCCTTCGTCCTAGAATTATAACAACTCCTCCAAGGTTTAGCCAACTCTTTTCGCAACATGAGTTCATCTCTTCCTGTGTGATTAATTAGAGCCTGCCTCTTCAATGTGCTTGGCATGCAATGATATTTGCCTGAAAACAACCCAGAAATAGTCACCTCTTTTGTTTTTTGCACTAAATAATCAAGGATTGATGTAAGATAAATCACCAAAATATCAGGAAAAAAAAAATCTTCGCAACTTACTCTAAAACGTGTTTCCATCCAAGATCAATGTCTAATTCAGCAAGAACATTAGGCACTTCCCAAGCTTCGCACGGCGTCGATGCGTTCGAGTCGATCATCGGCTCTTGCACTTGAAATTTGGTGGCTGAGTCCTGATCTGGGGAGGCTGAAACAAATGGTGGTGTGGAATGCATAGTTGGGATTGAATAGGAGGAAGTGAACTCTGGCATATTACTATTTCCACCATTAATGTTCCCATTTACAGTCCCAGTATCCATGCAAGAAGTGTTGATCATATTTGGCACCTTCTCTTGTTCTGCAATATGAGTAACTCCACAATATTCCAAACTGCTTAGGATGTTTGAGATGTTCGAACCCGAGAAGCCCAAGTTCGACACGATTTGATCCTTACGAAGACCCAGAGAGCCATTCACGAGCCCCTCGATCTCGCGGTTTAATCCGAGGAGATCACCGAGTTGGTAGCTATGAAGGGAAGATGAGCCCAAGATAGTACTGTTCATTGCACCTAAAGTTGGTGAACTAGCAGCAGTAGTTGAATTGATGGTTAGGTTTTGAAGGATTTGTAGCCTGGCCAAGTTTGCAGCATCTGCTTGTAAGCTGAGAGCAGTAATGTCTAGAGGAGTAGTTATAAGGTTGTTGAGGTTCAAGGCGGCGACGAGAAGATTCGGAAAGCTTGCCAGAAGGTCAAGGTCGGTTCTTCGTTGGTGGGTAACCGGGTCGATGCCCATCAGGAGGAGCTTCTTCCTTATGTGCGTGTTCCAGTAGTTCTTGATCTCATTGTCCGTTCTTCCAGAAAGGCGAGACGCGATGGCCGACCACCTTCAAGAATCAAATATATAGAAAAAGATGCAAGATCAAACATTATTGATCATATTATTCTCGAAAAGGTATGATAATGGTAAAAACGCAGGAATTGTGACTATACGATAAGATAAGGTGCGTTAAACCCTGTCATTAGTTTCTAGCAACCATTTGAAGAGAGATGAGGAGAAAGAGGCCACAAAAAAAAAAAAAAAAAAAAAAAATTAAGTACGTTTTTTTTTTTTAGTAATAAACAATTTTTAAAAGCATCCAAAACTAGTTTACCATTACATTAGAAAGCATTGGCAAGTTAAAAATAATAGTACAAATTTATCATTCATTAAATTAGTTTAATACAGTAGAGAGCATTGAAGATATATGTCTTGAGGGTTTAAATGACAATGCTTTTTCAAACGTCGACATTTGCTATATTGTGGGGATTTTAGGGAACACTAGCTTTCCCTCAAGCATCGTCAAAAGATCGTTCTTATAATGAGATTTTTTTTTTCTATAATAATTAACATGAGAAGCTTGATGTCACATAGATAAATCTAAGCTATAGCTAGCATTGCATGCATGAGAGGGGATTAATGAAGTACTTGTTTCCCAGGATGGAGTGGAGGTGGATGATGAGGCGCTCCTCGTCTTCGGAGAACTTGCCCCTCTTGATGTCGGGGCGGAGGTAGTTGGTCCACCGGAGGCGGCAGCTCTTCCCGCAGCGGTTCAAGCCCGCGCTCTTCGGGAGGCTTCTCCAGTTGCCGTGTCCGTGCTTCTCGATGTACTCCACCAGCTTCTTGTCCTCCTCCGCCGTCCACGGCCCCTTCTTCACCCCGTGCTCGTCGCAGCACGGCGCCCTCCCCATCAAATGAGAGAGAGAGAGAGAGAGAGAGAGAACCTGAGACTCAAGAGAGAAGGAGAGGTTAGTGAAGAGAGGTGCGTGGGGGGAGGGGGGAGATCTAGGATTAATTAGAAGGAGATTATTATGGTGTTAAAGGTTTGCATGGTTTAATTTATAGGGTCAGGGACTTGACTCTGTCTCAATTTTCTAAGGTTAATCCATTAACTTATATGTAGAAAGTCAAATGAATGTTAGGCTTGAGTCCGACACGTACGTACGCATACAAAATCTAACACAATTAATTGGTACGTACGTATAACATTTTATGTCTTCATGAATTTTCTATTTACTAACGAAACGTACGGTGCATTATATATGGTTTGAACTAAGAAGTGCACGGACCAATGCGACCACGTACCGTATGTATCCTTCATGCATGTAAATTTTATCTGATAAAATATTTGTTAAGTTAAGATGTATGTAGACCCCTCAACTCTATGTCATTTTGAAATAAAACCTTAATTAGGCTTCGTCTGGAATTGCGTCTCGAAAAACATCTACTTTTATATTTTGAAAATATGTTTTTTGTGAATAATTTAATATTATAATGGGAGCTGTCATTAGAGAAGTATTTAACTGCTTGCTTCTATTATGAGAGTTTTTGAAAAAAAAAAAGTACAAGTACTTTTACAGTTGACTATTTCAAAGTATAAAATTAGGTGTTTTGACGTACCATGTACAATTATAAAATAGATTTACGTGATAAATTGAATTAAAAATTTTATTGAAATTAAATAAGAGCTTCGTCATGCAACTTCTATATTCGCTTTAACTTATCGATGAAATTCGATCGGATTTCTTTTGGCGGAAGAATGAATAGTTAGAGTCATTAAATTTTGGCGAATCTACTTATCAGTTTGATAAAATCCTTTAATCACTCGACTTCCAAAATTCAAATAAAAAACTAAAATCTGAGAAAATGTCAATAACTTTGATTTGTTCATCATTAAAGTATATATATTTAATAAATTAGATTTGTTCATCACTGAAATGACTCTATTAATCTCACCACCCATTATTATTCCCAATTACTTAGTTAAATTATTCAACCTTTATCAGTTTGACTGAGTGGTCTATCAATTGGAAAAGTCTTCTCTTCTCTACTACACTAAAAAGTTGAACTTTATTTTTATTTTTATTTTGTTTGTTAGGAGCACTAAAGTTGAACTTTAGCAGCAGCCAGAGCAAGTAGAAGATCTGCATGTGATTTGCTTCTTTTATCAGCAATTCCCTCGTCATATATCACCTTGAGTTCCACTTCTCCAGCTTTTGCTATGGATTTGTTTAGCTCCCCCACCAAACATTAATATAAATAAAAGTAGCAGCCACCATTCGCAATATTGCGTGTATCTTGATCATTTACTTAAAATAGTAACGACTTCTTAATATTATTCGGTCCTGTTTCTGCTTCTACTTTCAGTAGCATTCGATCTAATAAAGCATGCGATAAAGATGAGACATAAATAAGAAGAAACTCTAATTTAGTGCTTTTGATTATGCTACAAAACATTATCAAGAGCACGTCGTTTACACTATACTTCTTCTAATAATCCTACCCGAGAAGCGCTTTCACAGAAATAACAATATAAATAAGACCATCGATCGTTCCTAAGTCCTAACATAGGTACTGGTAAAGGGTTTGATGGTTGGTATTCGAAATTTTAAGTTTTTTAAAAATAATAAAAAACAAAGCGAATAGCATACTATCTTTCTCTCTCAAAAAAAAAATAAATAAATATAAATAAGGCCACATTAATATATGTTCTACACTTTGTAGGATTTAGTCAACTAGATATTGGGTCTCTAATTAACATATAAAGCATATTTAGTACTACTTCCCAAATATGGATATTACGTAGTAAGGATTGAATTATACAACTAATGACTATTAGAATAATGGTTAGGTTGACAACTAATTAATTTAAGACCTTTGAATTAATTAATTAACAGTGTGGAATAACTCGTCAAACAAGAATCCTAGCTCGAAGGTTGTCATCGTACCATTGGCGTGGGTAAAGAAATTCTAAGCGTAGTAAAAGATGTGATCTTAATTAGGTGGTTAATTAATGCTCTTTTTATATTTAATATTTTGTAGAAAGCTCGATCATACATCATTACTTAGGAGAGCCATTTCTTATTGGACGTAACACATGAACTTAAATGACTCAGATTTGACTACAGGGGCTTGTTTAGAATAGCTGGAGCTTTTCTGAATGACTTGTTTATCAAAATTGTTTAAAAAGCCGCTAATTTATATTTTTAACAAATTTGTATTAATAACAACAAAAGTAAAAACTTCAAACTAGAAAATTAGCTAGGTTCAATGTTCAAGTACCTGCACTTGTTCAATATCATACACTACTCTAGTGGACAATCAACTTGCAGCGCATAGAGTACATGTATTTTCAATAAACTTACTTCATAGCAAATTAAGTGCATTATTATTAATATAATACCTAGTTTTTAATGTGTGTGTGTATATATATGTATATGCCTGTCACATGCATATATGGTCATTCTTTTCTGATGAGGTCATTACGTAGTTCCATCTACAATTATATTTGTTTTGTATTAACATATTAACAAGCCATGATCAATGGAAAAGAAAAGGAAATAATTACACAACTTGATTGGCAAATTGATGTTTTAAATCATGGAATATCTATGACAAACTATCGCAATCAAGCATTTCAAAATCCTTTTTTGTCAATTTATAAAAAATAATTTGCTAAAATAGGATCGACTTAACTACGTGTAAGCTACAAGGCATGAGGTAAGAAATAATACATAATAATTAGAAGGTCATCACAAAACCCGTATTTAATTGACACATGCATATTATGATTCACCTTGTTTGATCTTCTGCTAATATAAAGGTATTTTATGAATGAGTGCATGTGATTTGACCCATGCATGATTGGAACTGTATAAATTGTTGTTTCATTTTTTAATAAAGGTATAAGATTTTTTTTTTTTTTTTTTGAGAGAAAGGTAGCACGCTATCCGCTTCGTTTATTTTTTTAGAAATAAACTTAGCTCGAAATGTGAATCAACTAGGATTCGAACTCGGAACCTCGGGTACCGACCACCAAGTCTTTTGCCACTTGCGCTAGGGACAGTCGGTAATAAAGGTATAAGATTTAATATTGCCCGGATAATGGTTATATGGCAGTTTAATTTCCTTCGATAAGAGTGTTATCAATCTATCATTTACTTCGTATTTAATCTACTCTAGTAATTAAGAAAGATGCAAATGCCCAGAAATTATTGATGTTAATTAACAAACTTAAAAAGTTTTAATCAACAAGCAGTTATGCTAACCGACCGTCCCTAGCGCAAGTGGCAAAGGGCTTGGTGGTTGGTACCCGAGGTCCCGAGTTCGAATCCTAGTTGATTCACATTTTCAGCTAAGTTTATTTTCAAAGAAAATAAACGAAGCGGGTAGCGTGCTACCTTTCTCTCAAAAAAAAAAAAAAAAAAACAAGCAGTTATGCTAAAAAAAAACTATATATACCAGGATCAATAAAATCATCTGAACAAAATTGGAGACAAATCGATTCATGCAGGTACTTTTTTATTTCTTTTTCCGTTAGATTAAATTGATTTGAGTTGATCGCACAACTTTTGGATAGTGATTTAATGGGGACCATGAGTCCATGCTATATATATTTTTGGGATAACTTCAAATACCATTCCTATGATTTCGTACTTTTTCACTTTAGTACCCTATGGTTTAAAACGTATCACTTTAATACCCTATGGTTTGGTTATTCTCTTTTTTTATTATCTTTTCGTTAATTTTTTCGTTAAATTATACAGAAAAACTTCAAATATCCCACCTATGGTTTATCGAATATTCACTTTACTATTCTGTAGTTCTAACTTTCTCATTAATTTAACGAAAAAATTAACGAAAAGATAACAAAAAGAAAATAACCAAACCACCGGGTACTAAAGTGATACGTTTTAAACCACATGCTACTAAAGTGAGAAAGCACGAAACCACATGGATGGTATTTGAAGTTATCCTTATTTTTTTATTCTTTAAATAAACCGCAGAGATAATTAATTCTGCATTTTATAGTAAAAAAAAAAAGTAGGTGCTAGAATCCGGAAATTAATACGACAAAGGAGTTTGGTGGCCACATACAATTGTCTTTCTGAACAATCTCTTTTAAATTTGGTAATCAAATAAATGTATTTAAAAGCTTCATAGAGTGCATTATTGCATTAACAACTCACATGATATTATTTTCTTGCTGAAATTATATTAGGTCATTTGGTTACTGAACCATATAAAATCATACCTTCTAACTTTTCTTTATGAAGGAATTATATAAAAACCTCTTAATAGTAACAGACTCCTTAAAAATGTCCCTATGAGTAACCTTTTAACCTGCTATATGTTAAAATGACATTTTTATCCGTTATTGATCAACGGTTAAGATTTTTTTTATTTTTTATAAAATAAAGTACTGAATCATTTCTCTTCCTAAAAATGTCCCTATGAGTGACAATAAAGAATGTTTTAATCTAGTAATTAATTACCTATGTGTTGAGGAACTACAATATATAGCAGCTGGGCCTTGGGTAGTTTGGTTTGTGTATGTGTCATCACATGTGATAGTTATCATACATAAAACTCTTTTTTTTCTTAATTTCTTTCAGAGGTTAATTGCTCCCTCTGGGCATGTGACGCCCCAACTTTTCAGGGGATCACTCATCTTAAAACTACTCCCGTTCTAATACACTTAACTCTCTTAACCTATTGGGCCTAGCTACCGTCCAAAGTACTTAAGACGGGTTAAAAGTTTAGCCCTATTATATCTTATATATAGGACTATCTGGAGTCTCAAAGGGCATTTTAATAAACTTAATTATGCTTACAACATCCCAATCAAATGGTCGATATTAATTGTTAGCACTGTCAGAGTACGATATATTCTGCAGACTTTGTATGCATCCCAACTGTTCCCACTCCTCTTACCTCATGTATTACATACACTAGTCTCGTTTTATATAAGGAAAATTGTGGTTCAAAGCAATCATGTATCTGTGTTAGAAAACTCCAACAAAATATAGAAATTAACATCACTTTCTAAGAAGATATGGCCTGTAGAGATTGCTTCTCCAATTTCGCTACCTTGAAGGAGAACACATGTAAAGTAAGGACTAAATAAGTAGTATTAGTAACTTAAGTTATATCATTGAGCCTAATAACATAACCCAAAATGCTAAAACCATTTTACTTTACTAAAATCTGCAGATGTGGGACTTCTGAGTGTGACAACCTGGATATAAGTTGAAGTTGATGAAGGACATAAAAGATTACACTAATAAATCTTAATCTTAAGGTTTTCCTTGTTTCATAGGATCTTAATTTCCACTCAATTTGTTATAGATAAAAAAGATCGAAAAGAAAAAAACTAGTGAAATTCAACACATTCCTTAGTTTTCATGTTTTCTTAATTAAGCTGGTCAGTTCAAAACATCTCTTCTATATGGTGGATAAATCCGATTATGTTACCTACATTTCCTTCTAAAAGGAGTAACTTTAGTGTGAGCTACAATAGGCAAAAACTCCTGGTGGTTTTTGTATTTCTCTTTTTTGTTCTTTTTTGTTCTTTTTTTTTGAAAGGTTAGGGCAGGGGGCCTAATGCTGTTTTGAATAACAAGTAGTTTAATTACAATGTAGAAGGAAACAATTGCCCCAAAACAATGTAAAAAAAAGAACTAAAAAAATGTGTTATGTATACTTCACTGAACCAAGAAATTGCCTTATCTTAATTATTACAGAACGCAAAGAACGCATTTGATGGATATCTTGCTCATATAAATTGTTCGAACCTCAATCCTTCTTGGCAATTCCTTTTGGATACTCCAAGTTGTCACCTTATTGAGTATAGCTAAATTCAACATGCATATATGTGCATGCTTAGTTTAAAAGAACATATAAGCGAGGAAGGATAAATCTGAAAATGTAGCAATATTATAATGAAAAGGTGACACTAGTGAGAAGATAAATCAAAGGCAAATATTCAATACATATATTAAAGAGCATATTGAGAGTAGAAGTATGTATGTGCATGTACCTAGGGTTAGGAAAAATTACAGTAAGTATGAAACTGACATATTCTACGATTAGGCGAAGAGATTGCAACTACCACATACATAATACTTCATGGATTCAAAGTATCAAGAAAGAGAAATTAAGAAGCTCCAAATGGCGCGAATCTTGTACTTTTTTGGTAAGAGGGCACTGGATCAAAGATTATAATTATGCATTCAAATGCCTTTCAGCATACCAAGTCTCACATTGTATATTAACACATGCAAGTTGTGGGGATTCTTAGAACGTTTGACGCATGCCGACGAAGTCTAAACTAAGGACATCTAATCCTTAGTCTTTCCTCATTGTTGTCTGCCTAAATTAAGAGTTTGTCACTCATTATGCAGGCTTATCCACTTCCACTGGATGTGACATTATTTTTAAAAGGCAGTGGATTAGATTGACTGGGATATTAGATACGATGGTGTAGCTAAAATCGTCATGGATATATATATAGTACTAACAAGCCAACAACCATTTGTTGTACTTAAATGTGTACTTTGGGACATTCCTCTGGATATTCCTTCCATAATCCTCGAGCGTCGACTCACATTCTAATCTTGCAATATTCATGAAACATGAATTTTATAAGAGTATTGTAGATGAATTGAACACTCGACCAATATATAGTCCAACCTGCATATGTAGTATGGTTATCAGTGTAACATATGCTGATCAAACTCAGTAGTGAGATAAGTTGCTTGGACTTTGTGGTTTAGCTCGAAAGTTATTTGGACAGGTGGTATGAGTAAATCCAACTCGTATTTAGCTTAAGATGAGAATTCTTGTGATCTCAAATTAAAACGGGAACTCAAGTTGAGCCTCTCCAGAACCAAATATGTGTGCCTTGCTGAATCCAAATCTTTGCTTTTCTGGTTGTTCAGTGACATAGAATTAGAATGATTTGATATTTTTTAGCAGGCTCTCTGCTTCGAGAAGCAGCAGATAGGCGTTTGCTAAATAATGTCTAGAACTTTTGCTGCGAGGGAAGCAGAATCAAGCTCCTGAGGCGCAAATGCGCAGCCTCTCATTTAAAGCTTCTACTAATGTTACAAGTGAAACTGTTGGGTGAATTTTGTTTTTTTTTAAATAAAATAAAAGAGGCTGTTCATACTTGTTCAAACAAATTTTATTCAATCAACAGTCCTGAAAAAGCCCAGTAAACAGCTTTATCGATCGATGTTGTCTACGTATTTCACGAAAGATGGTCTGTCGAGGGGGTTTTAATAGGTTGAATTAAACCCAAATCCACAACGGAAACAAATCCAAACTCCATCCTTGTATTTCTTAAATGACGACAGTTAAATACGTAGTATATGTTTTATCACAACCTTACAAACCTACAAATGAGAAAAACTAAAAATTATTGAGAAAATATTGAGACAGACTCAGTCACCAGTTAAAGGCCACAGATTCCATCACAAACCTTGCTTGTCAAGCCACATTCATAATACAAGTTACAAATCCCGAAAGAATAATCACGTATAAAATTATGTGACTAGAATTAACAATATTTAACAATTTGATAGAGAGAGAAATTTAGGCAAGAGGAGGCTTCAGTAGTAAATAAGTAATACCTCACTCTTCCATACCAGCAAGATCAGCTCTGATGCATGAGCCACAGTTAACCGTGCGAGTCAATGTGACTAAAACAGCAAAACTGATCGGTGCAATTTCGCTCTATTGCTGCTTTTGCTGCTGCTGCTGCTGCTGCTGCAGGTTGATCAGCTTAAAATAGGCCCCATTCTTTTTCTCCACCAAAGTTGAGTGACTTCCCTGTTCTACGATTTTTCCGTCCTGCAGAACTGATATAACATCAGCATTTTGAATAGTAGAAAGCCTGTGAGCCACCATAACCGTGGTTCGATTCTTCATGACTCGATCAAGCGCTTGCTGTACCACGCGCTCGGACTCGACGTCGAGAGCACTTGTAGCCTCATCAAGCAATAATATTGCGGGGTCCTTTATTATCGCCCTCGCAATGGCTATTCGCTGCTTCTGCCCCCCCGACAGTTGGACCCCACGCTCCCCGACCTTTGTCGAGTAGCCTTCGGGGAGGGCACTAATGAAGGAGTGGGCATTTGCGAGCTTAGCCGCCTCTATAACTTCCGTTTCGGTTGCGCCGTCCTTGCCATAGAGGATGTTATCGTAAATTGTCGTGGCAAAGAGTGCAGGCTCCTGCTGTACTAGGCCAATGTGCTTGCGAAGGGATTTCAGCCGAAGCTTCTTGATGTCTTTGCCTGCAAGGTATCAGTAATGTCAAGTATATACATATATATCGGAAGTCAGCGACGGTTTCAAAAAGCAGAAGCTTGGAGAAACTAGGCGTTTTGTAGAATAAGTACCATCAATCATAACTTTTCCAGCGGTAGGGTCGTAGAAACGTAGTATAAGAGCAAGCACAGTGCTCTTGCCGGATCCGCTCATCCCGACCAACGCCATACTTCTTCCGGCTTTCATCTTGAGATCAAAATCCCTGAATATCACGATATCTGGCCTCGAAGGGTAGCGGAATTCGACTCCCCGCAACTCGATTACGCCCTCCACCTTCGTGATATCCTCTCCTACATCACTCAAAACCTCGGTCTTCCTATCTAGCACCTCGAATACCGACGCCACCATTTGATTCCCTTTAATGATGTCCGGGGCGAGTGCCAAGGTCTCTCCCATGGCTAATGCCGTCACTATAAGGACCATGAACGATTTCATGACGGATTTAAAGCTCGCGAGCTCTTTGCTCATAAGGACTGAACCATACCTGCAATTTAAACGTTCTATATTTAGACGATACAAAGTAACACTGAATTCAAAAATGTTTACTGCTAAACACTCCAAAATTAGCTGCAAAATGTATCATTTAAATTGTTTTCAATTGTATCCTTAATCCTACCATAAATTGTTGCAATCCCTCAAATGTCAGAGCTTAACCAAATTACTAACTGAATCATGGACTAGCAACTTCTATTATGGACTGAGATAGGAATGCAGGGAAAATCTTTGTGTGTTACTCCTGATTCATTGAGTAAAAAGTTTTTTTTTTAAAAGAAAAAACAGAGTACATGCAGGGCATAATATAAAAATAACATTTTGAGGGAGATCATTGATCAACTTGGTGGAAGGATGCACGTATTAGTAGTAAATTTCACGTACCACAAGGCCAGGCCATAGGAAGCGAAGAGGAAGAACTGGGAGACTCCGTAGAAAATTCCCGCAGTTTGTCCCCGCCGGAACGAGCGCTTTGCAGGTTCTTTAAGCTCATCGGCGTAGAGCTTAATCACCTTCTCCTCGGCGCAGAACGCGGCCACAGTTCGAATGTTGCTCACTGCCTCAGCAGCAAGCATATTGGCTTTCAGATAAGACTTGCCCAAGTTGCCTCCGTATCCTGTCATGAATAGTTTCTGCAGTGGATCAACAAACAAATAAATGTGAATCAGTGACTCAGTGTCAGGAGTTTTTGCTTTTGCAGGAAGCTGAAATGAGCTTCTTCGAAGAGATCTACCCAAACAGTAATATAAATAACGGAACTCTAACCGGGCCAAACAGGTGTTTAATTTACAGGTAAAGAGAGCATGAGAAGAGAAATCATACTTCGCTGATATGACCACTGATCATCAGTGGGTATGTCGCCAAGACCACAAGAGTGATCCTCCAATTCAGTATGAAGGCAATTACGAGAGAGGTAACAATCATCCCAATGTTCTGCAAGAGAATCGTCGAGCGGTCTACGACTATCGTACGCAGCAGGGTTGCATCCGTTTCCAGGCGAGACGACAGCATTGCGCTTGTGTTACTCACTTCATCAAACCAACCAATTTCGTTTCTCAAAATCGCTGGAAACAAAGAATTCGCACAAGAACATGTATCAGCGAAAAATCCTGATGTATAAAACATGTGCATGATTATCTATATTCATTCCTTGAATGGTTACTTTTGTACTAAAACACTAACAAAAGATATTGAAACGTTAGACACTGCATCAAGGTTCCGTCGCCAAATAATTCTCAATAGCAGCAAACAATTTTCAGGAAGAAACTTTTATGCTAAATAAACTTAGAAACTTCGCTTTTACTACCTCAATAATTAATAGTTTTCGTCAAAACTACTATAAAAACTCACCTCCAAACATCCTCTCTCTCACGCGAAGAGTAAGCCTTTCACCCATGATGCCGAAGTTGATGTGCTCAAGAACATGAAAGAACACCGTGAGCACTGCGCCGCCTATGAACAGGAGCGCGATCTTTTTCACTTCCTTCTTCGTGGTCTCCCAACCCATATAGTATGAGACGAGCGCTTGCGTTACTCCAAGAGCAAACAGCGGCATCTGAGCACCGGCGACGAAGGCGCCTATACTGCCAAACACGCCGAAAACCCAATCGGGCCTGACCATAGAGTACAGTTTTTTCGCAGACACGGGCCTGGCTTTCGGCTGATCGTTTCCATCAGCGGCAAAGCGGCTGATGGAGTCCTTGTCTGACCGGAAACTGGCTCCTAAGCTCATCGTTCTACCCGACAGCTCTCGCGAACACTTGAAACTAAGAAAGAGAGAAGAGAAGTTAGCTTATCCGGCACACCGAGGTGCAAGAAATGTAGTTTGCAGTGAAAAATGCACAATGCATAGATTTAACCCTCAAAACTAAAAGGAGGAATTACCTGAGAGGCCGTCCCATGCTGCCGCTTTCCGAAAACGACGGCCGCGGCTGAAGATGACCCGCCTGTTGCAGCTGAACAAGAGAGGCATAGGTACTGTGAGGGTTCGCCATGAGCTGTTCGTGAGTTCCGGTCTCCGCAATCCTTCCACCTTGGACTACTGCTATGACGTCTGCGTTTCTTATTGTCGACAGCCGATGGGCGACAACCACCGTAGTCCGTCCGACCATAACCCTGTCGAGTGCCTCCTGCACGCTCTTTTCTGACTCCGCATCGAGTGCGCTCGTGGCCTCGTCGAGGAGGAGAATTGAAGGATTCTTTAGTATTGCTCTCGATATTGCAATCCGTTGCTTCTGCCCGCCCGACAGTTGGATCCCGCGCTCGCCAACCTATATCATATTCGAAAATCATTCTATAGGCCGATGATTCATTCATTTGCGTTATATGTATGATTAGTTCCTGTATTTTCAAAATAGTGAGTTTGATTCATGAAAAAGAAGAAGAAGGAACAATACCTGCGTGTCGTACCGGTCAGGAAGGTGGTTTATGAAAGTAATGGCATCGGAAAGCTTGGCGGCACGATTGATGTCGTCGAGAGTGGCATCATCTTTCCCATAAAGGATGTTCTCCCTAATGCTCGTCGCGAAGAGCGCAGGCTCTTGGTTAACCAAGCCGATCTGGTTCCTCAGCCACTTGACATCCAGCTCCTTGATGTTGTTCCCGTCGAGCAAGATCGACCCCGACAGTGGCTCGTAGAACCGCTCGATGAGCGACACGACCGTGCTCTTACCCGACCCGCTCCCGCCGACGAGCGCGACGATTTTGCCGGACGGTATGTCCAAATTCAGGCCGTCGAAGATCAGGACGTCGGGGCGGGAAGGGTAGCTGAACCGGACGTCGCAAAACTGAATGTGGCCGTCGACATTGGCAAGCGTGCGCCCGGTCTTGGCGCTCGTTTTGTTTACTGTGTTTCTCTCTATCATATGAAAGATCGGGTACGCGGCCGCGCGGGCTCGCAGGAATGTCGAAATGTTCGGCGCGGCTTGGCCTAAGGATCTGCAGCCAATTCCAACGGCATTTGTTAGCGACTTCCAGTAAGATCAACACTTATATACATATGAATATAATCCTACAAACAAAGTACGTGACTTATATATGGTGCATATCATCCAATTTATCCAAGAAGATCTCATGTTACCAAAAGTTCATGTCAATCGCCAACTGATAAGAAGCTATCGAATCGAAATCAAGCAGGGAACTATATATACATATGTGCATGTTAATTATTATTATGCGCACAAATTCACATTTTTGTGAAGGAGAGGCTTACAATCCGGCGATGACGACGTTGAGCATGGTGGTGAAGGACTCCCCGCCGTTGGCGATGTCCTTGTGGACGATGATCCCGGTGAACCAGACGAGCAGCGCCCACGAGCAGAAGAGCACGCAGTGCATGGACCCGAGCCCGAGCCCCTTCGCCAGCCCGCCCCTCTTCCCATACTTGTACGTCGTCAGCAGCGCGTCCCGGTACGTCCGCACCGCCTTCTCCTCCCCGACGAACGCCTGCACCGTGCGCACGTTGCCGATCACCTGCCATCCAACATATATAGTGTTCCAAGTAAGATCAGAATTAGTACGAGAGATACAGAAAAAGGAGAAAAGAGTGAAAAGGAAAGGGAAGGAAAGGAAGAGAGGGACCTCCTCGGCGATCTCGCCGGCCTTGACGTAGGACTTGCGGACGCGAGCGATGAGGCCGATGCTGACGTAGGCATAGAGGCCGCCGGCGATGGCGATGAGGGGGACGATGGAAAGGGTGACGAGGCTGATCTGCCACACCCGGAGAAAGCCGATGGCGAAGCCGGCCACGAACCGGCTGATGTAGTGCATGAAGTTCCCCACCTGCACGTACGCCCCATGCAGTTCAATTCAATCCAATTATGCTCTACTCATTCATAATGGGAGATCCCAGTCCTATATATAAGATATAATAAAGCTAAAATTTTTAATTCGATTATCATATTTTGGACGATGCTTAGGCCTAAAAAATTAAAAAAATTAAACGTGCTAGGACTAAAATAGGATGGATGATGGTCTGGAAAGTGGGACATCACACGTATATCGTAACTCATGCACCGTGCTCCATTTCTAAGTGAGCTTCGTTTTTTGTTTTACTATTAACTTCAAAATTGAAAAGATTGATTAAAATTTACACTTCGTTCGTTAAAATGAGCTCATTTTCATGAACCAAATCTATTCAATGTCTCCATGTGAGATCCCAGATAGTCATATATATAAGATATAATAAGGCTAAACTCTTAATTCGGCTTAAGTATTTTGGACGGTGGCTAGGCCCAAGAGATTAAGCGTGCTAGAACAGAAGTAGTCCTAAGTTGGATGACCCCCTGAAAAGTTGGGGCGTCACACTCCAACTCACGGCACTTATCATTTTAATCAACCTATACAAAGCCTGTTTAAGATGGACCAACTTAGAATCACTTTGGGCTAGCTCAAGCTATATCTGTACTAGACTTTAATTGCGCTAGTCAGGTTGGGCTACACATTAAACAAAAGCTAGTACAAACTTTTATTCCTTAAATAAATTATGTACAACAGATCAATTTCAATTCTTCTACACGCTATCTTCTTAATTTATTACATTAGTACTTAAACAGCCTATAAGCAACTGCTTTCCATGCCTTCATAAATTGTGATGGTTTGGTTGTGTTCTAGAATAATTAACTACGTACGTTGAATGTTTAATTATCATTAAACGTGGCACACATGTATACTGTTTTGATCGCAAAATTCCTAATACAGGTCCCTCAAGTATATTTGAATACCGTACTCTGTCTATTTCGCATTCAATGGTGGAACGCTTGATGTACAAGTCAAAACTAACAAATAAATGTAGTTGGCCTTCTCCTGTTAGATTGTTCGCAGGCCTAAATATTTACAGAAAATAAATTATATACCTAACATAAAAAATGACAGTTTTTAAATTGACAATTAGCATTTACCATAAAAATATTTAAAATTAGACTCTACTTGAATTAGATGCGACACATGGGATAACAAAATGTAATAAGTTGTACCTGTGGTGCCACCTAATTGATCATGATCTGTCCACTCAGTAATTAGTTAGTTGAATTAAATGTCGATCACTAACGCGGATAAAAGAACCCAACCACTTTCTATGGCCTATAAATGAAGTCCAGATATACACATTTAATATTTAGAGAGGTTGACCTGTTATTTAGCCGTTTCCTTCATGAGTGTTAGAACTTAAATAAATTTTATTCCCAGGATTGAAATAAATCTTTTTAAGTATTGTAAATTATATCTAGATAGACATGCGGACATGTAATAAATTATACCTAATATTTAGAAAGGTTGACCTGTTATTTATTAGTTACTGATCAAATAGTTGATATGCAATCTATTAATGATGAGCGGCGAGATGATTTACGTGCAGGAATGAAATTGCGGAGAAAAGGATGCGCACGAATTTGAGAATAAATGAGAGCAACGTGAGTCACCCAAAACATTGACGGCTAACAAGAAGGAAGCGACATGTAATAATACTCCAAGCTTAAACGCACCTTCACGAGCCTCCCCTCTCCCAACCGTTAGGGGCATTTTGGGAACACCGACACCTCATTTAATGACACCACCAATTAATTCGGCCCCGGGATTGGAAGGAGGTTACAAGACGTAATAAGTGTGAGTGGGAGGGTAAAATGTCCCGATAGTCCCTGAATTCTGTAGAAATTGTAATTTCACCCCTCATTTAAACTTTGACACACATTATCTATAGTACCTAGAGAGTTAAGGGGTGAAATTTTTATTTTAGAATGACCATTTATTTCTGTCCAAAATAACCCTAAAAGTAACTCTTTCGGTAGGGGAGGAACCTAGTTGCCATCGAGGAATACTACAGGGACTATCTATACATTTTTCCCTGACGGGGATTCCTATCACCACTGGCTCTCACTGAGACCGTACGATTAGGATCTGACGCTGCTCGTGGCGCTCTTCACGTGAGGTCCACACCTTAAATCGGGGCTTTGAATGTTCAGACCGAGTTGAGAAGTGAACACCCATTTATAGGGCGCAAATCATACAGTGCACTCGGTGCATTTTCACATCCCGTGAACCTCCTTCATCAGAGCGCGCCTATCCCTTGACATGTTTTAATCTGAACCGTCCGATGACCGCAGTCTCTCCTAGTTCAGTACGTGTACCGGTAGACCTAGTGCAACGAAAAAATTATCCACTTAGGTGTAACGAAGCAGGTGAAGGACATAGATCTTCCGCTGTGCGCGACAAAATCACACCCGTCCAATTGGCGGATCGTGCGGTCAATATCGAAACAGATGTTTGTGATTCAATGGCCTCATGATTTCTAGTTGGGTGCCTGATTATAGGTGGAAATTGAGAAGCCCCTTAATTAATATTTTGGGCAAGTGCTTTTGGAGTTACTAATTAATATAGTACATTAAAGTTTTGTAAATAAATTATTTCAAATATAACATTTAGAAAAACTTTACAGCTCAATTATACACTACTAAACTAAAACTTTGGTGCTTTTTTCATTTATTTCAAGGTACTAACTTTTTTTTCCCAAAATATAACTAAACTTTATTCCTTTTTCAATCTCAGCACTCTATTAGTAAATTTATTGTTTTGGATGGAAAATAGTATCGTCATTGAGAAACGCTGGTTGAAAGAAACATAATGTCCATATTTCTCCATTTTGGTATGATTTTATAAATAACAAAGAAAAGATTGAAAATAATTTAGTAGAAATTTTTAATAGATCTATTTCTTTTCCTCCAAAATATGCCTCTTGTATACTCTTTGCTATCTCCAATCAAAGCCTATTTAAAGAACTACTAGTTTTTATTTACAACAGTAGCTATCCTAATAGTAGAGTGAAACAACCGTTGTACTTCAAAAACTTAAGCTGTTAGAGAACGGTATTTATATATTTTTATATTTAATAAGTAGTGCAAAAATTAATGAAAAAATAATAGTTTAGTCGTGTCTTTTATAGAAACCAAATAATATGGTGTAGAAAAAAAAATCATATTAAAATTCAATGTAAACATACGTAAAAAAATAATAATTCGGTGTTGTTTTCCTTTTTAAAAAATAATACAATGTAACAGATGAAAAAAGTCTCAAAGTTTAGTGTATAATTAAACCAATTTTTATTTTTAAACTTTCAAATATTATATTTGAATTCCATTCAAAAATAAGCGGAGAAAAAAAACTAATGCATTAAAAGTTGAGCTTCCACCGTGAACCGGGTACATGGTAAGCGGAGTTTTACTCCATGCACTTACAAAGCTACAATTAATGCATGCAACTACTCTAATAATTGCTCAATTTCACCAAATTTATATGGGACATGGAAAAGGTTCTCTAGACAAAATGGCACGAGCAATTAATAAAATTTTAATATACATATATATATATATATATATATATATATATATATATATATATAAAATATAAAAATTGAATTACTCAATATGGATGAAATAAAGATCATGTGGAATGAAAGAGTGAGTTCATGTCCCTTTATATGTATATATCCCTACCACCTACTCCCATTACTATCAACACCATCATTCCAGAAAATAAATAGATCCAAAAATCTAATGCGACAACAAACCAAATCGAGAAAATAATGAAGTAAACTGTGTGACACTAACATAAAAATCATTAGAAAATTGTAAGATATAAAGGTTTTTGCTTACCTTCTCAGAGATTGCATCTTGTACGACGATGATATCGGAGGTGATGGCGTTGATCACCTCTCCGGTGGAAGCCTCAGTGTCGAACACGGCTATATCTTGATCTAACATCGATCGGAGGTAAGCGAGCCTCATCTTCGTTGCCTGTCTCTCGCCCGTATGCATCCAGCAAGCCACCTCTAAAAATATATATATAAAAATAAAAATCAAGCTTAATTACACTAACTATCAAATTTTCTTTTTCATACAAAATAAGTCACGCACAAATTTTTGCGTACCTGTCCAAGATGAGAACAATATGGCAACACCCAAATAGACGAAATCCAGTGAGTACTACAAAATTACCACAAAAACAAAAAAGGAAAAAGAGAGAGAAGAAATAATTAAAGAGCTAGCTAGGCATATTTGAACAAAATAACAAATAGTAAAGAAAGAACATGCATGCATGCTTCAAATTTAAATGATATATTGTTTACCATGGCAACTTTATGCGATACGGACGTCGGGAAGAGATAGGCGATGCCGATGATGTTGATGAGCTTGCCGAAGAAAATGAAGAAGACGGGCACGGAGGCGCCGTGCACGCAAGCTCCGATCGAGCCCAGGGCCATCAGGAGATAGTCCCATTTGTCGGCGAACGCGAAGAGCTTCAGGAAGGGGACCTTGTTCTGGTTCTTCTTATTTGCTTGTTCACCTTGGTCGTCGCTACCACCACCTTCTCTCTCGTGGTCACTCTTGTTGTTATTGGTCATGTCTCCTGCATGGTTCCTCTCAGGGCCTACTACTGAGCTCATACTTTTTTTTCTTCTTTTTTTCCGTTTTTCCCTTTTCTTTTCTTGGCCTATAGAGAGTGAGAGGGGGTGGGGGATGCGATCAAAGGGTGTGAGGGTGTGTTGTAGTTATATATGGCAAATGAAAGATGGAATGAGGGGGTCTAAACTTTATTCTTAGAGATAATTACCTATATATCCCTCAATTTTTTGAAATATCATATTTATTCTTACTTATTTTTATTTTAAATATATCCCCTCATATATTTCTCCGTTATTCAAAAAATACTCCTGCTGTTAGTGCATGTTAAGTCATCTAGTATTAAATCTGAGTTAAATTTCTACCATAACTAAAAAATAGTGAAAATACTTATTTTGCTCCTAATTTAAGGACAAATAAGAAAAGTTGATGACGATAGAAGGGTATATTTGAAAAGGTAAAAAATTAAAATACTTCTTTTGTCCCTAACTTAAGAGTAAATAAAAAAATTGGTGATAATAAAAGAGTATATTTGAAAGGGCAAAATAGTAATTTTATAGAGATAGCGATTGTTTCTAATAGTTCACTGACAGAAAGAGAATATTTTTAATATTAGCCTTCTAAGAGAGTCGATAAATTTTCAGAAATATATAAGCAATTGCCCCTTATTCTTATTATTATTTTGTTGTGACGCACAAATGAGAGGGAGATTTATGAATGCGTGTCATTAATTACAGAGGGTGTACAATTGGGCTTGACTCTGCAAGTAGGTGGAACGAGTTAGTTCGAGAGGTAGAGGGGATCAATTGGCTTAATATATATATATATATATATATATATATATATATATATATATATATATATATATATATATATATATATATATATATATATATATATATATATATATGTGTGAATCAATTAGGATTCGAACTCGGGACTTCGGGTACCAACCATCAAACTCTTTGTCACTTGCGCTAGGAACGGTCGATAATATATATATATATATATATATATATAACAACATGATTTGATAGTTGGAGAGGTAGAGGGGATCAAATTGGCTCAATATATAACAACATGATTTGAACGCCATCAAATATGCAGTCAAGGAGTGACTCATGAACAGTTTGAAACTTGACCCGACCCGACCCGGCCCGGCCCGACTGCGGACATTCCTTTGTGTAGCATAAGAATATTCCTTCTATATCATGAGAAGGGGTTATTATATAATTAGAAGCTTCTACAACACAGGTTTCGGATTGTTCGGATTACGAATTGTTGTACTTAAACTTGGACCCGATTAGTACATGAGCTGGTAAGATCGATTCGATCGCCGAGAGAAATATGATTGTGACATTAGGCATAGCTAATTGATTTGCTTGCAATTGATTGATTTGGGGCCAAACAAGGCTGGACCAAATTGGAGCCGGTTTAGGTTTAGATCTAGTGTGAACCAGTATGTGACCATGTTAAGCGACAGGTTAGTGGTTGGAAAGCTAATGTTGGACCGTGTCGATATTCAATAAAGCCGTGAGTTTGATGTGTTGATTCGACACTGGAAATATTTGAGGAGTTAAGTAAGGGGTCATAATTAAATTAGAAATTAGAAGACGGTTGAGGAGACGATGGTTGTTGGTAAAGAAAATGAGTGATTCATTTGAGAGAATTTATTGCAGAAAAAAGAGACAGAGAATCGAGAAATCTGATAAAAGTATGGCGGCCATCTGATTTTTCGCCCATTTATATATTGTCAGTTAAATTTGAAAACTTTTAGATTGGCTAACTATACTTTTAGTCTTCAAACTATCATGCGCGTGATACTTTGGTCATGTTTTATTATATTTGTAATTTCTGATTCAAATTTTATAAATTATTGTAATTAAGCTATACAATATAATTTAGTTGGTTAAATATTAATATATCGCTAATGTAGGAGTAATATAGTACAATTATGATTAACGACATAATAATAATTGATATATCACATTACTTTTATAATAGTAAAACGTTAATATTTAGTCAATCAGAGTAAGTTGTAGTATTTGATTGTAGCAATTTAAAGTTTAAGAACCAAAGTATTACGCGCTTCATAATTTGAGGACCAATAGTAATTTAGCCCTTTTATATGAAATGCTATTTGTACGGTCCAAAAGAGAAGTGTATGATTTATATCCCACATCTTGAGCTCTATAAATTTTTAATATTAAGAAATAAAAAAGACAGACCAAATATGAGTCTTTGGATGGAGAATGTAAAATTTACACTCTTTTTGAGATGTACCGGTAATATTACTCTCATATTGAGCATTCAAATTTTTAATTTTTAATTAACTATCTAGTTTTGTATTCGAATTAAAATGGCCAGCCACGGATCGACTATAGTTAAAGTTAAAGTTGATTAAAGTCCCAAATATATCTGGCTAAATTTTTTTAATCATAAAAGATTAAAAATTAAGAAAGTGTTAATAATAAATAAGAAAGTTTTACGTTAATCTATAAGTAAATGGACTGACGCGGACCAAATATTCATTTAACCAGTCGAAACGAAATTAATTGCAACAATTATGACCCAACCAGGACTAGATCCAAAATGGGGAAATTGCCTTGTTGTCTTTCTTCTTTTTTTTCTTTTTTTTTTTGCTTTTTTTCCTGATTTTATTCTTGCTTTTAAAGTCGTAAAAAGTAGGCCTGATTTGGATCGAGTTAGGTTTGGGTCCACTGATCTAGTTTGATTGGATCAAATTATTTATTGCTATCGAAGTTCATATTTCAGTATTTCTAAAACAAATTTAGACATTATTTTCTTCCTTGCCATGCAACAGTCGACTGCTCACAGAAGTTGGAAAAGCTGATTATAAATAATTTGGATTGAAAGATTAATTAAAATATGTTGATTTCGATAAATTTTAATATTTTAGTTTTGTATCGTGATTTATAATCAGGCTAAACTTTGTGTCTGTTATTGTTTAATTACCCGTCTACTTTAGACTTAAATGATATGGCATAAGGCAATGCTCACGCAAACTAATTAATTAGGTGCGCGAGAAGCTAATTAGTTTATATGTAATAATTCAATCTATTAGCACTAATAATTTGTTGGTCCAAATTACTGATCTAAAATATTTAAATTTAATTATAAAAACTAGCATGCTTAATCCTTCTATTTCTATATATCAATTACTTTCCCATCCAATATAGAAATATTGTAGCTACATATTCTGTACATCATTAATTCCTAACTTTCCAACTAACAAAATTGTGACATCAAACAAATTTGTCCATGTGTCATCCTCATCCTTAACTAAGATGCCACACAAAACATTAGCTATTACTGTCCCATATTTTCTCAAGGGCGCATTTGGTTCGAGTTATGTAATATTATTGAGTATTTCAACATATCCGGGTATTCTAAATTTCTAAATGAGATTACTACTGATGCTGTATTAACGCGTTTGGTTTAAGGCGGTAATCTAATGCTGGATTACCGTATACATAGCATTATTATGTTTGGTTCAATCTATATAATTTAGTAATCCTGATACAAAAGTATAGTTTTTTTCCAAATTGCCCTTGTGGTCATTAGAATATTATTTTTTAATAAAATATAACAAAATATAATTTTCACTTGTAAATTAATTATATTAATTAGTAATAAAATAAAAATACCAAGTATGAAAAAGAAAATTTTGTTGCAAAAAATTAATTAAAATTGGCTTAAGATTTGACAAAGTTTGCACCAGATCTGAAATCTATTTGTGAAAAATAGGCATAAACATTTCGTAAATTGACGAAAAAAGGGGGAAAAAAACCTCCGAATCGGATCTAATTTTAGTTCGAAAATAATGGATTTTAATGAGAGAGAAGAAGTGATGAAATATGTATGCGAAAATTACGATGAAAGGGAAGGAGATCGCGAAGATTAGCCAGAAGGACGAAGAGAGGATGGTGATCGTGCGAGAGCGAGAGAGAGCGGCGTGCGAGAGAGAGGGGAGCGTGCGTGAGAGAGAGCGGCGTGTGAGAGAGAGAGGAGCGTGCGTGAGAGAGAGGAGGGATGGAAACGATGCGGATGATAGGGTTTGGGGGGGTGTTGGAGGGCAAAATTGTCATTTTATAAAATAGCAATATTACCCGCATCCAGTAATCCAAGATACCCGTCCCCCCACTCGGTAATATTTTTGGGGTAATCTGACACCTTCCGAAATGCTACATTACCAAACGGATTACCTAGCGGATTAACCAAATGTGGAAATCCTGGCAGGATGCCCCGCTATCCTGCCAAGATAACCGGAACCAAACGCCCCCAAGAGGTTTAGTTTAGTTTCCAAACTGTTAATTGTTCCAATTATTGCAGTATTTAAAAAGCTTTTTTTTCTATATTAAGATAGATGGGTCATGGGTGGAAGTTCCTAAATAGATGCCAAATGGAAAAGTCCAAAACGCAATACCCATATCCATCCTATCTTCTTCTAATTAAACTAACCCAAATCCGCTTGAATGGTGAGCAAATATTGGGCCTCCTCTAACCCAGCCCTATTGTCATCTTAAGCTCATTAATGGCAGGTGAAAAAATGTTAATAAAAATAGTATTTCAAATTCTTACAAGTTCCCAAAAAATAAAAAACTTTCCTTAGACGGCGTTTGGTTCGAGAACAAGAAGGAAATAAACCCTTATTTTTCTCTTTGTTCCCAAATATAAATTTTTGTATCCAAAAATAGTAATTTTCGGATCTCTGAAATAAACTGATATAACCTGGTATAAGACTGGAATTACTGTTTCACTCTTTTCCTTGGAACAAGCTTATTTCCAAGTGAGAACAAGATTAATTAAAGTCTAAATTTAGTTTTAATTATAATATTAAATTATTAATTAATCTATTTAATATATTTAAATCATTATTTATTTTTAAATAATAAAGTAATTAATTAATTTATTATTTATAATTAATTAGCTAATTAATTATTAATAATTTAATGTGTTTATCCATAAACTAATATTTATATTGATCAATCATTAATATATTTTTATTAATCTAATTAATTTTTTTTTTACTAGCTATCTAGCTAAAATAATTTACTAACTAACTAAAAAGTTAAATTATTTTATAACTAATTAATTAATTAATATATTTTTATTATCTTATACAATATTCATAGCTATAAATTTATTAATTAATTAAATTATTTTTAATTAATGTTTTGAAGTTAATTTATTAGATAAAATATTTTTAATTTAAAATTATAACTCTTATTTCTATTGTTCCAATTTAACTATCAAAACACTATTTATTTTATTTTCAAAGGCAAAATTAGTCTCGTTCCTGCTTATATCTGGACTTGTACCTACCCTCGGAATAAGCTAGCAGTTCTTATTTATAACTCGAACCAAACCCAGCCTTAAAGAATCCGGCTTGATTCTCTTTAAAAAAAAATAAAAAATAGAAAAGAGGGGTATATAACCTATGCCGCCTTAGATATTCTACCAGTATAGCTTCTAACGAGAGTCCTAAAGTGAAATTACGATGAACGTGTGATGATACATCAATGAAAAAATATTTTTGTAAAATATTAAAAATTTAGAAGAATATATAAACTATTTTAAAATTTTTAAAAATTTATCAATTATTTGTATACTTTCAAGGGATATACTTTTTCATTTTGGTGGTATATTAATTTGTGAGAGAAGTTGTTAGTCGCGCCAAGAACCAATTGTCGTGTTGCCGATAGAGAGCTAAGGCATCTTATCCCTAAGATTCCGCAACAAGGAATACACGTAATTAAGGGGCCCCCCAATGAATTGGCTTTAAAAGATCAGAAGAAAGATCCAACTACTACAACGATCATTAGGGTCCATGCAACATATCATCTAAAATCAGTACTATTTTTTATTTTTTTTTTTAAAAAAAAAAAACCCGGGAGAAGTGATGAAGGGAAGCCTTTGCCATGAGCTGGAGGTCGGCCTCCCGGCCGGCGAAGTCTGGGAGGTCTACGGCACGCTCCGCCTCGCTGAACTAGCTGTTGAACTGCTCCCAAATATCCTCCAAAAGGTCGACATCGTCCACGGCGACGGCGGGGTCGGAACAGTTCTGCATCTCATCTTTCCTCCCGGTGAGATTATTATTCGTTTTATGTATGGATAAGTAGTGAGCGCAGAGGTTAACGAACGGTGCAGAACTGTCCAACAATGAATATTGTCGAATCATTTCAAGTGTAGTTATCTCTCTCGTATTGATCCATTTTTGTTTCCGTACGTTGTTGATCGATTAATTGGTTATCTCTTTGCTAGGGAATCCCGGGCCACAGTACTACAAAGAGAAGTTTACGAAGGTCGACAATGATAATTACGTGAAGGAGGCCGTGGTGATTGAAGGAGGGTACTTGGAGCTCGGATTTACATCATACTTAGTTCGCTTTGAGATCGTAAAAAAGGACGACGATTCTTCCGTTATAAGGTCGTCGATCGAGTACGAGATCGACAACGAGAACGCAGGAAATGCTTCTTTTGTGACAACTGCTCCCCTTGTTTCTATTGCAGAAGCAATCTCCAATTATCTCATGGAGCAAAAGAGTACTAGTTGTCCCCAAAGCTCTTAAGCTAGCTACAATTAAGCTTAGAGCATATAAGAATTTTGAAGTTAAATGCTTGATAACAAGTGTTGTTCTTGAGACACATTCATAATAATAAGTTTTTTTTTTCCCCCTTTTCTTCTTCAAAAGGGAAGAAAAAAGAGAGAAGGATATTTTGGCAAATATGTTAATGTTAAGCAACAAATACAGTCCTTGTAATAATATATATATATATATATATATATATATATATATAAAAAACTAGAGAGAGTAACTTCGAGCTGTTTTCTTTGAAAATGTTTCCTGCTTAATGATCATGTTGTAATATAATTTTTTATTTTGCAGAACAAATGTTATTGAAGATAGCTTATTCCAATACTACGCACCATCGATCTAGTTACTCCCGTGACATCGGAAGAAATGCAATTAAATGGTTAGGATAAATGGTTTTTTACATAAGAGCATCATCGAAGCCAAAGCCACCAATTTTTGGCCATATATTTTATTGTTTGATATCAATCATCTTTAGCGTAAGTGACAGAAAACTTCTTGATTTGCACAATATTTTAAAAATTAGCCGAATAATGACTAAAAAATGTTAATCAGTGACGTCAGCGTGATATCATAAATATTTAATTATTATTTTTTAATTTTATTAAATAGAAATATATATATATATATTATTGTTCTAGTATCATACTTAATAATAAATACTAATTTTTAGACTAAATTAAGTAGATAAATTTTCAAGTTTTATTTTTTATAAGACTAATGTCTTACTAATAGAAAATAAAAATAATTTTGTCGATTTTAAGCTTCTGGATTTAATATGACTTGATTTAAAAAACCAAGCGGTTTGATTAAAACTGAATCGATCGGCTCACTTGCTAGATGGTTGAACCACCTGTTCTAACGGTTCACAACAATTTTTTGATTTATTCCGTTCAAAAGATTAAACTAAATTGCTTTTTAGACTCCTGCAGATTTCACCTGATTTTTAAATCATTGATTTTACACCCCTAATTAGGGTGGCCACCATGGGCCCTGCAAAAGCTAATCATGGTTTGCTTATAACTGCGGTTAAGCAGAATATAGAGGGTCAGGCACAACACCATGTCGCGGCATCAAAATTTGTTTAATAAGAGGCAGGTGTTGTAGTAATTACTGTCTATGTTTTTTCTTCTTTTTTTTTTCTTCTTGGGGTTTACGAAAGTTGCAGAATACCTGCGATCTATTTTAGTTAGGAGCTGGGAGCCTACTATCTATTGTCCCATGAACAGAATTTTTTTGTACATTGTCAATTTGGCTGTCGGATCGATGGCTAAATGTAACCCGCCCAATATCCGCCATCAGATGAATAATATTATACATTCTTTCTTCCATTTAATGGTAATATATTGCGCTGTACAAAAAAAAGAAAAAAAAACAGAGAGTAGAATAAGATTGCTGCTAGGTCTACAATCTGCTTTACGTTACAAGCGTACAACTTTACTAATCTAAAAGTCATCTTTTTTTTTTCTTTTTTTTTTCCTTACAAGTTTTGTCTCATTTATCGTGTACGTACTTAGCATTTTTCGTAGAATAATTGCACCTCTCATCTCTGCCCTGGGATTGGTCGCAGGCACTGATGGGGCCTCAATCTGAGTCCATTCTGGTTGGATGCTCTCTTAAATCACCTAGTTTGGAAAATTCTTATATTCTGACGTACGCACCAAACTCAAATATTTTTAGGCTTGCCGTGTGGACCGGGGGCCCACTGCAGGATGGTCATCATGCTCCCTCCTGGTCGCACCATGGACTAGGTCACTCGGTAATCGCTAGTGATGCACGCCAAGCAGCTTTCATCGACTGTATCTCTGTGGACAGCCATATCGGGGGGGTGCTCCCACAGGATGGCGACCTGTGTCGATCGCCTACCGGTATGTCGGCAACCAAGTTCGGACTGAAGGTGGGGGAGGCCGACTGTGGTCCTGCCGAGCAATCCCCTCCCTTGCTCATGCGGTCCTCCTCAATCAGGAAGAGTAGTCGCCTGGCCAGAGGCGCGACTACATCCATGGTTGAGAGAGCTACTTCCCGTAAAGCCCTACTTAGAGAAGGGACGGCCCGAGAGGCGATTTTTAATTTTTCCGGGAGAGCACATGGGAGGATTGTAGAGACATCTGGTGAAGAGTACAGGAAAATCAAAAGGAAAAGTGAGAAGTGCGGGATTAAGTTAGATGATGATGAAGCCCGCAAGCTCAATGACTTCATTAAGGCCGCTGTCTAGGCCTCATGTAGCCCTTTTGCAGCTCTGTTGTTATCTTAGTTTTTCATGTTCCAAATCTGTAGCTGGAATGTTAGGGGTTTGAACGACTTGAGTAAAAGAGGCGTAGTAAAATTTGTGGTTTCTAAGTTTAAAAAATCAGTGCTTTGTTTGCAAGAATCCAAAGTGGACACTGTTTCGCGATCCTTTCTCCGTTCCTTTGCGGGATCATATTTTGATCGATGTCACTTCGTCAAATCAAATGGTGCGTCTGGGGGGATCATAACCTGTTGGAACTCTCATGATTTCTCGTGTTGCGAAGTGCTAGTGAGGAATTTCTCTCTCACTGTCCGACTGACGCACAACGCCAGTAACACAACCTTTTACTTAACGAACGTTTACGGGCATCGTCTTGGGATGACAAGCTGGAATTTTGTAACGAACTAATTGATCTCAAAGAGACTTGTGGAGGCCTTTGGGTCATGTGCGGCGATTTCAACCTTACCAGAAACCAAGGCGAGAGAAAAGGTAGAACTTGGAGTAGAAGATTAACGGCTATATTTACGGACTTGTTAAATGAGCTGGAGCTTATCGATTTACCACTGGCTAATCAGAACTACACGTGGTCCAACATGCAAAGCTGCCCCTCATTGGCCAAATTAGACCGTTTTCTCATTTCCACTGAATGGGACCACACATTCCCCTTATCTAAAGCCTTGGCAGTCCCGAGGATAATTTCCGATCACTCCCCAATCCTGCTATCTACCACGGATAGGAAAACCAAACGTATGTTCAAATTTGAGGACGTCTGGTTAACAAGAGATGATTTTTGCAACCTAGTGCCTGTCTGGTGGGAGGAAACATTGTGCAAAAACACTAGCATACTCACCATAGTCGCCAAACTAAGACATTGTCGTAAGAGAATAAAGGAATGGTGTGTTACAAACTTTTATGGCATTTCGAAGATGAAGAGGGAACTGTCGGAAGAGATCCAGAAGTTGGATGTTCTGGAAGAGCAACAAAACCTTACCACTCAACAGAGCGATAAAAGGAAGGAAATAAAGAATCAACTGGCGAGAGTCATTTTAGACGAGGAGATACTTTGGAAGGCGCGATCTAGGCAACAGTGGCTAAAAGAGGGAGACGGCAACACAAAGTTCTTCCATGCAATGGCCAACGGGAGGAGACGCGAAAACTTCATTGGAGTTGTGGAAGACGACGGCAAGACATTTTATAGGGAGGAAGATAAAAGGGAATATTTTTACTTAAAATTTAAAGCGATGTTTGCTCCTGTGGAGCCGGATCGGTCGTCGATAGGTGACTGGAGCAGTCTATTTTTGGAGAAACCCTTACTTAATCTTAATCATCTTACAGCACCTTTCACCGTGGACGAGATTCGAAAGGCCACATTTCACTTAGGCGGTGATAAAGCACATGGACCGGATGGTTTCAATCTTCGTTTCTTCCAGAAATTCTGGGACGTAGTTAAGGATGATCTTTTTAACGTCTTTCGTGACTTATTCAACGGAACACTAAACTCCACACCGTTAGATTACTCATATATCTGCCTTATACCTAAGAAAGAGGGAGCGAAAGCTGCCAACGACTTTAGACCTATCAGCCTCATCAACGGAGTCCAGAAAATTATCTCCAAGGTGCTTGCTAATAGACTCGAGGTAACATTAAAAGATATCATTTCTTCGTCCCAAACTGCGTTTCTTAAAGGTCGGTCGATTCTGGACTCATTCGTAACTGCTAGCGAGATTGTCAACTGGTGCTCTAAAACTGGAGTGGAATGTGTGGGAGTCAAGGAGGATTTCGAGAAAGCATATGATAGAGTGAGCTGGACATTCCTACGAAATATTTTGACTTGGATGGGGGCGGATCAAGTATGGTGTAGGTGGATTGAACAATGTTTAGCTAACGCAAAAATTGCCATTCTAGTCAACGGTCCCTACCAAATGGATCAAAACCACAAGGGGCCTGCGACAAGGCGACCCCCTTTCTCCGTACCTCTTTATATTGGTAGCGGAAGGGCTAGCGAGACTGATCGGTAAAGCGGTTAATAGCAACTTGGTGCGAGGAATTGGGCCTAACGCGGATTGCAAAGTTGCGTGTATCCAGTACGCCGATGACACAATCTTCTTCTGTGAGGCTAAAAAACGACAGGTCAAGAACCTCCTCTTCATGTGGCATATGTTTGAGTGGGCCTCAGGGTTGAAGATCAATAGAAGTAAGTCTGAGCTTTTGTACCTAGGCAGCACACAACATCGGGGAGAAAGGTTAGCTAAAATTTTGGGGTGTAAATTGGGCTCCTTCCCGACACGATACCTCGGCCTCCCACTCTCTACCAGAAGATTAAGTAAAACAGAGTGGTGGCCAATCATAAGTAAAATCGAGAGACGAATCGAAGGATGGCAAGCTAAACTCCTCTCGATTGGCGGCAGGCTGACCCTTGTTAACTCCGTTCTCTCTAACCTGCCTCTGTATTTCTTCTCAATCTTCAAAGCGCCTAAATGGGTCATTAAGAGAACAGAAGCGCTCAGGAGGGCTTTCTTTTGGAAAGGGAGAAGTGTTGTAGCTGGCGGTCACTGTCTAGTGCGCTGGGGATCGATTTGTAGAAGTAAGAATGAGGGGGGTTTAGGGGTTAAAGACCTGGAGGCTATGAATATTGCATTACTAGGAAAGTGGTGGTGGAGGTTCCTAGTCGAAAAGGATAAACAATGGAGCGCTTTTGTTGGTGGGGTTTATTATACTAGAAGGAAACCTCTTAGAGAAGGGGGGACTTTTAGACCTTACTCTCAATGGTGGCAAAGCGTCTTATCAACGAGAGACATTTTCAGGTGTGGACTTTTCTATACGATTGGGGACGGAAGCAAGGTGAGTTTTTGGACAGACAGATGGAACGGACAGTGCTCTATAAGATCACTCTTTCCTCAAATCTTTAACGAGATAGCTTGGAAAAATCGCACGGTGAAAGAATGTTATGGTAGAAACGGTTGGATGTGGCATAAGATACTTCAAGGCTTAGCTCCAGGAAATCGAAGTGATCAAGATTCAATTGTTGCGCTGAAAGAGCTACTTTCCACTGCTGCCCCAACAGCTAGCGGAGATGAAGTTACATGGAGATGGAGTCATTCTGGAATATTCACGGTTAAATCTTTGTACTCCTTCCTACAAGATGGCGGAATCAGGGACAAGTCGTATGCCCGATTGTGGAAGATCAAAATCCCCCTGAAAGTCAAAATTTTAGGATGGCTAGTGTTGAAACAAAAGGCGCTAACGAGGGACAATCTACTGAAAAGAGGGTGGTCGGGTGAGGTAACTTGTGTGCTTTGTTTGGATGAACCTGAAACAGTTGACCATCTTTTCTCGAGCTGCCGGGTCGCACGGGCTTTGTTGACTTGCCTAATGGTGAACAAAAGGGGACTGAACACCTGTAATTCAGTTAGTGAGCTGTGGACAGTCAGCAATAGTAAACGGGGCGTAGTAGGGAGAAGAGAGCTAACGACCATTGCTTCTACTTGGTGGCTATTTTATGGTTGGAGAGGAATAGAAGAATTTTTTAACAGAAAAAGCTAACGTTGAAACAGTTGCTAGTGGAAGTACGTGATCGTACGAAGTTGTGGACTCTTTACTGTATCTAGTTTTTTTTTTTTTTCCCTCTCTCCTGAAGCCTCGTTGCTTCACCTTGTTACTTAATTCACCTTCCTACTGAATGAAACGGTAGCATGCTACCTTTACCTCAAAAAAAATTGCACCTCTCTGCGGTAGACAAGATACATACATTTCACATGAATTTCTTTTTTTTTTCCCCTAATAACATGCGTTAAAAATTAAAAAAAAAGTCAAAATTTATTTAATTTATGTAAATTAATCTCGCGTTCCACGAGGGTATTGTTTATAATGCATATAAATAAAATATTAGCAAATTGTTTTATTTTTTAATGTGCACCACATGGGTGTGATTCATGCACCGTAACAAGTTGGCTATAAAAGCTTAGGAAGCAGATTGCAAGAACCACAAAAGCTATCATCCAAGCATAGGAGTAGTCCCGAAGGGCCAGATCAAAAACAAAAAAAAGAAGCAATGAAGGGAAGCGTTCGCCATGAACTCGACACCGACCTCCCTGTCGACGAGCTGTGGGCGGTCTACGGCACGCTCCGCCTCATCCAGCTGGCCGCAAAGTTGCTCCCAAACATCGTGCAAAAGGTCGGTACCGTCCACGGCAACGGCGAGGTTGGCACTGTGATTCAGGTCAACTTCGTTCCCGGTGAGTTATTCGAGCCCATACCTGACTCGTAACTTTTCGCCACTAGTACTTACGTACATGACATCTCACAGCATGTTTGATATCAGAACTTGACGGTATATGTAGATCTCCTGCACGAAGCCTTGCGTATAGAACTTAAACGATATCTGTACATTTTTCACTTTTTTTGGCAGCCTATTCTTTGATTCAGTTTTTGGTAGACTTGAAAGAATTGCACCGCAGATTTGTCGATTTATCGGAGGAATCCGAATTCAAGATTCCACAATATTATGAACATTTTATACGATCGATTTCTCATAAAAACTTATGCAATTAAAGAATGGAACACGATGGATATAACTTCTTTTATGAGTTCTATATATATAGTTCTCGATCTTACTAGCTAGTTTCTGCTTTTGCCAGGAATTCCCGGCCCACCGTACCAGAAAGAGGAGTTTGTAAAGGTCGACAACGAAAATTGCGTGAAGGAGGCGAACGTGATTGAAGGAGGGTTTTTACTGTTTGGATTTCAATCCTACTTGATGCGCTTTGAGATCGTCAAAAAGGATGACGACTCTTCCGTCATTATAAGGTCGACGGTCGAGTACGAGATCGACGATGAGCACGCGAGCAATGCTTCTCTCGTCACTACCGACCTCGTAGCTACGATTGCTCAAGTCATCACAAAGTATCTCAAAGATCAGAAGAGTTCTCCACCGAGCTCTTAAGCCTTCTTTCGAGTGCAAGAAAATAAAGAGATTGATTCGTTCCTCGTTGTTGTTCTTATATCTATCTGATGATGATGATGTACTGATTTGTGAGGGACAAAAATAAAAGACGAGATATTTTGTCATCTAATCAACTGTGTCATGCTCTCTTTTGGTATTCAGGAACAACAAATCTTGTTTATGTCGGTACCTAAAGAATATATATATAGATGCAATATTCTTACAGTTGATTTACACTGAATCGATAAATGATCTATAAGCAAAGATCCAGTAAATTAATGAAGATCAGGATCTAAGTTTCTCAAATTGAAAAAAAAAAAAACCGAAAAAAAGAAAGTTTCTCAAACTATTTACATCTACCCAATGACTTGATCTGAGCATTGGAAATGGTGCTATAACCAGAGAGAGGTCAAGATCGTGCATTCACGAAGGATAAGTATGAGTAATGATAAAAAAAATGATAGGAACAATGCACAAAGAACGATCCTCTTGAGTTAGTTTGCATTAACAATTAAACTAAACTTATCTGGAATATAGAAAACTTAATTATAGCCCTTGAACGGCATTGTTTACGGTGGTGCGCACATAACATTTTCTTTTTTTCCCTCCCTCTACGCACATGGGATGATCAATCTGAGAACTAGAATATTATAGGCAATGCACAACCCTGTATGCTATAGGGATACAACTATTTGAAGACGTAACTAATAGTGCATTATAACATGCGGATAAGGTGCATGCCAGGTGAGATTTTTTTAATAAAAAAATAACATGTATAGAAATGAATTTTTTTTTGCCAAAATGTATTTTATCCAAATCTCGTGTTCCGTGTGGATAATTTTTAATTATATACTTGTAAAATATTAGTAAGAGTTTTTTTTTTAATTGCAAATCTCGTGCTTTATATCCTGCTATGCTACAGAAGGCTGATGTCAGCCAACTACCAATAAAAATAAAAAGAAAAAAGTTAAGAACAGCCCACTTGCACCTTGACCCACATCTCAATTACACCTTACATATAAATATTAATAGGTTTTAATCTTGCATTTATCTCAATAGGTCAAACCAATTAAAATAATCATTAAATTTGCAGGCAAATCTTCGAAGAAACAAGTTGTTGAATGATACTGGTTATATTTAATGAAATAAAAATACAAAAGAAAATATATTATTCAATAAAATGTAAATTTTGATAGGTCAAGTAATAAAGAAAGCCTATTTTATCTAATATTAGATTTAATAATTTAATTTGCAATCTAGATAAATGTTTAGATATCTAGAATTAGCATGATATGACAACTCAATTATATGAGGTTTTGCATCTAAACATAACCGTCTTTTTTTGGATCTTGCTGAGACAGTGGTAAATACAGAATTAAATCATAAAAGTTTTATGCAAAGAAAAACAGAGATGCGAGAGTTTAAGCCCAAGGACAGTTTTTTCAATGTACACTATTTTTAAGCTAATAAACAATTCGGCAGTTCAACAACAGTTCCTGCAGTATACAGGTCTCATGCCGCTACATAAGAGAGAGTTCTAAATCTAAATTAAAAACAGTGTGTTCGCAGACAAGTTGGAAAAAAATATATTTTGTAATTGTTATTATTTGATTTTTCTAACGTGTATTACATGGGTGTAAGGCATGGCTAGTAACAAGTGGGCTTATTATTGTCACACCAAACTATGCAACGGAATCTAATCCATAAGATATTGAGATTAATCTAAAATATTAGCAATTATTTCCCACATTTTGGCTTTAAGGGCATGTTTGGTTCACCTATTTTAGACCATGAAATCGGAATGTGATTCATTGATTCCAATAGTTATTGTTTGTTTTAAAGGAATCGGATTCCGACTCCCATTCCACTATGGAATGGAAATGGCTAAATCCATATATGGCCCAATCCGGCCTTGAATACCGGATTGGCCCATTCCAAAGTAAATTACTCAAATTTTTTTTTTTTTTTTTTTACCAACACCTCCCCTCCTCTCCCATCATCACTTTTCTCTCTCTTAATCAAAACACTTTATTCAAAATTCTAGATTTTCATTTCATTATCCATTCCAATAATGAACCAAACGTCTTTGGATGATTCGTCATTCCATTTTTCATTCCAAAGCAATCCAATTTTATTTTTCATTCCAATTTCAATCGCGAACCAAACATGCCCTAAAAGCTTTTAGGAAGCAGGTTACAAGAACAAGAAAGCTTCTTCAAGAGCCAAAAAGGAAAGCAGTGGTAAAGTAAAGTGTCACCGATGAGCTCGACGCTGTCACTCACCGTTAACAAGGAATGGGCAGTCTAAGAAACGCTCCGCTTCCTCCAGTTAGGAGCCAAATTGCTACCAAATATTGTGCAGAAAGTCGATGTCCTCCATTCCGGCAGTGAGGTTGGCACTGTTTTTCATGTCACCTTTGCTCCTGGTGAGGCTTTTCAAGCAACGCCTAATATTTTGAAAGTACATACTCACGGTCACGGATCTTACTTGAACTATATATAGCACATTTTAAATGAGCTACGGGACTCTGAAATTTGACGGTACTACTAAAGCTTGTAATATGTTTAATCTAAATAATCTATATCAAAACTTAAATCATAACTACCCTGAAAAAAAAAATATTCCTATTACTCAACAAAATGCATGAAAATTACTAGGTATTAAAAAAGTATAATTATTATTTGATATGTTACATTAGGTTGATATCATATCCATAAAATGGATAGTTCGATGGTAAAGTGATAGATTCTGAAGAATTGTAAAGCAGATAGATACATGATTGCATTCGGAAAGCCATCACCTGCAGTATGTTATTCATTAAAACATCACAACCCACCTTTCTCTGCAAGATGAAAATACTATTGACTTACAATATAAATACTTCACTCTCTCTGTCGAAGAAGTTTTAGACAATCCAATTTTGGTATATCCTGTTCTGAGCAAAGCGATACAAAATATAGCTTGTATGTACTGCCACAAATAGAATATTAAGGGTAAAAAGTTTAATTTAATGACCAATCAGCCATGACATCTATTCTCTAGACTAACAAAATACAATGAGTAATTACCTATGACTTGCAATTCTAGAGTAACAAAGTGTCTGAAGACTCTAAAAGTTCGAACTTAACAGAATTTTTTTTTTCCTATTCCCATTTCTTAACATTGTCCTTGCTAAGAGATCACGATGCTTTGCAGTACTTCAACTAATTAAAATTTACTTTCTGTAAGATTATATCATCACATAAAAGTGTCCCAATTAAAGGATTTTAGAATGTAAAAACCATACCAAATTGCCACTAAGTTTGGACACTGTATACTTATATTCGACTCATATTATGATGATATTGAAGATAAAACTCTAGTAAGGTAAACTCATATTCTACATTGATTATACCTGAATATAACGTCTTAGAATTTACAATACTGACAGAGTAATAGACATAAGATATAAAGCACCTTGGTGTACAATTTCCTAGAATGAATAGTGTTTTACCGGTCTCCTACATGCATGTTTCTTTCTTCTATACTCACAATGTCCACAAAACCAGTATCTTCAAATTCTTAATAGTAACAACATAGAACTAATAACTAGCAGTCAATATCTACAAGTTGTGCCATGCATGAATCTTCCACATCTTAATGATTTTCTAAATCCATATCTCACAAAATACATGATTGCATTGACCGGACATTATTTTATAACCTACCAACACGATGCATCTTAACGGAAATCATGTCTGGCCAAACTATTGTGCATGTGCATTTACAGAGATCATTCAGTGAAGAAATGATAGAAATATCAAGTTGAATATGTTAATAAGCCGACATGCACGATGAGTGATTTCTACAAATCAAGACAACAAATAATTTTATCAGAGAAATAAAAAAAACAACAACATGAACATAAGTACAGAGGACAGAAATGCACATAAGAATCTAAATCAGCACAGGCAATGCAAAACTTCCTCGAGTAATCCCCATCTGTGAGGACAGAAATGCACATAAAAATACAAATAAAAAATAAAGAAAATAAAACAAAAGGAAAACCTTCATTTTAATGCAGAGAGGAATGGCTAGAAATTTTGCAATATTTCATCAATTGCTGTTCAGAAATTTTAAATCTAATAGATAGAAACAATGCGCCACTAAATCCAAAAATTAAAAGTATTGCAAATCAAAAACAGGAAAAAATATATATAAACCACTTTGTCTTGAACATGAATTAGACTATTGGAGTGAAAAATAAAAACTTTATGAGAAAATTAATCTTACGTATAGAGATAATAAATAAACCATGAGATATTGAGAGAACCTCTCATCCGTAACAATGCAACGAAAGATCAGCATAAAAAACAAGAGACTTCTAATGAACAGATCCATGGTTGGCTAATGGTTATGAAGATGACCACAAGAATAGCCCTCAATTGATTGCCCACAAAATTCAATGCAAATCAAGTTTATCCAGTTCCAATGACAGTGAAAGAAAGAGCCATAGAAAAAGCCATAAAGTGACAAATCAGCAAGAACAAATGGTGTTGCTTGTGATGCCAAAAAAAGAGGGTATTACTTATTACTATTTATTGCATACATGTACATAAGCAGGGCATTTTAGTGTTTTTCTTTTTAGCTTGCAGAAGCAATTTATATCCAATGGTTAATGCACACCTGATTCTACATTCTACATGAAAATACCATAGTATTTTCCTAAATATTCTAAGCTCGAATCTCCGGCACTACCTAATACATGAATGATGGCCGATAAATGAGAATGCAAGAAAATAAGCACACTGAGATATAAGAGAGGGTAATCTATATTTATTCATAGGGACTCATCTTATTGTACACCATTCAGTGTTCCAAAATGCAGTAGTTGAACCTGGATATACGGATCAAAGGCTTGAGCATGAAACGTAGATCCCATCAACATATGGCATAACACTGCACAATGAGCACATGAATAGACCACCAAGTATCATGTATGATAAGCAAAGATAAGTAGGTTTGGTATAATTACCTATTCAAACTCTTGAATACCAAATTCGATATGTAGAACTTTGTTGATTTGTTCTGATTATTCATTATTTCATACTCGGTATATCTTCCTCACAGTAATTTACTGGAATTTCACATGTATAATATCACAACAACCTACAATATATCCTAGTCATTGAAAGTTTTATGTCTGTCTTATTCTTATTGATTCTTATAGGGAATTACCTATTATTCATCACATATTCACATACCAGGATAAGTTACATTGATATGAAAACCTCAATGCAAGCCACCTTTTAAACGAACCATTAATGATCATCTCAAGCGTGGCTTGGAAATCACACCCAAGTATGATTCAATATTAAGCCAGCGCAATAACTATGCCCAATCACTCCAACTACAATACTAAATTGGAAATTTTATCTTATAGGCAAAAAAATAATTGATATACCAGGATAAGTTAACTGAAATCTAATTTTACAGAATAAACATCATGCTAAGTGAAGCAAAGATACAACAACAAGCAATAAAAGGAGGTGTGATTTTTCTAATTCCATTGATGCCAAATTAAGTTTCTTTAAAAAAAAAAAACAAAAAAAAAAAAAGAAATGGTAGGAGCACAGACACTGACTCAAAAGCTAGTTAAACACACTGACAAGTAGTATCTTCACCACCAAGTATCCTCTTGTTCTGGGTTACTAAAAGAGTGCTTGATTCTTTACACCTGGACCATCTAGAGATATTTTTCTCCTCATGTTTCCATATCTTTGCAAGCACCTTCTTTAAGAATCCCCTGAAGTATACCGCAAACGCAACCACAATTTCCCTGCACAGAATTGGTGAACATTACTAAGATCTGTCTAAGATTGCAGAAACTAAGAGTGGATATATAAGTTCACACATCAAGTGTCAAGTAACTATGAAGGATACGAAGTCTTGTAAACCATTTCCTGGATGTTAACAATGTACAAGGGATGGAGTGAAAATGTCGGCGCTAGCCATACCAGAACTATTCTCTTAGTTGAATCTGATTTAATAGGGGCAAACCTTTACTCGTCTTAAAAACTGTGTTCAGCCATAAAAATGTATGAGGATATTTAATATGTTGGCAAATTGCATGCCAATTTGGATCAATTTTCAGCCTTTGTCCACTCTGAGCAGAAGATTGAAGATAAGAGAAGAAAAGAACTCTCTCCACACTTTCGAGGGCAAACAGGGTACAATTTGCATGTTTCTTTACATTGTATAAGAGGCTAATTAAGCAAGTCAGAGTCATGTTTGGAGAAGCTTTGAACTTGAAATTGCAGTGGGGATCAATTCGTGGGTTTGAAATGGTATGGGCTTGTATAACTACTCAGTGAACTTTGTTTTCTTATTAGTGGATCTTTCATGCGCATCTGTATCCTAGAGGACAATAATTAGTCAATTTTACAAGTAAACAAGAATGTATTACCAGTTACTCATGAACCAAGGACTTAACAAGATGAAATACAAGTGCATATCCGATGGGATAAGGCCAAGTGTGCTTTTGCATATTATAGCAAAATGAGATTACGCAACTCCCAAAATTTTAAACAATAGTACCAATGAGTTAGATTCTAGAATAAGCCAGAAAAACTTACAGTGGTGAGCAAGGCGACCGACCACCATTAACATAGTACACAAACAAGTATGAGTCATAATGCTGGCCTCTAATATAGTAAAATTTTGGCAGCCTTCTTACAAGCTTGAATAACATCTTCTTGTAGAAATTGATGGCAGGCTGATTGTAAGAAATGACATGCAAGTACACTGCTCTGCAATTTGATATACTTGTAGCATACTTTATTACCTCTTGAACAAGCGAAGTAGCTGAAAAAACAGCATTAGAGGTAAGTAAATCGAATTATACAGAAGTTGGTGAATCCAAAATTTTAATATAGGTACCTACCAATCCCCAGGTTTCTGTACTCGTCTACTACACCAAGAGTTAAGATATAAACAAGTGTTAGATCTTTCCTTGGGCTATTGTACCTAACCAAATCTTCAATCTGTAAATGCACTCAATAAGTTACATGGCAAGTTTTTGAAATGATGGCATTTCTACTACAAACTTTCAGATACCTCACTATCTTTTGCTGCGATTATTCTTGTAGTGACGAATCCAATAAGCTCATCACTTTCACCATTTGGCCTGCTGATATCAACGGCACCCCACGAGACAATTCCATGGCTATTGACAACGTTCAAGAAGAATTCTCTCTCATACCTATGAATATCCAGAGAACTTAGAACATCCGCTAATATTCACAAAAACAAAAGTTGCATATACATACAAAAATAGAAATTATCTGGTATCTCAGTACCTTATTGGGAATAAGTTAACATGAATCTGCTCAAGAATTTCAATATCAGAGGGTCGAATTGGCCTATATACTATGGATGGGCGGTGTGCAGTACTACGGTCTAACATCAGAAGCTTCGCAATGCCACAGCTTTAGGAACATCCAAATACAATTCTGCCTCCATTCAAAACACAAATGATACATCAGCCATGCTGTCATCACCTGTAAGTGCCATACCAAGTTTGCAACTAGCTAGTTTCCTGTAATATTAAAAGGAAGCCATTAAACCAATTCCTACTAAGGAAGAGGGTGGATCTTATTCTCTTCGTACACCTCTTCGTACCCTATTTTGCCAGCTTATTCCTTGATAAGAAGAGCTTCGTAGAACAATATTCTTAAATTTCGAATGACGACAAACACCTATATTATTATAAATCAGAAGAACAACATTAGAAACGCAAGTAAATAAACAAGAACCCAAATTGCTCTCTACAAGTTCTTTGATTATACAATCTAATAAAGATCAACAAGAAAATATTTGATTTAAACGAATCGTGCCCAATCTGAAACAACATCGTAAGTTCCCACTCGACATAATAAAGATAAGATAATCCCGATCCAAAAGAGCTACCTTTTACAAGATAAAAGAAAAACATCAATTGCATGATTCATGAACTCGATTGCCTATACACCATTAACCGATCAGAGAGGTAGAGTAAAACCCTAGAATTCCCTAACCCCGAAATCGGTTTCATTGGTTTATACAACTAACCCTAGATGCATGCAAGAAAAGCACAATTAGCTCCAATCATATCAAATTCTTACTGATTTACATCAAAATTTAGGCAATTGTCCCATAAATCCGTCAACAAATGGAGAAGAAAACAAAGAATTGTTCGATAGATACGAAAAGAGTGAATTGGAGAAAATGAATTACCTGTAAATCCAAAGAATTGGATTAAACGAGAGATCGTTACACGCGTCGCTCGATTGATCGATCCGATCGTTCTCGTTTCCTATGCTTGCAAGTTGCAACACCTCTGAGATCGAACGGAGACTCTTCCTCGTTTTTCATATTTACAGGCCTCGGGGGAAATACGTGCTTCGGTTTCTCTTCTTATAGGCCCATGGGCCCTAAAATACACGTCCTCGAAAATTGTTCTACCATGTAACGCGATAATAAATTATCGTTACGAGGCTGACATGTGGGGCCCACACCGAGGCCCGACATGTCCGGTTCGGACCTGATCTAGGCCCAACACGGCCTGACCCGGTCCATTGGCTGAATTTTTAAAAAAATCAATGCAAACATATAAAAGTAACCTTCTAATTCAGTGCTTCTTTTTTCTTCTCTTTTTTTTTTTTGGTCTGGTTTAATTTAAACCCGTGGCTAGTATGTTGATGGAACTAAAGAGAGAGGTAATTGAGAAACGCTGACAATTCTTTAATTTAAAGGGATAGGATACGAAATTATGTGCTCCTTTACATAGTAGAATTTTCTTCTTTTTCTTCTTTTTTTCTTTCACTTTTGTAAGGTATTAATGTGTTATGGAGTTTTGAAGGATGGATACTTTGTTTTTTTTTTTGGAATCTAAAAGCTTGCAGTGGAGTACCAAAGATTGTGTACGGACGTATTTTCCTAAGTATTGTTTTCAAGAAGATTAACAATTTCACCCTTTTCTCCTTTTTTTTTTTTTTTCATTTTAAGAGTATATCCAATTGATGTTGATAGTAATCGAGTGACAGCAACGGGACCAATAATTTGTCCTGCAAAAGCTTAATTTGTAACAGTACTCTGATAGAGACTGGGGGAAGGTGGCTGTTTGTGAAGGTGCCAGTCATATGCCCTGTTCCATTAACTTGGCCAGCTTAATTTGTATCAGCACCTAATCTGATAGAGACTACAGGAAGGTGGCTGTTTCTTAGCGCGACAATCATTCGTATTGTTCTATTAACTTGAGAGAGAGAGACAGCTGAATAGTCCATACTTGTTGCTGTACCTGTGTTCTGTGATCTCAAACTGCTATTGACGCAGCAGCAGTCCTTCGTTGTGCGCGAGCAAACTAATCGACATGCGCCATGCATAACTCGCAACATATCGACGACCTTCAGAAAATTTACAGATTACATGTTCAAGCACATTTTCTAGAGAGAAATCTCAAAGCTGCGTCAACTGGTAAGTACCAAGAAGAAAATGACAGCTTACCCGATTCTGCTTTCCAGTAGTAATTCTCCCCTGGCTACCTAAAGAGTAGCCTGGCAAATTTGCAAGTGTCGAATTCGGCCGCATGACAATTAGTATTTGATTAATACGTCAGCTCTGAAAAACTCAACCATTTATAAATTGTGTGTACAAAAAAGCTGGTTTATCGAAAACATTCTGGTCACTGAAGAGTTATTTGATGAATAAAAAAAATATGTACACGAAACATGTTACCAATCCATTTGAGGCCAAACCAAAATATATATATCACAGCATCTCGATGAAGGTTTAAGCTCTCTCACATTTGCGACGGTGAGAATAAACAAACCACAGCATAACTCTGCTGAATTCAAACATGCTAACAAGAATCAATATATACACAGGAGTAAACCTGACATGGCTTTTCACTACTAATTTGTCAGGTGGAACTTTGAGAAGCAGAAGCAGAAGCAGAAGCAGAAGCCTGAGCCATGTGGTCCGAAACCGAAGCAAGGCCCTGTAGCATTCTCACGATCTCCGTAGTATCCTCCAAATAGTACTTTGCTTTGCTCGGCTTCTGACCAACTGTGCATCCGAATACTTCTGCCACGGGAGACAAGGCAGGCCCCGAGATCGCGCCGTTGATGAACTCGAACATATCCTCATCGGACCTATCATCACCAATACAAAGAACAAAATCCGCTCGCATCCCCCTCTGCTGCATGTTGGAGAGAAGTCGTTCGGCCACCAGGCCTTTTGTGACACCCTATATGACAAGAATAGATTTAATTTGTGTTACTTAAATGTCGGATAGAAAGGAGAATTTTCTTCAAGAACCTAGAAATTTCATGAGGACTTGCACCTGGCACATCACCACCTACATGAAAATTCATGGAAAACCCACTTTTCCCATAAATTTTTTGCAACTCATTATTGCTGAATTCTCTTGACAAACATATCCCAACATAATGATAGCCTAAAGAGAAAAATAATGACAAATCCTAACAATTTTTAAACATTAAACTCAATCCCAATAACAAAATTTAAGCAAAATAAACCATAACATAAATATGTGCCGTAGGGCGTAACATTGAGCTATCAAATGAAAATTTTGAGCTGACCTGCGGTTTAACTTCTACAATATGTTGGCCGCTCTTTACGGAAACGGGTTCATTAGAAAGAACACTCTCCAAATGATCTAGGAGTTCTTTAGCCTGGCATGATCCAAAGTCTGGGTCCGCATACTGATAATGCCAAACAAGCGCGCTTTCTCTAGCCTCTATCGCGGAACCATCGGTTGTTTCCGTGTACAGCTGCATAACTGGCTCAGCAATCTGCTTCCAATCGAAGTCAGCTACAGGCACACATGTTTCCCATTCTGCGTCATTGTTTAGCCTAAGACACGGTTTCAGTTCAGAACGACTCGAACTAACCCAATAATGAACAATTAAACACATATAAGATGATGATATTATTTTGTCACATTATCAATTAAATCTCCTCTTTTCTTCTTGATTGATAAAACAGATGACATAGGTCAAAAGGCAAAGTAAATGATAGGATGGAAAAATTAAGGTGCTTTTACATGCATATTCCTGCAAAATCTATGCACATATGTGGTAGTTGTCTTTTTACACATGAGAAAGCCAGTTTTTGAAGGGCATATATGACAATGCCGGGTCACATACCTTATAAAGTAGCCGTGCTCCGCGGCGATTACCAGCTTATCGCAGGAGGAAAACCAGATGCTCAGTGTCTCTTTATCTCTCCCACTTACAAGAAATACAATGTTCTTTGGATCCTTGCACAAACTATTCAAGATATCAATAGCCTCAGATGTTGGTTTTTTGTTTATAGATGTCTGAGGCATAATAGTGCCATCGTAATCTAAAAGGATAGCGCGGTTCTTGGTCCTCTTGTAAGATGAAACTATATGCTCAACAGAAAGCTTCTTGAAATTTGGATCGAGGGCTATAACCCTAAACCCTAATCCAAACCCGATCCCCCAACACCTCCTCCTATTGTGGTCCCTGCAAGCCCTCCCCAAGTCTTGAATGAAGCTATTCGCCCAATACCCAACATCGTGAGTACTCACATACCGAAAGTGCTTCTCATGGCGTAACTGCTTCTCAGGGTCTTTCATTTCTAAAGCAGATACCATTGCCTCAGCCACCGACTCGATGTTCCATGGATTGACACGAATCGCCCCACTTAGTGACGGAGAACAGCCGATGAATTCGGATACAACCAACATGCTCTTTTTTGGAATGGAAGGGTCTAATTGCAAAATGTCATCCAATTTCTCATTTCCTTGGCGGCAAATTATGTACTCGTAAGGTATTAGATTCATTCCGTCCCTCACTGCAGTAACAAGACAACATTCGGCAATCGTGTAATAAGCGATTCTCTCGTAGAACTGAAGTGGGTTATCGATAAGTACGACCGGATCATAACCCGGCCTTCCAAATGTCTCATTTATTCTTTTAGCCGTAGAATGAGTCTCATTTTGCACCTCTTGCACATCTTTCCCTTTGCCTCGGGCTGGGTTAGCGATCTGAACCAAAACCGCCTTTCCCCTCCATTCAGAGTGTTGCATAAGTAAATGCTCCATGGCGAGAAGCTTTAAGCTTATTCCTTTAAATATATCCATATCATCCACTCCAAGTAACACAACCTGATCCTTGAACCGATCTCTAAGCTCTTTAACTCGAGATTCGGTCTCAGAAAAATTCAAAACCTGTTCTAACTGTCCCATGTGAATCCCAACAGGTAGAATTTTGATACCAACAGTACGACCGTAATACTCAATCCCTATATAACCCCTTTTTGATTGATAAGCAAGGCCGAGCATCCTACTACAGCACGAAAGAAAATGCCTTGCATAATCAAAAGTATGGAAACCAATAAGATCGGCATTCAAAAGAGCTCTAAGGAGTTCATCTCTAACAGGAAGGGTTCGATAAATCTCGGAAGAAGGAAATGGGCTATGGAGAAAGAACCCGAGTTTCACTCTATTAAATCTTTTCCTTAAAAATGTGGGCAAGACCATTAAATGGTAATCATGGACCCAAACGAAATCATCGTCCGGGCTTATCACCTCCATAACCTTATCTGCGAATATCTTATTCACCGAGACATAAGCTTGCCAAAGGGACCGATCGAACCGCCCACCCAAGTCGGGGGAAAGGGGGAGCATGTAGTGGAACAAAGGCCATAGGTGTTGCTTACAAAAACCATGATAGAATTTAGAGAAAAGATCGGACGGAAGGAAAGTGGGAACACATTTGAAGATCTCCAGTAGAGTTTGGGAAACATCATCTTGTTCTCTTGGCTCTATCTCTTCTCTCAAGCAACCGATGTAGATTACTTCGGTATCATCCCCAAAACCATCTTTTAATTGTAATAGTAGTGAATCCTCGTCCCAACTGAAGTTCCAACCATGGCCGTCAGGCCTTCGGTGGGCCCGAAGGGGAAGCTGATTTCCGACAACGATCACCCGTTCTTGAGAGAGGGAGGATGGGGCATCAGAACTGATGCTGCCCAGGTTTTCCTCATCTAGATCAGAGATGACGCCAGTCACTGTATTCACTCTCGGTAGCCTTCTTGCGCCGCGGCCCGATGTTGGCGACTCGCCAGACACGAGGTCCAAAAGGTTCGAATAAGACCTCGAAACCATTTACGAGTGCAATCCCTTGTGCAGTATGAGAAGGGTTAATGTGATTAAGATATGTTCTCTCTCCCTCTCTCTTTCTCTCTCTTCTTGCTAATTCACAGTAAGATTCTCTACAAGAAGATCAGAGCAAATTTGAGTCAGAAACATCAGCAGAATATATAATTGAAATTTTTGCGCAAATGCGCAGAGCATTCATGCAGATCTAAGCCAGTAAATCATAATCCTAACTAGTGGACTAGTTTGGTGGGATCATCAACAAATATAAACTTACTAGTAAAAAAAAAATGGAAGTTATAAGCATTTGAACATACTGAAAAAAGAAAAAAAAAAAGAAAAAAAAAAGACAGGACTTTTTGTTGTTAGATTATTTTCTTTGAGCAGTCCTTGGGAGTAAAATTGTGATTATTTCAATACCTAAATCAAATGAAAATGCACAAACTGTAGGAATAATAATTTCAAATCACCAAATTGCTATTCCTCTCTCATCCTAAACCCCCAAAACACCAAATCAGTAACCCAATGGACTTAATAAAATAATATAATTAGTGTCCCACCCTTCCATGTAAGCTCCGAAAAAAAAAAAAAAAAAAACAGAAACCCACATGCAAGATCAGAAAAAATTTCTAAATGGAGGATCAAAGAGATAGATACCAGACAAAAAAAACTACCCCTTTTGTTGGTGATGAAGCTCTTTGAAGGGCTAGCAGCATAGTTGCAGAGAGGTGCAACTGGGATGAAACTAAGAAGCAGGAAAACAAAAAGAAAGGGGGAAGGGAACAGTGCAAGAGAATCAGAGAACGGGGTGGGGAAAAAGGCTACTGGAGAACTCATCATGGATGATTAAAAGATGTTACCTTTAGACATGAAGATTGCAAAAGATCACCACCCACACAGAAATGGAGAGAGCAGAGTTTATTCACTTGGTAAAATACAAGCAAGGAAAAAGACAGAGTACCTGACCAAACTCTCTCTCTCTCTCTCTCTCTCTTATTGACACATGGTCTTGGGGTTTTGCAGTAGAGAAAGAGAGAGAGGAAAGGGAGGAAGTGCAGAGTTATTTCTTGGCATAAAGGGAGAAAAAGGGACTGGTGACCTGAATAGTCCCTCTCTCTCTCTCTCTCTCTCTCTCTCTCTCTCTCTCTCTCTGCTTTTGGGTAGTGACAAATGGATTGGAGGGTGCAGAGAGGAAAAGTGACTGATTCCCCCCTCACTAGTCTCCACCACCTTTCATAGCGCATGGCGTGGAGGGCGGCACTGTAGTCTGTAGGAGTGGCTACTGTATACTGTGCAAGCAAGAGAACAGTGAGTTTATATTTTATTATTACTCTTTCTTTTTTTTAAAAAAAAAGAAGAGCATGTAGTGATTATATTCCCCTCTCAAATAAAATACTAAAAATGAGAAAAATGTATGTAGTGATTATATACCCCTCTTTAATAAATACTAGTAAATTTTTTAAAAAAGAACATTAGTAACAAATTTAAAAACCAATGAAAGTCTCAGGTGGGTAACCTCACCGCCACGTGAACTGTGCACATTTGACCCTACGAATTTTCCACGAGTGGGAGTCTCAGGTGTGTTTGGTTCCTCTCGAAAAAATAAAATAAAAAAACATGAAAAATTATTTTTTTTAAAATAATAGTTTTTAATAAAAAAATTTATTTTTCAAAATTTTTATTTTTTAATAAAAAATTAAAAATTAAATATACTAAGTATTTATAAAATATGGAAAAAAATTTAAAAAAAATATTTTTTTAGAAATCAAACGGGCGAAATAATAGTTTTTCAATTAAAAAACTATTTTTGTGAGTTATTTTCCGAAAAATCAAACACTGGTGGGGGGTCCCACACAGATTACTCTCCGCCTTTTATCAAATATCAGAAAAAAGCTGTTACTTCGGTGGGCCCGGGAGGAACAGGGGCCGCTCAGATCGCATCGTTAGGTGAGCACATGGGAGGATAAGTTGTACCTGCGGAGATGTTTTACCCTATTGTGTTACGACGACGTTTTGTGGCCGGGGCTCCGCGGGTTGGGTAAACCGCGGATCATATAACATAGTTAAATTTATTTGTAAATTTTTAAATAATTAATATTTTTATCCATACCCGCCCGCCGGTGGAAAAATTCTAAAATGCAACGGGTGCATATGCTGACGTGGCGTCCCAAACCAATCAAATATTTTCTTTTGGATATATATGTCCCATCATAATTATAAAAAAATATTTTTATTATACTTTTTTTTGAAAATGAGAAATATGATTGGCTTGTTATTGATGACGTGGTGCAAGCGTGACACAGTAGACTTCCTCCCGCCGGTGAATGCAGATTACTTGCAAGATTTTTTCCTGCGCTTTTATACTTTCTAAATACTATATATATATATATATATATATAATTTTTAAAAATATAATATAATATATTATTTAAAATATTACAACATACAATAAATAATATAAATTTTTTTAAAGTGTATAAATTATATTATATAAAAATATTTTATTATTCTAAATTTTGTGATACTAAATTAATAAAATTTTCATGATTATAAAGTCAATATCAAAAAAATTATATATTTTTAATTAAAAAATATACAGATATTCGTGAGTACCGGTACTCAAAATATCCACAACTTAACGAGTACCCACTCGTTTAACCATAATCTTTTGGGCAGAAAAAACTAGCACTCATGCCCGCAAATTTACGGATAATCCGTAAATACCCGTAGGTACGGATAGAAATTGTCAGGTCTAGACGGCGCCCACTATTGATTTGGTTTGCTCTGATTAATTTTTTTATTAGATAAATTGAGATTTATAAAATTCGACAGTTTCCGTTTCTTTTTTTTTTTAAGTTTGATTGAAAGATCTAATACATTATATGAAGATAATTAAATAAAAAATAAGAATGGCCAAGGTAGAACTTATTAAAACTAAAGAATAACTAAGGTTGAATCAATTATAACTCTTCACATTACAAATTGCAATATAACAACGATATGTATGAAGTCATTATATTGAAGCCGATTATATTTACTAAATTTGATTATTAAGTAGTGATCAATTTTGATAAATATACCTTTTAATACTAAGATTCGCGCTATTATTGTTTATTGGCTGATCTCCGAAAAAGAGACCATCATTTTATCCCGTACGTTAATTATTTTTCTGCAAAATAAACTACATCAATTTTAACTACCCTATTTTTTCTATAACTTTACATAAACCTGTTACATCCTGCCAAGTCTCTTTGGAAATGACACCACAACTTACAGAGGATTAGGATTGATCGGATAATTAGAGTGATTGATATCATTAAGATAACAATACATCACTTACATAATTAATTAGAGTAAAACAATCCTATTTATAGAGATGAGAATCTGTACAAATAAAGAAACCCCAGACTACAACAGCATGAATTTGGATAATAGGATAATAACACAACATAGGGAGGTTAAACTTTATTAAATTTGATTTATAATAATTTCTATATAATTTTCATATAGCGATAATGAAAAAATGTAATAGTTGAAAATCTAAGGAATCGAAACGTCAATAATTCCCATGTACCCGAGAGTTGCATAGGCATGCGTTCGTGTTGAATTGTCTCTACCTGAGCCAATCAGTAGAAGCAAGGCCGCAACACGTGGCAGCGTGAAAATCAATTTTTTTGAAAAAACAAACCAATATGGGCCGTCCCTGTCAAATCCCGGCCCAAGTGGGCCCAGATCCACATCCCGTGTCCCCATCGTGATGGGCCCAGCGTTTTGGGGTCAAGCTTTCACTCCCAACCGTCCACATTGGATCCTGTCTACTTACATTTTTTTTTTTTCCTTTTTTTGGTTGGGGGTTTGGGGCCGGGGGTCCATTTTGATAACCTTCAAAATTTTGATTTTACTATTCGACATTTTACTTTATTTGATTTGATGAGTCGGTTGGTAAACCTTTAACTTCAAAATTTAAACGGGTCGATTATCATTACGGATTTATTTAATATTAATTTATACAATTCACGTAACTATAAATTTATTAAAATAAATAATTAACTTAAATTTTGTATCTAAGAAGCTATCAAATTATTGAAATCAAATAAATTGATGAACAGGTTGTCACTTGTCAGTCAAACAGGGTGTTTTTTTTTTTTTTTTTTTCTTCCAGAGATATTATTGCAACCAGAGAGAGTTTAGGAACATGCAAGTAGGGTCACCATTTTAATGAAAAATACAAGATTGATTGATGATGATTCTAGAAAGAGAAAGATTCAGAAATCACTAGCACCCGCGATCAGACTATGATGTTAACTACCAAGACAATCAACTGCAGCTTCAATATCACCACATGAAACTCATCTTACGATTTACCATTATGGACCTCATGTAACTTAAAAGCATATTATGGAATGGATGCATACGCTATAGAAGCTTTGATTTTACCTATCAAGTTGGGTCAGATTGGGTTGTGTTGGGTTAAAACCTAAACCAACTCAAACTCCATAGTGAACAACCAAACAGAAGGTCTACTATTACCTATCTTGCAACTACAGATCAGGAAAAAAGAAAATCTGTTGAAAATAGGTTTACGAGACCATATGAAGTTTGTAATAGCACAATTAGGATCAAAAACCCGATAATGGGTAATTTTAAGTGATGACAAGATGTATTTCTAATTACAGCACATTCTGAGAGCTACTGATTCATACCTCGGTGTTAGAACTGTGGAAAGATTTGTAGCTTCCAGTTGAAAAGCAAGTTCGATTTCTTTATGTTTGTATTAAACAGATCTCATAGAACAGCTCCTGTCATAAACCGATGGTTCAGTACCGCCTCGGCAATCGGGCGTTGACGGTAATCAGGGTTCAACATTGCCTGTTACAGAAAATAGATGAAGGATGGAGAGGTTTACATGGAAGTATATACTCCAGAAGAAAGAAAGAAGGAAAAAAAAGAAAAAAAAAAAAAAAAAAAAAAAAAAAAAAAAAGAGCAGCATGAAATATATACACGCTTGTGAAACTTTTAAAGCATGAGAATACCGATTATTGTGTTTTAGCACACAATAAAGCATCACAATAATCATCAAAAGAAAGTATTGTACAGGTAAAAAAGATATAATTTGAAAATAAACGACAATCCGAACACACAACAAACTTGCTTGTTTTCTCATTTGAACTAATTTTTGGTTAATAATCTAATTCAATTAATAGTAACAGGTACCCATAACTGGGGTTTTGATAGAAGTGAGAGAGAACTTTTCCTTTTATATGTTACAGTTACTTCTGTTTATAGCCAAGGCCCAAATTAATAGATATAAAATAGGAAAGTACTTGCTCTGCATTAGAAATCAAACAATATGCATCTGCCAGAGAGAGAGAGAGTAAACCTTAAGCAATTCCCAGCCGGCACCATCACCTAGATCCAGAAAATTGACAGCTTCGACTAAACGGTCATCAGCTAGGCAATATCTACAACATCATGTTAAAAATAATCATTTTTATATATGTATAAGCCAATGGAGCATCTACTTTCCATTAAATTCCTTAATCAATAGTACACCTTGACATGGGTCGACAAAATTCAAGTGTTATTCAGGTTTCTGTCATGTGCACCATGCAAAGACAAAAAAGGGCAAAACAATGATTATGAGATGTTTGGGTATTAACGAGGTCGGTAAAAATCGAGACCAAAGAAAATTAGTTCAAATGCGCTTTAAGACGCCCACATCATCAATAACAGTATCTAATACGTTTAGGCATTCTCCAATGAACGTAGAAACAAACAAACAAGATAGGCCATATATAGTAATAAAATAGAGAAAGTTCTTACTCTCTTGCAGCATCGAGATCAAGCTGAAAAGTGCTCTCAAGAAGTCTCTGCAAGATTGCAATTGCACTTATAAGACAAACAATTGAATTAAAGAACAATCATATGATTTTCTTCACACAATAAGGAAGGAGCATGTCAGCATGGTGCAATGAGAAAACTAATGCTCACTTGCAAAGAAATGCTATCCATGATGCCCATTTCACAAAACGGAACAAATGCCAAGTAAGCAAAAAGAAGCCCCGCTTCATATCTGCTCATAAACATGAAGAGAATAAGAATATGCAAAAACTATTATTTCAAGAGTATCTAGTATTGTGACAATTATTTGGTGGTACAAACAAACTAATAGTAGAAAAGAAACAAAGGTGAAATATACCCGCATGTATCTTGTAGCATACAATGCCGAAGGTTTCTATGAAACTTACATGTCATCAGCTATCCCAAAAGCTCGCTTTTCCAAAGGAGTGAAGGCACCAGCAGCTGAAGCCCGTCGCCATAGTCCTTCCGACAATGCTCCTTTTCCTATAGAAGAAAGCCTGCCATTTCTCACATATCAACAGTAAATTTCATGCACTGCATTATTAGGATAACGAAGCAAGAAGACTGATATAACTCAATCAGTATATATCTTTATTAGCCAACTTTTCTTTCACTACTACTGATGCAACCAAAGTTTGCAAATTCGGGCCTCAATTGAAGGACCAATTGATTGTGCCAGACAGAGATATGTTTGAGTTGATTTGGGCTAGTTGCTTGAGACCTGAGCCATGGATTGAAATTAAAGCATCATCTGTCATTATGTAAATTATATCAAGTCAATTTGCATAGTGCTCGATCATATTAGAGTCGACTGCTTATTTCAGTTGAAAACTAAGTTGTTTGGGTCACGTCAGTATGAATCAATAAGAAAGAGTAAAGGAGAGGGGAAGAGGATCAGCATACCCAATATCAACTGAAAATGCCAAGTCACGGAGTCGTGGAACGAGATAAGTTGCATCTTTCTCCACTACCGTACTGTCAAAGAGAAAGAAACCTGGTCAACTATTTGATTTGAAAAACAAATATCTATGATGTAGGTAAAAGTGCACAGAACTTGCCTAAACTGTAGATTATTTCGAAATTAGTGATACCTGAACATCAATTAATTTTTTTTTCTCTTACCACCTAAGCTTATAGTTATTTCGATCTCACTACCTCTCCAGCAGAACTTAATGATAATTTGACTTTGTTTGATGGAATTTTCTGTAACCAAACATAATGTTTTGTCACTTAACAGAATAATCTGCGATTTTTTAAAGGAAACCGTCAAACTCTAACAGAACTGAATTTTCCGAAATCAAAATAAATGTACGGTCATGGTAAGATTAACATTTTTCAGGCACCCATTTCAAAATATTGTATAGATTGGGTATAGACAGTAATATTTTTTTTTTCCAAAAGAAATAATACAAATGAGAATTGTCATATGCGATAAATGACATACTTGAGAACAACAGATGAAGGGCCGAGACTCTGGTGTAGTCTATCATGGTCATGCAAGTAGGCAAGGCCGTTCATAGCACCATTAAGCATTTTGAGAACGAAATATCTTCTGCGTTTTACTTTTTGCTCCTTATCAAATGGATTCCAGAATTTCTGGTCTTTTTGCAAAAGGTCCTTTGAAACATCTTCACTTGCTATCTTAGCGTAGTCTGCGGCACTATACTTCCCATCATTGCGAAAAATAAGCCACTGCAAAAAGATTCATTACACCATTACTAAAAGAATAACATGAAATGGTATACTAGAGTTGTTGCTATAGAGAACCTGCTCCCCTGTTTTTGTCTCAAAAGCTCCTAACAGAAATTGGATATTCTGACAAATGTTCTTGGAGTCACTCTGCAAGAAGTATAATAACCAGATAAATTTTAAAATTTAGAATTGACTCCTTTTAATAATTCATCATGTGTTTCTGTAGCACTGAGCAGTTTACTTGAAGAGAAGCATGAGCACTTAGCTCATTGGCTGCCATCATATCAGCTTCAGTACCACCAGCACGTTGTCCCGGATACACCTTTAATTAAAGAGCCAACCTCTCAGCGCATATATCATAGAATTTCATAGTTTGCCTTTTTCATGCAATAATAATTCTCCAAAAGATAAAATTAGTACATAATATGCACTATAAGTTAAGCACTAAAGATGAATTTTTGCTTGCTGGCAAGCTTTATAACACATATCTAAAAACTTCCTAGACGTTATGTAATATCATTGGTTTGTATACAACCCCTAAGTCAATACTATATTGCCTGTTAACATTTGTAGAAACTACGACAAACTATACCTTGATCTACATTATATTTTAAAAAGGTTGTGTGGTCCTCTCATTTGCCAATGCATTGAGAAAACAAACAACATATTGCATGAATCAGCAAACATAATGCTCCTTGAATCCGCACATATCAAAATTTTTAGAAAATGGAACTATTAATCGATGAGCACTCTCAGATTTGTATTAGAACAGAATTTGACAGGACAAAGCATGAACATAGAGTACCTTAAATATAACTCGTGTTCCTTTAAGCGGACCCTGGACTACTCTTCCCTCATAAAGCCTGCAACGAAACTGTGATTAATAATATTAGTATCTTCTTATGAAAAACTGGTAATCTAAAAATAAAAAAAAAGCAAGCATATTCTATTCCTAGAAAATGAACCTGATCTTCACTTGTCCCTCTCCAACATCCTGGACCCGTAGACGCTCGATCTCTTCCGGTGAATACCCAGGAACGAGTTCTTGCAATGCACCGCTATTCAAGAATCCTCCAGATCGAAACGACGAGTAGCTGTTTAATATAGGACACTTGTCAAATATAACCAAGCTATAGAAATTCCGCACATTAGATCTGGTTGAATTACATGACATCAAGCTGGATCATCTTCGTTTTCTTTTATCTTTTTTTTTTCATTTTTTTCACCTTTCTTTGTTGCCAGAAAAATTCCCAAATGTTGGAACACGAAAAGATTGTCATCGAAACCCTAGCTGAAGAACAAAAACGCAGGTCTCTAAAATTTGCACCAAACCTTTATGATAAAGAATCGCTATAATCCTTAGGCAATCAATATAATTATATAACAAAATCGGCAAAACCAACCCTAAAATCAAATGGGTGTCTCATTTTCTGCTACGAAAAAGAATTAAACACACCAAAAGGAGAGGAAACAGATCACGTAACCTGGTGATGTTCATGAAACCGTAGCTCCCAACGAACCTTCCGACCTCGAAATCGTCCGGGTCGGTTATCAAAGCCGCTGCAGCGGCGCAAAGCTTCCGCGGCCGTTCACGGCGGATCATCGGAGCTATCGACGGAGATTGGGAGCGGCGTCCATGGTGGGGCGGGTTTGCGAGGGTTCTTGAGACCGCGAAGCGAAGAGGAGAAGGAGATACGAGCATCTTATCTCTATATCTATGCTTCTTTCTCGAGAACGAATTCTATCTCCTCGCTAGGTTAACGGAAGCGGTAGTGGGAGGGGAAGCGCCAAAATGTGGAGGAGGAGACGAAGAGGAGGACGAGGAGCGGATTCGCGACGAGGAAGATGATGATAGGGGTTGGATAAAAGCCGTTGGGTTTTCTTTTTAAAAAAATTCATTATTTTTTTGAGTAAAAAAAAAAATTAATTTTTAATTAGCTCTAGGATGCAGTTATATAGCCTGCACCAGGTCTTACACGTCATAGCAAAGATCTGGATTGACCAGAAATATAACTAATTAATTTTTTGGACCAATTATTATCCTAAATATATTTATAATCATTAATATGTAGATGTTTTAGATTTGAATACTGCACTTTATTATTATGTCAAATATATTTTTTAAAAATTAAAATATATTTTAATTTTTGATACAGAACTTTATTAAAATAGATTGGTATATCATTTTGATTTTATACATCCGAATGTTTGTCTTTTTTGGATAATAATCAAGTAATAATCTTTTTATTAGAGCTTAAGGAATTAACAATTCATTGAACAATAATTTATTTTGTGTACTTCACAAGATTTTGGTAAGAATGTATTTTCTTAACTTTTACTCCTTTATTTGGTTTTTAAATTTATACTTAGTTAACTTAAAGATTTTATCAAATATAATAAAAATAACTTAAATTATTAAATTTTATAAAATTACTAATAAATCTGTTAAAATTTAAATTATTTTTATTTGAAACTATTTAAAATTTCAAACAGTTGAGCGGTCTCCGCACATTTTTACCCAAATTTCATCCGAGCGTACGAGTCCACCGTTGACGTGGTGGACCAGGTCCAGGCAATAAGTTTTCGAAGTATGATGGGGTCCACTCCACGAAGAACAGAAGAAAGACCGTGTTGACTCTCGAGAGAAGAGATACAGAGAGAGAGAGAGAGAGAGAGAGGGAGCGACGCGCTCTTCCTCCGACACTCGAAGGACCCAAAAGAAAAAAAAAAAAAAAAAAAAAAAAATCCGACACTCTCACCCTAAAAAAAAAAAATCCCTTCACCACCGTCTCTTTTTCCACTCTCAAATATCATCCTTCTCGTAGGTAATTTCCATTTCTTAGCATTCCCCCAGTTTTATCTCTACAAATTATGCATAGATAATAAACTTTTTGTTTTTTTTAATCCCTGATAATTTAAGGTAGTAGCAGATGCTGTTAATAGCAAAGTGGGTTTAATTTTTGCGCATGGCTCCATTCTTTGCTGTTGTTGTTGCTGCTTGAGAGTAAGTTAAAAAGATCACCATGCGAAGTCCTAATGCTTACTATTATTTGGGTGAAACATTTGATTGTTGACACCAAGTTTTTAAACCCAGTGTTCTAAGTTAATCTTAGCAATTTGCTCCATGGGTGGATGGGTTTTGAAATGTGATTAATTAATCAATTTGCTCCATTCTTCGCCACTAAGTTCCATTTTTCGTAGAAGATTAATTAATTTGATTACAGTGCTCTTCCCAGCTTCAACATAGCATTATCAATATAACCGTTATAATGTTTATTATACTATTTAGTATGAGGCGCTCTGTGGGTTTAGGTGTCACAGGTCTCATATTTTCCTCTACCTATACACACTTTAGCGGCTCGATGATTAAACGAAGATACGCATTACTTCAATTTGCAGAGCTCTTAAGTTTTGTTGTGCTAAAGGTTAAAGACGAAAAGGTTGTTACAGTGAGTTTATTTGTGCCATGGATGTTTGTGTGCGTAATTGATGCTTTCCAGTACTTTTTTTTTTTTTTTTTTTCTGTTTTTACTGTAATGAACTAAATTAGGGCCTCTGTTTATTCCCACTTTGTATGAGAAAAGAGATTGATATTGGGATCTTCAATATTCTGTTGTTGAGTTTCAATGCTCCAGTTCAGTTATTAAAGAAGTTGTTGGCTTGAATTTGTGTCTCTCATAGAGTACTCCAGTTATTGAAGTAATCATTCAAAGTTCCGCCACCTTATTGAGTTGTTTCTTTGGAGCCAGGGAGCTGTTGTCGGATCTCACGATTCTAATCACGATGTCCGTAGAGCCTGCAGAATGCAAAGCACAAGAGGAAGTTGTTCCGCTTTCAGGAAATCCATACTTCACGATAATTATCTCCAAGTCTCAAATCCAGCAACCCTTTAGATTGGTAATATCTCACCTTGGAGTATGTATAAAATAAACATATAGCGACATGAACCTGCATGTGCAGATTTGTTTCTCTTGCCTTGCAGCTATTTTGCATGTATATATATCTTGATTGCTATTAAGGTTCTTTGGGAAGGCTTACCATTCTGGTGTAGAATCTACTCAAAATTGCTACAACTTGGAGCAAGAAGCATTTATGGATGCTAATAGTTGGTGGGAAAAGAGGGAAGTACTGTGTTGTTTCCAACTTCGCCTGATGAAAAGAAAGAATATGGGGAGATAATTCACAAAAAAAGGTTGAGAAAAAATGACCTGAAGTAGAATTGGAAGATCCTTTGATTAGTTTAAAAAAAAAAAAAAAAACTAAAGAAGAAACCAAAGAAAATAGAAAGCATAGGACTAAAGCGGTTAACTGCAATAGAAAAGGAGTTAGGTAATTAGCCTGAATAATATATCAAGCTGAACAGATATACTGTGTAATATGAATAAATAAGATAATTAGCGAAGAACTTTTCAAAAAGAAAAAGGTAATAAGCAAAGAAAACTAACTACTGAAACTAATTAAACAGATGTACTGTAGCAGTAATAAACAGAAAGTGTGAACAGGTACATTAAGAAAAAAATAAGTTCCTCATTTAAGTTCCTGTGGTGTTAGCTGCCATTATTTGTTGTATTCTTTCCATGCATTCTGTAAATGGTAAAATTTATCCAAATCACATCCTAAGTCTTACTGGCTACGCTTCATTTTTTTTTCTTTTTTTCCTAAAGCTCGAATTCTATGAGATTGGAATGCAATAGCAGATGGACTTTTATTGATTAGCATGCGATGCATCCTAGCTTGATGCTAGGAAGCTTCGTCTTCAAAGAAAACAACGATGCAAAAAAAGGAAGTTACCACAAAGTTTTTATTTTTCGTTGCTAAACATGAACCCGCGGGCGTGTAGATTGCAAAAAATCTGCCATATGCCACTCTATTCAATTGCATAGGCTTTTCAGTGTTAAAAAAACAAAATGAGTGAAGGTGTAAATAATAGATTTTTTTTTTTTTTAACTATGTAGTCTCCAAAGCATATATCATGGGATTTCTTCTGTATAGGTGGTTCCGAAGGAATTCCGTGAATTACTTCCATCTAGCCCAGTTTGGCTCACCCTTTCTTGCAAGAACCAAACATGGGAGGTGAGATATTGCGGGGACCGTTACTTGAAGCGATTCGAGACTGGATGGAAGAAGTTTGCCATCGAGAACAATCTAGAGATTGGAGATGGGTGTGTGTTCGAGCTGATGGACAGTGAGAACTTGAACTTTGGAGTTAGAATTCTCAAAGGGGAAATTCCATCTCTGGTTAGGAATATCGAAGATGGGCGGAGCTCCGATAGCCCCATCATGATCGACTGAGGTAATCAACTTTATTATCTTGCCACTCTGTTTCATGTATTTAGAATCTACTGGGACTTGAGCTTAGCTTTGGTATGTATTTCGCATAGTGTGAATTATCTATGTTAATGACTTTTTAAGTTGTTGTGGTAGTGTCAACAATTTGTGAAAGTTCAAGTTTATGTGGTGAAGAGAAATTAATTAATCTGCAGGCTACCGTATGTGCTTTGATTTTTGCATTCAATACGAAGTAACTAATATAGAAATTGTTAGAACAGTTATATATTTGGTTGTGAATGAGATACGAATTATTTGTTCGAAATTGAAAGTAAATTTCAGTTGGGTTAGGTGGTGATAATGGGATCAGACCTTTTCATTGATAATTCTAAATGTAAGAAACAGTTCGTTTGCCTGGATCCAATGCAATTAGTCCATATAAAAAGTCAAATTGATTCTTAAAATTTTAATATTTAAATTCAATAAGAAATTCAAAAATAAAATTAGTTAGTTATGACATTTAATTTAATATACCGAAAATTAAAGTCAAATTTGAAACTGAAAAAGTATGATCAATTTATGTAGCAAAAAACGGGAGATTATACATACTGAAATACCCGGATTAGTTTATTTATTTATTTATTTGAGACGCATATACTTTCTCTATGTATTATTTATGTATTTATTTAGGTAAATGCGATATCGAGTATACCAATTGGGTTTCCAGTAACATACACAGATACACTTTGGGATACGATTTTGTGGCGTGAATGCAACGAGTAGCGGGGTTCCTTCCCGGATACGCAGCAACAGAGTTAACGACGTGAGTCGTTGTCATCCAAGATCTTCCGATGACGTCAGCAACGGGAGCTGCGCAATCGGATCTCCCTCGCCCGTTTCGCCGCCCGTCTCTCCCCGCATCTCCCGCCCTCCCATGCATGCATCCATGCATCCATCCCCTGATCACCCCCTCCCCTCCTCCTTTAAAACATTCCTCCTCCTCTCTCTTCCCAATTCCCATGCATATATATATATATATAGCATGTCAATCACTGCATATATATATATACTATACCCCTTCTAGTCTAGTTGGAATTTGAGAGGGGTGGGAGTGCCATGGTGAGCGAACGAAGAATGCACGCAAAGCAAGCGCTGCTTGGAAAGCTCTGCTTGCCCGCGCCGTCCATGGCCGCCTACCCTTCCTCGGCCGGCGCAGCCAACACCGTCCAGCTGTTCAGCCTGTCCGACCTGGAGAAGCTCTCCGTCCTCGGCCACGGCAGCGGCGGCACCGTCTATTCAGTCCGCCACCTCCCCACCTCCTCCCTCTTCGCCCTCAAAGTCCTCCACAGCAGCAGCAGCAGCAGCAGCAGCAATCATGAGGCCGACGTCCTCGCCCGCGTGGAGGACTGCCCCCACGTCGTCCGCTGCCACGGCGCGCTCGACGTCGCCGGCCTCTGCTGCCTCGTGCTGGAGTACATGCCCGGGGGCTCCCTCCTCGACGTCCTTCGCGCCCGAGGAAGGCTCTCCGAAGAGCACATCGCGTGGGTGGCCAAGTGCGTGCTCCGGGGGCTCCTCCACCTCCACGCCGCCGGCGTCGTGCACGGCGACGTCAAGCCCTCCAACCTCCTCATAAGCCGGCAGGGGGAGGTCAAGATCGCCGACTTCGGGGCCAGCCGGCTGGCGACGTCGGAGGAGGAGGCGTGCGCCTGCGAGGAGGGCACGCGCGCGTACATGAGCCCGGAGCGGCTTGACTCGGAGGGGTTCGACGGGGAGGCCGGGGGGTTCGCCGGGGACGTGTGGGCCCTCGGGGTGGTGGTGCTGGAGTGCCACGTGGGGCGGTTCCCCTTAGTGGGGCCCGGGATGACGTGGGCGGTGTGCCTGGGTGGGGGCCCGCAGCTGCAGGTCCCCGAGGGGGAGGCGTCGCCGGAGCTGAGGAGCTTCGTCGGCAGGTGCCTGGAGAGGGAGTGGAGGAGGAGGGCCACGGCGGCCGAGCTCCTCGCCCACCCCTTCGTCGCCAAGTGCGGTGACCGCACAAGCGCCGCATGGACCCAGAAATTAATTTAATTAATAATTAATTAATCAACTAGTTCGTTAATTAATTTGTTGATAGTGAGAGCTTAATTAGTTTTAATGCGCGTACAATAAGGACGAACGACCAAAGAATATGAAAAACAACAAGGTGGATTCAAATTTTTTTTTTTTTTTTTTTTTTTTTTTTTTTTTTTTTTCCGTTTCCTCTACAGTTGAAGAGCTGGTACTAAAAAGGACTCATCAGGAGCTGTAAGAAAACAGTTTTAGCTCACCATCAGTAAGCGAGAATAATATCCATTTGACTATGGTATTCAAACGTTGTATTTTCTCCTGCACCCACTGAGCCAGACATCCTCCATAACTAGAAAAGTTTATTTTCTTACCACAAGATAATAAAAGAGAAAGAAGAAGCAGCTCTGATTAAGTAAAGAGTTCAAATTAAAATCTTTAGATGTGATCAGAAGTGGTTTGAATGTTGAGATGTGATCAGAAGTGGTTTGAATGAATGCCTCATCTATAAATGAGGAAAAAGTTCCTCCAAAAGTTGTTGATTTAGACCACTCTGCATTCCAAACATAACAACAAAATATCTAATTTAGTTTTTTTCTTCTTAATTTTAAATACAATACTTGACAGAGTACTATAAAAGGCAAAACTAATTATTAGTTAGTAATTACCCACAATTAAAATACTAAAAATCATCAAAAAGATATTATTCTGCGAGGATCATTTTGAGGATATGCATAGTATGCTTATGGAGCAATACTAAGGCTGTGAACTGTGCAATCTTCCCAATTCAAAAACATTACTAGACCAATGAAGAACCTTTTTATTTTCACTCTGAAGCAACCACACACAGTTCCTTGCTAGCCATTGATGCACCACTTACTATATTGGAGATCACTATTTGAAATGAGAAGTAGAACCAACACAATACGAAATCAGATGCTGTGCAAAGCAAACAGTAATAAATATTTGTTCTTTTGACAACAAAAAGTAGACAGAAAGGAGGAAGCGCAATGCAAACTTCTCCGTTATCCATTATTACGAAGTTCAACAAGTAATCGACTTCTAAAAACAGGCACCAAGTGCCGGGAAGTAAGTTTAAGAGACAAAAACCATTTAAACAAGTGGTTGGCACTGCCCTCATTTACCCTGATCACCTGCAAATAAGAACCACCCGAATATTATTCTTAAAATCATGTACATTTTCATAATTACTTTTATCAAATTCGGAACAAAGCAGATTCACCCCTACAAAGCATAGGTTCTTTTCTGTCTATTTAAGCAGCTACTCAGTGAACGAAAAAAATTTAATAAAAAATAAAAAAATTGAAGAACGGTCATATAGGAGTTATAATTCACACATTAGCATAGATTGTTTTCTATTGATAATGTTGAAGTCATGGTGCCGTTATTTCAATACCTTATTCATCTATCTAGTTAAGTGATTAACAGACTCAATTCGTGAGCACAGATTACTTTTCTCTTTTCTCACATCCAACAGACTTTGTTCCCCATGCCAACTTAATATCTTTTTCCTTTTTTGTAGGAGAAGTTTTCTATCATTTGAATATTTGCAATATAAGCCAGTTTTATGTTTTCTCTATTGTACACACCATCTTTCTCACCTTAGAATGTGCGGACATCGAGCTCTGATTCTACAACAGATCATATGGCAATTCATGGTCGTTAATTTTGAATTTGATCCTCCAATCATTTCCACTCCATCTGATTAGCACTCTAGAACTTCTTCATCAACTGATTTCAAAATCTAAGGCTCTAAAGCTACTCTTAAATGCTTGAAAAAACAGATGGTAAAATGCTAATGGAACAGTCATGATAATAGATGGCCTTGACGAGAAATACCAGATTACAAGACACAGCCTATTATTCTACAAAAATCCTCTACTAAACAACCATGCTTAAGCCTACATTTTCAAGTAAACTACCTATTGTCATCTTGGTAAATTGACACCAGTTGCTTAAAACTGAAATTTTTTAGTACTCTACTATCAGACCTGTTTTTATGCCGCATTTGACAAATGTCCCTTTGTTACTGAAGGTCCATATTAGTTTGTTGTCGAGAAGAATAAAGAAACTTGGCTAAAGAAGTGCAAGAAGGTTGAATATCCCAAAATCCAAGGAAATAAATCACCTCAAAGGTGAAATATGCCATCTTGAAAATCATAATTAGGACCTCAGGCCCTAATTATCAAAGTATATCATGTCCCAACATCCAAACAGGACCTCAGTGAACAAAAACAAGTTTTGTTACAGAAATGACAACTCAGCATGAGCTAGAGGTCACAAGGCAATGAAATTTAAATACGTAAATTAGATTTTAAGAGAGATCAGGGATTCTTGACATAAATATAAGATAAATGTGTGTAGAGTGAGCCCCTCGAAGATCAAGAGGATGCGGAAGAAGGGGTTGATTTCGAGAAGAACTTTACGCAGTGTTTGGGGATTCCTATGATTCTATCCCAACGAAGGGGATAAATAATCCTTGATGGGAATTATAATACGACGTGTTATCTCCACCGTACTTGAGTGGGGTTTAGCGAGGATGGAGTAGAATAATGGGCTGCCAATGGGGATATATCACTATTCCATCCTACTCCATGGAATTACTGCCCTACGGCAGCGCTGCACAAGGGACAATTGGGTAGAGCCAAGTTGGATGTAAATTCTACAAATCCCAACGAAACATAATCAGAGTAAGAGAAATTGAGTATATTTCTCACAATCCACTATTCATTCCCCGACTAACCAGTATCTTAATGGACCAAATACCGAAGGAGCAACCAAAAAAAAAAACAATTTGATGTGCAGTATCAAAGATAAATGAAGATTTTGTACAGAGAATTGCCTTGGCAACCAATCAGAAATTACGAAAGGCATTTCTACTTAGCAACAGAATAAATGGAACTGACACTTGAATATCTCATTTATGTTTTAAGCGATTGCTACAATCTCTTTATGCTACTCCCTCTTGCAGGATCTTAACTGATTTGTACTACAAAGGATTGTTTTTCTTCAATAAAAAGTTTCTTACGAAATATCAATATTTAGATTTTTCCTCTAACAGATGCACAGAAACCTATCTTATTTTGACCCCTCATAGACTAAGAAGATCTTTTGATTAGTATTCGCTGGTTCACAATAAAAAGTTACTTCAAAAAACCACTTTAGCTAGTTCACAGGAAAACAGTTCTTCTTCGGCTGATAGGGTATCAATGTATACATCAGTTTAGTTCAAATGATAAAATAAGGAACCGACATTATCCGAATCAAGAAATGTACACCACCCAATTAGAGGAGAAAATGGAAACAGCAAAGAAGTTCACAGCAGCATCAGCACTAAATAAGAACAGGAGAGGGGACTCACCTCACCTGACCTCGACTTCTTCTTCTCCTCCTTATTCTTCTTGAGGAGGGAGGAAGAACTGATTAATCATCAAGATCCTTTTTGGGCCCTGGAACATGTCAACCAACAGGAACAGATCAAAAAAAAAAAAATCCTACTTTGGGCCCCCTGGAAGGGATCGAAACTCATAATAAACAAACCCTAGAAGAAGGAAGGAAGGAAGGAAGGAAGGGATGGGGAAGGGGAAGGGGACCGTGGAGTTCGGGGGGGCGGGAGTCCTTGCCCCAGCCGATGCCGCGGGTGGCGTCGAGGTACTGGTGGGCGAGGTGGCGGCACTTCTGGATGTGGTTGACGCCCTCGATGCGGTAGCACCAGCGGAGGCGGTCGCGGAGGATCTTGGCCGTCTCGATCTGGATCCACTTCTCCCGCACCAGGTGCTCCCGCATCTCCAGCATCGCCACCGGGTCCCCGTACGGGTTCGCCGGGTCGAACCCGTCCGGCGCCTGCTCGTCGAACTCCACCTTCGCCTTCCGCACCATGATCGACACGCCCACACACACACACACAGCTCTCTCTCTCTCTGACCCACTCTCTCCCCTCCCCCGTCGATACTTATTCGTGCTTCAAGATTCGTGCGTGATTTTGCCCGTATTTTGGTATTTTAGAACTTTTATCGCCCAGCCCTTCCAAGAGAAGCCCAATGTGCTGCGTCAAAATTGAGGCCCATAAAGGACCGGCCCAAAATTTCCTCCTAGATTTCCAATATGGCACTAATTTTTGTAATGCTGCAATACCGAGCAGATTAAATACCGAATAAATCAAACGCGGTAATCCTCGCAGAATTGCATGTAATTCTGTCAGGATAACCCGAACCAAGCGCCCCCTAATTACCTGAATTACTATTGTCGATATAAAAAAAATTTAAAAAATAAATTCCTTTCTTGAAATATTTTTTTTATACATTTAGGAAAAATTAAAATATATTTTTTTTATACTATTTTTGGATTAAAAAATAAAAATTCAACCTGCATAAATTTTTATTTTTAATCCAAAAATAAAAATTTAATTCGCACAATTAAATTATATAATTCCTCCTACATTTAATTCGCACAATTATTTTACTGAAGATTATAAAGATTGTAAAATTTTATAATAGACCAATCCTGCGAAGATTATGAGTTTTGCTACCTCAACCAACTTAAAGATTCGAAACATCAGACAATCACACTTTGTATGGAGCCAAATTTAAAAATAAAACTAGCAGAAACACAAGAAAAAAGCAAATCACGAGTAAATGAGTCCTTAGACTTCAGCATAAGTTAAAACATAAGCTTATACGACCTCCTCCTACATACTACAAGTTCCATCATAAGTTATAACACAAGCATAGTAGAACATCACTGGAATAGCGGAAGCCTCCAAATTCCTGCAAGACTAAAATCTACTCGACAGCAACAGCATCTACTCAGCAGCAACGGCACCATTAGGTCCAATATTTTCGAGCCGCTGCCTGCATAGCGGACAGAGTTTCTTCTGGATCTCTTGCCCGCCTGTAGCACCTACCTCTGATGGAAACCGTGCCGATTTGCCAACCTGGTGGACAAAAAGTTAGATATTGAAATTCTGAACTGTTGAGAGAAAGAAAATGGATCCGCTTGCTCACCTCAGTTGCCCTTCTTCTCCCTCCCGTCCCGCAACAATTTCCAACCAACTCCTGAAGTGTCATGTCGAAAAACAGGTTTAGCCCTACCCGGCAATGTGGTCCCTTAACCATTCTCTGCTCTGCACGGACCTTGTTTATGATGTCAATATTTTTGCAAAAAATTGCAAATCGCCGCTCCTTCTCCGCAGCATCCGCATACGTGCGTTTATACTTTCTGATCCATAGCTCAAACCTCCCACGCCTCGCCACTTCCGTCGCCCAAGAAATGGCCTTGCCGGTGAGCCCATTGGCAAAGGTATTCATACTGCTTGTGAGATGGAAAATAATTGTTTGTTTCAGTAGATTGAAAATAGAGACTCCAGGAGAAAAAAAGAAATCCAATAGACACGTAATATAAGAAAATTAATAGAATTTGAATGAAAAGTACTCGGGCAGAATTCATTTAAAAATGTAATCTTTTATTTCTAAAAAAACTTGTTGAGAAATCCTCCAAAATCTTTCAGAATTATTTACTTAAAATTGCATTAAATAGAAGAGCCAAACAATAGGTAAACAAGATCTGCAATCTTTATAATTCTAGAATTTGCAGCGGCCAGATAGGACGTAAAGAGATAAAGAAGATAAAGTCGAACATAATAACCCTAAATTGGAAAACATGATTCAACACATCTGACTTGCATCAGGTGTACAACAAAAGCAGATGCATAAAAATTAGATCAGAAAATGAATCCAGTCAGAAACATGTCAAAATCAAAGTTGAGAAACACGTAAATTTTTTTCGACAAAAGATAACTATCACAGACCGAAAAATGACAGAATCCTATGTCCAATGTACTATGTATACAAATGCCATAGAAAACATAGATCAGATCAAGCGTACGACTCCAAAATGCTAGGTCAAAACAAAAAAAGGACAAACATAAGACTGTTTGGAGCGAGAAGAAAACAGATCGCACGATATTGTGAATGCATAGAAAAAAAAAATTAAATGTAAACTCTGATTTGTGTTAGCAAATCGGTTTAGTAGACCAAGTAGCGAACGAAAAGATATGGGAGTCTAACATCATGCATTCTATTTAAAGAGTTAAAAAAAATATAAAACTTGATCAAATAACCAATATAATAATATAGAATTAATTACATCTTAAAAGATAAGCCCGAAGCACTTATGGTTCTAAAAGCACAACAAGAGCCAATATCAAAGCCATCGGAGAGAATGCTTGTTTTTTTTTTTTTTGAGAGAGAAAGGTAGCACGTTATCCGCTTCGTTTATTTTAAAAATAAATTTAGCTAGAAATGTAAATCAACTAGGATTCGAACTCGGGACCTCGGATACCAACCACCAAGTCCTTTACCACTTGCGCTAGGGACGGTCGGTGAGAATGCTTTGTTAGTTGGATCACAAACTCAGATAGATGGTAATATTAGAAAATAAACTACAAATCCGTCCTTCGTAAGAGGAGCAAATCAAAATAATTGATGCTTCGTTTGGATGGAGAGATTTAACAAAAAAATGAAAAGAAATTGAGTAATCCAGTTCCAAAAACTCTTTAAGTGAAGGGATTCATTCGAATACCTTAATAAGAGAGAGAGAGAGGACCTCACGAGGCGAAGAGGGGCAATTGGAGGGGAGCAACGAAGCAATCGGGATTTAATGAGAAGAAAAGGCTAAATTACACTTTTCGTCCTCAAACTATTGTGCATAATATTTTGATCCTCAAATTTTAATTCGTCATAATTTTTAGCAGGAACTTCCCAAATAATTAAAGTTTAGTAGCATAACTTTTCCCAAGAAATATAGTTGAGTAGCATAGCTCAATTTAATTGATTAACGAGTAATGCATTTCACTTATGTATAAGTTATGTCACATATTAATTATTATTGTATCATCAATTATAAAAAATATCATATTACTTTTGTATCAGCACAATATAAGCATGATTTAAAAAATTTAGCACTAATTTCATCAGTACCCATAGATACTCATAAAAAATTGTCAATATCAAAAATACCCTTCAAATTTAGTAAAATTATTAAAATTACCCATAGTACTCATATTCTATTAAAAATATAGGCTAAATTATAGAAAATCCTCCTGTAAATATCCGTTTTTTTACTTTTTCACCATAACTTTCAAAAACCTATATTTTACCCCCTCAATATTTCAAATTGTTGTATTTAGCTCCCCTCTGCTAGGGTTCCATCACTATTCCGTCTATTTCTTATAATTTGTACCGAAAATACTCTTCAAAATGATAGAAATATATTAAAAAATTATTTTTTTTTATAAAAAAAGTAATGATAATTTGGGGTCCTCTCCATTAACACTGTACTCCCCTGAAAACATTTCTGAAACTTTAGGGGGCCAAAATATAGGTTTTAAAAATCAAGGAGAGAAAATAAAAAAGCGCGTATTTATAGGATTTTTTTTTATAATTTAGCCAAAAATATAACTTAAATAGCCATTTTACCGCTCCCACACTTACAACTATTGTAATACATAATTTATGATTAAGATAGTATGCACTTATTATAAATATTTTTCTACTTTAATTTAATTATTTTAATATGTTTTTGTTTTGGTTAATTTAGTATGCATTTATTTTATTTTTTTAATTAGCATATATTCGTTTTATTTGTTTAATTATGAATGGACGATTTATATTTATTTTTTTTAATTTAGTATACTTTTTTATTTCAAATTTTATACATAGCTACGCTCAAAATTATATTAAATTTAATAATTAATTAGTAATCAACTGTTAATTACTCTAGGTTTTTTTTACATAAAATTAATTAATTAAAGTTATCAAATTAGATAAAATTGCTAATGAATTTGATAAAGTTTCTTTTTTTTAGACTAAAATTACTTAGTTCTATTTTAAAAAAACAAAAGCTAGCATGGTCCTTTATGGTCTAGTGGAAAAGACAAACTCTTTTTCTGAAAAATGAAAAAGATAAACTCTATTTACAATTAAATATGATTTGATATTATACTATTTATAATACAAAATAAATTGTGTTACAATATTAAATAACTTATGTATAAATCATATATACTATGCATTACAAAATCTAATTATGCATGCATAAATAGTTCTAATAATTAATGTAAGAGAATGGGCTGTTGTTTGATCTGAAATAAATTTATATATGAAATGCATTATTTTTTATATACAAGATTTTAACTTAATAAAATATTTTGAAGTATTAAAATCTTAATTTTGACATATCTCTTAAGCAAATTTAGAGGTTTTTATTTCATATACTCATATGCCAGGTGCAAGCACTAATTTCCTAGAGAGTTTGGAAAAGTAGAGAAAGGAGAAACTATGCTTGTACTTAGAGGTTATTTGGTTTCACGCTATTTTAATTGCACTACAATTGCAAATGCATGACTCGATTTCTGTGTTTAGTTTGATGGAGTTGAGGGGAGCTATGAAGTTAGATCGTATTGTAACATTACTTTAGTTTCTATTTTCTGTTAGTTAGCGGAGCACTAAATCGTTTCGTGATATGAGTCTAATAAAATTTGATGAATGATTTTCTTTAACATTGCTAATAGTTTTCATTTTTGACATGTTTTAGTCGTTTTCAAGTTTAAATTTTCTACTTCTTTTAAATATTAAATATTATGCTTCTTGTATAACTTCTCATTATCATGCAGCACCTTCTAACTAGAATTAAGGTAAAAGAAAAAAAATATTGCTACAAATCAATTGAAAACATAAGGAGGAGGTGAGTTATTTTGTATCAGATCAAACGGGAGGGTTTAATTGTAAAATTTGGAAATCAATCACAAGGAAGCGAAATAATAAGTTGGGCCGGTTTCTAAAACTTCATAACGTTGGGCTTGTCAAAAATAATAAGTTGAATTGGGCCCAAATAGGAGAGAGTGGGCCCCACAAGGTGGTTCCCACTCTCATCATGTCATTTTGTCCGTTATTGACCCAACACGTCACTAAAACGCCAATTGGACATAATCAATCTATCCGTCAACGCTATCCTTTTGGGGCCCACTAATCCTACGATCCTGATGTCACCATCAGTCCCCTCTACTTGAATCATAACCGTCCATCAACCGGCTATTCATCAAAATCCGAAGCAAAAACAACCCCCAATTATTATTATTATTATTATTATAGAACATTAATTTTGGACTTATAGTCAAATAGATTTGAAATAGTACTAAATTCATTTATAATTTTGCAACAAATTTAACTAGTTTAGGTAAAAAAACAAAACTTTATTTGAAGTATGACTAGTTTAAATTGATTATACAATTTTTTAGAATTAATTTTACTATTTAATATCTTAGTCTGTTTGATTTGAGTTAACCAATGGTACTTTGAGTTCAAAGTTTAAGACAATTACTAATTTTAACAAATTTATAGTACAAAAATTTCACGAAGTATACTAAATAAATTCTACAAAAATAAAAATCACATTTAAATTTGATAGTTAAAGTATCATTTACTGATTTAAATTAAATAAATTAAAAGATTGGTAGTACAATCTAAATGTTGAAATATCAGATAGTCATAGCTCAGATAAGTTACGTATATTTTTATTCTAATTTTACTTTGTTGTAACAAATAAAACCATAATAATTAATAGATAATCGGTAATAGAATCATTAAATTGTATGATATGTTTATTATTAGGTAAAATAGTGAAAATAAAAAAATATCCAAAATAAAAAAAATCAATAAAAGATTACGTTATGGTACTTATGGACTTGCTTGGCAATATCTGAAAAGTAGAGCGGTCGCAACGCATATTTTTCACTAAATGCGAAGGAAAGGTGGAAAAGAGATTTTGGGTGGGGGTTTGACTTTGGTGGGAGGGGTTCGGCGGGTTCGGTCACCTCTTCTTCTCCCCGCCTCGCCGACCGACACGTGGCGGTCGCTCGGGAGGCGAATTCTCTGGCGGGGGATCGGTTTCTGTCCCCTCGCGCAGTTAAAGTCCCGCATTTACACCGTACGGTAAAACCCAGTAATTAATTACCCCAGTAATGGCGCGTTGAGGAGAGAGAAAGCGAAAGAGAGAGAGGAAGCCTCCAAGAAATAGAGTTAGAGAGAGAGAGAGAGAGAAATAGAACGCTATTCTCTCTCTTCTAGTCCAGGAGACTACTTGTGTCTTCTTGAGTTGAGTGTGAGAGATCAGAAGCGATTGCAAAGAAGGAGAAGAAGAAGAGCGAGTTCTCTTCCTCTCCCATATTTTCTCACAATACTATACTACCAACCCACACACCCACAGTGGTACGCTATTATTTTCCCACGATTTTTTGAACTTTTGTATTTCTTTGTTTCTTCTGATGATTTGCTCATCTGATTTTTTAGTACACGGTAAAAATGTATGGGGATTGCCAAGTGATGTCGTCGATGGTGGGAGGAGGCGGGGGGAACGTGGTGTCCCCCGACTCCCTCTTCTCCTCGCCGATCCGAAACCCTAGCTTGGGTTTTATGACCAATATGCCCTTCCACGCCTTCTCCGCTGCTCTAGTACCTGTGAGTACGCGATCCCTCCGTATCTCTCCCTATCCTCTCCCCTTCCTATTTTTAGTAAGCGTTTTCCTTTTTCTCGGGACTAAAATCTTAAGCGCGAGATGTGATGGTACCCGTCTGTGTGTGTGTGTGTGTTTTTTTTTTTTTGGGGGGGGGCGAAGAAGGAGGAGGGGGTGATGGTGATGGGGAGGGGCGGAGCGGCGAAGGAGGAGGAGGTCGAGAGCGGCGGCTCCGGTAGCGGACACTTGGACGGCCTGGGATCGGGCAGCGGACACGTGGACGGCCTCAGTTGCGGGGAGGAGCACGATAACGAGCACCAGAAACTGCTGCAGCAGCAGCAGCAAACGCCGTCGGGGAGTGCGAAGAAGAAGCGCTACCACCGCCACACCGCTCACCAGATTCAAGAAATGGAAACGTGAGATTATCACACTCCTGTTCCATACTATTAATTTTTTTTAAAAGAAAAAAAAAATTGTTATATTTGTATTTAACAAAAATAAGTATATTCGAGTTTGAGAGGTATTTTTTTAACAATAATAATAATTTTGTTAATAAAATAATTAATCAGGTTGTTTAAGGAATGTCCGCACCCGGACGACAAGCAGCGGCTGAAGCTGAGCCAGGAACTCGGCCTGAAACCCCGCCAAGTCAAATTCTGGTTCCAGAACCGCCGCACCCAGATGAAGGTGCGCACGTTAGCCCTCCCTCTCCTACCTTCTCTACCATGCACACTCCCATTGTATCAACCAAAAAATAAAAAAATTCAAAAAAAAAAGAAGGTAAAAATATTTTGATGCTGGTATGGTGTGTTGTTGGACGGAATAGGCGCAACAAGATCGGGCGGACAACGTGGTACTGCGGGCGGAGAATGAGAGCTTGAAGAACGAGAATTTTCGCTTGCAGGCCGCCATCCGCAACGTCGTCTGCCCCAACTGCGGCGGCCCCGCCGTCCTCGGCGAGATGTCCTTCGACGAGCAGCACCTCCGCATCGAGAACGCCCGCCTCAAAGACGAGGTACGTGCCTGCTGCTTATGCCCCACCTCTAAAAGACTAAAATCCTATGCGATCATCAAAACTACGTGCTTAGACGAATTATGGCTATAATGCAGCTCGAACGCCTCACGTGCATCGCATCCCGCTACAGCGGCAGCGGCGGTCGACCGATGCAGCCGCTCGGAGCGGCCGCGCCGATAATGATGCCGTCGCTTGACCTCGACATGGGTATATACTCGAGGCACTTCAGCGAGCCCGCATTGGCAAATTGCACTGATATGATTCCGGACGGCCACCAACCGTTTGCCGGAATGCCGATTATGGATCAAGACAAACCGCTTGTGCTTGACCTCGCGATGACGGCTGCGGACCAGCTTACCAGAATGTGCCACGCCAATGGGCCGTTATGGGTCCGTAACACCGCCGACGGTACGGAAGTTCTTGATCTCGATGAGCACGGTAGAATGTTCCCGTGGCCGATCAACTCGAAGGAGCAGCACGTGGAGTTCCGGACGGAGGCAACGAGGGACAGTGCGTTGGTCATCATGAACAGCATCACTTTGGTCGACGCCTTCTTGGATGCTGTGAGTAGCTGGCGCTTTTTAGTTACTAGCTAGTGTTCTACTAAATGGGTGGTAATTCTTATAGATGATCGATAATTAACACATTCTACAATGTTTGTAGAACAAATGGATGGAGCTGTTCCCTTCAATTGTTCTGAAAGCAAGAACTGTACAGATTATAGCACCTGGGATCTCCGGTCATTGCAATGGCTCGCTTCATCTGGTAACTTTTTTTTCTAGCCATTCTAGTTGATATATATGTTGGTACTGTTATGAATTTCATTGTTCTTAATACTTGGATATATCTATCCGTGTACAGATGCATGCTGAGCTTCAATACCTATCCCCTTTGGTGCCTGTGCGTGAGGTCCAGTTCTTCCGATATTGCCAGCAGAACTCGGGGGAGGGGACATGGACGATCGTTGATTTTCCCATCGACGGGTTCCAAGATGCAGGCCTTCAAGTGTCGCTTGCTCGGTGCAGGAGGCGGCCGTCTGGCTGTGTAATTCAAGACATGCCAAATGGGTACTCAAGAGTATGTCTTTCAGCCCACATGCACAAGTATCACGTTTCTGTTCTTAGTTTCTTTTGCGGGGATCACTGTAGTGGTCATACATTGATCTGTTTATGTGCTGAATAAATGTGCTGCAGTTTGTTTAGTTCCTCGAGCTAAATTTGGTTACGGATAGCATTGACATAATTTTGGCTTCTTAGGTGTAATCATAGAAGCGTCGCAAGAACTGTTGTCTTTAATTCGAGAGCACAACCTAGGCTGTGTCAACGCTAAAACGTCTGAGATACTGTTACTTTTAGTTTTGAGCATACTATGCTTACCATCAGTTTATACCAAGATATTATTATGCATATTAAAAGCGAGAAAAATCTTGGTAATTAATATGTAAATATAGAAATCCTTGTCCGAGATATGATAATCATTACTTGTTTTCTTCGACGCAACTTATTATTTTACATCAAACTAATCTTCACAATGCATGCATTTGATATTCAATTTTGAATTAATGTATATTCCACTTATGTAATGATGTTTCTTCTGTTTAAGACATAAAACTATGCCACGCCTTAAATCATATCATCATCTAATTCATGCAAGCTATTAATTCGTAGAAAAAAGTCGGTAAAGTTCGAAAGTTCGAAAGTATTTAACTTGACTCTACTTCCAGCTTAGTATACTCTTTATTATGTAGGTTATCTGGGTAGAACACATAGAGGTAGAGGACAGGCCAGTGCATCAGGTATTCGCTCAGTTTGTAAACAGCGGGATGGCTTTTGGTGCAACACGGTGGGCCTCAATCTTACAACGACAATGTGAAAGGATTGCGAGCCTCATGGCTAGAAATATATCTGATCTCGGAGGTCCCTATTCTTTAACCCTACTCTAAAAGCAAATAAAAAATTCATATATTTTGAATTACATTTGAATTAAGAATGATATTGTTGTACAAGTGCTCATCTATAATTTGGTTTCATTCAGTGATTCCCTCGCCAGAGGCAAGGAAGAACATGATGAAATTGTCGCAAAGAATGATAAGAACCTTTTGTGCTAACATTAGCGCCTCAGGAATGCAATCTTGGACGGCACTCTCTGATTCTTCTGAGGACACAGTTAGGGTAACTACTAGGAAGAACACAGAGCCAGGCCAGCCGAATGGTGTCATTTTAACTGCAGCTTCATCCACATGGCTTCCATTTTCACACCAACAAGTATTTGATCTTCTTACTGATGAGCAACGGCGATGTCAGGTACTTAAGATGGCGCACTCTACTTTAAAAAAAAAGAAAAAAAGAAGCTTCTCTTACTTTCTTCATTTATAGCAATAAGAATAATATGAGTATAATATATACATTTAACTTTCAGCTTGACGTTCTCTCTAGCGGAAACTCACTTCATGAGGTTGCTCATATTGCAAATGGTTCTCACCCGAGGAATTGTGTCTCTCTTTTGCGCATTAATGTGAGTATACATTCCTTACCTTATAAATGTTGTTTTTTCTTCATTCAGAATGTGCATCTTATATAAGAAGGATTGAGCTAAGAAAATGCATGGATGGGAGTATGATTATCATTCCCATTAGCTGGTTCTAATTTTTTTTAACGTTTGCAGCCTTGATAATTTTTGGAGTGTATTGAGGCAGTAAATATTGAAAAATTAGAGAAATCCAAGCTTAGAGAACAAGTATTAAGACTGTGAATATTCAAAGCCATGATAATTAAAATAATACGAAAGGCAATATCCTAAGTAAATTTTGGTTAATTTATATTAGTAAATATAATGAGTATGGGAATATCATAAACCCACATAGAGATTGTATGAATTCACGAATTTCGAATTAAAAACGGAATGAGAACCCCAATAAGATATGTTATGCCACTCCCTCCATTTCTTTTTTCCTGAAAAATAAAAAAAGAAAATACATATATTACTCTGAATGAGTCTCTTTCTGATGTTGAGGAAGGAAAATGGCCATCATTCTGTCAACGTAGCCCTTTTTTTATTAAAAAAAAAATGCTACAGTACTTGCTATAAAGCTTGTTTTGTTTGTGCTATGTTGTTTCACCAATAAATATATTTTTTTAAAATTTGTATATATCAGCATGTTATTTTGGATAGAACATATCTATTATCAAACTTCTACTGATTTAACTTTACCATTGGCGTAGAAAAAGGTTCTTTACCGCATTTACTGTGCTTCTAGCTATTTAGTCATGTTCACAGTTCACCCTGCTATAATATTTAATGGAGATGGGGAGAACTATGTCCATGGTATTCAAGCAGTGGAACTAAAGTTTGAAATGGCACAGCTATGGAGACATTTATTATTGCCCGAAAGATATAAGACAAGAAGCTCTGGCAACTTGAGCTGTCAAAGGGTTTCCTCATTCAATGAGCGTTTGAATAGCCATCAAGTGTGGCACACATACCTTCCTGTCAACTTTGGGTTGCCACCAATCCAACCTGGCTTTCTCACTTCCTTTGAGTTGTCCAACATAATTCCATATTATATATATATATATATATATATATATATATATATATATATAGGCTAGGGCTACTATATTTTTATGAGTATAGACCCTTTTATACTCATAAGTTTTCGACCGTTGGATGAAAGGATGTACGGTTAGGATGATAGTGGTCCCTATATATATATAATATAGAGAGAGAGATAAAAAGAGTAGAAAGATCGCCTCCTTTTTTTTCTTTGTTTACCCGATATCTGACGGTAAAAAAATAGGTCGTCATGTCCCATGATGCAGTGATCGAACTGTATCACAACGTACGTCCTACCAATCCAATGAAAAACCAAAGCAAAAGCTTCTCTCTCTCTCAGAGATAATAATACATATTTATTTGTACTGCATATATGTGTATTCTTTCATTTATATCCTTCATCCTTCATTTCATACTGCAAGGAGAATTACCATATCTTTTTTTATTTTCCTTAGGCTAGAATAGGAGACAAAGATTAAAAAAAAAAAATTGAGAGAGAGAGTATTAACTTAGCTAATAACTATCATGCATATTCCATTAGTTTGATGATGTATACTCTTTGTTACATATAGTAAATTAATGTCTGTGCCAAGTCCAATTCTTATAAACGATGCATGCATGCATGGGCACGTGGAATGCATGCAGGCGTCAAGCAACTCGTCGCAGAACGTGGAGCTCCTGCTGCAAGAGAGCAACACCCACCCCTCCGGCGGCAGCCTCGTGGTGTACGCCACCGTCGACGTCGGCGCCGTCCAGGTCGCGATGAGCGGCGATGACCCCTCCTACATCCCCCTCCTCCCCATGGGCTTCGTCCTCTCCCCGTCTCCACCGCCGCCATCGCCAGCCTCCTCCGCCACCCCCGAACGTGATGGCAGCAGTGCCGCCGCTGTTGCTGCTGTTGCCCCGGGATGCCTCCTAACTATCGGCATGCAGGTGCTGGCGAGCGCAGTCCCATCGGCGAAACTGAACCTCTCGAGCGTGACGGCCGTCAACCACCACCTCTGCAACGCAGTCCGCCAGATCAGCGCTGCCCTCGGCGGGCCGCCTCAGCCAGAGCCGGCCGGGACGGCGCCGCCGCCTGACCAGTGAGGGGGAGCAGAAAGGTGGTGGAGTTAACTGCTGCAACTACCTGGTGCAATCCATCTATACCGATATTACCAAAATGCCCCCCCCCCCACCTCTCTGCTTTTCACATATATATATATATATATATATATATATATATATATATATATATATATATATATATATATATTGTTAGAGTATTTAGTAATTAAAGTCTCTAGATTATTTTTGTACAGGAGCAAGGGAGAATTTGACAGGGGGAACCATGCAGAGCCACAAAATGACCGAAATACCCTTGTCGAGTCAAGGGCATTTTGGTTATCTTATATTTGTATACGCGTGTAAAGTCCATGGGCTTTGTCAAGTTTTCACTTGCTCCGAGCATTACTCTCTATTTGCAATCCGTAGTCAAATTTCTGAAGGGCATTTTGGTCATATTGGTGTGGTATTGATGGGATCCGGGCAATCTCCACCTACCCACTGCCATCAAAATAGGCTTCCCAATGAATTAAACATTGTGAAGGCCGGGTATCTAGTCTAGTAATTAATCTATGTAATAAGAAGAGCAATGAATTAATTAATTGTGTTGTGTAGTGGTTGGGGGAATGTTGTGAAATTAGGGTTTGTTGGAGGAGGGGAGTCAAGAGCGCACCAGGTGTGACCCTGAATGCTCTCTCCTCCTTTTTAAGGCCCAAATTTGAACCAAAATGGCTTCTGGGCCTAAAAAAAAAAGTGGAGGAGGGGAGGAAAAAGAAGGGTGTTGGTTCGGGTATTGACTTCCTTCTTGCGTTTTAAACATGTTGTCGGTCTCTTTTGTTGTTTTGCATAATTTTATTAGCTTAAATTGTTGGTTTTGTGTATGTATAACTCTTCGTTTTAGCTTGGTCTCCTTTTGGGAGTGCGTGCGCGCCTTTTTGTTCGCAGCAGGGTTGGTTGGATGGAGTTAATGCTTTTTTATGACCATATTTATGACTTTGAGCTAGCTTTTAATGTCTCTACTTCTCCTTTTTAGGTTCTTTTCTACTTTCATGCAGGGGGTGTGGAATCGGCCGAGTCATGTCATGTAATTGATGGCTTGGGTCCTTGGAAGTACCAACTCCACTGTTGTCATTTTCCGAATCCTCAAGTGTCTTAAAATTTCTTCTTGACAGTGTGCTAGGCGAATGTGAATGGGATTTTCCCGAAAACTGAATTTTTCAAAACCTAAGTTAGTTATAACATTGTCCGGTGACTCCAGGTAGAATATGGAACTCGTGAATTTTACGAAGCTATTTGGAATGATAAATATCTAATCAAAGACTATGATAAATATAAGCTGAAGTTATGTAACAAGATTTTTTTTTTTTTTTGTATTTTCATATAGTATGAAAAATTTTGTTTGAATGTTATTATTTCTGCTCGAATATTATTACTGCAATAGTTTTCTCGTCAAAATGAAGGTCAAATCCCTCCCCTTGATTCTTTCATCACAATTAGGGCTGGCTGTATAATATAGAGAGATTAAGGAACCCTCCCTCCCATGCTTAGGCTATCTGATCCACCGTTTATCATTAGTGCTCTGAAAATCTTAAATCATCGTGAGTGGTGAATTAGACCAGTGCTGCTAAGTTAGGGTCAGAGTCCCATCTGGTCCCTCTCTATATTTTGGGCCAGGTTGGGCCTGATCTGATGCACTGTTCATTGTCTTACAGAACAAGCTGCCCAAAACCATGCTCGTAATACGATGGGTCGTCCGATGGGCCCAGCACATTTGTAGTTTTTAGGTGCCACTCGGGCTTTTGGATATCGGATGGCAACAATCTTGTCCTAGATGGGCCGCCGATTTGCCCAACAGCCCAGTTGTAGACGGCCTACTAAACGGATGGCTCGCCCAAAACATAAGCGAACGCTGTTAAAATCAAAGGATAATTTGGTTTCTAGAGGCTCTTTTACCCACAGTATGATTTCGCAATACATAAATTTTTCATCTTCTTTATTTCAGTAACTTCGTTAACGATCTTATGTTGTTGCTTAATTTCCTGAACCTGTTAGGATAATAATATATATTAGGGAGCCTAGCATAAATGTTTTGACAGAAAGATCTTAAGTTGCTATGTTGAACTGGTCATATACTGATGCTGAAAACGGTAAAAGCAAGCTCACGGAAATTGGAAAACCAACTTGGAAAGAAGACACTATTATATCACTGTTCATTATCCGGACATTAAAATATACGCCCTGATAAACTAAGCAAAGCTGCAGAACACTTTTACAATTTTTACTTGCATTTCTGTATCAAATGATAAATTAAAGTTTTTATTTACCGAAGTTTGCGGATTCTAACCTGCAACAATTCCAATCCAGTTTCACCACCCTAATAATTGAATTATGCACAGCTGATCAAAGGAAGATATAGAAATGATGGGCGGGCAGTTTCAGAAGACCGGGCAGCCATCCACGATGACCCCTTTGGCCGTGGGACATGTCGCGAGGTCGCAGTGCTCGCCGGCGGTCCCCCACCAGTTGAGGCTCTTGTTCTCCATCGTCACCGCAAAGTAGAGCAGCACCCCCATCATCGCCACCCCCGCGTCCAGCCCTGCGGACAGCACGTAGTTGTACCTCTGCCACCACTTCTTCCGGTACCTGTACACGAAGAAGTTGAACACCGTCCCGACCGCCGCCCACGACGTGTAGTTTATTGCGGTAGCCGGCGGCATATTGGCAGTTGCACCGAGAAGCACGGGGAGGTTTATTAGGGGGATCCAGGATTGCTTGGGGAAGAGCCTGTGGAAGACCCAGACTACGACCGGACCGACGGCACCGCCGAGGAAGAACCAGTTGAGCGCGCCGTAATTGCCCCGCGGGCCGAAGATGCGGCGCGGGCCCACCAGACCCCAGATGACGGAAGCGTCGAAGAAGACGCGGTCGCTGGGGCACGTCCACGGGCTGTTGGGCGGGAGGAGGTCCTTCTGGCAGATGTCGGTGATTGAGCCCAGGAGCCACCATGCTACGCCTATGTTGATTGTACCGGCGACCACCGTGCCGACGGCCTGAATTAAGCGGCAGCGAGAGTTTAGCCATTTCACCACGCAAATCAAAGTTAGAATCACAAACGACGCTCTTCAGTAACATGCATATGTGCACGTAGGCCAGCAGAATCAGTGATATATATTTGCAACATGCAAGAATCTACTTGAAAACAGACAATCAATATAGTAAAATTTAATGGTTAAATTGTACCGCATTTTAAGTTGACCGATCGAGTAGGATGATTCGAGGATACTACCTGAACTAGGAACATGGATCTGGGTGGGATCTTCATGTAATGGCCGAGCTTGAAATCGGAAAGGAAGGCGACGGCCTGCGCCATGCTCATGTAACCGTAGACCTTGAAGCACACGTTGGCGATCGGCTTTCCCGGCAGGATCAGACCCATGCAGTATTCTGTGATAATATTCAGCCCCGGAGTCTTTGTTTTTCTCATTCAGAAAAAGAAAGAAAACCAAATCAGGATGATTATCATGTACCAGATAAATAAATATATATTTCTGTAGAGATTGAAGTATGAAATGAAATAAATTATTCGTACCTGGTTGGTAGTTGCAGTGATGATGCTGATGGGGAGAGTGAACACAAAGGCCATAGCGCAAGCAAAGAGGAGGCCCCACCATGGAAGTTGAATTTGGTCCTTCAGCACAGTGCATAGAATCAGGGAGATCGCAACTGTCACCACCAGCAGTAAATAGAACCACCAGCTGGGTATGTCTTCATACTTCCTCATTAACCTAGTGTGGATGTCCACTTTTTCTTTATTATACGAAGCTCGGTACCGATCGTATATTTCTCTGGAAAAGTTTCGCTTTAGATTGTGAATGACATAACATAACTTACTCGAATCTCTAAGTAAAAGAGTTCTTGCTGAAGGATAAGAGGATTACATCTTTGGGCCGAATGATTCGGCAATTGCACTTTGTGACAATTGTATGTTTCTCTAAGAAAATTGGTATTTTTTGGGACCTAAATCTCAGAGTTTAACTAAAATGGCTCTGGCAATCGAAATGGTACTAGTTTGCGGGGATTTTACATTGCTCTATTCTACATGAAGCATAGCTTCCAATAATACTGGAAATTTATGTTTTCGGTGTGCATGCATAGAGACTGAGCGGCAATTTGGCAGAGTAACATGAGATAGATACAGTCACATAAAACCAGAGCATATAGTAGTAGGTTATTACCTTCCATAGAACAAAGCAACATGAGTTATTGTAGCAGCAATGGTCGCGAATCCGAGGCCGTAGGTTATCGCAAAGAACATACTCAGGTTTATCCTCCCCTGCTTACCGTACGCAGTCATATCGATCTCAAACTTGTCGTTGACAATGGCATTGATATCATACGGCTGGCCAGCAGCCGTGAACAAATCCGAGGAGAAAATTGGGAAAGTCTTTGCATTGTAGAGGTTGAACCCCCAGTATGCCACCGGCATGACTACGTAGAGGATCAAGAGATAGCCGACGAAGATATTGACGATGGCGAAGAAGGGGGTGATTAATGGGCTGAAGAGGTAGGAGGCGACGGTGCTCCAGTCGAGGGTGAACGCACCGATGCCGAGCCCGTTCATGCCGGAGCCAAGCTGTTGCACTGTTACGGACTTGGGCCAGGCCCAGCAGACCCACGAGATGCTCGTAATGGTTGGGAAGAGGTAGCCCGGAACGACGTACCACGAGAAGCTGCAGATCAGAACGATGACGAAGAATTTGGCCCGAGACATGCGCCGGTCTTCTTTCTCATGTAAAGCCCTGCAGGTGAAGTGATCATCGTTATCCATAACATAATTTGTGCGTTGAGCGAATTGTTTGCATATTTCTTCTTTGTATCATTTTTACTGTTTGGTATTCACCTAGTTGGTAACTTTATGAATAATTGAAAAAGAATGAAAATCTTAGAGAAAAAAAAGAGAAACAAAGTCAAAAGGTGCAATCCAGAAAGTGACAGGGAATGTTAAGTATGGACATTTATACGTATCAAAATCCTCTCCTTATAATCGCCATATAAGAATCTTCAATCGATTCGAGCGGTCCACAATTCCGACGAATGGACACATCAAGGACGAGAGAAAAAATGCAATTTATTTTGCACCATTGACTCTCGAAATGCTTAATTAATTTTATGTATTAATTTCAATTATGTTTAGCTTTGTGAGGCCGCAATGCGTGTGCTAGTCCTTATCCCTCCGAAGACTTTTAACAAATCATGACAAAGGAAGAAGCTATTGCGGATGCAGATTTATGTATTGATGGCTACCTTTATTCCAAGTTTGAAAGGTCCATGTAGTGCGTAGATTCTATAGAAAAGCCACAATTAGGTGGCCCTTCTGAAGCATTAATTACTTTCACACGTACCATCCCCACGAGTTCTCGAGACTCATATTACAGATTTTCGTAACGCAGTTACACATGAATGCAAGTTAAATCAAACAACAGTAAGGGGTACAGCTTATGCATCTTAGTCAGGGAGTAAATATGAACTATACTCTTTTAAGCAGAGGGACTAACAATTGCGATAGCCAAAAAAATGAAGAGAGTGCAAGGACAAAAATTTGGTGGGTACCAATTAGTTTGGGCATGGTGCTCGATGGGTGCCGTGTGGTACATCTCACAACACCCATCCCCTCCCCCTTGCTACTCTCTCTCTCTCTCAAACGCACAGTCCCCTCTTTTTTTTTTTTTTTTTGGTGGGATGGGCGCCGTTGGATGTGCCACACGGCGCCCATCCGCACCATCCCCAAACTAATAGTTTGGGGATGGTGCCTATCAAATTTTTGTCCAGAGCGCAATGCTTTAAAAAAGTTGCACGACAGCTAAACAAAAAGTTTTTCCTTCTACGTTATAAAGATAGGAAGAGAAATCCTTTACATAAACTCGAAAAATACACAGCAACAAATCTGAGTTCAATAAACCAAACGTACAGCTATCGTCACGTTGCTCAACAAGCCTGTGTTGATGATTTGTTTGCGGTGACAAAAATCTATACACGTGTTTTGGTTGGGTTGGGGGGTGGTTTTTTTTCTTCATCCCAACTCTCTCTCTCTCTACTGATTTGGAGAAAGGTGCCACGGTTTAGGCTTTTATTTTTTCTAATCCAATCTAATTTTTTTTTAAATTTTTCATCATAAAAATTTAAATTATGTAATTTTTACCCATAACTTTTTATATAATTTAGATTGTTTATATATAAATTTTAATTTAGATTGTTTATATTGTACGGTAAAAGACGAGAAAAATTGAAGGAGTTTAACTTGATTACTTTTATTAATAAATTTATAATTACGAGAATTATATAAAATATACTAACTAAATCTGTAAGGATAAACGACGCATTCAAATTAATCAAATCAAACAAATTAAAAGTTGGACCGTAAAAATAAAATTTTGAAAGATTAGATAACCGATTTAAAATGGTCCATAGTTTAGAAAAGTTTTATACGTTTTTATTTTGATTTTAGTATCAAATTTTAATGTTATATTTAAAGTTTGATGAGCGATCAACTTTACATTTAGATATTTTTAAAATATTTAAAATATGATAGATCAACTTTTAATTTTAATAACTAATTAAGTATTCTAAAATTTATTAGATAATTTAAAAGATTCTTTACTCGAATGAAATCACTAATCGAATAAAATTAATCGGTGCTCAACCTTACTTCACCTGAAAAAATTAAAACATAAAACGAATAAATTATATTTTTGGTTCTCAATCTATGAGACGTGTAATACTTTAGTTCTTAAATTTTAATGCATAATAATTTTTGGCTCAAGCTATAAATATAATTTTAATACATGTGATATTTTAACCCTCAACTTTCAGTGATGCTATAAATATAATTTATTATTTCTATAATTTTATTTTTATTTTTTTTATGGTCCTTATATTTTTATTCTTAGTTTGTTCTATTTTTATTAATTTTTATTCTTTGACTTCTTTTTTTTATTTTTTTGATATTTTTACTGTTTCTTTTATATTTAGTTTTTTTTATTATTTATTCACTTCTGCAGAATCGATCCGTCGCAAGATGCGAGTTCCTACACTAGTATAATGTTAAATTCTACTTAGCAAATATCTCTAAGCAAACGTTACAGTAGAGCAGCAACAGCAACAACAACAATAACGGAGAAGGGATAGCTTTGAGAATTAATTAACTAACCGGAAAAGCGAGACCTGCACGAGGTTACTTGGCCACCACATGTGCGCCGGCTCCACCACGTACTTCCTCATCAACCCGGCCCACCCGTAACCCAACACCTAAATCGATATCCCCGCGTACTTGATTAGGCATACTGATTACAAATACTTGTACTAGCTAGTAAAATCACGAACAAATTAACCATTAATATATAATAATAATAATAATACTTAATATACAAGAGGAGAAGATCACGCAATCGATCGAGCATGCACCTGTGTGGTGATGATGAGAAGCCAACCGGCGAGGAAGGAGATCTTGCGCTTGTAGAAGGCCCTGATGATGTCGATGATGCCGACGGCGTAGGCCGGGCCGTTGCCGAAGGCGTAGCCGGCGTTGGCGAAGATGGAGATGAGGACGTGCTCCTTCATGTTGAAGGGCCCCGGGTTGAGCGAGAACTGGCGGTCGCCGAACCCGGGGATGCGGAATTTGGAAGTGGGGAGGACGTTGGCGAGGAATCGGCCGACGGGGAGGGAGGCGACCTGGACGGTGATCTGCGTGATCACGAGGGGCTCGGTGCGGTACGCGAAGAACTGGTTCAGGAACGACATGAGGGCGCAGGCGACGACGCCGATCGACCACATGCGGAAGGTCCACACGGGGAGGGAGGGGTCGTCGGTGTTCGCCACCGTCAGCCGCACCTGCTCGATCGGCGACAGCTCCTCCTCCTCCTTCTCCTTCTCCTTCTCCTTCTCCTTCTCCTTCTCCTTCTCCTTCTCCTTCTCCTTCTCCTTCTCCTTCTCCTTCTCCTTCTCCTTCTCCTTCTCCTTCTCCTTCTCCTTCTCCTTCTCCTTCTCGACATCGAAGGAGGCGGCGCCGTTGTTGTCGTCGGTGACCGCCATTTGTGCTCTACTACGTCTAATCTAATGCTTGCTAGTTAAATTGGGCACTGAGGAATAGCAATGACGAGGAGGGAGGAGGATATATATGCTGTTGCGGGATATGAGGGAGGCAGTTATAATTGGCGGGGAGAAGGGGAATCTCGCGTTGTGAAATTACGAGAATGCCCCTGTGGGAATATCTTCGGCCGGCGGCGTGACGTACCGGGTCGATTAAGAATTCTAATAATATAATAATAATATAATATAATAAGTTTGGTAAGTTAAAGAGTATTTTGAAGTGATGTATACGATGCAAATAAGTTTAGAGATTTAAATCCGGTTTTCAACCTGTTGACGAACGTCACCAGATCCTAAGTCGGAATAGTAGATACATTAATGTTGCAATTTTCTCCGGAGGAGACTAATAGATTAAAAATCTACAATTTTTCTTTTATTTGAGAGTTACTCTTATTTTCACTAGATTTCAAATTTGAAAACTCGGCATGGGTAGCAATCATGCAGTATTTTGCCATTTGAGAGTCAATTATTCTAAAATATAATTTATATAGATATTTGATATATTGATATTTTATTAAAAAAATTAGCTGATTTAAGATGTACCACAAGATACACAGATAAAACCGAAATTTCTAAAAAAAAAATTATATAGATATTTAATTTGCTGATATTTTGTAAAAAAAAAAAACTGATTTAAGATGTATACTACAAGGTACTCAGATAAAATCAAAACTAATAAAATCCAACTAGCAAAGTAACAGAGTAATCCTATTAAAAAAAATACAACCAACCACAGCAGCCCTTTTGGCTAGCGTTAGATGGTGGTACTCGGTTTCCTGGATTCAAATCCAAGTGTGAGCCAAAAAATTGCAAATTTAGGGGCTGAGCCAACCAACTTATTATTTTGTTATGTACTTTTACTATGAGATATGTAATTATTTAAAATATTGTAAGAAAAGTACTAGTAAGTTTTCTCACTCATTAAGTAGCTAAAACATTATATTTTCAAAAAAAGTTAATAAGGAGGGGCACTAAATAATATTTTATAATACTGTTTTCTTCACCAAAAGTGCATGCATAAAAAAGCTTTGGATGGAGCAGAAGTTAACCCCTCCCACATTCGCCCCTTTTGTAAACTGCTGGCGCACTGTAGGCTTATAATGCATATATTCAGCTTTGTTTTGAAAATATTAGTTATCGCTATATAGTTTCCGATTCTTCTTTTCATAATGATAGATGGAGTTAATGGTAGATCATATTTCCAGGGCCCAGCTTAGAAGGATGCATGAAATCAATACAAAAAAAAAAAAAAAAAAATTTAAGATCATTTTTTTTATATATGTAACGATACTTAAAAGCGTTCTAATATAATTTAACGTTAAATTTGAAAGCGTCAATTAAGATGTCGGCAAATAAAGAGTCACCATATATAGGATAAAAAATTCTCACGCTTTAAAATATTGAAAAATTAAAAATAATAATAAAATTTATCATTTAATAAATTGATTTGATACAATAAAATATTCATATGACAACGTTTTTTGAAGCATCGGTATTTGTTATATTATAGAGACGCTTTCTTTATGTGTCGTCTAAATAACGTCCTTATATTAAAATTTATTTGTAGTGACTATAAGTAGACTGTAGACTGAGGTCTCCCAATGTGAACATGCATGTGAATGTGAAAAAAAAATGGATGGATGAAGTCAATGCCCAGTTTTGAAAAAGAAATGCGGGACGGATAATAAAGCCATGGAAGCGTCCACACTGCTGGCAGTCGCCGTCGGGAAGACAACGACAGGGAAAATCTCCAAATAATATAGTCAGTAAGAATAGTATTTTATGAGAAATTTTTTGGAGTAGTTTTAAGTTTTGGACTAGTTAGAAATTACAATGGGTCATATATTAAAAAGCTTAAAATAACCATCAACACAATGAATTGCTGTACTCAATTTTTTCAGAATTTTCTGGCAGAATCAAAACGCCAAAGGTTAAGATTCAAGTGATTATAAAGTTTGTTCAAATAGCAAGTAGTTCAGATGGCAAGTTTGAATTTTCCTTTTTGAATTTTTGATTAGAAACTAACACACATAACTGGGCATGGTTTTTTTCGTTTTTCCAAAATGTTGTCAGTTATTAGATGACTTTTTGTGGAAAGTAAACAGCTGGGATCACGTGGGGAGGGAGCGTCGTAGCAGGGGGGAGATGCGCTGGAGATTCAGCTTTGGGAACCGGAATCTCGGGAATCCCAATCCGGCGCCAAAAGGGTCGGAGCAGGATCACGCAACCCGAGCCACCCCCCTTCACCCGGGCCCACCGCGGGTGGGGCCCACCCATCCTTTTGCCAGCTGGCGATCCATCCGTCGGTTTCGGACCCGGAAAGCGACCCAATCCCGTGTTGGCTCGGCCGAGTCGAATCGACCTCACCCCTCTTAGGATAATAGTGGAAAAAAAAATAAGGGTTAATTACACCATTGGTCCCAACCTTTGCATTAATTTTCAGTTGAGTTTCCAATTTTTTTTTTTTTTTTGCAATCAAGTCCCTAATCTCTTGATTTCATTATAATTAAGTCCCAACCGTTAGAAAGATGTTAAAATTGACGAAAAAATGTCACGTCAGCGCCACGGAGGCGCCGTGTTAGCGCCACGGAGGCGCTGTGTCAGCGGATTGCAAAAAAAAAAAAGATTGGGGACCAAATTAAAAAACAGTGCAAAGGTTGGGAGCTAATGGTGTAATTAACCCATTAATTTATAAATTCAAAACAAGATTTTTATTTTAAGATTTAAATTTAAATTTTGGATTCAAATTTAAATTCAAATTCAAATTCTGATTTTGTATTTAATTTTAAATTCAAATTCACATTTTGAATTCTAAATTCTAATTTAATTTCAAACTTTGATTTGGAATTTCAAATTCAAAATGTGAATTTGAATTCGAAGTTTAAATTCAAATTTAGAATTGAAATCAAATCTTAAATTCAAATTTAAAATAAAAATTTTGAATATGGTTTTAAATTTAAATTCATATTTTAAATTTAATTTTCAATTTCAAAATTTTCATTATAAATGCAAATTGAAATATCAAAATCAAAATCAAAATTTTAAGTTTGAATTCAAATTTTAGATTCAATTTAAAATTCAAATTTAAAATTGAATTTCAATTCAAAATTCAAATTTAGCTTTAAATCAAAATTGTAGTTTAAATTCAAATTCAAATTCAAAATTCTAATTTTTGGTTAGTTCAAAATTTTAATTTTAATATTAATTTCGAATTTAAATTTAAAATTTAAAATTTTTATTTTTGGGGACTAAAATGAAAAAATGTGAAAAGTTTAGGGATCAAAATTGAAATACAAAAGAAAGCCAAGTAGACGCTGACGTGACGATTCCGTTAATTTTAACCCATTTTTTAACGGTCGAGATGTAATTGTAATGAAATCAAAAGATTAGGGACTTGATTGCAAAAAAAAAAAAGGTTGGGACTCAACTGAAAATTGATGTAAAGGTTGAGGACCAATGGTGTAATTAACCCAAAAAATAAAGATAAACTTAACTTTAAAGAAAAAAAGTTTTTAAATTTATTAAAAAGTATAGAATATTTGGTACAGAATGAACGTGATAAACCACCTCTTAGTTGAGATATGATATACTGTCAAATCATAAATAATAATAAAAATTAAAAAATTAAATTAAATTCTTAATTTTTAATCGTATAAAAAAAATGTTGGATAAATTATCATTATATAGCTTACTCCGACGTCAAAATAGGATCTTAACTCTAGATAAATTATTGCAGGTAAGCAAAGATTTATCTATCAAAAACTAATTTGTTAGATATTCTTAAAATATTTCTTATTAAAATAAAAAAAATAAATATCTATTTTGTATTTAAAGAAATATTTTTTTTTCTATATTATTGTCGGGAATCAGGATTTATGTTCCGGATGCGGGCAATAATTTCTTAATAATTCATTGGCCAAGATTTATGTTGATTCTTGGCCACAAGAAAAATAAGTTCTTGAAAGCGCTCTTAGTTCGGTTTGGCAAAACACATGTCTTCAAAACATGACGTAACTAAAATTTTGCCTCTCCCTTTCATTTCTTTAAGGATAGTAAGGAAAGAGAAAGACAAAGTGTATTGAACCTCATAATAAAATTGATAGATCCAAGATCGAATTTGAAAAAAATAGAAATAAAATTTAAATGTGTACACAGTCCAGAGCAGGTTCTTGAAATATATTACAAGGATCCAAAAAGATATCCCTAAATCTAACTGATTAGTTAGATTTTAAAATTAGGCACATGCACTAAAATAAATAACAATAAAATAAAAAAATTGCAGCACTAGAGTTGACTTATCAAGTAAACTCTGGATAACATTTTTGAGATATATATATCATTAGTAGTTTTGAAGACAACGTAGTACCTACGTAACATTTAGGCTCCATTACCGACCTTTTCTAACGCAAATGACAAAACATTTGATGGTTGGTATCCGAGGTCTCGAGTTCGAATTCTAATTGATTCACATTTCCAACTAAGTTTATTTTTTTAAAAAAATAAACAAGGTGGATAGCGTGCTATCTTTTTCTATAAAAAATTATATATATTTAGGTTCCATTATTTGACAAAATTATAATTTGACTAGTAAGTTTATAATAATGATAGTACAAATGCAAGTTTGCCTTGGACCTCGATCCATAGCACCGAGTTGTTCCGGGGTCTAGTCAGAATTGTAATTTATCGAAACGTATTTATGAAGAAGTTGTTCCGCTGTTTAGTCACACGTCTAATTTAGAAACGTATTCATTTCATAAAAATCCAAAGTTGCTTTCATAGAAAGACCTAAAATATATTTTTTACGAAATGTTTGATTTTTATATTACAGAGCTACATGCTGTTATTTTTCATTAATCAGTTACATTGCCTTCACAAAAATACCTAAAATTCTCATTTTCAGATAGTAGCTTCTTTTATTCATGACATATGCATAACAGCTTTCAGTTATAAAAATCACATGCCTTAAAATAAGATAAGATACAAATTTGAAGTTCAAGGTCAATAATTTTGACTTGTAACTAGTGCTGCTGTATTGAAACAGCATGCATGTGCCAACTGAGAATGTCGGTATTCCAGCAGTAATAGACGAAAATTTTGATTTAGATTCTAATTACTAGTACTGCCAGCTGTCTTAGGTGTAATTTTTAGTTTGGACTGGAATAGGATTATACCCCAGGCGAAATGAGAAGCAACAAATTGAGAAGTTCTCCTACACTAGAGTATGATTTCCAAGGTGTGATCAGTTTATGAGCAGTTCTAAATATTCCAATTAAGTCTGTATTTATTATTAGACTAAATTACAAAAAAAAAATTCTGTCAATATTCGCTCTTTCATTTTTTTTTTTATCATTCAAAAATCTACACTTTACCCTCTTAAAAAATAAAAATATTTATAGGAGGGTACGGTGTGATAAAATGATCAAATTGTCTCTCATCTTATTCGTCCTCTTCCCAATCTTGCCATCCACGTACAGCCTCTCCTCGACCCCAGCTTCGACTCCGTTTCCTCCACCTGCTCCCCTACTCCTCCAGCACCTTCGCCGTCCCTCCATTTCGGTGACTGTAGGAAGGAGATCGGAGTGGGCATGGGCCGAAATGTGTGGCGAGGGTGAGGGTGAGGTGGCGGAGGAGAGCGAGGGTGTGTGTGGGTACGGACAGAGAAGTGTGCGAGGGCGAGAGCAAGGCGGCGGAGTAGGGCAAGGCGGCATAGTCGAGGATCTCGGCGGCCGAGGATCTCGGTGAGGAAGGAGGAGAAAGATGAGGGTTTCGGGTGTATTTTGGGTATAAAAATAGGATATAAACGGAACCCTAACGAAACACTGACGGCGGGGGCCGAAGTGAATATTTTTTATTTTTTAAGGGAGCAAAGTGTAGATTTTTGAATGACAGGAGAGAAGTGAAAAAGCGGGTATTAACATAGTGGTTTTCTGTAATTTAGCCTTATTATTATGAATAATTGCATATGACTCCCTACAAAGATATCAAATAGCAAATATTTTTCTACAAAATTTAAGTTATCAGATTATCCTTCCAAAAGTTCTCTTGTTTGCAAATATATTCTTCTATTACCAAAATTTAGATAACCATAATTAAAAAAACTAACCACAGTTAGCTAAGAGGATAAAATAATCTTTTAACTCCTTTTATATATATATATATATATATATATATATATATATATATATATATATATATATATATATATATATATAATTTCTATTCTAATGTTGAGTTTCGTCATCTTTCTCATTCTCTCCTTTTTATTGATGGCGACGGCAAGACTTATGGTGGCGGCGACGTCGAAGGCAAGGCTCTCGGTCGCGGTAAAAATAAAATAGACAGCACGTGCCATGACGAAGGCGAGGAGAGAGAAAGAAAGAAAGATAGTTTTTGTAGGCTCAAATTTGTAAGAGCAAACTAATTATTTTATACATCCACCGTTAAAAAAACTAGCGGTACTAATTCCATATTGATCCGAATCAATTCATATGCTCTCATTTTGAATAAGATTCCAGCTAGAAATATACGTTTATGTAATGTGCTTCTCCACGGGTATGTGGTAACTATGTATGTAGGGGTATAATCAGCAATTTGACAGCATAAGTTACAAGGAAGCCAAAATAAAATATTATTTTCAATGCCACAGAATATGATTGATTAATTAATGCTTTCAAATCTAATGTCGGTTCATATGGAACCATAAAATTTCGTACCTAGAACTCCTATTAAGGAAAAGATTGAACCACCAGCAGTGTATAAAATCAACTTTGTAGCCGACAAATCAGAGAGAAAAATATGAACATCACTAAATTTTTGAAGGAATAAATCTGACAACTTAAACTTAATAAGAATATATCTGCTGTTTGAGCTGTATGAAACTAATCCTTATTAGGGATAATTGCATATGGTAAAAAAAATATTTCCTTTTGCTATGTTTGGTTGGGGGGTTAAGGGTGGAATAAAAGGTTTATTCCACCCTTATCCCCCAAACACAAAAAAGCCCGTTAAGGGGTGGGAACTAGTGTTCCCACCCCAAGGTGGAAATAACCCAGCTTGTTCCACCCGTGAAGAGAGAGAGAGAGAGAGAGAGAATTTTTTATTTATTATAAAATTTAAATTTCGGAAGTTTAAAATTTATAATTTTTAAAATTACAAAATTAAAAATTAAATTTTAAATTTGATATTTTAAAATTTTTTATTTTTAGAATTTGATATTTTTTATTTTTAAATTAAAATTTCATCTTAAATTTAAAGTTTAAAATTTAAAAATTTTACTTTTTAAAAATTGTACATTTGAGATTTTAAATTTTAAAATTTAAATTTAATTTTTAAAATTTAAAAGTTTATATTTTAAATTTTAAAATATAAATATAAAATATAAAAATTCAAATTTTAATATAAAAAAAGAATAATATCATTATTTTTTATTTATAACTACACATTTAATTCTTATTCCATCTTACCTAACCAAACGCTATTTTTTTTATTCACAGGAATAATCCAATTTTCATCCAAACGCAAAATTAATCTAATCCCCGCTTGTACCCCAATTTATACCTATTCCTGGAATAATCACTTTTTGCTTATCTCCGAACCAAACGATACCTAAGAGTCGCGGCCTTTTTTCTTTTTTTTTCTTTTTTTTTTTTTTTTTTTGAAGAAATGTGATTAGCCTTCATACTTTAGAACCCCTCCTTAAACACCTTGTGTGTATTTCAATAGTCATAATTTAAAGACACATGAAAGCATGAAATTCTATGTTTTCAAAAGTCAAACTATGAATCTCAAATTTAAATACACATGAAAGTACAAAGTCTCATATTGTCTCAAATGTAAATACGGACGGAAGTATGAAATCCCATATTTTCAAAGTCAAAATTTCGAGTCTCAATTTTAAATACATATGAAAGTACAAAATCCCGTGTTCAAGATAAATTATCCGTCACTTTACCATTGGATTATAATGCCTGTTTGGAAACTCTTAAATTTTTTTCCCCCCAAGGATATACAACTTGTTCAAAATAATATTACTTCGATTTTTTTTTTTTTGAATTGTTATACGTGCAATTCCTTCGAAATGATTTTTTTTTAAAAGTGTTTGTATCACTCAAAGTTAGTGTAAATTTTACAAAAGTATATCCTACCTTTATAGAGAGAGAAAGATCAATAGCTAAAATATTTTATGCTAACTTTTCTCTAAAATTTTATAGATTTAATTTTTTTTTTCAACTTTAACTCACAATAGGATATGAATACAATTATTTATTACATTTCACATTCCTATGTATAAAAGTTATCTAACTAGTTTACTTTTTTTGGAAAAAATATATTTTTTAAAATTTCCAAACAAAGCCTTCTAAGTAGAATGGTTTCCCTGAAAAGTATGAAACCTTTTTTTTGAAATCTTTTTTATGAAGACCTTTTTATTCAATTTTTCGCACATCTGATTAATTTTTTAAATTTTTTCATAATGTATAAATAATAGTTTTTTAATTAAAAATTTAAAATATTTTTATTTATAAAGTTTGGAAAAAGAAATAAAAATAATTTTATTAGAACTAAAAGAACGAAAAACTGAAAAAAAAGAATTTAGTGATTTTGCAGCTAATTTGGTGTGATTAGAAGGTTTATAAATAAAAAATATATTTATTTTATATTTTTAATTATTTCTATATATAGCTTAATTTATAAAAGTATAATTTTATTATATATTATTAATTATTTCTATGTAGCTAATTTGGTGTGATTAGAAGCTTTCCTCTTTGGCGAGAACCAGACTTGTTGGCTAGTCACACACTCACACTGCCGAAAAGGGCGTTCCCGTCAACTCACATCTCTAGCCGTCCAAATTCTGGCCATCCAAATCCGTTCTCTCTCATCCCCACTCCCTCTCGAATCGCTACAAGTAGGCGCCCCTGCGTAAATCCCAATTACCTCCCACCAAATCTCCCGCATCGACCTCTTCCTCCTCCTCCTCCTCCTTCTCCGGCGGCGGCGGCGACGGCGACAATGGAGATCGACGCGGCGTGGGTCCACCACAACAAGGCGGCGGCGGCGGAGGAGGAGGAGAGGGAGGAGGACGAGGAGGAGGAGGTGTCGCCGATCGAGGAGGTGCGGCTCACGGTGACGAACGCGGACGACCCGTCCCTCCCAGTGTGGACGTTCCGCATGTGGTTCATCGGCACGCTCGCCTGCGCCCTCATGTCGTTCCTGAACCAGTTCTTCGCCTACCGCACCGAGCCCCTCATCATCACCCAGATCACCGTCCAGGTCGCCTCCCTCCCCGCCGGCCACTTCCTCGCCCGCGTCCTCCCCGCCTACAAGTTCCGCATCCCCGGGTTCGGCCACCGCGAGTTCTCCCTCAACCCCGGGCCCTTCAACATGAAGGAGCACGTCCTCATCTCCATCTTCGCCAATGCTGGGTACGCCTTCGGCAACGGATCCGCCTACGCCGTCGGGATCGTCAACATCATCAAGGCCTTCTACAGGCGCAACATCTCCTTCCTCGCCGGATGGTTGCTCATCATCACCACTCAGGTCTCCCTCTCCCCCCCCTGATCGATCCTCTTTTTATTTTTTGTCTATTCCTTTTTTTTTTTTTTGATTTTTTGGTGCTGGATTTGATCTTTAATTACTGAGGGTTTGTTATTGTTTGTGGGGTTTTGTTAGGTGTTGGGGTACGGGTGGGCGGGGCTGATGCGGAAGTACGTGGTGGAGCCGGCGCACATGTGGTGGCCGAGCACGCTCGTCCAGGTCTCGCTCTTCCGGTAAGTTTTCGAATTTTTCTTTTTTTTTTTGAGCTAACTATGAAATTTTTTTGAATGATTTTATGTTTTTTTTTCCTTCTAAATTTAGCTTTCTAAATTTTTTAAAAATATTTATCATTGAATATCAAACGGTGCGTTAATTTTGACAGATAGAATCACATGATATGATTTTGCGCTAAAATACCAAATATATAAGATTTTGTGCTAAAATACCAAATATGAAGGACTGCAGATTTTGTAATTTTCCTCCAAATTAACATATTTTTTAAGTAAAAAAATGAATAAGAAACAAAATTTTAAAAAATTAGCAGGAAATAAAAGTAAAAAAAAAACAAAAACAAAAACTAGTTAAAAGTTATGGTAAATAATGATATTATTAATAACTCTCCTTTGTGTTCTTATCAGAGCCCACATAAAGATTCCCACTAAGGATAGTGTGGAAAATGTTTAATTGAAACGTTGATGGGTAGGATTTGGATTGATATTATTTTTTTCCTTGTTGTTGACCCACCCACGCACCCAGATGGGGACGGATGAGAGAAAGATAGGCGACAGCTAAACCTTAATAAACTTTTGTGTTATTTTAGTTATTAGCGTACGAAGAATATGGTATTTTTGGAATAATAAATGAACCAAATGGGCAACAAATTACACCGGCAAATTTGGGGGCACAATGAACATTTCCTTTCAAAATTGTTGAAACCATCTTTTTTCTAAAAAAATAATAATTAAATTCAGTTAGGAAACTTCTGTTGTTTCCAATTTTATGGAGGAATACTAGAGTAAAAATTGGATGGTGCTTAATTTCACAACTCATATTGGACCCACCATATGAGCAAAATATTCTGTTAATGATGGCGCATCATGTCTTTCACTACACTCGGGCCAACAAGTATAAGGAGAAAAGATAGGAGATACTTTGCATAGTTGTTAGGCCCACCGTACGAACTAATGATCTCTCTTATACAAAACCAATCATTTTGCTTAATTTTTCACTCACTAATACTGAGTTATTTAATTAATCCAAATTTTTGTATACATAAAGAATTTAGTTTTTGGAGGATATATATTATAAATTTTGCTGGGACATTTATGCAGTTGATAGGATGGTAAATTTGGTATTTAGGTAAACTACATTTAAAAGAACATTTTGTGGCTTTAGGGAAGAAAAGATATAATTTTCGAACCTTTTTACAAAATAGTTGGATCTTTTTTTCTTTTGAGTTAAAACGGGCTAGCTGTTTACTATCCATCTTGGAAGATTCCACTGCCTATCGCTAGCTGTTACTATTCATCTTAGGAGATTCTGCTCTCTATTGCTAGCTGTTTACTATCACGAGATTCCGCTGCCTATTCTTTATTGCTTTCTGATACTTTGGTGACTTTGGTCATTAATCAAAGAGGGGTCGTATTATGTAAGTTTCATAGGAATATTCTAGGTAGTCTTTTTCATCCTATTTTCACGTCAAGTTTATATAGAAAAATTCTAACATAACTTTTCAAGAAATAGGGAAAAGTCTAACATGTGGGACAAATACATCATAGTGAAATTTATTAAAGTTAGGGAAATACTTCAGCTTCCCCACAAATAATTTTCCAAACATTGATATTGATATTCTACCAATTGTATATGGCATCTTATGTTACCTCTCTAAACTCATTAGAACTCTTCAATTACATATGCCAACAAATCATTAATATATAAGATCATATTTTGAATATAGTCAATAGTTGGGTACAGTCCACAACTGAATTATTTTCTGAAACGCGTGGAGCTAATAAGTTTTCAAATCTAGTGTCCAGTTATGGGCTATTCTTTTGGGCACATGCTATGATACCTACACCGTTACTTACTTGAAGAGGATACGAGATTAGAAATTATTCTGTAGATCCAGTCTACAAGGTTGTCATTGGATTGCACTGATGTGATTAATGAGCTAATTAACTCTTTTTTCTTTGTAATCCAGTTGCTTTGACGCATTTTTTTGGTAGTTCCATGGATGACCTGGTACATTTGGTATATCCTGGGTTATTGGATGTAACTATTAGCACTTCAATACTCTTTCAGGAAAATAAAAGCATCCGTCGTCAACACTTGGACATTGTTTTGGAGCTCTGATAATGACATTAGACTTGTAGAATTTTGGAGTTCTTTATGTTGCCATGCGTGCGCTTGTCTGTATATGCAGTATTCAATTTGAAATGGTCTTTCTGTGACATAACAAGGTCAAGATCTCAATATCTTAAGCTAAAGGTATTCATATCCTGAGATGCCAATACTGCCGGATATATTTTTATCTTATAATCATCAAAACAAAACCTTATAATTTCTTGCACTGGCACAGAATCTGAATCTATATAGCAATGAAAACTGAAGTTATGGGTACTTTTCGTGCTATTTGGCATGGAAGACTAACAAAAACATCTAACTAGCTAATATACATTTTTTGGGTCTGTAAATTATCAACAAACTTCAAAACGCAACCTTTTATTAGGCTTCAAATTTACTTGATATGTGATAAGTCCATCGTTTAAGCACTGGAACTAAATCTCAGAAATGTTTTTGCATTTATAGGGCCTTGCACGAGAAGGAAGATCGTCGCATGTCGCGGGCCAAATTCTTCGTCATCGCCATGATCTGCAGCTTTGCATGGTATGTCGTCCCAGGCTACCTGTTCCCTACACTCACGAGCATTTCATGGGTCTGCTGGGCCTTCTCCAAGTCCGTCACGGCCCAGCAACTTGGATCCGGCATGAAGGGCCTTGGGATTGGCGCCTTCACCCTTGACTGGACTGCCGTCGCCTCATTCCTCTTCAGCCCGCTCGTCTGTCCCTTCTTCGCTATTGTCAACATTTTCATTGGCTATGTTATTTTCCTCTACATCATCATCCCAGTGGCATACTGGGGCCTCAACTTGTACAGTGCGAAGACCTTCCCGATATTCTCCTCGCATTTGTTCACGGCCAGCGGGGCGCCGTATAATATCACCGCAATCGTGAACAACAAGTTTGAGATAGATATGCAGGCTTACCAGCAGCAGGGGGAGATACATCTCAGCATGTTCTTTGCTCTTTCTTATGGTCTCAGTTTTGCCACTATTGCATCTACTCTCACGCATGTCGGCTTCTTCTATGGAAGGTGTGAATCCATCTCGAGTGTAAATGAAATTTGTGCTTCTATGAATGATTTTCTCTCATCAAACTGATACAGAGGATTGACAACAAATTGCAACTCGTTAGTTGTTTTCTATCCTTTGATCAAGTGTTAACAAATTATTTAGCTCTGAAATTTCACTTCGTAATATTTTGCGAGAAGATATTTCAGAAGTTAAAATTGCATTTTACCTCATAATCTTTTGCAAATGAGCTTATACTTTGCAATCTTCTTTTATTTTGCATTGTGCTTCATACTTGTATGCATGTACTTGTTCAGGGAGATCTACGACCGATTCCGTGTTTCGTATAAAGGAAAACCCGACATTCATACGAAATTAATGAGGAAATATGAGGATATACCTGGGTGGTGGTTTCACTCGTTGCTAGTAGCGACAGTTATAGTGTCCCTAATACTCTGCACTGTGTTGAAGGACCAAGTTCAGCTTCCATGGTGGGGCCTTCTCTTCTCCTGCGCTATGGCCTTTGTGTTTACTCTTCCTATCAGCATAATCACTGCAACTACTAACCAGGTAATTACATGCCACTAGCCATTTTTTATGAATAGTTTTAAATAAGATCTGTCACTAACCATTTCTTTCTTTTTCTATGAAAAAACAAATAAACAAACAATAAATTAAAGACGCCTGGACTGAACGTGATAACGGAATACGTTATGGGTTTGATAATGCCGGGGAAGCCCATTGCCAACGTGTGCTTCAAAGTGTACGGCTACATGAGCATGTCTCAAGCCGTCTCCTTCCTCGCTGACTTCAAGCTCGGCCACTACATGAAAATCCCCCCCAAATCCATGTTCCTTGTGCAGGTACTCTAAAACACCTTTCTAATCGAAACCTCTACATATAGTTATTTTCATCTCATCATTTATGTTTCTATTTGTACCAGTTCGTAGGCACGATAATCGCCGGCACCATCAACCTTGGCATCGCGTGGTGGCTGCTTGAATCTATCACGAACATATGCCAAGACAACCTGCTCCCGCCGGACAGCCCGTGGACGTGCCCTGGCGACCGCGTCTTCTTTGACGCCTCCGTCATCTGGGGCCTGGTTGGCCCGAGACGCATCTTTGGCCCGCTTGGCAGCTACGGCGCCCTCAACTGGTTCTTCATTGGCGGTGCCATCGGTCCGGTCGTTGTCTGGATCTTCCACAAGATGTTTCCTAAACAATCATGGATTCCGTTGATAAACCTCCCCGTGCTCATCGGCGCGACGGCTAGTATGCCCCCTGCCACTGCGCTCAACTACAACGCGTGGGTGGCGGTCGGGACGGTGTTCAACTACTTTGTGTTTAGGTACAGGAAGAAGTGGTGGGAGAGGTACAATTACATCCTTTCAGCGGCGATGGACGCCGGGGTGGCGTTCATGGGGGTGCTTTTGTACTTTTCCCTGTCAATGGAGAACAAAGGAGTTGACTGGTGGGGGACGGCCGGCGAGCACTGCGAGCTTGCGAGTTGCCCGACTGCGAAAGGAGTGCAGTCGGACAACCCGAATTGCCCCGTATTCTGATTCTTCCAAATAGAGGGTACAACTGAATCCTTCTCTAGCTAGTTTTTAATTCAGTGTTATTCTTAGTTGGTTTATAAAGGTTTCAGATCAGTTATTTAGTATTAACCCAAATTGGCTGGGGCCTGATGTTTATGTATATGATTGGGACCTCAAAAGAAAAGCATAATATTTATGTCTTAGAATTAGTTTGCGTTGCAAAATGTAAGTAAACGAATGAATCTGCAGATTAATTTTGCTTTAAACATAGTTCGGGGGATATTTACATTTTTTTTCCTTTTTTCTTTGTGTGGAAATATATTTATTATTTTTCAAAACTCTATAATTATATAATCAAGCTCTACCTTTTTTTAATAAAATGCCTATCACTTTTAACCTTAAAAAGAAAAAAAAAAGCTGCAGATCAATTTTAAAAAATCACGAAGCCCACAATGTGGGACTCGGTTCTTTGCTTGGGCCTTATATTTGTGTTGGACCTAAAGATGCCCACAGGCTGAACCCGGCCTAAGCTCTAAACAGCTTGAGGCTATTTCCACCCCTACCACAGAGTGTTATAGACCGCGGAGAAATAGAGTGAGATTCAACCAAACACCATCTATAAACACCTCACACTTTAATTTCTTCTTATCCTACTTTTCCAATAAATAAATAGCTGCAACTCATTAGACGGTTTGTGACTGGCGCGTGAGTTACAATTGGAGGTTGATTTGGTGGGCGGTGCACGGATGTACAGATGCGGATCAGAGAAACCATCTTTAGCCCAAATGCTGGTCAGGTCCGATCAGAAATTACCCCACCGTCATATTGGGCTACGCAAAATACGTAATATGTTCATCCTTCAAACCGGGGTCAAGGGAGCCCAAGATATCGATATTGGGCCGAAGAAATTGTTATATCAGGCCCATTATTATCCAGAATCCGAGTAGGATTATTATGCGCCAGATCTTTTCCGTAACTTGAGCCGAACGTAACGCAATCCGATACCAATCCGAAATCAATCCTTTATGGGAGAAGGAAACGAATCTCGACCGTCCTTTCAACCGGATCAAAACTTCTTTTTTGCCTATAAATACACGGCCCCCCTCTAAACCCTGAAACGCAGCTGACGTACCCTCGATCTCTTCTTCGTTCTCTCTCTCTCTCTCTCTCTCTCTTTCTCTCTCGCGCCTCGTTCACAAATCTCTCGCAATTCTCGAAGTTCTCGAAAGGTATTAGTTCCTCTTCTTATCTCAAGATCCTTGATAGATAGAGATCTAGGGTTCTTCTGTTCTCCGATCTATGAGTTTTCTTGTTTATTTGTTTAATTTGTTGTTTCTTTCATCTGATATTGATCATACCAAGTAATAGTAAGGTTCCTGTGCGTACTAATGGATCTAGGGATTGTTTATTCTTCGTTTCTGCTCTTGCTCTCGTGCTTTTAATGTTATTTATTTCTGAGAATTTGGAATCTGTCGTGCGTGGTTTGCGATCATCTGTTTATTATCGTGAGTTGTTTATTGGAACTTGACCTGAGATGAAGATTGTATATTTGTTATATGATATAGAAGGTTTTGTTCTGCATTGATGTGTTGATCCTAGATTCTTTTTGTAATAATTCCATCTTTTGTATGGTTTTTTCAACATTATTGATCTTTTAATCGTGTTAGATTATCCGTAATTTTCTTGCAATTTGGAATGCGATATTTAATTCATATAAGGTTCTCTCTATCATATCTATATATACGAGTCTTGGTGTAGGGCTTATGTGATTGAAATTCTGTCTTGTTTAATGGTTATTGGATGCGTTGCTCCACTTTTCCTATTGTCTAGAACATTACTGGTTATTTTTTGTACTTAAGATCAAGAGACCGTATGGTGCGAGAAAATTTGTTGTGGATTTTTAAGCCGACTGATCCTGTTATTCATCCTTCTTTCTAATTGTTGCAATCTATTGATATCTTTTACTATAACACGAAAGAAATATACTTATTATGGATTTTTCTTTTTCGGATATTTAATTTTTGATTGTTACTGTGCAATATTTATTTTGTTCGTAGCAGATGCAGATCTTCGTGAAGACTCTCACCGGCAAGACCATCACTTTGGAGGTTGAGAGCTCCGACACAATTGAAAATGTAAAGTCGAAGATTCAGGACAAGGAGGGCATTCCTCCGGACCAGCAGAGGCTTATCTTTGCTGGTAAACAACTCGAGGACGGCCGCACACTCTCAGAGTACAACATCCAAAAGGAGTCAACCCTCCACCTCGTCCTTCGCCTCAGAGGCGGTATGCAAATCTTTGTAAAGACTCTCACTGGAAAGACCATCACCTTGGAGGTTGAGAGCTCCGACACAATCGAAAACGTCAAGGCCAAGATCCAGGACAAGGAGGGCGTCCCCTCGGATCAGCAAAGGCTCATCTTTGCAGGCAAACAACTCGAGGACGGTCACACTCTGTCGGACTACAACGTTCAGAAAGAATCAACCCTTCACCTCGTCCTACGTCTAAGAGGTGGCATGCAGATTTTTGTGAAGACCCTTACCGGAAAGACCATAACTCTGGAGGTTGAGAGGTCTGATACAATTGAGAACGTCAAGGCGAAAATTCAGGACAAGGAAGGCATCCCTTCGGACCAGCAGAGGCTCATCTTTGCTGGTAAGCAACTCGAGGACGGGAAAACTCTGTCCGATTACAATGTTCAGAAAGAATCAACTCTCCATCTTGTTCTCCGTTTGAGAGGGGGGATGCAGATTTTTGTGAAGACTTTAACTGGGAAGACCATCACTCTCGAGGTGGAGAACTCGGACACCATAGAAAATGTCAAGTCCAAGATTCAGGATAAGGAGGGCATCCCCTCGGATCAGCAGAGGCTCATCTTTGCTGGGAAACAGCTGGAGGACGGACGCACCTTGTCGGACTATAGTGTTCAGAAGGAGTCTACTCTTCATCTTGTCCTGCGCCTTCGAGGTGGTGGTTGTGCTGGTTTTTTAGTGTAGATGAATGGGTTTCTTAAATTCTTTCTGTTAAGGTCATGGTGTCTCTGATCTTAGGTCCTTAGGCTGATGAAACTATAGCTGGTTATGGTGTTCTCTGGGACAATTATCTGATGCTGTTTTCTTTAGATTTGGACTTGGTATTCTCATAATAAATTTGTTTTTCTAGTTTTTTTCTAGTTTTTTTCTAGTTTAAGAATTTAAAATCAGTTGAGTTTATTTTTCTGACTATGTGGCATGACATGACGATGCTTTTGTTGTGTGGTTTTTATAACTTCCACCTATTTTCAGCTTTTTTGAGTATTTGATGGGTGCTAGCATAGCTCTGGCTTGCACGCTCTGCTCATTTTGAAGAAACCATCTAAAATTAATGATGAAGTTCTGATAATATGAACTATGGTTGTTGTGCTCTGTTGTTTTTCTTATTTTACCTAATTTTGTTTGTACTTTCGAAACTTTGTTATGACTAGACAGATGAAAAATTAAGAGGACATTTTGTAATGTAAAACTTATTTTTTCTTTGCAATCTTCTGACAACTGATAGTGCTTATTGCAGGCTTTGTTTGTGTAGTTTGCTTATTCTCAGGTTTATATGCATGAGTGTGATCTTTGGGATCTTTCTTGCAATTTAGTCTTCAAATTCTTTTGCTTGATGTTTGCTTGGAAACTGCTCCCTTCCTTGTTTTGAATCCAGAAAACAATCAGGAAACTGCTCTCTTCCTTGTATTGAATCCAGAAAACAAATTAGTAGTCAAAATGATGAAGAAACAAAAGTTTTTTCAGGATAATTTGTCACAAAAGGCTCCTTTTGCAAGATTAATACTTATCTTTTCCTGCCAGGCTTGTGAGCAACTATAGGAAAGACTTGGGAATCACGAAGGTGCGATGTCCCAATACATTGAAGATCCCGCTATTTACACACCTTTGATAGTTTAAATATTCTGGTGCTGGCCAAGCTTTACTGCTGCAGTATTCTCTCTGATTTAGTTTCAAAAGCTAACTGATGAGCTGATCTTCTACTAAGAGGCCGCTAATCTTTATCCGTTTCACTGTAGGTTGTCGGTGCTGTGTGGGTACTAGGGCATATATATAACCTCAAGAAGAAGAAGATAAAATACAACATCTCGAGTCTCAATATAATATGCACTAGCTCGTCGCCTCTTTCTTGATCAGCCTCAGACCAATCAGCTGTTATATTCGAAACAAGTAGTAGGAATGCTACATGATATATTTAGGCTGAGCAGTTGTTCTCAAATCCCTTAGACTTGTTCGCCTCTTGACTATACAGGTTCACATTTATATTAAGTTAGCTCTCTCAGTAAGAACCCTAAATACTGTATATTTTGTCAACAGCTAGTGCTTACTTTGTCGATTGCAAAGTGCTGAACATCAAGTTCTAAAAGCACTTGGCTGTGCCTCATGACTGAGCTGAAACTAGTCATAAAATTCTGTATCAGTTTGTTTTCTATTCTAATTTACTTGTGTTTTTTGGTACTTGGCTCAACGGGGTTGGAGAATTCACAGGATGATTATGACAAATGTTGGAGAATTTATTTCAAAACCAAACACCCTTGTTACCGGCAGAATAATAGAGTTAGCACAGATGGTTTTCATGCCATGGTCTTGAAGAGGACTCGATGGCCACAGAGGTACGATAAAAAATCACAGGCAGATTCCATAAATGTTCTTCCAGAAGATATTTGCTACATGGTGTGGAATGAAAGAATTATGCGAAGGAAAAAAAAAAAAAAGAAAAAAAAAAAAAGAAAAGAAGGGATCAAAGTGCATGTATCATTTATCATTTTAATCCTTCTCTCACCTATTCCAATCACTACTAAACCAATGGATGGAGATCATGCTGATGCTGCATGCTAAGATGAATATTTGAGGGTGAATAGTATCTGAATGCCACGTTGTAAGGGCGAGTGGATGCAAAGTCAAGCTGTTTGCTTTTCTGTCAAATGCAGTAAGAAATGAAGTGCAGTTTAATCCGATAACCATGTTCTATGTCTGAGTGGCGTTTCCTGAAATGACTACTAAGGTAAAAAAAGAAAAAAAATTGTGTCCCCAGCTGATCACCAAGCCGCGGCAGGTGAAGCGGATCGAGGTGATCCAAGAGGACTGAGTTGTGCATCTGAGACAAATAAACCATGCTGGAGCTCAACTTGTGGTGAGCTTGTTCGTGTATAAGGCGGCTGATCCAAGCACTGCTCCTCACCGGAGTGCCAGGTCCGTAGAGACGGTGCTGCCATGGATGGTGACCGCTCACACTCACCAGGCTGTGACAAGCCCACCTCGGTTGTCGAAGAGTCCAAGTACTGCTCTATGCCAAATGATAGGTTTCTTAAGCTCCGTGCTTTCCGAAGTTGTGAGTGTTCAATGCCCTTCTTCACGCGCAGCAGCAGCAGCTGCTGATGCTCCATCTCATGATTCCGCAGGAGCATTTGTCTTTCTGCGATGAAGGCCTCACATCTCCTCTTGTCCATTTCAAATGTAGCCTGAGGGTTGCTGTCCCTCATCTCCAGTTTTGCTGCAACCATGTTGTTTGTTTGATATTAAACACTGTAATTCGAGGCTCTTTCGTTTGTTCAGATGAGCTTCGGTAATTAAGGAAAAAAAATAAATAAATCAGCTTATCACTTTTGAGTTCCTTATGTATGACCTGACATTCTCCTCAGTAGTAGCTAAATGAGATGTTGCATACTCTCAGTTTTTGTACTCCCATCTTTACGATTGTAGCTTATAAATATGTTTTTAAGTAGTAATACGAATGCTATCAATCTCATATACAATGCAGAGAAGGAATCCCTACCCCTACACATTGGCCTGATTCTCAAGAATGTTACTACATAGAACATCACAAAGGATAATCTGTAATGGCAGTGACATCATTAGAAATGCTGTATGTAGCATGAATTAATCCTGCTTCGCACCTAATTCATCCCATATCATCAATAAGTTAGGTGTCAATCTCTCTCCTCTCTGATTTTGATCCTCAATAATTACTTGTTCAAGATTCAACAAGACAAAAAACCATATTACTGGAAAAGGGCAAAAACTAAAGTAGTGGTTTGCATTTATTCTAATTTTTTCCAAAATTGCTACAGAGACATGGTTATTGTATAGTAGGAAGATCTCATAATACAGAGAAAACTAACAAGGAAAAAAAAAAAGGCGAAAAAAAGAGATGTAAACTTACCGTCAGTGCAGTCAGATTCCCAGCTAAGCAGCCAAACACTATAGCGCTCGAAATCATACTTTGGTTTTTGAAGCTCAAGAAGCGGCTCTGCGACAGCCCGAACAAAGCCCTGAGGCCGCGTTCTACCCAGAAATCAAAAGAATTACATGCACCCCACATAGAATCATCACTCTGTGTTTCTTAAACAAATTAAATCCCAAAAAAGCAAAAGAAAAAAGAGAAGTACGTAAACAGATTCGACTCTCCTCAATTAAGGAAATCTCAATTGGGTTTTAATTGTGGTGCAATGTGATCTTAAGGGAAACCATCATAATGCGTCCCAGAGAAAAACCCAAGAATTAAGAGAGCGAAAGATCTAATCATGATAGTATATGAGAAAGAACAGATGTGGAGAAGAGATAAGAGCTAAGGAAGAAGAAGAAGAAGCATGAAAGCCCACTCGATATCATCTCTCTGAGCTGCGCCTCGCTCTCTTACTCTGCCTCTCTCGCTCCTTCCCTTCATCTCTCTCTCTCTCTCTCTCTCTCTCTCTCTCTCTCTCTCTCTCTCTCTCTCTCTCTCTCGTGTAATATATTAATATATGGAGGGTCAAACCGTTATTTCTGTTGCTCTCTGCAAAAACAGTTATTTCCGTTTAGTCCAGCGCAATACATGAACTAATCTGGCCCGGCGCGGGCCGGCCCGGCCCGGTCCACAATAGATGGAAGCTACGGCAAATTTAAGGCCTACCACATGTTATTCATACTAGTCCTTTTTTCTTTTCTTTTTTGACTAAATTATAAAAAATTTCTTTATAAATACGCATTTTTTCACTTTTCCTCCCTAACTTTCAAAAATTTATATTTTACCCTCTCAATATATCAAGTTGTTGCATTTAGCCACCCTCCGTCAGGGTTTCATCACTATTCCGTTTAATTTTTATAATTTATACTAAAAATACCCTTCAAAATGACATAAATATATTAAATTTGCCGCACCTAACATTCTTGACTAAGAGCTCAACGGTTGATGTCCGAGATTCCAAATTCGAAATTTGCTTGCTTCGCATTTCTAATCGATTTCATTTTTGAAAAAAGTGAACGAGTCTGATAGGTCGCTCGCAATTATCTGAGGACTAAATGGTTCCTAACCGAGGTTGAAGCGAAAAGTTTGCTATCTTTATCTCAAAAAAAAAAAGAAAAAAAGAAAAAGAAAAGGAAGGTCTGCTATACGTAACTGTTTTTATTTATCTAAACGAAAGAAAGTAAATTAGAAGTGGCGAGGTAAAATTCCACAAGAATAATTTTCTCTCTAATGAACATAACAAACATGAACCCCCGAAAAAGGCCCCATTTCTAAGGTCCCCAATTCAAAGGTAATTGATTAGTATAGAAGCTACTTTTTCTGATGAGTGGTCATATAGATATCACGAGCACAAGAAAAGGAATCCTCCAAGTGACTTAATAGCTGGCAACAGCTAACCACCACCACCCTCACCCTCTAAACTCCACAAGTCCCCAAATACAAAGAAATGTGGGATATGATGGTCCAAATATGTATAGCTTTACCTTCACCATCCAAGACACTGAGGAGCATCCATGACCCCACACACACACCAACTGCTGCTCATAATAATAGCATAGTGGTTGACACTTGAGAGTTCACATTAATTGTAGCCCTATCCCACCTCGCGTGGAGCTGGGGCAAGCGCATATAAAAGAATCTACCTTTAATAGAAAGCTACTGATTTGTCGTCACGTATTAATTTTATCTTTATATAATGATTCGGTGAATGTTTTTAAGTATTAAAATTTAAAAAGAATATTTGAATACTAGAGAAAAGAATTATAATTTTGGATAAAGATAAAAGTGACATGTGGTGATATATTGAGACACTTAGGGACCGTTTTGTTGTATGTAGTTGCAACTACATTACAGTTGTAACTGCACGCAAATACAAATTCGGTATTGATTTGATGTATTTAACTTCAACTGCTGCAATAGAAATTATATGAGGAGGCCCAACTGTACCAGTTGGAACTACGCTGCAGCAATTGGAGAGAGTAACTTATAAAAAAAATAAGCTTACCTCCTATATTATTTTTTAAATAAAAAATATTTTTTTTAAATTGGAGGTAATCTCACCACCATACACATAAAATGATAAAATTTTAAAAATTATTTCTCAACTACATGCAACCAAATAAATTATTTGTAATTACAGCGCTTTCTACTACATTCAACCAAACATGATACATGTAGTTATAACTCATGCATTTCTAACTACATACATTTCTAACTACATTATATTTATAATTATATCTAACCAAACGGTCCCTTAAACGTGTTGTTGAGAACTTTCCCACTAAATTTTTTTCCCTATCTAAAAGGTCCGTTTGGCATAAATTGATCTTCTTTTAAATATTTCAAGGCACACAATTATAATTTTTATTAAAATCTACTCAAGAAACTTTAATTTCAAGTAATTTTCGGAAGACCAGTTGTTAATTTTAACTTCATAGCCTAACAATCAAATACTTCAGATTGTTCTTAATTTCTTTCACTAGCATTTTCTTGCAACTTAATTCTTTCATAAAATGTGCCAAACAGATATACAACTTTTCCCTCGAAGCCACTAAGCTCACAATACGTTACAAAAGCAATAAAGCTATACTCCATGAAAAGATACTAAACATACGAATGTGTAACACCACAAAAACATCAACCGAGAAAAATCTAAGTTGATAAAAAAAAAAAAAAGACAATATCTATACCAACTATTTTTATATTTTTACAATATATTAGCTCTTATATGTCTTCAATTTAGAAAAGCTCAAGGACTCCACAAACTCTGCATCTATATCAACTATGTCAGCAGTTACATGTAACATGAGTAGTCAAAAACCAAAGGATCCTACGATAATCTATAATCCACCATAATAATCTATAGTCCATCGTTTGTCCATAGGAGCTGCATCCCATGTGAAACTCCATTTGCATTCAATGTTATTCCGCTTCTGACTCTCCTGCCATCCATTAAAATAGGGCTGTATACAAAGGACAGCAAAACAACAAAGCAGATTGATTAAGCATTTCATTAATTACATCCACCAAAATATTTTGAATATCCAGATAAAATGAGAGAGTCCACATTGTTGAAGAAATGAACCAATAAATTAATAATCCCTGTTTATTTACACAAAAGAATCTACCAGAAATTACAAAAACTGTGAATCTAACCAACAACCAACCAACCACCTTCTTTACATGGACCGAACACATACATTATTCCCCACCCAAAAGAATGAATTAATATTGAATCACAAACCTACACAATTAAACTACAAAAGAAAAAGAATCCACCAATAATCTCCTCACCTCACTACGAATACTCAATATATGTATACAATAACAATAATAATAATAATAATACTACGAAGAACCATATATATACGTATGTAGTAGTTGTAGAGCCATCAATCACTGTATAATTGAGCGGTTAAACCCAGGAACGATATGATATTTTATATTTAAACGAATAATTACGCTTCGGCCTGGCGCTTGGCCCCGGCCCCGGCCCCGGCCCGGCGCTTGGAGGAGCGGCGGCGGCGCATGGTGACGAACTTGGACTCGCCCCAGTCCCAGAATCTCTCCTGCTCCAGCGGGGAGTTGTGGCACTCCGGGAACGTGGCAGCGTAGCGGACGGCGTCGTAGCAGACGGTGTAGGTCATGTAGCGCTCCCTGAACCGGCGCATGGCGGCGCGCTTCCGCGGCGCGACGACGGCATAGTCGGCCGTCATGAGCTCGAGCTCGGCGTCGGCACAGCGCTCCGCCGCGGAGGAGGAGGGGTCGAGCTGGATGGCGGAGTCGGCGCGGCAGCCGCGCAGGACGAGGTCGGAGAATTCGGCGACGAAGGGGGCGTGCTTGTAGCTGACCTTGTACTTGCCCCCGTCGGTGGCCCATGCGGAGCCGTCCCAGATGGTGGCGTACACCGACATCGGCTTCGACGGGTAGTCGCCGCCCATCGCCTCGCTCCGGACGACTTCTCTTATCGGCACGTCGTCCACGTAGAATCTGCATGATGGTACAATCAAAAGGGAGATTAATTAAATTAAATTGTGGTCGACTATCAGTAATAATAACTGAACATTCACAATTAATTCACAAAATTTCAGGACAATCAGCTGTTTCGCACTGAATAAATAAGAGCAAGTTGGCTGCAGTTCGAATAAAATCTCGTACCATGCACCAACCAGAAAAATACCAAAACAAAAAAGGTAAATTTCCAGCGTAGTAATTTAAAATTCACTTATCTATTATCTCTATTTAAGGCTAATTTTTTAGATATACAAATAGCATTGCTATTTCTCAAATTCCTAAATTCTTCCTAGATTCTTCCATAAAAGCTATAGAACAAGAGAGGTTTGGAGTACTCAAGTGTAAAGTGTTGTTCAGCATAAACAAAACTACCGACTATAAACATACAGTATACAAAATACTGTATACATATCGTCGTTCTTTGACGGCTTAAGTTTTCTGTAAACAGCAAACAAAGAACGAAATATAACAAAAAAATAGATACAGAGAGAGATAAAGGGGGAGGGGGATATGTAGTTAATTACATGATGTAGTTAGGGGTCCAGAGGATGGAGTAGCGGTGCGCCTCCTCGGTCGGGTCGAAAGGGAGGAGGTAGCGCTCCTCGCGGCCGCGGCTGGTGCTTCCGTTGCCGTACACGTTCGTCTGCACCCTCCACTCCTTCCCCCGGGTGTTCCCCAGGAACTCGAAATCCAGCTCGTCGTGGTTCTTCTCAAACACGTCCCCGTTCGATAACTGCATCATCCATCCATCATTCATTAATTAAGTATTAACTAATTCACTAATCAAATTCCTTAATAATTACCCAACACACGCATGTATGTGACCTTATTATTCTTTAGTAATTGACCCGGCCCCCTGAACATTAATTTAATCTCCTTTAACCCATATGAGTTTTTACAACCAGAAGCAATTAATTAATACTCGTACAATTATTTATTTTAATAATATTATTTAGTTTACATGTTAATAAATTAAAATTAATTACGCGGAACTAACATGGCAACGAATATTCTACGCCGCAGCCATTGGCACTACCACACACCCATGTGCCGATAACTAGTATTCTCGCGACTTAAAAAGAAAAAAAAAAAAAAAAAAAAAAAAAAAAAAAAAAGATAACGTGGCTCATGAAACGGACCATCCTGGCTTCTACTTGATTAACGCATGAATCTAATTACGCGGACTACGCGTGATTATTAATTCAGTTAATTAGAATTTGCAACAGTTATGTATGGAAACATTTTTCGGAGTGAGAAAAACAGGGGAAACCAGTCAATTTCTCTATTTATTTATTTAAATTCAAATTCAAAAATTTGAATTTGAATTTGAAATTGAAAAAAAAAAAAGAAGAGGAGAAACTACTACTCTAGTTTGTGAGAGCTCACGTACGTAGAAGGCGACGACGACGCCGGCGGTGTAACTGGCGGGGAGCTTGATGGAGGCGCTGAAGAATCCGTGGAGGTACGAATCCGACGATATGAATCCCGACCCTAAAAACCCAAAAAAAGCCAAATTAGAACGCAAACGGCGCACGATAGATAAGAGAGGAAGGAGGAGGAGGAGGAGGAGGGAGGCGCACGATAGAACACCTGAGTAGCGGTTGAGCATGATGCGGACGCTCCGGCCGTCGGGGGACCGGACGAGATTGCCCTCGCCGAAAAGCTGGGAGTATCCCTCGTCGAACGAGATCGCCGGCACGTCGAAGGCGGCCGCCACCGCCGACGACGCGGCGGCGACGGCGACGAGCAACGCCGTTAACACGTATACGGAATCCGCCATGGCCGTTTCCTTCGCTCCGCTTCTCTACTTCCTCTCTCTAGGGTTTCTAGATGACGACTCCCCTCTCTCTCTATGTATGTATATACACTCTGTTGTGTTTCTAGACGACTCTTTGCGTTTGCTTTATAAATGATAATAAAGGAGGGGAGCGGACGCGGAGAGGAAGAGGAGGTTACGAAAGGTCTTTTTTTTTTTTCTTCTTTTTTTTTTAAGGCATTATTATTTTTCGCTTTTTTTTTAATATAATAATGCGAGAATAAAATAGGTGGGAGTACTGGACGGTTTGGGTGGCTGATCTGGCGGCTAACGTTATCAAAAGGGAGGGGAAGGAGTGAAAAGGCGGCCTACTGTTTTCGGATATTTACGACTTGCCACTTTCGGTCTTTTTAAAAAAAATATATATTCATATTAATTAACTAATTAATTTATTAGATTCAATCAATGCACTTGCGTCAAAGTTTTTTGAATAGAACTTGTAAATCCCAATATAAAAAGTTCACTAGATTTAAAATTTCTCTTCATACTTCAATTAAATTATAGAAGCAACTGTGTATCGACGGCAAATAAACTATTTAAGAAAAAGTTCAATCCAAAGGAAAAATTGGTATTTAAATCGCCCAAATTTAAAAGGATGTGAAGCGTTTTAGTTTTCTTTTATTATTATTTATTTTTTAGGTGTAAAAATGAAAGGAGTGGAGAGTGCGCGTTACGTCGAATGCCGTTGGGATGTCGCGGGAAAGAAAGTGATGTGAAGCCGCACCAGCGAGTCCAATTTTTTTGACTAATTAACTTTTTTTTCTCCCGAAATTACCCTTTGGAGAAGCATCGTGTGGGGCGGCCACTTCCGTATGGTTTTCGTTGTAATTTTGAGGAAGGTCCAGGGGCAGATTCGTCATTTCCGTGGTTAAAACGAGTGGCCAAGTCGTCTCCGCCACAAAGTATGACCGCGTCCGACAACGACGGCGGTGGACGAATGCCACGTTGTTAGTGTTTGTCTTCTTTTTATAATTGGTGGAAACGCCCACTCCACTTTATCTTTTTTCCAAATAAATTCATAAATTTTTAATTTTAACAATCCAATGCTCTAAATTTTAAAACAAAAATATACATAATTTATTTAAATTATAAATTATTTTTGAATTAAATACTCAATTTTTAAAAATTTTAATTTTACTATCTAATATTTTAATTTATTTGATTTAAGTCGGTCAATAACACTTCATTTTAAAATTTAGATTATTTATTTATTTTAATAAATTTATAGTTGTGAGAATTAATTATATGAAATATATTAACTATATAAGTCTGTAAAGATAAAAGACACATTCAAATTATGAAAAAATATATATCGTCGACTGACTCAAATCAAATAATATTGAATGGTTGGATAGTATATAAAATCAAAATTTTGAAAGGTTGGATAGTGTATAGTTTATGTATGTTTTGTATGTTTTTACCAAATTTTACTAGATATCTCTCTTCAACTGAAGTTACTTAATATATATTCGTTTTATCTGCATGTCTGGTGAATAATTTTATAAAATTTTAAAATACAAGAAATTTATTTTTAAAAAATTTAGTAATTAAGCAGAATGATTGAAAATTGCAGCTAATATGCAACTTAATTTTATAGGTTATTTTCATTTGCAAACTCATTGAATCCATATATTTAGATTTGATTAATTATCATAAACTTCTAGGTACGTACATCATTCTTTGAATATTTTTCAAGAATGATTGAGATGGTAAACCAAACCTCCAACATTTGTCATTGTCACGATTATTGTAACAACTGCTACGTTTAACTTTTTTTTCAGTTGTTGCTATCAATCAAATGGCCTTAAGCATAATCTTTAGAGAGTATGTACGAATCAACTTTTTTTTTTTTCTTTTGAGGGTACAATGGAGCATAATCTTTTGGCAAATTATAGCTTAATTTGATTCATATAATGACATTATGTGGTAATAATTTTTGTGTATGATTAGTTGGAATAGAAACTAATTAAGTCGGTAGGTATATGTTTGCAAAGAAAAAATAAAGTTGGTGGGTCAAATACAATTTGGACAAGAACTCTTTTTGTTTTGAAAGGATTTATTCTCTACTATTTGTTTCCAGTTATAAGTTGTGAAATGTACTAAAATTCATTGATTGTAGGATCACGGGGCATCCAAAGCATTGAACACATGAATCACAGTTATACTCTACTTCTCACGCGTTTGTATATATCAACGAAAATAATAATAATGATAATAATAATAATAATAAAGAAGATAGAAAAGACTCTATAGGTCAAAGTTGACGGGTCACATTTATTATACCTTTGAACTTCAATCCTATATAAAATTATAGGATATACATATATGTATGTATGTATATTGAACATATAAAATTTTTTACTCGCGGGAAGAAGCTTGCGATCTACGCACGTACCAATCAACAGCCTAATATTGAAGGTAACCACCGCTAGCTCCTCATTAATCGGACATCAACGGTAAAGAGGCATTTAAAACTTGCTTTTTGAGAGATATGTAGGAAAAGACACACACACACACATACATATATATTATGTTAGTAGAAGGATTAAGTAATCCTTATTTTCTAGGTTAAGAAAATTAAGTCATTTCATAGATAGAGTTTACTTATGCAGATTCGGCATATCAAAGTTTCACAACCAACTTAAAATAAAGACATGTTTGGCATGTTCAAATTAAGTGAGGGGCGGAAATCGCCGATGCGGTTTAAATCTACATGTTTGTAGAAAGATTGTTTAAGGCAGAGCATTTTTAGACAAAATCTCAAATCACAATTCACTGATAGAAATATCGTAATCAGTCATTGTATTTTATTCTCTTAATAATATTACCATCAATAGTTAGGCCGATCATTATGGTTTGGATCACAGATTAAGCTCAATAGAAGTGCATGAGTGCGCCTACGATCGTGATTATTAAAAAAAAAGAGAAAAAGGAAAAAGTTTTGTCATAAAATTTGCAGAGTTTATATTAGAATAAGATAGTTTTAATTAGCTAAAATTTCCGAGTGGGCGTGTTGTGAAAACGGAAACAAGGGGCGGACAAAAGCGCCTGCTGAAGCATCCAATCGAATAAACAGGGTGGGTCCCACGAGGAATTTTTGCCAACCGTGATAAATGCAGTGGAATACATATGTGGTCTCTAATTAAATGTTTCTACTTTTCCAAACGCTGTAACGGACAACCATGAGATTCAGTAATTCTTTTATTACTTAATTTAATTCATATTAATTAATCGTGGCTTACGAGGCAACCCAGTGCATTTTATGTGGTAGGACTAATTAATCCTGGGCTTTTTTAATTAAATCTATATACGCAATAACATAGTATTAGAGTCAGTTCTATATTCTCTCTAATATCCACGCTGTGCATGTAAGCAGAAACATATTTATATATATATATATATATATATAACTAAACAAGAAATACAAGTAAATGAATTATTTAACAAATAAAAATTTTTATGGCCATCACAAACATGGAAAGAGCAGGGGGCGGGTCCTACCATTTTCTTGTTGAAATGTCCAAGCCATGTGACCCAGCAAAATAAATAAATAAATAAATAACCAAAATCTCTTCTTCTTTTTTATTTTGTATTTTTAACATATATTTCTCGGCAAGGTTTTGCGGCGCATTAAGGCTACGTTTCTCCTCATCTTCATGGCTGTAACAAGTCCCAACAAACGAGACACCTCATTGCCGTGACCAAGAAGCACCTAATTAATTATAATTGGGCCCAGGATAACAAAGCGAAAAAGAAAATATTTTATTTTTGTTTAAAAAAGTTTACTCTTCTTCGGGATAGGTAGTTGAATTATTATATATTGTATGACTCCAAATTAAGTAGGCATCAAAGATTCCGAAGTCCGAACAACTAAACCTTACTATTATATTGCAAACTCTTCAATAATTTTACAACCACTCTTTTACACCATGATTCGCCCATACTTGATTTTTCTAATGTCAAATGCAATAATTACGATCAATAAAAAATTATATGAGTGTATATATATATTTTGCAGGAATTAATAGTTTTGTATGTTAAAATCTGATCCATATGTTTGAATAGCATCAACACTCAATAAAAATTAGGTTCGTAAGGAAAATATATTAATTTATTAGTATTGCTTTGGTAGTGTTTTGGTGCGTTTGGTTTAGGAGCTTTAATGGTCTGGCTATACCAATATGGCTGTCACATGCATGCAATATTAGCCAATTATATTTGCCTTAATTAAGATGGCCAATAATGTCAGATAATAAGAATAATTAGTTTTTTATTACTTGTACAAATTAAGAACTGTAATACAGAATAATTCTAACGATATATTTGTGAGGAACATCAGTAAAATTATTTTCTCGAGTAATTCTCTGGTTATCTTCAACCAAAGGTTCAATTAAACTAGTTTTCAAAAATTCATGATGCTATCACTATGGAGTTCATACAGAAGGGCTTTTTGTCGTAATTAAGATCATAAAATTATACAGCAAGTTTTAGCTTCTAAGTAAGGTCCCGTACCGTTCTGCTATAAGGCAGATCATATTATTCTCAAACTTTTGGTCAAATCTTTTATATAATATTAAAAACATAGATATCAATAGTACCAAGCATTTAGTGCTATCAAGTTTTTCGCCGTTAGATCTAGCTCTTTGATCATTTCTATCCCTTCGAACATACTAGTCCACCGACTACCCACTAAACCCTAGGGGCCCTGTTGGCTTAAATGGGCCAGCATCCTGCCCTGTGGCGGGAGGCCATGTTGGGCCGAGTCATGTTCGAAATGCGTGAGGCTGGGTGGGCCGAGTCATGTTCGAAGTAGCGTGAGGCTGGTGGGGCCGAGTCACAATCGAGAACCGTGGGCGCTGTATCTGTACGCTTTAAGTGAATTGGTTGCGTATTTCTAACAGCTCGAGCTTTTGGGATTAATGGTTAGCGCCAACGATCCTACAAGTGGTATCAGAGCCAGAGGTCACGGGTTCGATTCCCGCATGCTGCGAATGTGTGCAGGTGTTGGAGGGGGGATTGTTGGCTTAAATGGGCCAGCATCCTGCCCTGTGGCGGGAGGCCATGTTGGGCCGAGTCATGTTCGAAATGCGTGAGGCTGGGTGGGCCGAGTCATGTTCGAAGTGGCGTGAGGCTGGTGGGGCCGAGTCACAATCGAGAACCGTGGGCGCTGTATCTGTACGCTTTAAGTGAATTGGTTGCGTATTTCTAACAGCTCGAGCTTTTGGGATTAATGGTTAGCGCCAACGATCCTACAGGCCCCACTATCATTCTAACCGCACAGCTCTTCATCCAAGGACCGAAATCTAATAGCACCAATAATTAATTCGGTGCTATTAATAGTGTTCTGGCCTATATCTCAACCAAAAAAAATTAAAAAAAGAAGAATCATATATAGTCAGTCATATGTTTGAGAGCAAACATCTAAGGACTGTTTCTTTGTTGGTTTGCCGTTGTATTTGAATAGCTTATTATTATTATTATATAGATATAATAGAAGAGAAATGCTAATCGTACAGAAACACCGATCGATGCCTGGCCTCCGGCTTGCCACTTGGCATTTGCTTATTGGCTAGATTGTGGGACCGACGGTTGACGTGGACGTCCAACCCTGACACAAAGGCCACGAGAGAGCGACTCGATTGGCTGCTACGTGTAGTTAGGATAAGGTTGTATACGTATTATTATGAGAATTAGACGGGGGAGAAAGAGTACTAGAGAGAAAGAGTAGAGAGAGAGAGAGAGAGAGTGAGGTGGTCTTTGTGAGATGACAGCTGTCCCACATGCCACGGGAGGAGAGCAGATATTTATCAGAAAAGAAAAGTCGATCGTTGCTGTAGGACAGACTGTTGCATGCTGTGCGGGCTGGCCGTGAAAGAACGGGAAGAAATGAGAAGGAAGTCGGTCGTCAAAATATGCTTATTGGGTGGGTGAGCCAGCCAGACTAAGTGATTTGATAGGGGGGCATAATGTTATACGTTTGAACTCCAAGGAACGCCTTGACCAAGTGAAATCTTATAATTATTTGGTACTGGATTAGCTTCAACCTGTTTGGATTTGGTTTGGTTTTTAGAATAGCAAGCCCGACCCTTCCTACATTCATGTTTGTTCATACATACATTCGTATACATGAATTCGTATATCAATCGTTGGTAGGAAAGATAAAGAGAAGAATTAATTGCATACAGCTTTCTGTAAACATATCGAATAAAACCGAAGCAGCGTCAATATTGAAAACATACAAGTAGTAGTGTAGCGGAGGAGGTCCCCATATATTCTTTACCTTAGTCGATAAAAGATCACGTCTCCACCATACTCATTTCATAAGATACAGCAATCACACTCAATAGTATACTTTTGTGAATCACATACATGCATATAAACAGGATCTTTTATGATAAACTCCTTTCATTAAAACCACTTCTACTACCAATAAGTCTCACGAGAACATATATATATACAGGACTGCGCTCAAATATTTGCTAAGAAAAACATAAATATACAGTAGTTCAGTAAACTGATAGTAACAAAAACTGAGCACGCACTCAGCTATTAAAAAAGTGATATTTAGATTCAACGTAGCCCTCTGCTCCCCATAGAAATGACCCGAAAGCCACGGCTTCCAAAACCAACATAGTCAACCCAGAGAATGTCACTGCAACCATTTCATCATTCTTAGCATCAATCGACCCGTCGTCCGCAACTCTTATATCCGGCCGCCCAAATAAAGCCTGCGTCTGCTTCTCGATCAATGAGATAGCCTCCTTCGATCTTATCGTCGCATATCTCTGTAAAGTCTCTGCATCCAAGTACATCACATAGGATCTCAGTCTATAAGACTTGTTAGACTCCTCATCACCGCTGTCGGATCCATCGTCGTCGTCTTCGTCCGACGGTGAAATCTGCACCATCGATTCCAAGTCCCAGAACGGGTTAGGCTTCAAATCATCCATAATTGACTTCTTCTCCGTGCGGCTTTTAGGGAGAGTTTTCATAGTTCTCTCAAGTTGGTATCTCTCGTCTACTCTTTTGAGGAAGTAACCGTACATGATCGAGGCGGCATAGAGCTTCCCGAGCTTCAGTTTGCTGATGTGGACGATGGTGTTGAGTGGGCCCACAACCCTTTCTCCGAGAATAAGGGTGAGGTGGCTCTGAATCATCTCTAAAGCGTGGGGGGAGTGCACCTTTTCCAGCTTCTCTTCTTGGTTAGGCCACGAGTCAATTTGACTTGCAGGGTCGGAGTTGGATGAAATTGCAGGGATCATTGAGATGTCGTTTTCGATGAATTTCTGCACGATGAAGCAGTAGATGATCTCCTCTAGAGCCCTCTGCCTCTCCTTGTCTTTGACTTCTGCAATTCTCCTATAGTTGACGATTAGTATACTATCAGTGACAAATTGCAGACTCATATTGCAAGATACCGGACAAATATGATGCCTTACTTTACAAGAATAAGGTCAACTTAACCACTAATATTTTCAAAAAGAAGCGAAATGAACCTAACTTGCTGATTATTGTCCAAAGTGTTCAACTATAGTTCATATTAGATTGCATTTGTAAATGGCTCCATAGCTTCTAGTTGTATTATTCAAGAAAACTATAGCATACTCAAAGTAGTCAATACATATGTTCAGCTTTTACTGAATCTTAGCATTCTAACCTAGCCAACGAGGCATTTTTTTTTCATCTTATTGCACCTCAATATACCAATTTTAAGACAAGAAAAACATTGCAGAAAATTACGACAGCAGTTAAATCTGTTTTCTTAAATCTGAACTAACACTGATTTGTGCAGAATCAAGTAGCAGCAACTAAAAATGCAGGCACATTAACAGGTTCCTCTTGGCGACCTTCAATTCATGTGAACGTGAATTAGCAGTGAAAGAATATCTTCTAACTACCATACACATCTTATATTTTGGCAACCCTTTATCAATTGAGGAGAAAATCAAGCATAATAATTAGCACATGATAGGAGTTCATGTTAGTATGAAGAGAACTGGGTTCCTCATGCAGAAGAATCACTTAAATTCCTACTTTCTTTGCAAAGTGAGTTCCTATGAAGCAGTTAATAGAACATCTCATAAGAAAATTCGGAAACCACATCACAGAATTGGTCACAGGGACTATATATACATCTTAACCATTTTCTGTCTCATTTCAACAACGGAGTTAAAGGTACTAACCTGTAAAGGAGGAGATCTTGAGGAGAAAGTGAAGCTTCATCCTTCTGAGCATCTCTATCTGATTGAAGCCTTTCAAGCTGCTGATCAATAGTTGCCTGAAGTAGGTGGGGATGTGATTGCATTATCTGTGACAGAAGTTGCCCTGTCGGAGATTCAAACTGAAGCGGAGCAATCGGCGTCTGGCCTTCACCAGAACCCTCGAACGCTCTCACCTTAAAGCTCCTAACTGGGCAGTTCCGGGTATTTAGTCCAATTCTCGGGTAGCCAGTAAAAGCGAAAGCCTAGAAAAATAATAAGACAATCAGCTCCTTCGTTGAAACTACGAACTGAACCATAAATGAATGAAAGAAATCGACAATAAAGTGAAAAAGTACTGTCACAAGCGGTGCCTGGGCACTGACCGCATATGCGGCCATCGCCATAACATTAAAATTGTACTCCTATACAAAATCTAATTATTGAGTTTGCTATAGCAAGATGGGCACATTTGGCACACTGTCGATCGACGGCGATAGTATAATATGTAATATCACTTAATATGTGTCTTCCCCATATATTTTAGCTCCCCCTGACTAGGCACCGCCGTCGGCAATATTTCCTTTTGTAAACTTGAAAAGATTTTCAGATACTTTACAACTCGACTGCTTGAGTCATTAGGCGGTTCATCTAAACGCCGAGGGAACACCAAGGCGATTTAGGGCGCCACTCTGCCTACGACTGCCCAGCTGAGAGAACATTCAAAGACGGGTAACATGAAAAGGAACCAATTGAATTATCTAATTATAGAACTTCGCACACAATGCACCTAACATAATCTGGTCCTTCAATAGTGCATAATACCTAAAACTATTCTCGCAACGACACGATTCATGATACAGTTTTATTTGCATAAGAACATATAACTAAATATATATCAGGTAAAATATTTTTTACATGTAGATGTGTCCCTTTACCGCCTAGAATACCCAAGTATGACCCCTCAATGAATATCATTTTATTACATAAAAATAACCATTTTGATCTCTGCAGTTCAGAAACTGATCTAAATTTATGGACCTACTTGACCTGGATAAAATTAATTGTCACAATCAAACAAACTGCACGAAGTAGCAAATGGGTTTCAAATTCCTCCCATAAATGTTAATTGATTAGCACAATTTCAATCCAAGTTTAACAGATAGAGCAAGGAATCAATCTAGAACACAAAAAGACACAGGGAAAAAGCTACAAAGTTCAACATCCCAAATCTCTCCACAGGATCCATCAAAAAAATTAATTTGTTTAAAATAAATTAAATTTGTGATCAACAGGTTGTAGATAAATGAACCATCCTACTTTCTTATTCTACCCAAAACCAAACCCTAAAATAAAATATAAAAAAAACAACAACAACAAACAAAAGGAAAGAGACGAACCTTGGTGGTGGGAAAGGCCCTAAAATCCACCGGCGGTGAGCGAAATCCGGCGCCGGAGTACGAAGGGCACGGCAGAACCAACGGCCCCTCCGCCGCCACGCCGCACATCAGCATTTTCCACCGTTGGATTTTTTTTTTTTCTCTCTCTCTCTCCGGCGGGGTTTGGGACTTTTTTTTTTTTTTTTTTTTCTTTTGGGGAACGCGTCGATTTTTCTCCTCAATATTTCCAGATATTATGGGGAATATATATCCTGGAAAGTTCCAATAAATAATTTGTGGAATTTGTGGAATAGAGATAAATAGTTCCAGGGCCAAAATGTTGAGTTTATAAGCTACTTGAATGCATATGTAGATTTATTTATTTATTTTTCGAAAAAAGAAACTCTATGTTTTCTCTCAAAAAAAAATTTGAAAAAAACTGTATGAAGCTCTTCTTGTATAAAAATTTGGGATAACTTCAAATACCACCCATGTGGTTTCGTGCTTTCTCACTTTAGTGCCCTGTGGTTTAAAACGTATCACTTTAGTACTCTGTAGTTTGGTTATTCTCTTTTTATTTTATTTTTGTTAATTTTTTTGTTAAATTAATGAGAAAGTTAAAACTACAGGATAGTAAAGTGAATATTCGTTAAACCATAGGCAGAATATTTGAAGTTTTTCTGTATAATTTAACGAAAAAATTAACGAAAAGATAATAAAAAAGAGAATAACCAAACCACATGATACTAAAGTGATACGTTTTAAACCACATGGTACTAAAGTGAGAAAGCACGAAACCACAGGGGTGGTATTTGAAGTTATTCCTAAAAATTTTATATCCATTTGCAAGGAAAAGTAAAGAGATTGTTAGAACTGCACTTAATTTGGTTTCATCAAAATAAATAATCAGAAACTGGTTTTTCTAATATACTCTTTTTATTTTGCAACTTAGTAAACTTAACTCACCATCTCGACTATTTAGATCAATTGGTTAATACATTTATTTCGAAGTGTGTCCTTTATGCTGGGCAGAAATTTAGGGCAAAAATAAAAATTTAAATTCAAGCTAAAGGAGCGATGGAAAGTCGATGATGGGTTGGGCTGGGCCACGAATCGCTTTGAGGCTTCGGAAATAGTGGGTGGGCTCAGGCTTAGTCCAAAACACAAATCCACAGGCCCGACCCGAATTAGTACGGGGGGACCAGATCGGGTCGGATCCTCTCTACATACCGATCCAAATCGTAACCTTTCTTTTTCAATCTAAAATGACGAGGGCCGGTAATGGGCCAGATGTGCCTGGGCGTAATGGGCTCATCACCCAGGCCCGGTAAGGGCGTGCATTGGCCCATAAAATGAAAGTTATAAAAATAAATAAAAATTAAAGAAGTGTCAACTGCGAAATTAATATTAAAGAGTAATGTTGCTTGTACATCTCTTTATTAATATTAATATTAATATTAATAAGACTGATAATTACTTACTAGTCTTATTAATTTTTCTCTTTTTTAATAAGAAAATCTAAAAAATATTTCAAATCCTTACATGGGCGGGTAAACGGTGTGCACCCACACACGGGAGTGTACGGGTAGCATTTTTCATTATTATCTTCTCTTCATTTTTTTTGAATTCGAAGGGGTTGCATTTCTTATGCCGAGTTTTAACTTTTTGTAAATAGGCATCCAAACTTTTGATTTTGGCAATTTATCTGGTATAGAACTATAGTTGTATAAATTATAGACCCCTTATTTATTTTAATAGAACTATAGTTGTATAAATTATATAAAATATATTAATTTGGTCTGTAAAAATAAATGATATATCTAAATATTAAAGTTTAAGAGTCACTAGATGACTCTAATCAAATGAATTAAAAGGTCAAATAGCAAAATTAGAAATTTTTAAGATTAGATAGTTAGACCAAAATGGGTCGTACTTTGGATACGTTGAGTACATTTTTACCCAAACTAATTAATTAAATTTGGAGAGTTTAATTGCTAAGTTAAAAATGTATATTAAAGTTCATAAGGTCTCTATATATTTTTACTTTAAAAAAAAATGATAAATGTGTACACATGAGGAGTACAATTAATAGCAAGGACTGGGTAAAACCAGCAACTACCTACTCCCGTACCTGTCACTCTTTTCTCCGCGGTTGGAAATAAGTTTCCAAACGTCCTTCTCGAAACTTTGGTTAACCAACTAGGAACAGTTGGAGTGTACCTTTCATATCTTTGGTGTGACAGAGAGGGTCAATTATACTTTGCGCAGTTTAAATTTATTTTCCTCTTTATTTTTATTTTCAGAGTAGCGCTACTATACTCTTATGAGTACAGAGCCCTTCGTACTCATAAGTTATTTTCGATGATGGAGCTTTCGAATTGACGATTCATACCGTTAAATATAATCTAGAGTATTTAAAATTTCTAGAAAATAAGTTTCGTAATTTTTCGAAATTATAATAAAGTCCATCAAGCGGGTATAAAATGAACAGCCAAAATCGATCGACTTTCTAAAAATAGAGGATCGGATACTCAATTTAAAATCGGAGTTATTGATCTTTATCTAGACAGTGAATAAAATTTTCTATCAAAAATTCGATCGATTTCGATTCTTTTACACCGTTAAACTAGCAAGTATTCCATACCGGCCGTTAAAAATTATCAATTTTGAGATCTTTGGATAGTCAGGTAAATGATGTCGAAAAATTATAAAATTTAATTTCTAAAATTTTAAATGCTTTAAATAATAATTTGACTGTACGGATCATCGATTCGGAAGTTCTATCATCGAAAACGACTTATGACTACGAAGACGATCGTACTTATAAGAATATAGTAGCTGGACTCTTATTTTTATTCCTAAAGCTAATTCCGGTTGTGAGGATCTAATTTTTAGTAAGAAACAAGGTATTATCCAAACTTTAACATAATTTTGCCCCTCTTTCTTTTTTCCCTTTCTTTTTTAGAGAAACTTTTCCTCTCTTCGCATAAAAACTTTGATGAGCAAGAATTTTGCCAAAAATTTATGGTTCTTTAAAATTGCATATGGTCAATTGTAGTTAATAAAGGATGGCCGGACTCGTTAAATTTATCTATCGGTATATATTGTAATTTGTTAATATCATTATCTTTATTATTATAATTAATCATCTTCTTGGCTGTTCAAAATGTAATTAATAAAGTATAAGAGGTTATTATCTGAAAATACGAGTTACCTTGTAATTAATTAGCACTTTTTTTAATGAATGTTGTGGTAAATAAGGCCAAGCTAATAATTATGGTGTGTGCGCAAAAATGATTTATCAATTATATTTTTAATAGTTTCTAACGTGTTCAATATGAATGCTTTTTGATTGATAATGTAGGAAACAGAGCGTCAAAAAGTCACTATTTAATTGTGGGCCATTATATTCGTACACCATTATTAATTTGTCTGTGATTATTCCTTGGTACCATTCTTCTCCTTTCGCCTTTTTCATCTCTTGTCGCATTGAGATTAATTGGAAACATGAAATAACTCCTATGATATGTCGCAGAGAATTTATTTCGTGCTTATAAATTCTCCCTTCTAACTCAAGCCGCATCTGTAGACGATTTTTTTTTGTTAAGAGAAAGGTAGCTGGAAATGTGAATTAACTAGGATTCGAACTCGGGACCTCGAATACCAACCACCAAGCTCTTTGCCACTTGTGCTAGGGACAGTCGTCATCTGTAGACGATTCTAGTCTGATCCATTACTATCGACTAGCTATTCTTTATTTCTCGGATAGGAATTGAACCCAAAGCTAGGAATACCATGCTGATTTTGGGATAAAGTAATGAACCCTATCTTGTATTTGATTTAGAATTAACAAAAGGTAATGACTTAGATGTAAGTTGAGTTGGTGGGCTAATTGGGGCATACTAATACCCATCAATTATAGTCGGCATTTGACTTGGTCAACATGGCCGTGTGAAACCATTTGATTCTCCTCCAATGTTGTTGATGGATGTGAAAGGTCAAATGGATCAATAGAAACGTGCTTATAATAAGGAGATTGAGAGTGCAAAGCGTATAACTAGTAATCAAAGATGCATGGATAGTGATGGTGAAAATGACAAAGGCTAGCTTGTTAGTGTGTTAAAGTTTTGGTTGCTTATAGCAATGGAATGTGATATTTCAAAAGGTGGATGGAAAATAATAGGAAAAGAGATGTGTGGTCAAATGGGTATAGAGCCATCTCTTTCTCCTAGGCCAACCTTGGAGATTTTGATGTTACTATAAATACAATGCCACTAAATACTCTATGGAACCACCAAGGATATATATATACACATCAGCAGGGCTGCTGTGCTCTTAGGAGCACGGAGACTTTCGTGCTTCTAAATCGTTTTTTATGATAAAATTTTTGAATTGACGATCGGCTCCGTTAAACTGGATCTACCGTATTTGAAGTGTCTAAAAAATAAATTTTACAAATTTTCGATATTATTTCCTTAGAGATCGAAAGGGTTCAAAATCAACGACTAAAAATAAAAATCTCACAAAAAACGGTGATATAGCACTAAGATTTTCGATTGGAGATATTGATCTTGCTGTAGATAGCATAATTTTTTTTTTTTATCAAAATTTCATCTGATTTAGATATTTCTAAACCTTTAAACTTGGAAACAGCATGCATCAACTATTAAAAATTATTAATTTTGAACTCTTTCGATCGCTAGGTAAATGATATCGAAAAATTGCAAAATATATTTTATAAATACTTCAAATATTCTAGATCAAGTCTAACAGAACCGGTCATCGATTCGAAAATTTCATCATGGAAAACGGCTTAGAAGCATAGAGGCCTTCGTGCTCCTAAGAGCACAGCACCCCTGCTCTCTCTCTCTCTCTCTCTCTCTATATATATATATATATAGATATATAACACATAGACATTTTGTGGGGAATAAAAAGAAATCAGTAGCTAGTTTAACTATATATGTTTATAAACAGCAGTTTACTAGGTGCATTCCTTTCATTATGTGCTTTATTTGTCCACTTCTTCAAACCATGTGATTTTCCAACTACCTCATCATGCATCAAGGATCACCTTATAGGACCCATTTTTCCATGGGAGCTCCTAAATATAAAAGAGTCAAAAAAATTTAAGTTGCAACTTAAACCAAAATGAGAGAGAGAGAAAGATAGCAAACTACCGATTTCGTTCATTTAAAAAAAAAAAAAATCCAGCTAGAAATATAAAGCAACTAGATTTCGAACTTAAGACTTTGGTTATTAATTATGAAACTCTTAGCTAACTGCGTTATATACTGTCGGTTAAATGGAAAAATTATGATAATCTTCTAACGATCATGTGGTTGGGAGATAGGTGTGAGCATGTCATCTACGTGAAATCCATCACACAAGTGGTATGTGGGAATTGTAATACCCAAGAAGACCTAAACACATACCTTAAAATCTCCAAGCATTTTTTTCATCGAAATTAATGCTACCTCATATCCTCAGATAAAATAGCTCTCACTTCTCAATAAATCATTTGATTAAGGTATGGAATCTCTTTCCCCTTGTTTTTTTATTTTTGAGAAAAAGGTAGCACGCTACCCACTTCATTCATTTAGCAAATGAATTTAGCTACAGGGGTTGAGGCAACGCGGTCTCGGAGAATATTGAAGGCAACCAAAACAACAAAGACAAATAAAAACAAAAAAAATATCGTAAAAAAATTGATAATTTTGCTCCTCGCTAAAAATCAAGTCACTAAGAGCTGCAAAACTCAGCCCAATTTTTGCTCACGTCCCGGATTCGTCTAATAGTCAAAAAAGGGTCGAATAATTGGTTCCTAAAAATTATATTATTTCTTTCCCGCCAGATCATCCACCAACAGGTTGCGACCCTGGTTAGATCCTTCGCTGTTGCCCCTTGGCGACGGTCCCCAGCCAGAAGCTCTCAGACATCCCTGACCTCCATCCCAGGCCCCGATATGTACTTACCTTCTAGGATGTTGTACATAAAAAATCTGCTGATTACGCATCCGACAATATCTTTCCCCTTGTTGGTTTGGTTTAGTTGGATTGTCTTTTTCTTTCTCTGTATATAAATGATTAAGAATCATCCTTACTTCAAACTATTTTGTACTTTGAGTCAAGTATATATCTTGACCCAAGTTCTCGTGGGTTCGTTCACTCTGGTTGGTTGATACATCGTGCATGCCCAAATCAGTGCCATCATATTCTGTCGTATTATTTCTCATATTATTCTTTGATTATTTTTAAATATTCTTTTTAAAATGCTTAACATTTAAAATTTGGGATCTTGGCCAGCTAATCCCATTAATTATTTTCTACAAATTAAATTAAAAGTCTCAGTTGTTAGCCAAATCCATTAATTTCCATCCCCCACAACTAGGGCCTAGGGGGGACAATGTCAACACATTTATATGAGATTGTCTAAGATATAGTAGACATTAGATAAGATATTTTACGGCACAATTTGGGTAGGTATTGCCCTACTTGGCTATGGTATTTGATTAAGTTAGAATCTAAGAACTAAAAAAGCCATATGAAAGCAATTAAGAGGCACTACTATACTTAAAAAAACTAAATTAACTAAAATCAGCTAATCTTTTGAAACAATAACACTAAGCTTTTGTCCAGGAAAGGTTGGAATTAGCATGACCAACTTTTTAATGAAGTGGTTTGGCTTTGGTGTGTGCTTTTTAAAAGCTGGTACTTTTCAGTGGACATGTCCTTTTGAGATTAATTAATAACAATTATTCTTAAACTTCCCATAATCTCAAGGTTTGGATTTTTTTTCTTTTTTTTCTTTTTCATCATTGAAGGAACCATTCCGAGAAGTTGTTCAATTTGTCACCTAAACTAGTATATTTTTTTTTGGGTCATGATTCACTTTGTTGGTATGTATAATAACATTTTTAGTGCTTTGGACAAAACTGAGTTGCACTGAATCTTTACCCTTTTTTTATTTTTTGTTATTTGGAGAAAAGATTACAAGAATCAAGAGATTTGGGACATTTTTAGTCCACGTCTATTTGCTTAGATGTTCTTCAAAAAGTCTTAAAAACATTTTGATTAAAATTTTATGGATTTCTCTGAAATATGATAACTTGGTAACAATTGGGCTCTGATTTATGATTCTCAATTGTTCGATGCGGGTCAATTTTCTATCATCGAGATCTAATTAAAGCAACCACTTATATCTTTTTAATAAATAGGTGGGACTATTTAGCTTAAAAATTTTATAAAGTCAATGCTTAAACCAAAAAAGTAACTAATTCATGTGAATTAATAATGTCATTCACCAACTCCTAGCAAAGGAATCTTATCATATTCTTAGGAGCAAAAGAACTTCTCTAACAACAAGGGCTAAGGAATCAACAATTATTGCCACCTCTTTTAATCATTGTGATTATGAAAGACTCAAGAGTTCTATTGTACATGAAACACAGAATATATATAATAAAGATCTTTTTAACTTTATCCATGGGCATGAGGGCATTATCGTCCTCCACAAAGGTAATTAACTTAATCCACTAACACACTATTTGTCTCTTTTCTAATGTATATATAATTGTGATTAGTATAATAGTGGCTTGCAAAGGAGAGAGCTTTAGCGACCAAAATAGATAACTCCAATTATTCTAAATTAAGGCCGTGACTCATCATTAATAAGACCAACTAATTAATTAAAGTCATGAACCCTAAAGCTAAATAATTAAGCCGACAAATTCATGTTAACTTTGTAAAAGTAGCCTAAAATTTAGCCCATTCTAAAGACAACTAAACACCTGCTTAGCCGTGCTTATTTATAATTTGGTAACTAAAAAGACCTAAAATTTTTAGCTTACAGAAAAGCCAAAATAAATATTTAAACTTTTCTTTTTGAGAGAGAGAGAGAGTAAAGGTAGAGAGCTATTTGGTTTATTCATTTTTTTAATAAATAAATTTAGTTAAAAATGTGAAGTAACTAGATTCGAATTTGAGACCTTGCGCTAGGCACTGTCAGTAATATTTAAACTTTCAACTCCCAAAAAATAAAAATAATAAAACGGGAACTAAGTTTTACTCGGCCTACTCAGTTAAATACGGAAAGATCTCAAAAGTTCAATAATAAATTAATCAAAATTTTACTTTACTGTACATTTGGTACGAATTAATTCTCAACAATCTTTTCAAACCTGTTTTATTAGGGACGGTTAGTTTAGCGCACACATCGGTCACTTTCACTTGTATAATTGCAGACGCATTGAATAATAATAATAATAATAATAATAATAATAATAAAATAATACTTTCTCACTCTTATCCGAAGGGAACCTAAATCAAAGCAGTACGCCTGGGAAACATGGGCCAAGGACGCGTCCGTAGTTTCCACGAACTCAAAAGGGCTTTTTTGTCACTTTCCGAAAACAACGGGCTCTGTACCGAGAGAAAGAACGCGAGCCTCGAGCCGCGAGCCGCGAGCCGCGAGCCGAGCCTATGAATGGGGACGGCTGGCGAAAGGGACGCGCCGCCGCCGCTGACGCCGACGAGCCGCCTGTGAAGACAAGTGTACACGTAGAACTCGGTTTCGCTGCTGACCGAAGAAAAGAACTCACCATTAGACCGACTATAACTACCTCCTACCACCTGCTTTGCTTTGCCAAGTAATAGTAAAACAAGCACATGCGGAAATTAACAAAAACAAACCCGTCTCCTAGTCTTACCGTCGCCTTTAATCACTCTTTATGTTTTGCTATCCAATTATTACTTTTATTTTTAATTTTGCGATACATGGTATAGTATGAATTTCGCTAAATACATAATTATTATATTATATAAAGTATAGAGTTACTATACTTTCGAAAGCATAAAAAATTACTATTTTGACTTTTTGGCCTTGAAAATAAGAATTGTAGGACTGAAATAATAGTGGTCCTCCCTATAAAGTTTAGTGATTTTTCTAAAATTTAGTGTTCTCTTTGTGAAAATATTATTAATCTAAGTGTTAAAAATGATCAAGAGGTTAAAAAATTAAAAGCACCTCATAATTAGTGCTTCTGGAAGCACCATAGTTGATTTCTTATATAAAATATATTTTAGATAGTATGCTTATTATAAGTATGGAATCCGACTACGTTGCTTCTGGAAGCACCACTTATGTGGTGCTTCTAATTTTTTAACCCTTTGATCGTTTCAAGTCCTTGGATTAATACTATTACCTTAGAGGGACCACTCAATCCTAGAAAGAATTACTACGATTCCAGCCATATAATTCTTGATTTAAAGATCAAAAAGTCGGAGGCACCAACTACTTTTTATACTTCCAAAAATATAGTAACTCAGTCTGAACAAAACTGCTAGACTAGATTATCGTTCAAAAAATACACATATTATAAGAAAAATTGATGAGAAATTTGTCTTGCGAGAATTTATAATCGGTGGTCCAACCAAGCTAAGATCAGTGAGAAATAAAAATTCCTTAATATACCAACTAGTTAAACAAATTCAATGGAACTATAATTGCGTTTTCTACACTCACCGGGAGTGACCTTATCCCCCATCGCTTTTTCGCAAAACTATGGATTCGTATTTTGCATAAAAAAGGAATAATAGTAAAACCGGGGGATAGTCGGATAGACGACGAGCCCCGTGACGCCTCACACGCATTCTCCTTTACAAAGGCTGGACCGGCCGTAACTGCCAGCTAATCCCGTTCCGTTCCCAGGCGCCACCCCGTACCCTTCCACTTCCCATCACGCCGCTCAACCGCCACGTGTCGGTGGTGTGACTCCCGATCTCCCCCGGATTCGCTCGCCGCTCGCCACGTGCCCGAACCCGCAGTTATAAAGCCAACTGACGCCCTGACCCTGGCGGTTTTCCCGAGCGACAACCCGCGCGCGGGGAACTTCGCCCGAACCGTTTGGCGATATTTTTCTGTTTCCTAAAATACCCTCGCGTTGCCAGGCAAATCTCGTCGATGTGGCCCAGGGGTAGTATCGTAATACGACTACAAGGGGACGAGAAACGGGGGGCCGAGCGACGCGGTTCCGTTTGGGACGCCGTTTGGTTGAACCACCCAACGACTCTCTCTCTCTCTCAATCTTTCTCTTTCTCTCTCTTTCACATTTAATTTAATTAATAAATTAACTTGCGGTTATAAATAAGGGGCACTTTTCGCTTTTTCCGGTTTCCCAAGACTCTTTCCGTTTTCCCCCACTGTTCCTCTTCCCCCCCCCCTCTCTCTCTCTCTCTCTCCGCCGCGCCGGGAACCTCCTCCGCCGCGCCGGAGCCGCATCTCTCCGCCGTGCTCCGCCGCGTCGTCTCGGCCCCGCGCGTAGCCTCGCCAATTCCCTCGCCGAGGTTCTCGGCGCCGGGCCTCGGGAGCGACGCCTCGGATCTCGCGCTTCGTCGGCGCCGGGAGGGTAATGTGGGACGCTCCTTGATCTCCTCCTCCCCTTCCTGGCCGTCCGATTGGCAATTCGCGGAGGTCTCCTTGATTCCGAGGTCGGTATGTAATGGTAAGCGGGAGAGATCTTGGAATTCTCGCGCCCTTCGATCTGTTTCTTGCTTCTTGATTTGGCGACAAGTGGCGAATTTTTTACTACTTTTTGCGTAATTGTTATGTTAGAGGGGTTTTGTGTTCAATTTCAAAGTGGCGTTGATGATCGTTTCCTAATTATTAGATTCTGTGTTTTAAGGCCATTTTTCCGATGCATTTCATTTCTTTGGATATTGTTCTTTTTAACGGTCTAATTCCGATAATGTAGAAAAAAAAAGCCCCTTGGAATCGTCCTTTAGAATTATCGAGAGGAAAATTAGAGAAATTTTCATTCTCCGGAGCGGATAAAGAAGGGTTTTGAATTATAAAACCCGGTCCTGAGGAGAATTTTATTTGCATAAAGGGCTTTTAATTGCTTTGAATCGTGTAATAAAGGTGCACCCATATTTGTTTATTACCAAATTTAGGCGCAACTTTTCTCTTCTTGAACAGGTGTTGATAATAACTTATTTTCTTTTTTATTTTTTCCCTGTTAATTTGATGTTCCTTTCCTTTGTAGTTATTTAAAAAAGTAAACTTTATGTTAAGAATCTCACTCTTTTGTCTGACGCTTATATGTTCAAAAATAGCAATATTTCAAATCTTGCTGGTGATAAAGAATTTGTAAGGATATTCTACAAATATCTACAATGGCTAAGTTCATCTCACTATGTCTTGGAAAGACTAATTCATACTCTTATGTTTGAGTTTGGGGTGCATTATTTCTCTTGCCGTGTGATTTCTTTTTAGATGCAGGATAATGGATAAAAGATTTGAATGATTGGTTTCTTGGCTTGTATTTTTAAGATGAATTAGAAGAGAAGAATTTTCTTGATGTGCTCGTCTGTAAAATGTGTAGCTCTTTTCTCTCTTCTAATATCTCTTTTCTCGGCAGGTGGAAGGAAGGCCTTTCTTGTCTCAAGAGGTTAAGAATGGGTTAGAAACTTTTAAACGCAGAAGGCTTCGGCAATTGAATTCTGGTTTTGCAGCTGAAGCAACTAATATGATGGCTAGAAGTGGAGAAGATGCTTTAAGATCTTCTGCGTCTTGCGGAGCAAGATTGCATGGAAATGCTCAGGCGTCCTCTCGAGGCGATGGTCATAATTTTCCTAAGCAGAAGTTAAAAAAGTTTGATATGTCTAACCTAGAATGGATTGGGAAGATACCAGAGTGTCCTGTCTTCTGCCCCTCGAAGGATGAGTTTGAGGATCCTTTGAGTTATATCCAGGAAATCGCTCCGGTTGCATCAAAGTATGGTATGGCATTGTCTTCTTATCCCTTGTTGATTATTATATCTTCAACTGATAGTGAATGAATCACATAATGCAATGCTTGTATTGTAACCGGAAAGGTTTATAGCCCCTTAGATGGTATGTAGGTTTCATGCTATGGCGCAGAAGGTATGCCAGCCTCCAGCCAGCACTGAATGTGCCACCACGAGCTTTAAGTGCCACCGCCTCGTGCCTGGCCTATTTTGCACTTTGACCAGTAATCCATAGAGAATAATGCAATAAGAAAAATAAGCTCTGAAAATCTTATCAGAAAAACATGGAAAATGACTTTGCGAAGCTTCGCAAGGCATGTATATGCCGCTCTGTGCTTTAAGAGTGACTAAGTTCTTGTCTAATATGAATATATTATCATTCCTTTCAGATTTCAGACTGATCTAGATGTATGTCCATGAATTGATCACGTTCATATAGAATTTGGTGAAGTCCTTTTTTTTTTTGCACTATTTGATTTGTCCACATTTTAGCAGCTCCTTTGTCCCTCATTGCAGTAGACTTCTTACTATTTGCCAGTTGACTTAATAAACATGCTTCAGGTATGTGTAAGATCATCTCCCCTATAAGTGCCTCTGTACCTGCTGGTGTAGTGTTGATGAAGGAGCAAGCTGGATTTAAGTTTACTACTAGAGTGCAACCTCTCCGCCTTGCTGAGTGGGCTATGGATGACATGGTCACCTTTTTCCTGAGTGGAAGGTCTGTCATGATCTGGACACTGTAATAAATAAATTATACTTCCATATCATGAGATATTTAGCATTTATTTTCAGAAAATATACTTTCCGAGACTATGAGAAGATGGCAAACAAAGTATTTTCTCGAAGATATTCTAGTTCTGGCTGCCTCCCAGCTACTTATTTGGAAGAAGAATTTTGGCATGAAATTGCTTTTGGCAACACAGAGTTTGTTGAGTATGCTTGTGATATTGATGGCAGTGCATTCTCGTCTTCTCCTATGGATCAACTTGGGAAAAGCAGATGGAATTTGAAGGTGAGAATTTTCTTAATGTTCACTTCTGAAAATTTTGTACTGGGTTATGTTATGCAGCAATGCGCCATGGGTAAAACCTTACTAATATGACCAAGAGTGGTTCAAATGTATATACAACTGATTTCTTTTTTTTTACACTTACCTACTATTAGATAGTGCCCATAAATCTCATGATAAGTACCCAAAGATTCATATTGAACTTCGATGGGAACTTCTCTTGACCCAATGACACGTTGATCTAGTCTCCATCGGAGCCATAAGAAATGCTTGCCCTGTTTTTCATACATCCAATTTTGTAATTAGTTTATCATATGTTTTTTGCATCTTATTGTGCTTCAAGACTTTATTATTAATATTTTTGTCTTGTTTCCAGTTTTTTGTTTGTCAATTTATCCATATGGATTGCATTCTTAGGCCTTCTTCTCTTCGAAGAAATTCTCAGGCCAAATTTGGCCTCGTTGGTTTACACCAAGCTCATAATGTTGGGGTGAAACTACCCAAATGAATGTGCATAAAGTAGTGTTTCTACACTATTGAGTCATGTTTTACAGTCTGTTTCATGGGCTTTTACTGAAAATTAAACACATACTTAAATTTTCTTGTCTGTTATGTAGCCAAATTTGCATCTCGTACTGATGACCTAGTCACGGTTGCCAAGGTGGCCTAGCGGCCCCTTGGTAATGAACCTCCTGATTGCCTAGGCACCACTTAGTTGCTTAGGCAGAGTGGCAAACTTCCTAAATACTATATTGGATATGTTCTTCTAAGATTATCAGAAATAAAAACATTACATGGGCAAAACATGATGCATTAGCATAACTTTGCTGAATCATTATCCAGAAGCACCTGTAGGTGTTCAAATAAATCGTCAAAACAAATCATACAGAGAGAAGACTAAACTTTTTTTTTTCCTAAATATTATTTTGACAGTGCTCTATCATTTTTTTCTTTTTTCTTCAGGGTTTTCCTTTATCTTCCAGCACCTGACTTTCATTTCATCTCTTTCTTGGTCTTCCAGCACCTGACTTTCATTTCATCTCTTTCTTGGTCTTCCAGCACCTGACTTTCATTTCATCTCTTTCTTGTCCCTCATCACTTGACAATATTTTCTAGTCAGCTAGGTTGTGTGGAAGAACAAAATGCCTAGTTTCTAGGCAGTGGTTGTGGACAACACAGACCTACTTTGACTGCATAGAAAGATGTGTCAGTTATTCTGATTATTTTAAGTGCGCTACTTGCTTGATACGCATTATATGCTGACTTGGACATCTCTAACATGTCAAGTGAGAATAAGAATAACTTAGTTGTATTGTCTTCTGTTTTCAGAGGTTTTCTCGGCTGCCAAAATCTACCTTGCGTCTTCTTCAAAGAGAAATTCCAGTAAGTAAATAATTGAAGAATCTAGGTAATTTTTTGCAGAGTAGTCGGAATTTTTATTTATTGGCGTCATTATGGCTTTATTGATTCATTACAGGGAGTAACTGATCCAATGCTTTATATTGGGATGCTCTTTAGTATGTTTGCCTGGCATGTGGAAGATCACTATCTATATAGGTAAGGATCTGGGCTTCTGTATCCTATTCATGTTCTGAGTGATGATTCTATTTCATCATTGTATGTGCCAAAAATTTCTAATTTGAGGTCTAAATTTTTTCTGGTCAGCATTAATTATCATCACTGTGGAGCATTTAAAACATGGTATGGAATTCCAGGCCATGCAGCTCTAGCCTTTGAGAAGGTAGTTCAGGAACATGTATATGAACGCGAAATATTACCTTGTGAAGGTGAGGATGCAGCATTTGATGTACTTCTCGGGAAGACTACAATGTTTCCCCCAAACATTCTGTTAGAACATGGTGTTCCAGTTTATAAAGCTGTGCAAAAACCAGGAGAGTTTGTCATCACTTTTCCTCGAGCTTATCATGCTGGCTTCAGTCATGGTAAGATGCATTTGCACCCTTTCTCCAATTTTTTTGTCCACATTGTGCTATTCTTGGACGCTACCATTTGAAATGTACTTTCTGTCTGAGCTTTAAATTGTTCTTTGCTTTGTTTTTTTTTTTTTTTGTTTTTTTTTTTTAAGGATTTAACTGTGGTGAGGCAGTGAATTTTGCGATTGGTGACTGGTTTCCTCTAGGAGCTGTTGCTAGTGACCGCTATGCACTTCTTAACAGGATACCGCTGCTTTCTCGTGAGGAACTCCTTTGTAAGGAAGCAATGCTTCTCTCTCAGAAGTCATCAAAGCTTGATTCTAATGATCCGTCTCTATTAACTGATAATTTATCCTCCCACCGTTCAATCAAAGTTTCTTTTGTTCACTTAATGCGGTTGCAGCACCGTGCTAGGTGGTTGCTAACGAAAATGGGCGCTCATATATGCTATACTGATGATGTTCATTCAGCTGTACTATGTAGCATTTGTAGGCGTGACTGCTATATTGTTCATATGAAGTGTAACTGCTACGATGATGCCATTTGCCTTTATCATGGTAAGGGCATGATGTATACAGTTTCAACATTTCTTTTCCCTGAAAATATTTCTAAATTTGTTTGACTGCTTCAATAAATCCTTTTTGTTTTTTTGACTAAACAAACAAGCCCTGATTGTTGAGTGCAGAGCGAGAGCTTAGGAGCTGTTCCTGCGATTATAGTCGTATTGTGTTTGTAAGGAGCAACATTTTGGAACTAGAATCTCTATCTAAGAAGTTTGAGCTGGAAGATGGCATTCTAGAGGAAGTTCAAAAGCAAGTAAATCGAGGAAATAGCTCTAGCTTGTTCGATTTTACTGAGAATGATAGATACTATCCATATTGTGAGATGGAAACAGTAGCAACTGCTGGAGCTGATAATATTTCTCAAAGAATGTGCATCAAATATGATTTAGAAAAGCGGCTTCCCTTGGCGGTTCTAGAGCAAGATGGGCATGATTCATTGCATAATGATGTAAGTTTCTCTCTATGTTTTCCAACTACTTGTCTCCATTTCTTTTATTTCCATATTTTTTTTCCAATTCCTCTTTGCATGAGTCATAATGAATATTAATGGAAAGTTTAAGTATTGCCTCTCCGAGGTACTTCATACTATATTGTTGTGCAGGATTATGCAGATTCTAACAGGCAAGAGCTACAGCATTCCGATAGGGCATCAATATGTACATACGAGTCAGTGAAAACAAATTCGTCAGACAATCCCATAATTGTCGACCAAACTTGCTTTCATGATACTTGTGTAATGCAAGATAGTGATTCTGACTCAGAAGTATTTATAGTTAAACGCCGATCCATCATGAATGCAGGCAGAAGATCAGTGGATGATTCAAAATTTCCTGAGAACCAGGTAATGTACAAGATAGTATGATTCCTCGAGACTTGTCAAACTGCTTATACTAGTGGTAGTTTAACTTTGTTGAACTTGTTGCAATGAACAGATGGCAGTTTCTTTGATAATCATTTTTTGTTTCCTACTAGCATTCAATCTTATGACTTGTAGAGGTACTGTGGACGGTAGTGTCTGTTTAGTTTTCTTTGACAAGGTATTGTCTATTTGGTTTTTTTAGTTATTTTTTCCCTTCCTAGTTTCCGGAATTTTATACTTTACCTAATTTCTTGTCGGCTAGCTATCTTTCTCGTTTATCTGGCTTTTCTGATGTAGGCTTACAAGTTACAATATTTGCCTTTGGTGTAGCCTATTTTCTTTGGCAACTAAATATGACATCCATTGAAAGAGGAGTTAAAGTTAATTGCAGCACTAGCATTTCTGATATAATGTTTATTTAAGAAAGCAGCTGGTCATAAAAACAAATCAAAAAGATAACTGAAAAGGGGGTACCAGCTTTAGTTATCTTAATTATAATCTAACCCTGGCACTTGCTTTACTAGGTTCTGAAACGACTGAAGAAGGTCGATCCGGAAGCAAGACGGGTCCATATGCCATCATCAGAATTGATCAATTATTTCGGGGATACGCATAGTGGAGTGCTCCCAATACCCGTGAAGAATAAGCAACAGTTGGATGCAAAGCGTGCAAAAGAAGACGAGACTCTGAAACTAAGCCTAAATGCAAATAATGACATTCTTCAATTTAACTCGATGGATATACGTAGGGAATCATTATCTATTACGGAGCATGAGCGCAAGCGCTTGAGATTCCGGGGGCCCTCCATTCAAGTGGACGATGACTGAATCAGTGGGCATGCCGATTGAAGCATGTCGATCGTCGCTAACCACAGAAAGATGTTTTGACTACACTAACAATAGTACGCAGAAGAGGCTCAAACTGACTGATTAACTAAACTGAGTTTTGGAACAAATTGATTGATTCTCCCAGTCAATTTTTTTGCGCAGGCCTCAAATTGAGGCACTAGCATGACTCCATTCTTGTAGGTCAGTCTCTGCTACTCGCGCTTCCAATTTATTTAATTCTTTGCACAGTTAGTCCTGTACTCTCAGCTGTTTAGAATAACAAATGTAATCGAAAATGTACAATCTTGTTAGATATCTCTACATGAGCTGATTACTTGTTAAGATGTCTCTACATGCCATTAAATGCTTTACATCTGTAGGGACTGGAGAGTGTTTATCTTTTACAAATTTTTGGTTTGATTATTTTATGCAGTGAAGTGCAATTAGATTAGTTCATAAGATATCCTTTTTGTTTGTCGCTTCACAGTATCTTTGAAAGCATGATTCCAAAGTTGGGTTATTCCCTGACCCCTCCCATAAAATCTAGTGGAGGGGTTCTTACAGAAATATTTAATATGTGTCTTTCTCTTTTCATTCTTTAGATCTCATTAAATTATGTATCAGACCACAAAATTCCTGCCATGTCTCCTGAGACAAAGATAAAGCAGATTCAATATCTTGCCAGCCTCCTGTTGCCCACTAGACCGTATCTCTAATGAAGGGCTGAACATTTTGCTTTAATAGCATTTTGTCATTTTGGGAAACAGTTTATTTATTCCCTTGCCATCTCATCCCCCCTTCAATATGTGGTCAAATTTCCAAACACAGATGCCCTGAGCTTTTTGAGCAAGATGGGACCTCCAAATATTTTAAATATACTTGATATGTTCCTACTCTTTTAAGAGGCAAATCTGGCAATTTTCCAATTTTATCATTAGAACAGCCCGTCTTTAGCTGGCTCGTCCTTAAGAAGAAGCCTCTTACAACGAACAATCTACTAAAGAGGGGATGGATGGGGAACATAGATTGTGTGCTATGCGGGATGGAGGAGGAAATCGTGGACCACTTGTTCACGCATTGCGTTTTTAATAAATTCCTATTCGTGACGGCCTTCAAGGGATTCCAGTCTATGGATTTGGAAGATGATATGACTGTCATCTAGGATAAGTGATTGTCAAGGAATAGATTGATCGGACTGATGGCCAGCTGGTGGGTCATCTAGAATGCCAGGAACGATGTGATCTTTAGAAAGATTAATGCAGACCCTCTAACAGCAATCCTTGTGGAAAGAATTTCTCTCGGCAAAGTAGCTACTCCTGTGGGAAGATTTTTTTTTTCTTTTTCGTCCGAGGTCTACAACCTCACTCTTGTAGACTAATTCACCCTTCTAATGAAGCGGATAGCAGGCTACCTTTTCCTCGAAAAAAAAAAAATCATTAGAACAGCCCATTTATGGATGAACTGGTGATGACTTTTTTTTTATAGTTTGTTGTAGTTTTGGCATCCTTATTGCTTTATGTATATGTAGCTACGTGGCTTTTTAGCACGAGTGTAGTAACATGATGTACTATTACACCTACATTAGTAATTGTTTTGAGATGCCATGTTTGAATTTATTTGTAGTTTTGCCATTTTATAAGTTTTACTCTATCAATTACATCCCGAGGCAAGGTTCTTTCTAGAAGGTGATGCAAACAGGGTAATGAATTCTTTCTCACGCCATCCTCAGATGAAAGCTTAAATTTGATCTGCTTTCCCAAAATGGGTAGATTAGATTTCATCATACGAACTCTTCGTTCCAAATTATTATTAATTATTTTTTTTTATCTAGAGTAGAAGAGGAGGCACAGGAGACAAATTACTTTTTCAACTCTAGCCATGAATGGGTTATCAAAATCATCATCTAGTAGATGTGACTAGACTGCGATAGGTCTGGATATAGACAAGGCATTTAAAGCCACAGATTTCAAAGGCCTCTAGATCTGCACTATCATTTTCTGCCCCTTTTCTCTCTCTCTCTCTCTCTCTCTCTAGATTTCTCTCTCTATCTCTAGTCTCCTAAAGCCTTTGAGATAATTAATCTATGAAGCACGGATACTTCAAATTTCATGCCGTATTCGTATCGGATACGTATCGGACATCGATACGCGTTCGATACGTGTCCGATATGGGAATGAAGTATCCGGCATTTTAAAAAATAAAAAAAATATCGGATACGGCTCGGATACGGGAGGAATACGGCCAGGTTCTTTTTTAGCCTAAAATGATCGAAATTTTAAAAAAAATTTAAAAGCCCACATCCAAATCTATTGAAAATAAGGATAAGAGTGAGAAAAACACCAATCTCTATTTAATTTATCATTTCTTCTATCTTTTTGCTCTTGAATAGTAGAACTATTCTTTAGCTAATCCTTGTTTTGTTTCTTTTTTATTTATATATAAAAGTTAATATAATAGAGCTACAGGAACGTAGAGTAACTTAAAATGCAGGAGAGAGATTGAAGCAAAAGTTAGGTGTTTCTCAAATGCTCCACAGTTGTAGAGTAGCGAAATCAAAGTCAAAAGGCAGTAGAAATAGAACTAGAGATGGTTCAGGTTAGGTAGCTAGGTATATATATATATATATATATATATATATATATATATGTTGAAGAACGATGGCCCGTCGATCGGATTGGATTACTTTATTCTATTCTAATCCCCGAGTTTGAGACTTTTTGACTGTGACCTCGCTGCTGCATATATATTACGTGGTTCAAATGTTGGCTAAATATATGATAGCGGAGCTGCACGAAAAATCGGAGAGAGAAACCCCAAACAGAGCTTAAGAGCATTTAAAGCTGATGGGTCCGGTCCATCTCTCATAATTTGAGCATTATTATTCTCTCATATACCAACTGGAACTGGGTCGGTCTCTCAGGCTATCCCTGCACTTCTCGCATGTGACTTGGTAATCTAAAGCACGACAAATCCAAATCCTAATTCTCTATATATATTAAAAAAAAAGGAAAATCTAAAGCATGATAAATTATTTTACTTGCGTATCTATCTTGACTACAAAAAGGGGAAGCTCGAATGATCACTAAACTTGTTCGGATTGATTGTAGGTTTCATTCGCGTGTTGTTTGACTAGAGCTCTTAGAAGAAATACTGGTCGCTTTTTCACAAGTTTACACTTAGATCAAAAGCACAAGTTCTAAAGCGCTTCACGTCACAGCAAACGCCGAGCAATTTTCTATTTTTTTAAAAAACAAAATTCCAAACATCTAGCTTCTCAATTTATATATATATATATATATATATATGAAGGGATAATTGCTAATATACCTTTCAAAACTTCAAAAATATTTTATTTACTCCTATTTCTTTTTTTTCAATATACCCCTCATATGTTCCTCTTTTATTCAAAAATACCCTTGCAGTTACCGTCCGTTAAGTTAACTTGGGTTAAACGTGAGTTAAATATCTACCAGAGTTAAAAAAAAATCAAAATACTTCTTTTGCCCTTAACTTAAGGGCAATACGAAATGTTCGTGATGGTAGTTGAAAAGACCAAAAATCAAAATACTTCTTGTGTCTCCTAACTTAAGAGGCAAATAAGAAAAGTCGGTGATGGTAGAAGAGTATATTTGAAAGGGCAAAATAATAATTTCACAGAGATAACAACTATTGCTAACAGTTCATTAACAAGATTTAACTTTATGGGTAATTTAAAATAGGTTGGAACATAAAAAAATATTTTTAATACTAACTTTCTAAGATGGATAAATCAGAAAGTCAAATTTTTTTAGGAGTATATAAGCAATTTCCCCATATGTGAATTAATCTATATGTCACGTTGTCTTGGATTTATTTAAAGAATTGGTGGATCGCGTCGACGTGTCGTTCTCGTGATCGGGTAATACAGATGCGGTTGGTGGCCACGCATGCACTAAACCCCGATCACGAGTAATTATGTGGTGGTATACATATATAGTTAAGGAGACAGATGACCGACACGTAGCGTATTTAATCACAATTATGAATTTATGATTGACACATATTAGAGTGGTCTATTCATTGTCTACATACCCACCATTTATATCATTTGACAAGTACATAAGAAAATATATGCCCTAGCCTGTAGGGTCGAGCATATATCGTCTTCTTAATTATATATATATTTTTAGAGTTGGACCAGAATACTCTTAAGAGTACGGAGTCCTCTGTACTCCCACATTTTTTTCGATGTTGGAACTTCCGAATCGACGATCGGTTCCGTTGAGACTTGATCTACAGTATTTGAAGTATCTATAAAATAAGTTTCGCGATTTTTCGATATCATTTGTCCGGTGATCGAAATGGCTCAAAATCAACAATTAAATTTTAATGGTCGTGGTGAGCCGTTCGCAAGTATTAACGGTGTAGAAATATTCAAATCACGTGAAAATTTGATAGAAAATTTTTTATACTATATAAAACAAGATCAATATCTTTGATTCAAAATTTTAGAGTCATATTATCACATTTTGTGAGATTTTTATTTTCAGCCATTGATTTTGAGCCCTTTCAATCACCTGGCAAATGATATCGAAAAATTGCAAAATTTATTTTCTAGATATTTCAAATATTTTAGATTAAGTCTAACGGAGTCGATCGTCGATTCGGAAGTCCCAACATAGAAAACGACGTGGGAGTACGGAAGGCTCCATACTCTTAAGAGTATTTCTATCCTAACTCTATAATTTTATATAAATATAGCCCAATGTGCTCTTCTAATTAAGAGTCAACGCATGCACATGAGGTTGATGATCGGTGAAGCTTATTAATAAGACAAAATTCTTTTCATTAATTTGAGAGAGAGAGAGAGAGAGGGATGTCCTGGTTGGTAGTACAATATCATAATAATAATACTAATAAGGGACAATTTCAAACATACTCCTCAAAATTGAAAAAGTTGTCAACATTAATAAGATTATTCCTATAAATCTGTAAATTATATCATAAACAATCATTTAGTCAAATTTTTTAAGTTAAAATATAAAATGAGATGACATATTCACCCCTCACAATAGTTAATTATCATATCAATTGTAATTTTTAGTTTAATTTATACCCGTTAGAATATTTTTTTATTTAACAGATGGAAAATAATATGAATGAAGTAATCAAAGTAAACTATAAAAATACAAGTATGAAGTAAAAGTACAGTAATATAAATCAAAGCTAAAGTAAAGAACTACGTACTGAACAACATATAAAATAATACAAATATCTAAAAATTAATCAAAATTAACTATAAAGATATAAATCCTTTATAAACACATAGTAATATAAATCGCAGCTAAAATAAAGAATTACCGAACTACATCTAAAATAACATAAAGATCTAAAATAAACCTAACAAAAAGTATCCAATTTTTTCATTTATAACTAAACAAATAAAATGAAGGAATACTAAGTTAGTCAAAATAAAGGCATAGTAACCTAATTAAACTAAACTAGAAAAATACTAGCAACAAATGTATACTATCTTAATCATAACATGTATTTCAACAATTGAAATGGCAGGAGAGATAAAACGGAAGTTTAAGCCATGTTGTAAGAGTAAAATAATTTGTAATGTACGTAGTTCTAATCAGTTTACTATATTTGAGAGGTATTTTTAATATTTAAGGAATTTTTATTCAAACAGGGGTGGTCAGAAGGGCACTTATGAGATTGACCCTACCAATTAAAGTTATATATGTAGGTTATGTCGCAATTTAATTAATGTAGGTTATTACGAAGACAATTGGCATCATTATGAAGAGACCTTACACAATTGATTGAGGGATGGACACATTTCACCTAATTAATGCAAGATAATGAATAAAGATTAGGGGGGTGACTTGTTATAGCTTGGAGCTCGAAGCAGTAATCCCTCTAATTTAATGAAGTAACAATTATGCGTGCAATAAGCAGAAAAAGTAACACTTGCATTGAAAAGTATTGTGTAATTAATGCTTCTATACCATGCAAAATTTTCTTAGGATGATGTTATTAAAAGAAGTAATGTTAATATTGGCATATTTATTGAATGTATTCACCATTCTATTTAGATTTGATTAGATTCAATAAGCTTGATATTTTTTAAGCAAAGATTACTCTATTAATATTATTTTCTGTATCCTAATCTAGATATATATCAGAAATAGTATAAATCAGATCGAGAGGCTTCAAACTTACAGATCTAGTGCGTGTGGGAGCATCATATCATAATATAGAAAAGAAGTGCTAAGTCTACAACCCAAGAAGGTTTGCAATTAATTCTATTCCTTAAGATTTAAGAAATATTTTATTTTAAAAAATAAAAAAAATGTGATAAGATTAGTGAAGAAACATAGCCATTTGGATGATAGAGTTATAAGATTACAATTAAGAAAAAAAAGGAATAGTAAGTGCTAATCCTAATATTCGTTGAGTAAAGGCCTATTTAAAGCAAACGTACCACCAAAACCAATTCCAAACTTGATGGGTTTATAGTAGACGCATAATTAATTATAAACCCACTAATTCTAAGGTCTCACTAATTATTAATTCTCTTTCCTTGAAATGAACAATATTAATGGACAACAAGGAGTACTGAGTGATTCGAAGCCTCATACTACTCTCTCTCCCTGTCTCCGGCCCATACTCCTCACTCTCTCTCTCTCTCTCTCTTTCTCTCTCTCTACATGACCAAAGTGTCATTTTCCCAAAGGGAAACATATCACCCCTCACCCCAAAGGAGCAAGAAGCCAACAGCTTTCCTGTTTCCTTAGTCTTTTTCTTCTTTTTCTTTTTTTTTTTACTACCATTCCACACATCTCCTGTTTCTTTTTACACCCACCTAAGCAACAGCCCACCCATCTCTCCTCCCCACCCACCAACCAATTATTCCCATCTCCACATCACCCATATATCCTAGCTACACACTACTCATACAGCAACAGCAGCAGCAGCAGCAGCAGCAGCAGCAGCAGAAGAAGAAGAGGAATTAGCTAGAGGAGGAGGAAGAAGAGCTAGAATGGAGCTTTTTCAAGCTCAACCAGACCTGTCACTCCAAATTAGTCCACCAGCCAGCAAGACTAATGAGCCCATAGAATTAGGGTTTTGGAGGAGAGCTTTAGACACCAACAACACCCCCTCCGCCGCCCCGCAGGCCGTCGACAAACTCTTCGATCTCTCCTTAGCAAACCAATCCTCCTTCCCCACCACCACCATTCCTCACCACCACCACCACCGTCCTTTCCTGTATGAAGGGTATCAAAACCAAGAGTATATAAGCCATTGCATGAGGCCCATAAGAGGAATACCAGTGTATCAAGCCTCTCCCTCTTTCCATCTCCTCCAAAGCCAGCAGCTTCAGGCCCAAGTACAGCAGCCCAGGTCCCCGAGATTCTTGTCGCGGCTCCCCGCGAAGAAAACCGCGAGAGCGCCGAGGATGCGGTGGACGACATCCCTCCACGCCCGCTTCGTTCATGCCGTAGAGCTCCTCGGAGGCCATGAACGTACGTATACTTATAATTACATGTTATACAAAATCAAATTTTGTAATGTGAGAGGAATTTTTTTTCTCTGATTTTTTTTATTTAGTATTATTATGTGAGTTTGAACCATGCATAAATATGTAGGGGCTACACCAAAGTCAGTTCTTGAGCTTATGGATGTGAAAGATCTAACTTTGGCCCATGTCAAGTCTCACTTACAGGTGAGGAAATTAACCCTAGCTTGCTCTTTTAATTAATGGGGGGTTTTAGTAAAATGGGGAAATGGGGGAGAAAGGCCATTTAAGATTGCAGCTTATTATCTCATCATCATTTCTTACCCCTTGCATAATATGATGGTTTCTTTTCTTTTCTTTTCTTTTCTTTTTAACCTAGTCTCTTCAATTGTTGTCATTCTTTTCTTCTTTTTGATGTGGAATCACCTTAATTAGTAATGTCCCTTTCATCTGATATCAGATTTGAGAGGGAAAGGAGTGGTAGTTCATAATATTTTCGAAAGCTATACTAAGTTTGAAGATTCCCTGTCTCATTCAATTTATTAATTTCTTTCTCTATAAATTTCTTTTCTTAACCTCCTTGGGCATCTAATTTACAAAACAAAAACAAAAAAAAAGAAAAAAAATCCTTGGCCATTGGTCCTCTCTCTCTCTCTCTCTAGATATGTAGCTTCTGCACAGTGGTAGCAGCTTTTACTTAAGAAGCTGAAGCCTTGCCAATAAAAGAAAAGGAGAATGGGAAAGCACACATACACATTCACATTAAAGAGCAAACAGAAAACAAGTACAATGTAACATCATTTCTCAATAATTTACCTTCTTGGAGCTATACAAATGGCTGATGCCACTGTTGAAGCATGCGGAAAATGCACCAATTAATGCACTTCAATGCTCACCATTAGGTACTTTTGACTTACACCTTAATATGTGTATATATATGCACTAGGTAGGCACTATATATATACTCATAGTCAATGAATTAATGTACCAATTCTTAAAATAAATACCATGTCCTATCGGAAATAATTTGAATCTGATCTTAGTCTTGTTTATCTGCAGATGTATAGGACCATAAAGACCACCGATAAACCAGTAACCACTTCTGGTAATGCTAAATTGCATCAAAAGACTACTTTTAAGTTCTTATAATAGTTCTTACGGATTTTTATTTATTTAACTTTTTTTTTGTGAGACTAGGAATGCATGATCGCTTATTTAATCCTTTATTGTAGGACAAGCCGAAAACATAGAGATTTCTGATGATAATAACTTGCCTGAGAACAACAAATACCGTGGATCGGAATCTAATTCAATTCTGCATGGAAAGTCAGTAGGAAATGATGACACGAATTTACGTGGTCTATGGATTAATTCTCCAAGGTGATCTTTACTCTAATTTAATTTATTACTTTTTATATTGCTAATTTTTTTTTATTTTTATTCTCATATTATTTCATTGACTTACTTCTCAACAACCATATGGCTTCTATATAACTATATGAGTTTTAACTACTAGATAGCTACTTAATTTCCTGTAAACTAGTTTAATTACCATATATTTTCACTCTTTGGGAATTTCCGTGGAGGGAACTGAAGTTAATCTTGCAGTAACTATGAAAATATGTGAATTAAATATATGTCTATTCTTTCTTCTCCACAATTAATTAGTGTTGTATATATTAAGGTCTAAATATTTCTTCAAACTGTTGGCACTTGGGGACAAAAAAAAAAGCACAAAATATAGTTCATAAAAACTACCGAATTTAAAATACTGCCAATTAATCTGACCAAAAAATAAAATGCAGAATCTTAATTTCTTTTCATCACTGCATTTCTTCGTGAGACAAAAGAGTCATGGCCACTTACTCAATGACATTAGGAACAAGCCTATCAAACAATAGATATATGGATGCTTAATTTGAGGGCTAAAAGGAACAAAATTTGGTAAAGGGGAATATTGCCATGATTATCACAATTCACAAATATAGAAAATATAGTCAAGAATATATGGAGTGTTTAATTAGATGGTTATTTAGATCTATTGCATGCATGTACACTTTAGGCCAATAAAAGTCCTTTGTCTCTTTTCCTTTCTTACTATAATATCAACACCATCCAAGTGCTCACAAAAAGCAGGAGGGTATATAGCTTTGTTCCATTTGTCCAGGATCAGGTGAACATTTGCACCCCCATGATGGTGCAATGATCTCCTCTACATAGTTTAAAAGGCTAGGGAACTCTAATTTCTACCTCCCAATCTAAGGAGAGAACCATTTGAAAAATCTACATCAAAAGGGACAGCTCTCCCTCCTTTAGATTTTGTGGATACCTAACTCTTACAAAGGAAAAGCACTTACTTGGTCCCTGTTAAAGGTCCAAAACTTGGTGCAAAAGCTAGAGTTTGAACCTTCCTTGCAACTTCTTCTTTATGTGTGATGTGCACCATCACATGGGGGATTTAACTTTAGTTCAATTAGCCCATTCGATAAAGCTAGGCATTTACATGATGTTAATAGTGAAAGATGGGTTTCTTTTCCTTCCAATATGCTCTTTTCTTGCATTGGACTCCCACTGATGAAAAGATATATATTCTCCACATGATGATGATGATGATTTTTGCAGCAGGGGGGTCTGGTTCAGTGACAAACAAAGGGATTCCACCCCTGGGAGCATAAACTCTTTTGAGGTACAAATTCAACCCATCACTCATGATGATTTCCATTATCTCATGGTAATCATGATATATTATACATATCTATCTTTTATTATATATTACTATTATTATTATTATTCATTTACCTATTGGTTAAGGGGGATTAATATAAGACCCAACTACTAGCTATACGTTGTGGCACATATTAGTGGTCGAGAGGTTCGAACCTAAGATTCCCCGTAGAAGGAGCAAAATCCCCACAAGTTCCTCTAGCAACTGCGCGGTTTCTTTTATAATTTCTTGATCTTTGCAGATCATACATGAATAACATAACTTAAATTGTCGATTTAAGTGACTAATTAAAATGGACACTTTTCCCTCTTCTTGCGCAGGAAATGCATGAATCAAAATGCTTTGAAGCTGAATCCAATTTGAACTCATCATTCCTTTCAAGTGTTAGTGCACTGACACCCAACCTCGAATTCACATTGGGAAGGCCACATTGAACTAACACGAATATTATTAGTGAACAAAAATTCACAAAATAGAAATAGAAATTAACAAGGGAGAGAAAAAGAGAAAAAGACAAAGCGACCACTGGAACAGAAGAAAGCAAGATAGAGGAGACATGAGTGTCTGTAAATTGAGTGAGTAAAGGTTTTAAGAAAGCAAGAGAGCCAAAGGCTAATCTCATAAATGTAAACATGAGTTGCACTAGCTTGTATACAGTGGTAACATATATATATGTTGGCTCCTTTTCTTGTTTAAAGCAAAAAAAGTGGACAAAGGGGCTTCTTCATTCTCTTGCATGTGCACGTGGTTCGCTTTTGTAGATTCCCAACAAAGGATGGAGATGAAGCTGCAGGGAGTATGCAACTAATTCTCTAGCTAGATATATTTATTACTTGTAATGATCCAAAGCCAAATACAGTAGTACGTACTTTTTGTATGAGATATGTACATTTCATCCTCCTTGCATTCTCTCCCTCCTATTTTATTTATTAATTCTTCATTGTCCTAATTCGTGTGTTGGTATATATATATATATGAGCATGTAACACTGCCACTTTTGATTTATTGAAACTAATTCTGAGGCTTTATGACCTCTCATGAATACAAATTTCAGCTTGAAAATATGGAGTGTGTTTGACTCACATGTCGTGTCACCTTTGATGCAACATTGACTGAGAACGACGAGCTACAGCATCATGCGTGTAAGGTTGATTAGGATTCTGTCTTTTCGAAGACCACGTCATAGTCCTATCTATATTTATATAATTATCGAAGCTACACCAATGGATGAAGTGACACCTCTTTAATTTGAAACCCTTTAATTATTTCATCAAACACCTTCACCTATTTCTCTATCTTATACTATATATTAGAGAGTTGGGACTTTTATTTACGTTTACAATAACCTTCTTAACTAAACATCTTCCATCTCATAGATGCAGATCGATTCCCTGTAGATCATGTGCTCATGAAATTGCTTTTTGTACATTAATTGTTGATCGAATCGTCTATTCGTAATGTGAGATTTACCTTCACTATTAACTGATAATCGGCTTGGCGAGTGACTTACATGCATGGAGTTGTTATTGTTGGATCAATCTTTGCGCAAATGCTCTGAATCATCCTGACATTTTGAAAATATTTATTTGAAAGGTTAGATTGAACTTGTTTTTGCGAAAAGAAATTAAAGAAAAAAGTTAAACACTCCAAATTCGGACTAGTCACTTATATCTCATTTGGATTGCGCACAACTTGAAGGCCCAAATTAATCGTCCGGAGCATTCATCTACTAACAAGATGGAGTTCGAAAAAGAAAAAAATAAACTTCGATTTCTCAAACTTTTACAACTTTCCATAACCATTAATGCATGCATCAATTCTTTATATATCGACTTAAAGGTGTATTTGGTTAACAATTTTTGTGTAACGCTATTAGACCAAAAGCAATTAGGCCAAATTAAAGCATGCAAAGATATAGGATAGAAAATCTTGATCAAATCAACGTGATTTGTTACACTTTCAACGGTCATATTCCACACAATTTCAAACGGAGCTTCGATTGGCTATAAACTATTATCTTTTGTCTTACAATTTGAACACATTTAACCCAACATTAAAAAAAAAAAAAAAAAATAGTGGTATGTGCATACACATAGAAGTAGCATTAGTCCCTATCGATTCCCAGTACATTAATTCCGGGTGGTCCGGGTGACAGGTAAAATCCGAATAAGCGAGAATTGCGCGGGAGCTACACATGATAAGTGGCAGCGGATACAAAGTAATATCTACTGGACCACAAACGCATCACCTCTGCATCACATTTACTAATCCACACGTGGCAACAGGACACGACGTGTCCTATTAAGCCTTTCCCACGACATTGGCTCAGATGACCAGAGCCAGGACCAGGAGACTAATACAAAACCCTAGCAACTATAGGATGCAGTGCAATGAAATGGTGTACATGCATGTGTGACAGTGTTGAGTATTGCATTTGTTTGGATACAATACTCTCATAAAATTACTCCACTAAATTTTTAAATTTTTTTAAAAAAAAACAAACAAAAAATTATATATAATAGAGTGTAAGGGTGAATGGCAAAAAATTATCACCCATCCGACCAAGATGAATTGTAGAATAACCCATCTTCATAACGAACATAGATAAGACCATCAATTTGTATAATCCTATTACATAGATTTTATCTGTAAAAAAGTTTTTTAAAAAGATTAATAATACCAAACAAAGGCTAATTAATTTTAATTTTGCCTTTTCTTTGTACGAGTATTATGCTCTTTGGTCTGTCAAATACTTTGCGTAGTAAGTTATTATGCAAAAAAAAAAAAAAAAAGTATTATGCATGATGAGCAACATAACTATTGTATTTATGCAAAAAAAGAAGAAGAAGAAAGAAAGAAAAACTGTAGGCACTTAAGTTCTCAAATATTATACTCTAATAAAGTCCTAAATAGGATATTAATATATTTACAAGTATATATAAAATAAAGTAATTAAAAAACCTTGGTATTATGCATGATGAGCATAATAATTCTCAATCATCCACAGTAAGATTTTGGTGCATGCAATTATTTACCCTCAAATAAATAAATAAATAAATAAATAAAAGGTGGGGGTACACTCGATTGCAGTATGATTAGGGAGGTGCCCGCGGGCAGGGATGTTGGGCGCGTCCAATCACATCAGGCGGGCAGCACGGGCAGCTCGGGGCGGGGGTCGCAATGAGGCTTCTTCATGTTGATGGCGACCCGACCTGTGCGCCCGCCATTCAAGGTCCCTCGTCCCCTCTTTTCTGAACCCTTCACTTTTTCTCATTTCTATATTTTATTATTTCTTTTTTTCAGGGAATTATTATTATTATTATTATTATTATTATTATTATTATTTATTATGGCTGTGATAATTGTGAATTTTTTTTTTTTTATTTTATTTTATTTTTTGAGGTTGATAGCTGATTAGGAGAGGGTACTGTGTACGGAGAGGCCAAAAGTCGAGGTGCCTTGACTTATTAAGCATCGGGCGATGTACAATGCGTAATAAAAAAAATTATATATATATATATATATATATATATATATATATAAAAAGTTACATGTACGCCAGAAAGTGTAGAATAAGTTTCAAAATTGTGTCATCCAGAAATTAAAATAATTTTTTTTATATTTTTAGTAGTAGAAACAAGGAACCGACCGTCCCTAGCGCAAGTGGTAAAGGGCTTGGTGGTTGGTACTCGAGGTCTCGAGTTCGAATCCTAGTTGATTCACATTTTCAGCTAAGTTTATTTCTAAAAGGAATAAACGAAGCGGGTAGCGTGCTACCTTTCTCTCAAAAAAAAAAAAAAAAAAAAATAGTAGTAGAAACAAGGCTAATTTGCATAAAAAATTCAATAGTTTTGGGCTTTTGCAAAATTAGGTCGTTTTTTTTCGATTTTGCAGATTCGGTCCGAATTTTCAGCAAACTGACCATTTTTTTTCTCTCTCCTCTTTTTTTTATCACTCTTTTTTTTTTCCTCTCCAAAGAAGGCGGCGGAGGCGGAGGCGGAGGCGGAAATGGCCCGCCTCGCCTCTGCCCCTCACGCCCTCGCCCTCGCCCGCGCACCCCCGCCCTCCTCGCCTCCGACCCCACCGAGGCCGCACCGCGCCGCGATTTTTTTTTTTCCCCTCTCGATCCTCCTCCACCCGCCGTCCCCACCGCCGTCCCCGGCGACGAAAAAGAAGTGCTTCTTGGGGCCGAGAAGCACGCCGGCGAGAGAGGGAAAGAAACATAGTTTCACTCCGGCGAGGGATGGATCGTGAAAAAAAAAAATTATAGAGAGAAAAAAAATAAAAAATAAAAAAAATATTTTTTCATACAGGAAAGACTAAAAATCATACAAAAAGGAAGAAAAAGAAGAAATTACACTGTTAAAATAAAATTGCACCGTTTTAAAAAAAAATTGCACTGTTTTAAATGAAATTTGTACTATTTGAAACAGAAATTACACTCTTTGGAAAGATAGTTGCACTCTTTAGGACAACGTTGCACTATTTAGAAAAATTTATATTTTTTTTTTTCTTTTCTTCTTCCTCTTCTTCTTTCTCGTTGCACCATTTCTTTGCACTCTTTCTCCCCAACCAAACTCAATCTGGTCACCTCCCTCTCCGGGCCGCACGGCGCGGGGCGGATCTCGAGAAAGCCTCGGAATTCGGGGGGAGGCGGGAAGGAGGAGCACGACGACGAGGAGAAAGTCTCAAAGGAGGAGGAGGAGGAGGAGGACGACGACGGGCGAGGGCGCGGAAGCGAGCGCGGGTGCAGGGGCGCGTCCCCTGCGCCCCCCCTCCCTGCGCCCGCCCCGGCGGGGCGCAGGGGAAGCGCCCCCTGCGCCCCCTGGGGGCGCCGGGCGCGTGCGCAGCCCTGCGCCCACACGGGGGGGGCCGGCGGGGGCCCGGGCGGGCGCAGGGGCGCAGGGGGCGCGTCCCCTACGCCCGCGCAGGGGGCGCGCCCCCTGCGCCCCGCGCCCGCGCCCCCTCGGGTGGGCGCAGGGGGCGCAGGGAGCGCCCCCTGCGCCCACGCCCGGCGCCCCTGCCGGCTGCGCCCCGCGCCCGGCGCCCCCGCCGGCTGCGCCCGCGCCCGCTTCCGCGCCCGCGCCCGTCGTCGTCCTCCTCCTCCTCCTCCTCCTTTGAGGCTTCCTCCTCGTCGTCGTGCTCCTCCTCGCCGCCTCCTCCCGAATTCCGAGTGCTTCCTCGAGATCCGCCCCGCGCCGCGCGGCCCGGAGAGGGAGGTGACCGGATCGAGTTTGGTTGGGGAGAAAGAGTGTAAAGAAATAGTGCAACGAGGAGAAATGGTGCAACGAGAAAGAAGAAGAGAAAAAGAAAGTGTAATTTTCATCCAAAGAGTGTAATTTTAGTCTAAAAAGTATAATTTTCATCTCAAAGAGTGTAATTTCTGTCTCAAAGTTATTTAAAACAGTGTAAATTTTTTTAAAACAATGCAACATTATTTTAACAGTGCAATTTTATCTTTTTCTTCCTTCTTCTATAATTTTTGGTCTTTCCTGTAGGAAAAAATATTATTTATTATTATTTTTTTATTTTTTTTCTCTTTACAATTTTTTTTTGTCACGACCCACCGCCTTCGCCGGAGTGTAATTATTTTTTTCCCTCCCTCCCCGGCGTGCTTTTCGGCCCCAAGAAACACTTCTTCGTCGCCTGCGGCGGCGGTGGGGACGGCGGGTGGAGGAGGGTCGGAGAGGTTAAAAAAAAAAAAAAAAAGTCACGGCGCGGCGCGGCCTCGGCGGGGTCGGAGGCGAGGAGGGCGAGGGTGCGCGTGAGAGGGCAAGGGCGTAAAGGGCAGAGGCGAGGTGGGCCGTTTCCGCCTCCGCCTCCGCCTCCGCCTCCGCCGTTCGGAGAGAAAAAAAAAAGAGCGACAGAAAAAAAAAGAGGAGAGAGAAAAAAAGAGGAGAGAGAAAAAAAAAGAGGAGAGAGAAAAAATAAGAAGGGTATTTTGGTCAGTTTGCTGAAATTCGGACTGAATCTGCAAAATCGAAAATAGCGACCCAATTTTGCAAAAGTCCAAAACTAGTGGATTTTTTATGCAAAAAGGCCTAGAAACAATTATGATAAAACTAGTGGAATAACGCTCTGATGGATAGCGTGTAAAATTTATACCCATTTTTGAATGTACTGGTAGTGTTGTTCAAAGAAAAGAATAATGTTATTTGCAGTGTAAGTTTAACATTCTAGTCAATTGAAGACTAATATTACTTCACTAGCCTTATCACCATACAATTCTTAGATTGATGGATGTAAGATGTATGTATAGTATTTTAAAAAAAGAAAATTAAATAACACACTCTGCAAACAAAGAAAGTATGTATATTCATACATCTAAATAGCATGTGGATCTCAAAGGGCTCAAAAGTGGGTTTGTTTTATCAAAAATGGAGAGGAGTAAAATAGTCATCGACTGTAAATGACCACTTTTGTCCTTTGGTTCATCATAACTTCATCTTCGATCGAAATGCAGAATTCTCAAAAACTGTAGTTGACTTCCGTCCATTCCAAGCCGAAGTCAATTACGAAAAACAAAGAGGAAAAGATAATGGAATATTAATAATGAGTAACTTCAGTCTTTACGTCATTCATTTTCTGGTAAACAAACGACAAACTGGGACAACTTTAGTTTCATAGTTATTGTAACAAACAGTGAAAAAAAAACTCTAGTTCACTTGAAAGTCTACTTCAACTTGAACTTTACCTTCGGTTTGTGAAATTCTCATTTTGTCTCTGCATGCATATATATATATATATATATATATGTATGTATACATACATGTCATTTTGTCATGGCAATTAATATGGGCCTAGGGGAAAAAAGAAGGCCACTATATCCTTAATCAACTGACCAACGGCTATTGGGTCAAAACACGACCAAATACAAGTCCATTCAAAGAGGCCCATTATTAGGCCATTCCGAATCTCGGTCCGAGATGCAAAAAATTGAATAAAAACTGGGCCGAGATTTTTGGCCCATTTAATTGGGCCGGATCATCCATTACTACTTGCAACTTCTCCAGGTCAGAGTAATGGGGCCCACAGGCACATTTACTTAAGCCGGTCCGATTATTCAAACGGGCCGGCCCATTAGCAACCCTTTCTCAGATTGCTTTTCTCCCTCCCACGCTTTATCTAACGGCTTTTTATCCTCTCCCTCTCTCACTCTCTCATTTGGAGTTGCTCCTCTGGCGAACGCCAATGGCAGCGTCTCTCCTCTCCGCGCTCTCCTTCTCCCTCCAAAACCCTAGAGAAACCCTAAAAGTCCCTCGCCCTCAAATCCCTCTTCTCGGCTCCCCTCTCCTTCTTAGAGCTAGAAAGGCTCTTCCCCTTCCTTCTCTTCTCCCCTCTCGGCATCTATCCTCCTCGGAGAGGCTTCGATCGGTTCCTGACGCACATGTCTCTTCCACTCCCACCGCAACGAGAAACTACGAGGTAATGCATGCTTCTTGTCGTATGAATCGATGAATCGTTCTTTATATGCTTGAATCATATATTATTATGGTGAGAAACCTTTGATTCTCTTTATGCAAGAAGTAAGATTAGGGTTTCGATGTTGGTGATGTACAGAATTTTGAAGAGGTATCATACGGTTTATTTTATTTTATTCTGGGAATACTGTTGATCTTATTCTTGAGCTGAAATGGTCGATTTTTCTCACAAGAATTACGGTGAGGGGTTTATGAGTAGGCTTTAGAAGTTAATATAACTCTGCAAGTACTACGATATGGTTTTCTGTATTACTATTGGTCACATTCTTCAAGTGAATTTTCTGTTGTTCCTTTGATTTTTCTTGCAAGAAGTACGATTAGGGTTTTGATAATTGTTACATTATATTGAAAGAATGATAAGGTTATGCCCTCTTTTTTTTTGTACACGAGAGGTTATTTGACATAAATCATTAGAGATAATTAATGAAGTTTACAAGTGAGTGATTGTTGAGCATGCAATATTTTGGCATGTGGCATTATTTATGCCCCTTGATATTATTATCTAAATTTATCCTGTAATGGTGTTCAAACTAATGTAGATGTCGTATGCCGCTTTGTGCAGTTTTCTGATGGTGTCGCAGAGGTAGAATTGAGGTTTGATATTGGGGCATTAGGTGTGCAAAGTTCGAGAGATATTTTTGTGGATGTAGATGAGACTTCATTATTGATTAGAGTTAAAGCTGCTGGAACCCTCATAACTCTTATGGAAACAGATCGTCTGTTTGAGAGGATAAAATCTTCAGAAACAATATGGTAGTTACAAGAAGAATTCAAGATTCATATTGAAACTTTTACTTTGATATGTAAGATCACTCAAATCTTGTATTCAACTTTGATTGGATGTTCCCTCTTCTTTTTCTGACAGGTACATAGATGAAGATCAATTGGTACTTAATATGAAGAAGTATGACGCAGATTTGAAATGGCCTGATATCAAGGAATCTTGGGAGTCGCTTTCTGTAGGAATACCTCAATTATTAAAAGGAACTTCTGTTTATATTATTGGTGATTCCACAGAGATTAATAAGGCAGTGGCTAAAGAACTTGCTAATGGTATTGGGTATGCATGTTTTCTCATAGTTGAGCTTGAAACTTATCACTTTGAAGAACTTTGCAATAATTAACTTCATAAGAGCCATCTAAATGTTGCTCTTTCTGTTATGTGCCCTTTTTAATTCAAGTAATACATTTGGCCGAAATGATAACCAAAACGATGTGATGGTTCAATTATCTAGTGATAGTTGGGCTAGTGCAGAAGTTAAGCACATACTTGAAAGTATTGAAGAGTACTTCATTCTAAAGCCACGTAACACTGGGAATTTATGTGGTGGTGTTTACCATGGTAAGTATTTATTTTACGTTGATATGTATCAACATGCCTTGGCATGTGACCAGGCAGTGCATTATAGGCGTTCTAAGGTTATGTGGAGTGGCATGAGCTCAACAAGCAGGACCTTTTTCCTTGGTTAGACATAGGCTCTGTTTGGCCCAGCTGTGGTCGGATTCCTCACTGCACCTGTCTGAGTTGAGGGAAAGCACCGAGCCAGTGTTGTGATGAAACACATAGAAACAACGGTTTTCTGCATTTTCTGGCCATCACGACTCTTGGATAATTAAAGCCAAAGGCCTGTTTGGCCCGGAAGAGTGTCCGGCAAATACAAAAGGTGAGCCAAACAGGTCGCCATAGAGGGAGCATGTGAAGCTACATATTTGAGGAAGATTGATGTCGGAATGAAAATTTGCTTTTTATCGACCTTGCACTACAGAGTTGAATGTTACCAACGGAATTAGAAAGTTTGCTTGAAGTGAAATACCACCATAATTGTGTTCTATATAGACTTAGTAGGTCGAATTAGAAGTTATTCTCTCAATGGATGCCATGGAACTGCATGGCATTTAAAATAAGCTGGCACCATTATGTTCTTTCTTTCTTTTTTCTTCCTGCTCAACTTCTGTTCGCAGAATTTATATTACTCTCTTGATTTGTTCATATTATACCATTTTAACATATTGTTAAAGTTGGGGGCATGTTTAGTTTAACATCTATCCAATGGTCCTCAAAATTGATTTTTGTGTATGTGATGTTGCAGATATGTCCCACTCTATACAAGTGAACTGCTGGAAAGATATGCTCAACAATCAGTTGATTCATGTATGGATAATTAATTTATGACCTAAATTACTGTTACTGATAAAGATTAGAACTAAAGTAGACAATTTCCTTTCTTGTTCAGCATCTCTTTTACAATTTTGTGGTTCATTCTATTTTCAGCATCAGTTTCATACTAGCTATCTTTTAGCATATCTTATGTTAACCTATAGTGATACATGTTCCTTATATTTCGCTACATGTATTTTAAGCCTTTGGTCATCCTATGCCTCTTCGAAGCCTTAGTTTTTCTGTATCTTTCTCTTTGCAGTGCATTAATGAAGTGTAATAACTTCCAGGGGTGGCTTCGGAAGGAGCTGATAGTGTTGCTGCAGCAGAAAGTGATGTATTAGAAAGTCTTAGCAGGTCTAATCCTATGACTTCATAATATTTGAAGAGTTTTGCCTAAAACTTGCATATTAAAAATTGTAAAAGTATGCTATTATTTGTAGTCATGTTCGAACTGTCGTTGCTACGCTTGGGGGGCAGCATGGAGCTGCAAGTAGACCTGACAGGTGGCGACATCTTCATGCTGGCTTCACTGTATGGTTGTCCAGATCTGAAGCTATAGGCAAGGCGATTTTCTTCACCTTTCCATTCTGCAGTATTCAAAGACAAATAGTTTCTACTGTATTTCTTAGGATTGATCATGAAAATTAGAATCATTAATAACTAGTTAACTGTCATTTCAGTCGACCACCTACTTGTTAACTGTCAGTTAGGAAAATGATTTGGCACGATATACCAGCAGCTTAATATCGATTTGAGGGCAAGAATGTATGTTCAATATGGGGGGAATGGAGAAAGGAAACAATTCCTAAACAATACGTAACGGATGGGATCTCCTTGTTGGATGTATATGGTGGAGGACGTGGCTCGAGAGAAACAAAAGAATATTCACTTACCAATCCACATCGCTAGAGTACATGAAAAAATGATTGTAAGGAATTGGAAAGAGTGGAGCATCAACTTGAATCTGGCAGATGTATATGCATTTACATCAGATTGTAGGATCCTCACTTAAAATTAGATTGCGGATGGGGTGTGTACACACGAGTGTGTGCATGCATGTGTGTGTGAGTGTGTTTGTGTTTCGTGAGGCCTAGTTGCCTCCTTGTATGCTTTGTTCATTACTTATGAACGAAGATGGTGAGGCTTTGCCTCTGCCGACGTTTCTTAAAAGTTTTTACAGTGTTCATGAACTTTAGATAGTCTTCTGCTTAAGTTGGAAACTTCCTAATGATCATTATCTGCTACTTTTGGTGTATTATCATGTTCATTGTATGTTGGCAAATTCGTGGACAAAATTTTGTATTGAGAATTTAGTTATTGTGTCGTGCCAAGATGAAGATTGAAGACAGTGCTTCCCTTCAGGGTTTTACATACCATGATAATGTACTTTATTGTGTTTTACATACCATGATTGTTCTTCCCTTCGGGGTTTTCCATGTAAATCATGTTTTCACATTTTGATTTTCGCATCCATCTTGTGTATCACAGTGTACATTTGGCACATGACAGGAAAATGCATGAAAGCACTACGAAAAATATATGCAAGTTGCAAGACACTTATTCAATTCCATCTAAAGAGTAGTTGTTTAGATGAACCAACCTTCATTTTTCCTTTTGCTTGTTGGTACTTAAACAAAATTATCGTGTCTTGTTTGTAATTGTTGCATTGAAAAATAAACTGAGAAATACAAAGTTGTGAGTGTGTTTGTTGACATTTAGTTCTTACATGAGATATAGTATTCTTCAGATGCAGCGTAATGTATATTATATTTGCAGTAAGAGAATTTTCTTTTCCTGTGTTTTCTTATTCTTGAGATCCTAGTTTGATTGTACAGATGAAGCATCTGCAAAGGAAGAGGCTCAAAGACATATAGAAGATGGAAGTTTAGCTTATACAAAGGCAGACGTAGTCGTGAAGCTCGGGGGATGGGATATAGGCTATGCTCGAGATGTGGCTCAGGGGTGTCTAAGTGCTTTGAAACAACTAACCCTATCAGATAAGCAGCTTGCAGGTACCCTATGTTTTTGCCCCCCCAAAATGCTCAAAGAAGCTGCCCTTTTTCTTCTAATTAAGCTTTAAATTAGTAGTTTTTTTTTGTTTTCATCATAGCTGAGCAACATAGAATCCATCCTTCTCCGTGCACGTTTACCTAGTTCTATTTCCGATGGACAATGGCCACAAAAGGGTACCCTGAAATGAGATGTTATTTGTTATTTGCCAGACCTGGATTACCACGTCAGTCATTGCTACTTTTAATTCTTACCATTTTTGAAGAAAATAGTTCTTATGTCCGGAAAGGCTGCAACTCTCTGGCCAGTAAGAATTCAGAATAGGGGTGTACGAAGTCCTTGGATGATGTGGTGGACCAGGTCCAGCTGTAATAGTTTCTCATCTAAATGACTAAATCCATAGGTCTCACCTTATCTTGTTACTGGGTTGATCACTTTCTGGCGTTAAACCCTTTTTTCTTACTCTCCTTTTTTGGTTGAATTATCTGTGAAATGTATCCAAGTTTTTTGGCCAAAACCTGCAAATTCATTCTGGTACAAGTCTGTGTTTAGTTTCTATACTTCTCTAGCTGTTCTGATATTGATTTGACATCTCCATGGACACATTTCTATTAGAAATGCTCTCTCAGTTCAATTTATTGGTAGCAGATATCAATTTCTAACTGTTATTATTGGTGTTTCTTGTTAGGAAAGAAGAGTCTTTACATTAGGTTAGGGTGCCGAGGAGATTGGCCTAACATCAAGCCTCCTGGTTGGGATCCGTCAAGCGGGTAGGTCCCTCTCTTCAATCTTAACAAAAAGCATCTGCAATGTTACAATGACAAGCTCAATTGAAAATTTGTTCAGTAGAACCATGAGTAAGTGCATGATGTTTCAAAATTAACCATATTTCTTTGGGTTGGTGGCAGTAAATGATTTTTTTCCTTTTCCTTCTGTGGGAGTTTTTCCATGAAGTGCAAGCGCTCGAAAACGTATCTTACTTGAGAAAAATTTGGAAATGTGTTGGTCCATATCGTTGCCGAATTTGTCTGCAAGTGTACGACCACAGCGTATTAACATGGATATATTTGGTTGGCAAACTTTTTATGTTATTTTCATACTTTCTGTTTCATTCATTTGTAGTTTTATACATTGGTTAGCTTTGTGTGGTCACCCTGTATTGGGCTAATACATAAGCGTCTTTTCTCTTTGATTTGAGCCTAATCAAATGATCTAAAACTTAACTTTGATTTCCGTATTTGCATACTTATATAGACATCAACTTTGTTACGAAATGCCACAGTTGTTGATGGGGTAGTTTCGTAGGCTTGGTGTGCGTAAGTGCTGCAGCAAAATTGTGGGTCAAATGAATAGTTTTGATTCACAACTGCTAACTGAAGACTTTGGAATTTTGCTTGACATGGCCCTCGGAAACGGAGCAGAACAGAGCAACCCAACTTTTGATGGGCCCAATCTGAGCTGTTGTTAAATCATATTGCAGGGCAAATTAGTTTCGCTTATAGAGAAATCTAATCTGGGTTTTTAATAAGATCAAAAGCTATTGGAATACAAAAAAGGATAACGTCCTCAACCCGAGAAACTACGTTAGTTTTATGTGGCTTTGATCGCGTAAGCTTGCGAATAACGATCAAAATAGATATTCAAGTAGCATCATCTGTATGACAAGGAAATGGAAACACAATTAGTAAATAGATACCAACTAACAAGTTGGAACAATAAGGCAAGATAACGTGATTTTGTACTTTTCCTACAGCAAGAAGGGCCCTTTGTACAAACGCAGCCCTACTCATCATTTTGTATATATTCTTGCAAAAATTTAAACTTAGGCATTTGCCAATTCATATGAAAAACCAATATAGATTTTGGATTAAAAAAAGTCTTTCACAATGGAGCGTACATAAAATTTGGCATGAATAGATGATTTATCAGGGGCATTAAAGTAATTTCATCTGCAAACTACGGATGTGTAGGTGTTAGCGGCTGGACACAATTCCGTTACCTGGACCTTGTTTCTATCCAAAAGCCCTCCATCCCTCTCGAAAAAGTTTAGAATGTCACAGTCACGTTACTGATATGATATTTTTAGCCAATCAAAATACATCTCTATATTTATCCATTTCATCATAATTGTTTAAAAAATATTTTTATTAAATTTTTATTTTTTAAAAAAATTTATAATTGATTGGTTATAGATGATATGGTGTGACTCCCACGTAGTAAACTTCCTCCTTCCTCTCCTCGGAAAAAGAAACGGTGGGCAACGGAGAGAAGGCTTTAACATACAATGCATGCAATAATAGGAAACAACACATTCAACTGGGAATGCAACTCCAATCCGAAATAAAAGATTCCAACAATAGAATCTTAGGAGCCATCCAAATGATAGAGGCTCCACCACGCAATCCAAATTAAAAAGAACAATGGCTTTGCCGTTAATTTGTTCACAGCAATTAATCCCTAGCACTCTCCTCGATCCCTATTCCATTCCCTTTCCTCATCATCTAATTATTAAATCAACAGCAAACCCCACGGCACGTATATGCATGCATGTCCTCAACTTAATCGGTATCCTTCCTATATAAACCACCCTAATGTAAGAGCTAAAACATGCACACACCTGAACTAAAAACACAATCTTAATTAAAGATGGCTTTCTCGCAATCCAAGGTTGTAGTTTTCTTCCAGCTAGCGTTGCTCGCATTTCTGCTCGGCGACTCGGCACCTCGCGCCATGGCGCGCTTCCCGGCAGGCACGTCGGCGGCCGACATGCTGATGCGCGAGAGGCACAGTCGGTGGATGGCGCGGCACGGGCGAACGCACCCGGACGCCGCTGAGAAAGAACGGCGGCTTGCGATTTTCAAGGCGAATGTCGAGTTTATCGAGACGTTCAACGCGGGCGCGCGCGGCCATAAGTACTGGCTAGGAGCAAACCAGTTCGCCGACCTCACGAACGAGGAGTTCAGGGCCATGATCGACGGACTCCGGTCGTCGGACTCTCGCGCAGTGGGATCGAAAAGCGACGGCTTCAGGTACGAACACGTTACTGCAGTGCCTGCGTCTCTGGATTGGAGAACGAAGGGCGCGGCGCAGTCACCCCCATAAAAGACCAAGGCAGTTGTGGTGAGCAAAATGCATGAAACTATGTAAATATATGCGCTAACTAACTAAACTAACTAACAATGTCGCACATGCAGGATCGATGTTGCTGGGCGTTCTCTGCAGTAGCTGCTGTGGAAGGGATCACCAAGATTAGAACCGGTAAGCTGATCTCACTATCAGAGCAAGAACTTGTGGATTGCGATACCGGAGGCGAGGATCAAGGCTGCGACGGCGGCTACATGGACGTACGACGCCTTCGAGTTCATCGTAAAGAACGGCGGCCTCACGACGGAAGCCAACTACCCCTACCAAGGAACAACGGCACGTGCGATGCGAAAAAGGCGGTGCGTTCCCGCGCGGCCGCCACCATCACAGGATACGAAGACGTGCCGGCGAACAGCGAGGCGGCGCTTCTGAAGGCCGTAACCCAGCAGCCGGTGTCGGTGGCGGTCGACGGCGGCAGCATCGGCTTCCAATTGTATGACGGCAGGGTGCTGACGGGGGGCTGCGGAACGGAGCTAGATCACGCGGTCTTGGCGATCGGATGCGGCACCGACAACGACGGAACGAAGTACTGGCTCATAAAGAACTCATGGGGCGAGATGTGGAGGGAGAAAGGATATATGAGGATGGAGAGGGACGTCGAGGCCAAGGAAGGGCTTTGCGGCATCGCAATGATGGCTTCGTACCCGATTGCTTAAGGAGAACGAGATTGATTAATGGACGGGCTAGTTTATTATATATAAACTTTTACATATATTTATAGGTGTGTTTTGCTTAATTCCATGCATGTTTCTCTTTGAAAACTTGTGCATTAATACTTGCTGTTAATGGGTGTGCTCTTTATGTTGGCTTTGTGGATGCAATGCAAAGTACATCGACATTATTGAAGAGAAATTAAGGAATTACGTTGCTTATTGAAATATTTCAGTATTGTGTGATTAATACATGAGTTTAAATCTTTTACCACACTACTTGATATTATACTAGTGTTGATAATCAACTAAATACGCAAATCAATACAACAACCCACATTATGCAAGTGCAAAACCTTTTTAATTTACAATTGAGTTAAATCATTTGGTGTAATAATTTAAGGCCTCTTAAGTAACATACAACTAAAAATCACCTTTATAATTTTTTTTATTTTTTATTTATTCTTGCCGAGAGTACTACTACGAGCACCAAAGAAGGTCCACTCAAACACGGTCAATGTGCAATCACTAAAAACTCAACATTTCGATATTTTTAATAAATTAAAAATACATTTTGTGGAGAAAAATAAAATAAAATAATCTAGATATAGGGTTATTTTTTTTAGTACCAATCGATTACAAGTCAAAGTGCAGGAGTCGACGTCATTGCCAACTTCAACACTGGCAACGAAAAATTTCTAAATTGTGAACACTCTTTATTTTTTTATTACTTTTTAATTATTAGTCAGTACAATTAATTGGCTATCAATGATTAACAGTTCGCGAAATTTACATTTCTTTAATCTCAAAGAGTTATTTGAATTGTTAAATTTGGGAGAATTATCGTTAAATCTTAAAATTTTATTGTCTTAATTGAGAAATCTCAACTAAAGCAAAAAATAATACATAAAATTTGTTTTAAAATAATTTATATTTTGGGGGTTATCCGTAGAGTTTTTTTTTTTTTTGAGAGAAAGGTAGCACGCTACCCGCTTCGTAGAAATAAACTTAGCTGAAAATATGAATCAACTAGGATTCGAACTCGGAAGTCGGATACCAACCACCAAGCCCTTTGCCACTTGCGCTAGGGACAGTCGGTGTTACCTGTAGAGTTAATGCAATGGATTTCACCGCATGGTAGGTGAGGTGTGTACTGGGTACAACTTCGGGTACGCCAACCATTTTCTATAAAGGAATCGTACCGTTTTTTAATTCACCTACCCCTCACCAACAAAAATAAAAGAGTCCAATCTTTTCTGAATATTTGATTTTATATGCCTTAAATAATATATTTTATTTTTTAAAATTATTTAAAAAAATTCTCTACTATATATTTATGGTCACCCCAAAGTAAACGAAGGAAAAAAAATAATCTACAAACTAACCGTTTTGTTTTTTGGGAGGGGTGGTGGGAAAGAGAGGAACCTACCAAAAGGTTTGATTTTTCGCTAATCTCTTAGTAAATTAGCTAGTTCTACGAGTTCTCGAATTCATTGTTGCTTATTGATGAAATCTAGTCTTTCTTGGTATATATTGTGTTTTGCTGGAATTTTGTGTTGGATTAGTTTCTTCTTTTCTTTGCATCAGAAATGGTAAAGATGTGATTTTTTGCGGTTCTTACGGGTTCTATTTCATGATTTGTGTAATTTTTGTTGCTTTTGGTCGCATTTTTTTAAGTTCACCTGTGTTTTGTACAGTTTCACCATGGAATTTAGTCGAAAGATTTAAAACTTTTGGATTCGGAATATTCTGGTCGATCCGTGTATGCTATTATCAGATCTCAACGATGTGATTACCGTGTGTTTGTGGAAATGCCCAAGACAAGGTTACTCTTTTGGTTATTATGTAGAACTTTGATGCTGAGTTTTGCTTGCAACTTCTCGTTTGCGTTGTGGGGAACAGACTCTTTGGAGCTTTATACTAACCATAGTTCACATTACATCCACTGCTAATCTTATTTCATATTGTTGGTGCTGTGTTGAAGGATCTTATGCCTTTTTAGTTGTAAATATCTATTTTCTTTCTTAGATTTGTCATGAGGAAGTTAATTGCCCTATAGATGGTAAGATGATGGTCTTAATAGTGACTGTGGATTTTGTAAAAGAGCTATTAGATCTTTGATTTACGTGGGAGATTAATTTGCTTTTTGTCGTGGACTTCTATACTGGAATTAGATAATGTATTCTGTCGAAAAAGATGCCTCAGACATCTGCTTTAAAAAAAAAAAAAAGTAAGCAATTTAGCATCAATTTGATTGTAAGAATTCCTTGTTGGAAAGTTCAATACACATTTCTGCTGTGATATGCTTAGCTCTTTTTGGTTTCTGAATAATCGTTTGCTCGTAATCTGAGCTACCAATTCGCATATATAGTTTAGATTGAAGGATTAGCTTCTGATCTACTATAACATGGTTAGATTAATTGGAGAAACCTTATCATCTTCACTCATAATCAAGTGCTCGATGGCTTGTCATGTTATGATTCTTCCCGTTCTGTGTATTATTTTTGAGGTCTGGTAATCCGAGTGTGTCTACTTCTGGTTGATTTTTTCATTCCGTTGATCATGTTCTTATATGTCAACATCCATGACTAGGCAAAATGGCTCTGACAAGAATCGGCCTTGCCGGTCTTGCCGTCATGGGCCAAAACCTAGCATTAAACATTGCTGAGAAGGGCTTTCCCATCTCCGTGTACAACCGCACCACATCCAAGGTTGATGAGACTGTCGAGCGCGCCAAGCTCGAAGGTAACCTCCCGGTCTATGGCTTCCACGACCCTGCCTCCTTTGTCAACTCAATCCAGAAGCCGCGCGTCATCATCATGCTCGTCAAAGCCGGTGCACCTGTGGATCAGACCATTGCGACGCTCTCAGCTCACATGGAGAAGGGCGATTGTATAATCGACGGAGGCAACGAGTGGTACGAGAACACAGAGAGGCGGGAGAAAGCCATGGCCAAGCTTGGCCTTCTGTATCTCGGGATGGGAGTTTCCGGGGGAGAGGAGGGCGCTCGACATGGACCTTCTTTAATGCCCGGTGGGTCATATGACGCCTACAAGAACATAGAAGACATCCTACTCAAAGTGGCCGCCCAGGTCCCCGGCAGCGGGCCCTGTGTCACATACATAGGTAAAGGAGGTTCGGGCAATTTTGTAAAAATGATCCACAATGGTATCGAGTACGGGGACATGCAGCTTATTGCAGAAGCTTACGATGTGCTTAAATCAGTAGGAAAGCTAACTAACGTGGAGTTACAAGAAGTCTTTTCCAAATGGAACAAAGGAGAGCTCCTCAGCTTTCTGATTGAGATCACCGCAGATATATTTGGAGTAAAGGATGATAAGGGCGCGGGTTATCTGGTCGACAAGGTCTTAGATAAAACCGGCATGAAGGGTACCGGAAAGTGGACCGTTCAACAGGCAGCTGAGCTCTCAGTGGCTGCTCCGACAATCGCTGCATCTCTTGATTCAAGGTTCCTTAGTGGATTAAAAGAAGAAAGAGTTCAAGCCGCTAAAGTGTTTAAATCCGGTGGTTTTAATGAAATTCTGGGCAGTAATCAACCTGTGGATAAGGCAAAGTTGATCGAAGACGTGAGACAAGCCCTTTATGCTTCGAAGATATGTAGCTATGCCCAAGGCATGAATTTGATTAGGGCAAAGAGTAAAGAGAAGGGATGGGATCTCACATTGGGCGAGCTCGCGAGGATTTGGAAGGGAGGGTGCATTATCCGCGCTATCTTTTTGGATCGAATTAAAAAAGCTTATGATCGAAACCCCGAGCTACCGAACCTCTTGATGGACCCGGAGTTTGCGAAGGAGATCATGGACCGCCAATCAGCATGGCGAAGAGTTGTTTGCTTAGCTATTAACTACGGAATAAGTACTCCTGGTATGTCGGCAAGTTTGGCTTACTTTGATACATATAGGAGGGAGAGGGTGCCTGCAAATTTGGTCCAAGCTCAGCGAGATTATTTTGGCGCGCATACTTACGAGAGAATCGACATGCCCGGGTCCTTCCACACCGAATGGTTCAAGATTGCAAAGCAGTCCAAAATGTAAGGTATTTTCTGGATTTAATGAACTCGAATGAAATAACTTGTCGGGATGAGGTTCTCCTTGTCGGCACCAAAAAGCTGCGTATGTTGTGTTACTTTTTTCTTTTCTTTTCCCCTTGCAAAATAATGTCGCAGACTACAATTAAGTGACATTTTAAGCCATTTAATTTTGAAATTTTGTGTTGTGATCATTCGGAAAGTTTCATGTTTGATTGCTGCGTGTTATTATATTTGTAAGGCACGATGTCTGAATTAATCGTTTTCCTCTTATCACTCCAGATTATTATTCTTATTACAAGTTCCTCAAATCCGCTGGACTATAAGAAAGTTCACACACTGATTTTCACCCTCGATTGCTCTTCGTTCGATTTGAGTTATGCTACATTCACCGACTCGGGGAAATGGGATTCTAACCCTGCCAAGTATGTGAAATCCTGATTCGTCGCACAGTTTTTGCTCGTTTCGGTGAGCCAATATACTATCGAATTTTTCTGGTGGAATTTGCCGTGTGACGTTTAGTTCATCATACGTGACCTGCGAAGTGAAACCTCTGTTTTTGGAGATCATAATCTCATTCCAATGTTCGGCCGCGGCTAAAGCATCGCATGTTTTCTATTTGTAAGCCAAATACAGATGAAAAACGAATTAAGCAGCAAAACTAAAGAGAAAGAAGATAGGCCCACCTTAAGTGGTCCACGTGTAGTAAGATCGCATCCGAGAAGCTCGGAAATCTCCATTTGGGAGACATCTCAGAGTGCCCATAGGTCCACGTCAGCATGAAGGGCCCCTCCTTATCCTTTTTTCCTTCAGGGAAAACCTTTTATCTTTTGCTAGATAGGAAACTCATTTTTGAGTTTCGAAATACTTTTTAGTTCCTAGTTGGTTTTCCCCATCTTAGAAACATCATGAGCCACAAAAAATATGACAACTGCTGCACCACAAGCCACAATGTGTGTGTGTGTGTGTGAGAGAGAGAGAGAGAGAGAGAGAGAGAGAGAGAGAGAGAGAGAGAGAGAGAGAGAGAGAGAGAGAGTTTTCAAGCAGAGACCTCCAAAATTAGAATAATGGCTCTTCCCATCTACTGAAGAAGAAGATCTGTCCATTGCTCCAATGCATGCTGCTGCTCGGGGGTGATAACTGCTGCTGTTAGAAGGCCACTCTGTAATGGATGCAGCTGCTTCATAGATATATCTCTGTTAAGCGACAGTTACAAGCTAAAAGCAAGCAATCACCATTCTTTTTAGGTACTCCAACTGGCTTATCAATGGTTACCCAGAATAAACTCATTGGAAGTTTTGAATCCAACTATTTACTCTTGTCTCTCTTCTTTTGCCCAGAAAACTGATGATATTATGATAGGAAGTTTAGCCTTCAATCAGATCCCGCAATTCCTAGCACCATCAAACTGCATCACAGAAGCCTCGGAACATAAACTTCTAGAGCAGGCATCGTCGTCGTCATTACTCCCCTCCCTGCGTCAACTCAGTTCAATCGAAGAATTCAAGAAGGTCCATGCCCAATATATCAAGCTCGGATTGGACCGCATTCCCCGCCATGCTGGGGATCTACTCCTTGCATGTACAATTTCCGACTGGGGCAGCATGGACTATGCCTTATCAATCTTCCTCACACTTGACGAACCAGGCACGTTCGACTTCAATACACTGATCAGAGGATATGTTAAGCACAATGAACCTGAAGCAGCGCTAATAATGTACAAAGAGATGCAAGAGAGGAGTGTCGTGCCTGACAACTTCACATTCCCTTTCGCTCTCAAGGCTTGCGCTCTGCTGCCAGCCATTCGAGAAGGAACTCAGGTCCACGGACATGTTGCAAAGCTGGGATTTGAATGTGATGTCTTTGTCCAGAACAGTCTCATCAACTTGTATGGCAAATGCGGGGAGATTGAACTTGCGAGCAAAGTATTCGACCAACTGGGTTCATATAGGACAATAGCTTCTTGGAGCGCCCTTCTTGCGGCACTTACTAGAATGAGCTTCTGGGGTGAGTGCCTGAGGCTATTTGCGACAATGACTGATGAAGAAAGATTAAGGGCTGATGAGAGCTCAATGGTCAGTGCTCTGTCCTCGTGCACGCATTTGGGTGCTTATGACCTGGGCAGAAGCATCCATTGTTCCCTGCTGAGAAATACTACAGGTCTTAATATAATCATGCAAACTTCATTGATAGATATGTACGCAAAATGTGGATTCCTGGAGAAGGGGATTAAAATATTTGAGAAAATGTCTGGGAAGAATGCTTGGACATATAGTGTAATCATCTCCGGACTGGCCATTTATGGAAAGGGGAAAAGGGCTTTGCAAGTATTTGAAAGCATGCTCAAGGAAGGGCACAAACCTGATGAAGCCATTTATGTGGGAGTACTAAGTGCTTGTAGCCATGCTGGGTTGCTTGAAGAGGGCCTTCATTGCTTCGATAGGATGAGGTTCGAGCACCGGATCACGCCCAATTCTCAACACTATGGGTGTATGGTGGACCTAATGGCCCGGGCAGGAAAGTTGGAAGAGGCATACAAACTAATCATGAGCATGCCGATGGGACCCACTGACACGGCTTGGCGAAGCCTGCTGAGCGCCTGTAAAATCCATGGAAACTTGGAGCTGGCAGAAAGTGCATGTCGGAATCTAATGCAATTAGATGCTCAAAACGGTGGAGATTTCATAATTCTTGCGGATATGTATGCAAAAAAGAAAAGGTGGGATGATGCAGCAAGAATCAGAATGGAAATAGCGAAAAAAGAGCTGACACAAATTCCCGGTTGTAGCACAGTTGAGGTAAAAGGGAGAATGCACATCTTCTTTTCACAGGATAAGTCACACCCACAAAGCGAGGAAATGAACGAGATGTTATATCAGATGGAATGGCAGCTCAGGTTCGAGCGGTACACTCCGGATACATCTGAAGTGTTCAATGATGTTGGTGAGGAGGAGAAAAAGGTATTGCTCCGTGGGCATAGTCAGAAACTTGCAATAGCGTTTGCTCTTCTGAATACAAGCAAATGGAGTACAATAAGAATAATTACAAATATTAGGATGAGTAGAGAATGCCATACCTACACAGCATTGATTTCGAGGATTTTTGGGCGGGAGATTGTCGTCAGGGACCGGAGCCGCTTCCACTGCTTCAGGAACGGGGAATGCACTTGTGGAGAATACTGGTGAATAAAAGAGTGCTGGTAGAATGACGGATTTGTAGTTTACAGATGGCTTTGATTTGTGTACGATAATTCCCAGTCTTCGTCTCTCCAGATGAATGGCCTTACAGATCTGTCGTATAAAATCTCTGTAGCTGGCGAAAGATAACCTGAAACACATCATATGAACTGTAGATGCAAAGGACTTGTAAAGCACTAATAGATCCAATTTCTTCTGTAAATTTATAGGTGTTTCTCAAAGCTTATACAATAACTATGTTTCCCAATGGTAATATTTCTACTATGACAGGTCCCCACAACCCCTCCTTTTTCTCCCCAACTGAGAGGTGAATGCATAACAGAAAACAGTTTATAATTACGTTAGCGCCCGAAGGCACAAAAAATTGTGGACAAAAAAGAAAAATAAAAAACAAATAAGGAGTTTGCTGCTTGCTTGACAACGATATGTCTATAGAACAATAGATTAAAAGAAAAGAACAAAAAAGGAGCCATACTTTTACTCTCTAGGCACTGCTTTTTATTTTCACTAGTTGTTCAATGTACAGCAATGCAATCGCAGCATAAGCAACATCAAATGATAATCACAAAACTAAATATAAAAGTACAATAAAACAGGCTGGAGGCTCAACCAATCTGAATAGAAGAAATAGCGGCCGATACTTCTCTTGCTCTTGGATCGCCACTTTCCAACGAAACGCCACGAGGATCTTCCCTAACTAAGAGGGGAAGAACTCCAAGCGAGCTCCAAGCTTTGGCTACTGCATTACTTGCTTCACCCAAAATAATTGCGAAAACAGCATCAAAGCCACCTGCTCCGGGGACTCCTGCTAACAGTACTCCCTCCATTTCCATAGTGGTGTCCAACAGTTGAGTTTGCGACTCCGGTTCTATCTGAAATATTAGAACAGAGACAAAGGTAAAATCAGCAGCCAGTCCATGTGCTATTGGACTTTTCACTTGGACACTTAGTCCTTGAACTTCCTTACACATTTCAATTCCATCCCCAACCATTAAAAAAAAAAATTTCTTTTGCAAAATTACTATTTAACCCTTCTTTAATTTTAGTTATCAGCTTCATTTTACTTTAAACAGGGCTAACAAGGTCAATATACTGCAAAGTCGGCACTCGGCAGGCTTCAAATTTGATAGTGATCAGGAATGGATTGCACTTATGAGGAAATTCAGGAAAAGGCCTGTATGGCCCTGCTATAGGGTGTAGTGCAGTTTGATGAACTGCAGTTTAAGTACCGGTATCTTATAGTTTTACTAGAAAGCTTCCCTCTGCAGCAAAAGCAAAAGCTCCAAATTGGACCTTTTGCTTTTGGGGATCAGAATCTCATCTCAGCTTCCTACTACGGAAGAAGCTCAAGATCTTTTCTGCCAATTGCTCTATCGGAGGTGGCCAAGTGCAACTGAAAAAGAGAAGCAGAAGCAAAGACCAAACAGGGCACTTGGCGAAAAGTTCAGCAACCACGTTGCAGTATCACGACAGGACACGAACTATCCATGCTTTTTACCCAAGAAACAGTATAAAAGGTAATTACTATCTGAGGACAAACTAAACAATAGTAATGACAAGTGCATAATATGCAACAACCAAACCAGTGAACCACCACAACAAGCAAATCGTTCATCTAGCTTCACAAAATTCAAGAGAATCTATGACAAAAAATGGAAGAAAATGACTTACTGGAACACCAGCTGCATTGCCCATCTGTCGCATGTGAGACCTGATCTCAATAAAAGCATTCCTTGCTCCCAACAAAGACTTTACAATTGATTCTCCAAATTGATCAACAGCTTGCTCCAACCACTGTGCAACAAACCAATTCAACTCCTTCTATGACCCAATATAAGATGATAGGATGCAGTCAAAGTGATCTCAAGGAGCTAATCTAGGAGTACTGGCACATGAATTTCATGAACTAAAAAAGAGAAAATTGTGCGAACCACAAAAACTGGAAGATAAAGAAGAAATTGTAATTTAGAGTCACCTAAGAATTGAAGTAATCAAAATATAGTCACCTTTCCATGAGCATGGCAACTGCAAGTGCCTATAGTACGTTTGTAGGTCTCCCAGTGATCTTCTGCAAATTTACTTAACTGTTTAAGTTGTGTCTCCAGCGTTGAATTAGCAATGCCCAACTTTTGCCACGTCTCTAGGGATTTTTGAGGATCGGACTTTTGCCACTTTTTGACAGAGCCCACCATTGATGGGGTAGATGAACCTCCAGTACCGGGCTCCCCTAGTAGCTGGGGAAAAAGAGAGAGCCTCACAATTAGAGATCCGTCTTTCTCACCCCGACAACAAATTAGTAAGCTATCAGCTTGAAGTCTCAGGTGACAAGAATAAATTTTAAAATATTAAGAAATCTAAGATGAAACACTGCCATTCAGAAGGTTGATGAACTTACGAGGGTCAGCAATGGAGGCAAAGAAAACTGAAAATTCTCATGATTCCACTTTTGCTTGAGAATATCAGCAACCACATCTGGCAAATGGTTTCCACCCATAGCCTGTAGATATGTTAAGCAAACAATTAAGACTTCAACATCATAAAAGGAGTAGCTTCTCAACTGAAAACATCCGGAAAAGTTTATTCTACCAGCACTCTTGGATATAAGCAACATTTAAATAGTAGAAAAATAAAATGAAAGCAACCGCACATCATGAAGTTGATGAAGTTTAAAACTAGATGATTAGTAGCCCAAAACAGTTAGTTGTTACAATAATAGAATATATGCTATATAATATACACCAATAACGAAGGGGAAATGGAGCAAGAGAAAGGAACCTGTGACGAAGAGAGAACTTCGGGAGAAAATCTAATGTAACGTTGACTTCCATAGACAGCAGCACTGACATCAAAACCACTGCCTACTTTTCCTTGAGCTATACAGTGGGCACTTTGAGAAATAACATGTACCAAGTCGAGATACGCAGCAGTTGCCTTCTCGTCAGTTGAAGGGAGAGTAACAACTCCAAGATAGTGTAGTAATGCTGCAACAACAGATGTGGTCATTGCAGCTGATGAGCCAAGTCCAGTTTTGGCCACTTCGGGTTTGCATTTCTCTCCAGCCATATTTCCATTGCAGACCTCCGAGTTAAATGTTATGGAGGAGAAGGGTGGGATAGAAGCCAGTACATCAGGGGTAAGAGGAAGCCCACGTGCTTCAATCTAACATATAAAAATAATAATGAGAATTCATAGTACATGTACTTTACTATTGAAAGCTACAAAAGGAAGAAATTGATATGCACCAATAGATAGAATGGAAGTTACAAAGACATACAAGATGTAACTATAATTTAATCTGCTATATTTTAACAAAAAGCAGAGAAGAGATACGTGTAAGACAGTAGACACATTTAATAATAATAAAAAAAAAATTCTAAGACATCAAGGAATTATGACAGAAATATCAGCAAGAACAGGAAGAGAATATCTACGTTGGGTTGTGCTAAAAAAGTATGAGGAAGTAAAACAGAGCCACCCAAAAAAAAAAAAATGTTGAAATGATGCCTTCTCCCTTCATTTCTGTTAACTAGTTTCCATCTTTTGCCTGCTTAACGCAGCATAATGCCTTAATAATCCTCTAATCTAGTATATTTCTCTATTTAACTAATGGATTTGATGGCTGACAGCAACCATTAACTTTTAAATGTTACGTAAAACAGAATAAGATAACATTGTGCTGGATCACAAGGGAATACAGAAGCTTCTATTACACCCTCAAGCATTCTAGCCCAATTTCTCTTTTCCCAACATCTTTGCCTTTTCTGATTAGAAAAACCATTAAAACATGCATGATCAGCGCCCAGTATATTCTACAGGATTTATTCAACATATAATGATGTAAACCAAGTTAATGCACTCAAGAAAAGTAGAGATGTACCTGATTTCGATAAGAGTAGAAATCATTGCAACCTAGGATCGTAATGTTCAAACCTGCACAACTAGTTTATTTAGAGATTCTATACAGGGTTCTGGAAACTTAACTACATGTATCACGGATATAACCAAGATAATTAGCAAAGTTGAGTTAGTCGAAGAGAGATTGGTAGCAATAAGCTACTTTACCTTGCAAAAGCAGTTTATCCAATATATCCTTCTTCTCTTTCTCAATGAGTATTACTTTAGACGCTGCTACAGCATATTGTACTGCTTGTTCAACAAAAGGATTTGCCGAGTCCCTGAAATTTTAAGCATTCGAAAAGTCATAGTAGAACATATAATTTTTTGACTCACGGTCAGGAACAGAATAAACTAGCTAGGTAGAAAAATTGATAAGAATAGCTGCAAGTGTCATTGATAAGAAATTTCAAATGATAGAAGGGTTTCTGTCACTTATTCCAACCAATTAGGTACAATGAACTCGTCGTATGGTGAGAGCATACTTCTTTGCACCATGGGAGAAGGTAAATAAGAACATAGGGAAAGAATTTTCCTTGCCCAGTTCCGATATAAATCTATACAGATACAAAGGATTGTTCAACATTAAATAATAACAAACAGCGGAACTATATCTTTCTCGTTGTTCGTTATTGCTGCTTTATTAAGTTCTGATACTAATGAACCACACAAGTATATTCAAAATCAAGTATATAAACTTAGAATCCAATTATTTGTGATATTTTGACATAAATGCAAAGGAAAATGGACATTAAACTTACAAATGAACATAAAATGATATATGGGCATAAAGATCACAGCTGTATAATGTAAGACTAAAACTAACACTAGGCAATTTCCACTTGATAAAATTGAGGACTTGCCTTGAAGAGGTGGATTGGAGGGTTGAGTTCTTCAGTGACAACTTGTAGGTGGTCACTCTAGACAGTTGAGGGGACGTCACTTTTACATCTGTCCACACCTAAAAGAAGATAAAACAAAAACATGAAACATTTAAGAAATTTCAAGTTGTCTTTGCAGAAATGTAATGATAGAAAGTAATACGCTCAAGCATATAACTAGATAATAATTATCATGTCTTGAATAAGATTTTCTAGTCCAAGTTTTTGGCAGTCTCGCTCTGAATACATCATTTGCCTGATTTTTAGCCACCAGTGGATAGGTCTCTGTTTCCCCATTGTCACTCCATGAATTAAACAAGTTGTGCTTAAGGCGTTTCTATTCACACGAAACTTCACAAATTTATCAACTTAATTGAGTATCGCAATCCATTCAACAATTCTATTTGACGAAATCCCAGGTTCAAAAACTCACCCTCTGAAAGATTCTTACTGAATCAGAGATAACAAGAAGAAATAATGACATTTCTTCCTTTTTCTTTTTTTTTTCAGCAGAAATAGAAGTTTCCCGACATCTCCACAATCCTAAAGATGGTTTATAACACAGATTGCTCCAATTGACGTGCATATTAATCTGCATTACTTAAACTAACGCAGGATTAACAGAACAATAAAGAAGAACCTTTAAGAACGTATCCATCAACAGCTCCAAGATCACCAATGTTTACCCTTAACAACTCAGGATATGAACAAATTGTAACGAGAACTACAAGTTAACATTCAAATGTGAACAATTCAAGAAACAACTACAAAACATGTATGAATCCATGAGCGAAATTGGAGAAGACACAAAAGTGGGAAGAGGCTCACCCACGCCCAACTCTCGGGCTTGACCTCATCGTAGATCGGCTTCACGATCGCGTAGAATCGCGCGTTGGTGCTGAGAACGATCCCCGCGTTCGGCCTCTCCAAGACGAGGTATCCCCCCGTGATCAAAACCTTTCCCGGAGCCGAAGCAACTCTACAAGAAGAGAGATCAAAGATCAAAAAAAAATTATAAAAAAAAAAACGAGTAACAATGAGGTGAAAATTTGTACAAGAACTCACACTTCCATAGATGCTTCCGATTTCGGAGACGGATCTCAACCTCTGGAAGAGAAAAGGAGAGTGCGAGATCCTAAAACCCCAAATATTCGTCGCGTTGTTGCGGTCCGGATCGGTCCGGGAAGAAGCGGTTCAGCGGTCGACCGGACCGGGATTGAAGAGGGGTGGTGTTTGTTGATCGAATCCGTCCGTTCGTTGGTATAGAAGCCGGTGAAAGGACGGTGGGTGATCAAAACGTACCCAGGGACGGAGACGCGCGCTCGTATATACAGGATTTGATACTCTGTATGTATGTACTACGGTGTAAGATTTCCAAAAAGATGTTCCCTATAAAAAATTACGGGCAAGCGCGGATTACAGGACAAGCCAATCTGGTTCTGATTCAAGGCAATTAATAAGTCGTGTGTGAAATGGACCGGACCATACATGTATGCACCAAAAAATAAAGATCCCAAGGCCACAACTATGGCTATTCCATCCTTTCTCCAATCACGGATTATCTCAAATCTCCCCCTCATATGATAGAGGATGGTGATGACGGAAGCGAATTAAAAGCGTATTTGTGTCTCCAGATTATTATTTTTTTCCGATATCGTTGCCTCGGTTGCTTCATGCATGTAGTCTAATTCATTTTCTCTATGAATGAAGCAGGTAGCGTGCTACCTTCTCCTCAAAAAAAAAAAAATTTATTTGCAATATTACAATCATTTCAAAAGTTATGAGTTTTGATTTCTGAAAAACAACCATAATAGCTAATTGTGTCATATATGGATTTATTTGTGATATGGTTCTACTTATGATCTCAACGATCTACGTCTCTCTAGATACCATAAATCTGAGGCACCATCCTCCAATAACCATCTTTTTTAGTTTTAAAAAAACACTATTATTTCTCTTTTTAAATTAATATACAGATGCTAATCTAAACCCGGTAGGATTTACGTTACAGAGAATAATAATGCACACGTAGTATTTTCCCATGCCAATAACGGACACACATATTGGCAGGACCAAACCCATTGCTTGGCTTAATTTCAATTGGAGAAAATAGGAGGTAAGTAGGTGCGGTTGAGATGGAGAGAAGAGAAAAAGGTAGGTGTGTTGTGCACTTGTGCTCTCCCCTCCACCACGCACACGCACACGCACACGCGCGCGCGCGCGCACACAAAACTATCAACGCATCCCCTACCTACCCCTCCTCTCTCTCTTTCCATATTAATTGCACCCCCTCTCTTTCCCCTCACCTCCCTCATTTCTGTGTGTCCTCGATCTCTCTGTCTTTATTGGAGATTTGAAGCCTCCTTTGTTTAATCTATCAAGTTGCAATACAATAAAGCAGCTACCACTACACTGCTGATGTGCGAGGTTGGCATTGTAATATATATTTCTTATCAGTTTGATTAGTTCAACTTGCTATATATATATATATATATATATATATATATATATATATATATATATATATATATATATATATATATAAGCATTTTTTTTTCTTGGGATTCACCCACCACGTTTTGCATTCCCTGCATGTTTTAAATCTCCCTCCCTCTTTCCCCCTGTTCTCTACTACTCTCTCTCCCCAACTCCTCTGTTAATTTCCTCGCCAGTCACCATGATCTCTCTCGCTTCCCCTGAAACCTCCCCCCAAATCCACGCCCCCGAAACCGCAGCACCGTCTCCGCCACCGCCATCCGAGCCGATCATATTCCGATCGAAGCTCCCCGACATCGCGATCCCGAACCACCTCCCCCTCCACACCTACTGCTTCGAGAACGTGTCCCAATTCCCCGACGCCCCATGCCTGATCTACTCCCCCGCCAACAAGACCTACACCTTCGCCGAGACCCACCTCACGTGCCGCCGCACCGCCGCGGGCCTCTCCGGCCTCTTCGGCGTCGGCCGCGGCGACTGCATCATGATCCTCCTCCACAACTCCCCCGAATTCGTCTTCACCTTCATGGCCGCCTCCTTCCTCGGCGCCATGACCACCGCCGCCAACCCCTTCTGCACCGCCGCCGAGATCCACAAGCAATTCAAAGCTTCAAAGGCTAAAGTCATCGTCACTCAATCCGCCTACGTCGACAAGCTCCGCGACGAGAGCTTGTTCCCCAAGATCGGCGACGATCTCAAGGTAATGTTTACTCTATAAACTTAAGTAGCTAGAGAACGACATTTCAATATTTTATATTTAACAACCGATCGATTACTCTATTACCATGTCTAACAGGTGATCACCATTGATGATCCCCCGGAGGGCTGCTTCAGCTTCGCGGAAGTGTCGGCGGCGCCGGACGACTTGTCGGCAGTTGAGATCGATCCCGACGACGCTGTGGCGCTCCCGTTCTCGTCGGGGACGACCGGATTGCCCAAAGGGGTAGTGCTAACGCACAGGAGCCTGATCTGGAGCGTGGCGCAGCAAGTGGACGGCGAGAACCCGAACCTCTGGCTGCGGAGAGACGACGTGGTGCTGTGCGTGCTGCCGATGTTCCACATATTTTCTTTGAATTCGGTGTTGCTATGCTCGCTGAGGGCGGGGGCGGCGGTGATGATAATGCCCAAGTTCGAGATCGGGGCGATGCTGGAGGGGATCGAGCGGCACCGGGTGACGGTGGCGGCGGTGGTGCCGCCGCTGGTGCTGGCGCTGGCCAAGAACCCGGTGGTGGAGAAGCACGATTTGAGCTCGATCCGGATCGTGCTGTCGGGCGCGGCGCCGCTCGGAAGGGAGCTCGAGGCGGCGCTCCGGAGCAGAGTACCCCAAGCAGTCTTCGGCCAGGTGAGTGTGTGTGTGTGTGGGGTCTCTCTCCATGTTTGTTTGGTTATACGCTTCTCTCGCACACGGGAAAATAATGCATGCACTAGGTGCATCACGTCATCTCATGCACCGAAAACTACTCTGCCGGTCAAAAAATCTAAAATGTGACCGTCGCATAGGGTGATAATGGTGCATTCAACAAATCAAATTACTCTTTTGAAGTTCACATATTTCATTATATTTTTAAAAAAATATATATATAATTAATTGGATATAGATGATGTGGTGTAGCTGCAACGTTGTAAACTTCCTCCCGACTGTGGCCACCCATTTCATCCAGAAAGACGCTGCGGCTAAATGTGTAATTTTTGCTAATTAATTTGTAGCTAACATGCTTTTGCGCGGAAGGTACGTTAAAATTTTATTAATTTTAGGTAAAAACGTATATAAGTTACCTAAATTATGTGTTATTTTAATTTAACTATTTAATTTTTAAATTTTGATCTTGCTATCCAACTTTTTTATTTATTTATTTTTAGTTAGTCAACTATATTTTGACTTCAAAATTTGAATGCGCTGCTTATTTTTTACATATTTAATTAGTATATTTTATAAATTAATTGAAGTAAGTAATTAACTTAAATTTTATAGTCAAGGTGCCGTGGACTGATTCAAACCAAATAATTTGAAAAGTTGGATAATAAAATCAAAATTTTGAAAGGTTGGATAGCGGATTCAAAATGATCTATAGTTCAAATAAGTTTTGTATATTTTTACTTTAATTTTATTGATTGGTTATCTTATTGATTATTTTTTGGAGAGAAAGATAGCATGCTACCCGTTTCGTTTATTTCGTTTTAGAAATAAATTTAGCTGCAAATGTAAAGCAACTAGGCTTCAAATCTGGAACCTCGACTACCAACCAGGCAACCATCAAGCCTTTTGCCATTTGTCCTAGGGACGGTTATTGATTGTTAAGGTAGATTGTGCCGTGGCATTTATATCATAATCACCTAACCTTGGTGATTACATTTTAAATAACAACTAACTAATTTGTACATCGGGTTGCTAAGCAGGTCACAGTCTTACAGCTAGTTATTGAATGGCCGTAATGATCCACCAATTTTATATAACTACTAATTAATTACACTTAACTATGACTAATATTTGATCTTTTTTGTCTTTTTGACAGTGAAAGATACAAACAAAGCTTTAACGCGACTAGTCACATGATTTTGTTGGCTTTTAGAAGAGTTTAGCCATAAAATATTTTCTCTGCCAGTAACTTTCGATAAAAATGAATTCAATGCTGGAGCCAAACAACTTGTGTGGTACCAACCTATACAGGCAGGGCCAAGATTGGGAGCATCATCAATTTTTCAAAAGCAAATGACCCACGCCATTTACATTTTCAATCCTATTGGATGAGCGCTCCTGTACCTCTTATTTAATTCGTTTGTCTCTTTTTTTTTAGAGAAATATAGAATGCTATCCGTTTCGTTTATTAGCATTGGTATAGTTAAATTCATAAATAAATTACCAATTAAAATAATATATAAATATTTTTTTAAAATTATATTTTGTAGGGTTATGGAATGACGGAGGCCGGGCCGGTGCTTTCGATGTGCCCGGCGTTCGCAAAGCAGCCCAGCGCGGCCAAGTCGGGGTCATGCGGCACGGTGGTCAGAAATGCCGAGCTCAAAGTCGTCGATCCTGAGACGGGCTTCTCGTTGGGCCTCAATCAGCCCGGCGAAATTTGCATCCGCGGGCCTCAGATCATGAAAGGTAGGCCCATCAAAACTGCAGAAAATTTTTTATGCAATTTTTAATGTTACGTACTGTAGACATGCATTTGAGATCTAATTAATTTTTTCATACCACTAATCGGCAATTTTTTAAATATTATTATTATTATTATACAGGGTATTTAAATGATCCAGATGCCACGTCAGCAACCGTAGACGTGGAGGGTTGGCTACACACAGGGGACATTGGCTACGTAGATGATGACGAAGAGGTTTTCATAGTGGACCGTGTCAAAGAGCTCATCAAATTCAAGGGGTTTCAGGTAATTAATTATACATGGAGCCAAATTTTAAAATGTTCTAAGATTACGAAAATTCTCAAAATATTTAACAAATAAATATATTTTTTTTCTTTACACATTCGTGCAGGTTCCGCCGGCCGAGCTCGAGGGTCTACTGATAAGCCATCCTTCCATTGCCGACGCTGCTGTAGTCCCGTATGTTCACATAATCTCTTATAATTTATACAAAATTTTTGGCAATTATTTGATTGGAAAATAATGTATGAAAAAATATGTGCTAATTAAATTGCAAATATTATATTATACGCGTAGGCAAAAGGATGAAGCTGCTGGGGAAGTTCCGGTCGCCTTTGTCGTTCGAGCGAACGACGCAGATCTCACCGAAGAAGCCATTAAAGAGTTTATTTCTAAGCAGGTGGAGTATTGCATGTCTCGAATTTCAACTTATAGCCATTAAAGAGATCTCCTTCAATAGTTTTTTTTTTTTTTTTTTTGTTGCCATATATAGCTCATACTAGTGTAAACTAAACATTTTTGTTTTTATTTTGGTTCTCATGGTTGAATTCAGGTGGTGTTTTACAAGAGATTACACAAGATCTACTTCATCCATGCCATCCCAAAGTCCCCTTCGGGAAAGATACTACGCAAAGATTTGAGAGCCAAATTGGCTGCAGCTTCTGCTTGAAAAGGCCTTTAGATGTTAATCTAAGGAAGTGGGATTATTTGTAACAGTTCTCATTCCTTCTTCTTCTTTTTTTAATCAATTGATATGTTCTTTGAAGTGTCTATTAATTGGTTATATTTATTTGTAATCTTTATTACTCAAGATATGAACTGCTATGAACATTTCGATCCAATGTTGCCATTTGAGTATTGATGAACTTAAAGGCGCTTCTCTTCGTTGGCACTCATTAAAATCAACTTCCTTGCTACATTATTAAAGTCCCCTTGTAGGGTTCGATTCAATGACCAAGGTTTGTGTAATTAATGGCACTCCTAACCAACTATTATTAATTTAATAATAATGATTTCTCGAAATATTTGCTACGATAAAAAAAAAGATTATATATTTATTTTTTTATATATCTAAACTTGTTTTCTTTTAAGACCACTTGCAAAGTCACAAAAATCTACGGAATGCTCAATCTTTTAGACAACATTGTGGAGAGTACCCAAGTAGATTTGCCTATCTAGTAGTTTGTTGATTTGATTAGAGGTTTTCCTAATTTTCAATAGAAATTAGATGGCTAACTATGATCGTAACTAATCCAATCTCGCGTACGATCCCCCCCCAAGTAAGTTCTCCAAATTTGGATCCTCTATTAATATAACTATTCATCCTAGAAATCTATAGCCAATTTCAAGTGAGAAATGCTAAATGCCACAAACTCGAAAAAGAGTTGTAAGATTATTACCTTTGATTTAACTTTAAGGATTGTAATCTTACTTTTTGAGATTCTCTAAATTGAGATGTAAAATTGTAATGAATTTTTAGTCGTAGGACTAGCATTGCTCTATTTTTAAACAACTGAAATTTAATATAATTTATAATTTACTGGGATATAAGAGCCGCACAGAAGAGATACATAATTTCTCAACAGGTATCGACTGTCCCTAGTGCAAGTGGTAAAGGGCCTGGTGTTTGGTATCTGAGATCCCGAGTTCGAATCCTAGTTGATTCACATTTCTTGTTAAATTTATTTCTAAAAAAAATAAATGAAACGGGTAGCATGCTACCTTTCTTTCAAAAAAAAAAAAAAAAAATCTCAACAGGTTCATATGCTGAAAATTTCTATGCTCAATCCTACTGTTGCTTGTATATTTGTTAATAGATTAGCGCCTAGACGTCACAGACACTGACACGGGACACGGGACACGACACGACTCGGACACGGTGACTCGGCAGCTTTCAAAAAATTAGGACACGAATACGGCATGTACACCGCTAATAAAATATAATATTAATAATATAATAATATATATTTATTATATATAAAATATTAATTTTGGTAAAATATTGTTATATTTTTCATACGAATGAAAATTAGTAAATTTTCATTGATAGTTCATATATTTTAAGAAAAAAATTCTCCACCATACATAATTTATTTATATTGTCAAAAAAAATTTGTATGCATTCATCAAAAAACTAAAATATTTATCATCTTACATTATATATGCATAAAAAAATAAAATAAAAATATGTATATATATTTTTTAATTGTTTGCGTTATGGATCGATATTAAACGCGCGTCCAAGATGTGTCCACGTGTCCGACACGGACACGCGAGTGTCCGACACGGACACGCGAGTGTTCGACACGAACACGCGAGGCTTATAGAAGTCTCCGTGATAATAGATTAGCGCCAACAAAAAAGTCTTTGTAAAAATTTTTCAGAAAAAAAAAATTATAAATATAAAAAAAGTTAAACCTATTCAGAATTGCCAAGTAAGCACTAGAGCCACAAGCATTCATACGCCTGGATCCAATCACGAGATTTGATTGAACGGACAAATTTTAAGAGGGAGGGTCTTCAACGTAAGAGCAATTCATCCATTGTTCATTATAATTTTTTATTGGTTTTTTTATTTTTTGAGAGAAAGGTAGCACGCTATCCGCTTCGTTTATTTTTAAAAAAAATAAATTTAGCTTGAAATATGAATCAACTAGAATTCGAACTCGGGACCTCGGATATCAACCACCAAGTCTTTTACCACTTACGCTAGAGACGGTCGATTTTATTGCTTTTTTTTGGTTCGACCATAGGGCTCGATTATAAAGTACCTGACAAACCCGATCACTCAACCGAACCGGATCCAAACTGAACCATTATTTATTTATTTTTTGGTGCAAAATCGGTTTGGTTCTAATTTCAAAATACTAGATTCTTTTCCGTTCGGTTCGGGTTTTTGATTTCTCGGATGAACCGACGGAGTTCGTTAAGGCGGTGCCCAAGTCGTTGGAGATTCTCCTTCACAATTTGGACTTTTCCCTCTTTTTGATCGTCACCTTCTCTTTCCCCATCCCTCTCGTGGCAAATCTCTATAAACAGCCATTACGGCACCGCTAATCTCCTCTTTCACCTCACCTAGGGTTTCCAAAGGTAATCTCCCCTCTTCTCCTCTTTTATCACCTTTCCCCCCTTATTTTATGCCTCATAATCCTTTCTTTAGGGTTCTTGTGAGGATCGAATTTGTTTTTTTATCTTTTTTTTAAAAAAAATTTACATTCGTTATCTGGTCATTGTGATTCTGAGAAATAGAGCAATTAATTAGTATTAGTTTTCGGATTTTACTTGAGTTGTCTCTTACTTTCAAATCACGAAAAGGAGAATAGGTTGGATAGGATTTATTGTATTTCGCTCTTGTTACCATGAGAATTAGTATCAGGTTAAGCGCTGTAATGCTTTTTATTTAGGGTTCTCTTGTTTTTTAGCCTGTTCCATCTTAAATTGACTTCGCTTAATTTTCTGTCGAACTGATTTTTAAGCGAAGTGCAAAACTGTCATGATCAAATTAAGCTGTGTATGGTCAAAGATTTCGTAATCTAAATTTTAGTTAAAGATAATTATTAGCATGTTTTCTGTTTTAACTTTACTGACTCGCTTACCATGTTCTATTTATCTTCCAAGTAGAAACTGATCAAGAGTAGAAAATATTTTGTGCTACTTGTTGTTACTCTAAGTTTTGAAGTGTTTATGATGATTGTATTTGAACATTCGCTTTAGTCATTTTCCTTTTCCTAATTTCTCGGCAGGAATTGATATCAAGCAAAACTAGTGAAGGTTATCATATTTGTTTGCTCCTGTTATGGTGAAATGTTTGCGGAGTTGATAAATGCTAATCCTGTGGTATACGAGAGGAAAGAGAGACGGGTTCATAAACTGCCAGCAGTTATAGATGAATATGCGCAAGAGCCCATTGATCAGCAAGAAATTTTTGATATCCTTTGATTGCAAATTTTTTTATCTATGATCTATCATATTTTGTTGAACAAGGTTTCATGTGGGTCTTCTAAGATCTTCGGTAAATTAGGAGTCTTTCCGACATATTGTGCTTCCATTTTTTTTTTTTTTTTGATTTTTTGTTGTGTATATTGGCTTCTTAATTTCAGTTCCGTATGCTGTGATATGAAACAACTAAACACGTTTTAAGTGCGAGTCTAAGTTTATATAGCTGTCACAGTCCCTTTTTTTTCTTTTCTTTCCATTGGAGAGCAGTTAGGAAATTTAGTATAACCTTTCCCTTTGTGAACTTATAAGCCTATTAAGTCTATTCTGTGTGGGGTATGGTATATGCAAAAAATTGGTTTCTTTATCTAAGAGGTCTTACATGGAAGTTCCAAGGATTGTATACTTGGTTTGGAAATCGGTCCTTAGATTGATTAGTTTGAACAGATTTCATAAAAATGTTCATGGGTATATTGTTTTGGAAAAAAAAAAATGAAATACAAATTTTGCAACGTGGCTTGGTGATATGAAGTCCTGTGCATTTGAATTTATCTCTCTTTTTCTTTTCGCCCTATTCGTTGAATAACATTATTCTCCTTTTAAGCGATTCTTGTAATACCTCGATCATTTGTGCACATGTTAAATTCCTTAATATTTCGCAAATCATATTAGAGACATAAAGGATCCAGAACACCCTTACTCTTTGGAGCAGTTGAATGTGGTCACTGAGGATTCAATTGAAGTGAACGATGAGAAGAGTCGTGTTAGGTACGCATACTTATTTTAAAACCTGGTCAACACTTTTATTTTATCTTGAATTTGCAGACTTGCCGTAGTTAAATCAAGAGCTACTTGCTTTGATATAGGGTCACTTTTACTCCGACAGTGGAGCATTGCAGTATGGCAACTATTATTGGGCTTTGCCTATGTGTAAAACTCATACGCAGTCTTCCATCTCGTTACAAGGTATGCTGTTCGGTGGTAAATGCTATTCTCCTTAAAACACCATTTTTAACAGGCCTTTTTTTGATGTATTTCAATTAGGATGTGTTATGCAAGGAAAGAAAACAGTAGAACTACAGAGAGAATGGATGAGAAATAGTTGATATGATAGCACGTGAAATCGTAGAGTCCAAGCGCCCCTAGTAGTTAGAAGCAAAGGCTTTTTCGGATTTTGTTGTTTGATTTTGAATTCTAATGCACTTTTTACCATGATTGGTCAAAGCAGGCATGTAAAAGTAAAGATTTAATTGACAACTTGCAATTTCCAGCTTATGTTATCCAAATGTTACTCTCTATGATGTTAGGCGGTCTCCAGCTTTTGGTCGTGTTTGACTAGTTATTTGTTCTTCACAATTTATTAGGATTCTAGCATCCTTGAATTAAATCTTCTCTGCATATTGTGTAGGTGGATATAAGAATTGCACCTGGAACCCATGCAACTGAAGCAACTGGTACGCACTCATTTCTTATTAATTTCTTCAGTACTGACCCTCTCTGTTTCTATTTCTGGTAAAACACTATATTGCCGAAGGTTTGATACTTTCTCTGCCTAATGCAGTGAATAAGCAATTGAATGACAAAGAACGGGTCGCAGCAGCATTGGAAAACCCTTCCGTGTTGGAAGTAATCGAGGATTGCTTGTCACCCACATTTGCCTGATGCTTGGACTGCAGTGAGTCTGTTATATACTACGTTTGTCGTCATGCTTTACAGTCTGTACTGATAACCGAATCTGAGTGGTAGGGTGGCCTACACTTTGCCAGAATGCACTGTAAAGTTGTTTATGAGTATTTCTGGTGTGCTTACTAGAAAAAAGGAGTTTCGGCGATGAGTATATTGCTGGATTAGCTTGACAATTAGTTAATTGGTTGGGTCAACATTATTTCCTAGCTTTCTGGACTATGAATAGATTGTGAATAACAAGGAAAAGTTAAAGAAAAAATTTTGGTGCTTCATTCATGTGATCTGGGTTTGAGAGGTAACTGCTTATTGTGGCATTAGAGTTTATGTGGTTGATTCCTCGCATGCTTCGTGCATTTTTTTTTTCCTCTATGATCCATAATGATTTCTAAAGCATTTATACACGGAGTTAATGTATTCTGTTTTTCCCCTATGATCCATAATGATCTCTAAAGCATTTGTAGGCGGAGTTAATGTCTACGTGGCAAGTACTTAATCAGCTTTTATTTCTTTGTTTTTTTTTTTTTTTTTTTGCTTCCGGTATGAAGTTTATACTGGAGTTAACGAAAAGTGGGTAGTTTATATCCCTTCTGATTAACAACATACCATTATATAAAAGGGCATTTGGTTCAAGATTTGTAATATTTTAATAATTTTTCATAATTTTCATTGAAAAATATTTTAAAATTAGGTAGTTGAAAAATGTGCTAATAAAGTAGTGGAACTATTATAAATTTCTAGACGATACGAGTGTTATAGGAAGTATTCTCATTTCTATATTTAGAAGGAATTATTAGTTAGTCCATTAATAAGAATTTATAAGTTATCAACAATCTTCCAATTCAAGTTACTGATTAATAATAAATTTGTCATTCCAAATAGAATAAATTTTACAACTATCTGTGATGCCAAAATTAACATCCGAACGAAAGAAAGCTTCTTTTGGATGATATTAGTGTACGGGCGAAAATTGTTTAAGGAGGTGTCATCCAAGAACAAATGCGAAACAATCGCCTTTTCAATCAGCAGGTAAAGAATGTATAGTTCAACTTCATTAATTAAGCACGAAAATTATCCGTCTACAAAGAATAAAGTTTTGAGTTGCAGAAAACGACGACATGTCGAATCAAGGGAAGGTGAATGAACCGGCGGGGGCGCCGCCGATCTGATTGGCGGAGGGGGACCTGATGAGAACGAAAATGAGCGAGACGGAGATGGCGATGAGGCCGGACCAGATGTAGACGACGGTGGGCGTCCTCCCCCTCCTCCCCATCAGCCCCTTGGCGAAGGGGTAGAGGTGCGCCAGCACCCAGAAGCTGAAGAACACCCCGCCCAGCAGCTTGCTCCACTGCGGGATCACGCTGTTCAGCGTGCGGCTCACCCCCACCGCGATCCCCATCACGTTCACCATTATGATCGTGATCGGCGGCACCATCAGCGACGTCCACTTCACCGCGTGCAGGTCCGCGAACTCGTCGTCCCCCTCCTCGCCGGCCGACTTGGAGGTCAGCGTGAACGAGATCTCCACCCCGGCGACGACCTTCAGCAGCCCCTGCAGCACCGCCGCGAGGTGCGCGCTCGTCCCCCCGATGAGCCAGAACTGCTCGTTCCGCCACCACTCCTCGAGCCCGATCCCCGCCCACCTGATCTCGAGCGCCGCGAGCAGGAAGAGCGTCACGCTGATGACGAGGAGGTAGGCGAGGAAGGCGACGTCCAGCGACTGCACGATGAACTGCCCCGAGAAGAGCGAGAGCGCCGGGAGGAAGCAGTAGGCGATGAGGAACACGGAGGTGAAGGGGTAGATGCCGACGTTGAGGTACGCGATCCGCTGCAGCACCTTCATCCTGGGCCGCGCGAAGAGCGCGTTGTTCCGCGAGAAGAAGATCTCCACGGACCCCGTCGCCCACCGGAGCACCTGCTGCAGCCGGTCGGTCAGGTTGATGGGCGCCGTGCCGCGGAACGCGTCGCGGCCCGGGGTCACGCAGTACACCGACCTCCACCCCCTGTTGTGCATCCGGTACCCGGTCACCACGTCCTCCGTCACCGACCCGTAGATCCACCCCACCCGCCGCCCCCACTCCGTCTTCTCCTCGTACCAGCACGACACCACGCTGATGCCCTCCGCCACCACCGCCGCGTCCAGAGGCCGTCGCGGCACCAGCAGAGCGCCCGCCGCCCGCCCGTTCTTCACCGACGGGTGGTCCGCCAGAGGCCGGCCTTGGAACTCCGCCACCGGGATCGAGTCGATGAGGAAGCTCGAGTCCCCGAACCTTCTAGGAAAGGCCGCCAGGTTCATCGTGTCGTCGCCCAAGTCGTCGGTCGTCCGGAGAGCCCGAGTCTCTTCCGAGCTGACGTGCCGGACCTTGCGCTTTTTAGTAGGGTAGTACTCCTTGGCGCGCGGAGGGTCGAAGCCGTAAAGGGCGATGCGGCGAAAGAGGCAGCCGGTTCCCACGTAGACGGGGCCTTGAAGGCCGTCGAGGGCGCGCATGTTGACGTCGAAGAAGACGGTGTTGTGGTTGGCGTAGCGGTCGGAGGGGTCGATCCCCTCGAACCGCTGCGGAAACTGGACGTAGCAGATGCGGTCCCCGCCGCGGTCCATCATGAAGCACATGCCCTCGCGGAACGCCTTGGAGTTGTACACGTAGTGGTCGCAGTCGAGGTTGAGGATGAAGGGGCCGTTGGACATGACGGCGGACGCGCGGACGAGGGCGTTCATCGCCCCCGCCTTCTTGTTGTGGTCGTAGCCGGGCCGCTTCTCGCGGGACACGTAGACCAGCATCGGCAGGCGGACGTCGACATCCTTGAAGTCGATCATAGGCTTCTCGTCGCTGTCGCCGTCGCCCCCGCCGTTCATCGGCAGGTCGCTCGGAGGCTTCAGCATCACCTAAATTAGAGGTACAAACGAAATATAGAGCTCGATCAGTTCCTAATCTTTTTCAAAGAATAGCTTAGTTGTATTTATGGTAATTATTAAGAAAATAGAGTTAGATTTCTTAGTTGGGCGAGTGAGATTCCGTTTAAAAGTTCGTTATGGCGGTTATTTAAATATCAAACTGCAGTAGAGAGAGAGATCGCTTATTTACCTGTATGATCCCGGCATGATCGCCGCGGGAATGGTCTTTCGACTGCTGAATCCAAGTACCCGGCCAGTGTGTGCCGTCAGCCATCCACGTCGCCTTTGGTATCTTCGTCGGTTCGATCGGTTCGTCAGCAACCCTCTCTCTTTGCTGTTCTGCAGCCTGAATCTCCTCGCCTGCGTTGTACGTCTCTGAGCGACGGCGAATCGTATCGAGAAGTCCATTGGTCCGCACCTTGAACTCGTCATACTCTCGCTTCATCCGCCTCCTGTCCCTCACAAAGTCAGCTCCGACCTTCTTCCTGTACGGGTCCCTCTTCAGGTTGAAGTAGCTCTCGGGATTCCTCGGCTCGATGTTGTGCTTTCGGCAGAAAGGAACCCACAAGTTGGCAAAGCTCGCAGCCTCCGCCATGGCCTCGAACGTCAGAAGCGCCCCGCCGTCGTCCGACAGGTAGCAAGTGAGCTTCTCAACGGGGTAATCAGCCGCCAGAATCGATAGAATTGTGTTTGCCGTGACGAGCACAGGTTCTTTCTCGGGGTCGGCAGTGGAGACAAAAACGTCGATGCCGGGGAGATCGGATTTCCCGGCGGGGTTGTTGGGGGTCGGCGTCTCGAACTTCTCTCTTAGTACGGAGAGGTCGGCGGCGCGGTTGATGGGGCAGAGTTTCGGGAGCTGGTCGAGAAGCCAGGAGAACGAGAACCATAGCTCGCAAACGATGGACATGCCCCACAGCCATACTGCGTCTGTGTTCTTGCGTGTGATTCTCCACGCCAGGAACAGGGCTAACGCGACGAGCCGGACCAAGATAAGGAGCCTGTTAGCAAGAAAGGTTGAGCATGATGCAAATGTAAATGAAATTTAAGAAGAAGAAATGTATGTGCGCATCAACCAGAATAGAGATTAGGCCTGTTTTTTTTCTTAGTAGAATTGGGTCGGTTACATATTTTAAAGGTAAAGATCACCTGTATGGGCTGAGAACTGCAGCAGGGATCTTCAATTTGCGAGTAAGAGGCCTCCACGGCTTGTTCAAGAGCTCCTTCGGATCACCACGGCCTCCATTTCCATTCCCATCACCACCACCACCGGCGCCATTCTCATCATCGTCGTCGTTGTTGTCTGCAGCAGCATCACCACCATCATCGGGCCATATTGCATTGCCGTACCCGTACGTCCCTTTCGTCTCAAACAGCCACCTATTCTGATCAAACTGATCCCCCTTCCGGCCCTGACTCACCGGCCTCATCAGCGACAGCCGCCTCTCCAGCTTCCCCGCAGGCCCCATCGGCGGCGGCGGCGGCAGCAGCGAGAGTGCGTGCTCCTCATCGTCATCCTCATGGTCGTTGTTCGCGCCCGCCACCACCTCTTTCCACTCGGTCGTTTTGTACTGCTCCTTGCACCCGGGGCAGAGCCCGCCGCCGGTCTTCACGGCGTCAGCGAAGCACTCCGCGCAAATCTTAAAGCTGCAGTCGCAAGGCAGCACGTCGTCGCCTTGCTGGTTCTTGTAGACCTTGGAGTCGCACCCTCGGATGGAGCACGTCGACGAATTCTTATTATTATCGTCGGCGGCAGCAGGGTTGGTGACTCTGTCCATGAGGTGGGCCCGAGTGACTACATTGAAGCCGCCGGTGAAGAGTGAATTGGAGATATAGTGCTCCTCCACCCGGGCAGAGATGGCGGGGTCCACCAGCTCGGCAGTCACCGGCCGGCTGTCGGGGGTCATCGGAATCTGCACATGGTACACCTGGTACTCGGCGCTGCTCGGATCGAAGCTATCGAGGTCGCCGTGGGAGTAACCAGCGAACCGCCCCGATTCGGTTTGCTGGTCTATGACCACCTTCGGCGGCGCCTGGTCCGACGGAATTGTCATCCTGCTGCCCGAAGAAGAGCTGCTCTTCTTCAGGAAGCCTCCGAAGGCCATGATCAAGTGATTAAGCCTAGCTCTTGGTCTTTATGAATGTATATATATATGGAACTGCAATGGTGTTTACTTAAAAAACTGAACTTTCACCGCAAAAAATCTTAACTTTCTCATAAAAGCTGTTCTTCAAATCGAAAACAAATAAAAGAGGAAAGAAATTCTAGCTAATCATTTTAGGAATCACTATCTAACAGATGGTAATTGTTTTTTTTTAAAATAAAAAAAAATCAGATCTTTAACATCTAACCTGAGAGAGACGGATTATATAGTAAGGAGGAGAGTGGTTTCCTTCGAAAACAGAGCACAGGAAGAAAAAGAAAACATTAATTTAGAAGACGCGCTGTGCTCGTCGTCCTCCTCTGCATCACCATCATATCCTCGTCTTCGTGCCATTGAAGAAGACTCTTGAAGGTTTCAACGGCTAGCTAGCTCGGGTGGGAAACAACAAGACGTTGAGATTGGGGATGGAGACAAAAAGGAGACTCGGTCCGAATACGATGGGCCGCTGAAGCCATTGTCTCCTTAATTTGCTTGCTTAGATCAGTGGAAGGATTCCACTGGCGTGTTCTTGCGAGCTTCCTTCGATAGTAGTTTTAGTTTCATAAAGCTATAATAATAATGATAATAATAATACAGAGTCCACCCTTTCGTAAGAGAGAGAAAAAGAAAGCAAGCAAAAGTCAGAGTCCGAGATATCCATACAGCAGGAGAGAAAACCTAGGCGGAGATTTTGGTGGGGAACAAAGAGAGAGAGAGAGAGAGAGACGGAATATGTAGTTTCCACGTGGCAGCGCGGGGAGTGTGCTGATTTGCAGCAAAAAGCAGGCCGAGAGGAGAGATGTGGGGCCCCCTCTGGGTGGAATGTCCCTCGGGGTGTATCCGCCTGCAGATTCACATAACATTTTCCTAGAAAACAAGAGTAAATAACAAAATACAAGAAAAAATTTCTGCCGAAATTTGGAATTTTATGATTTTAGTTCTTATATAAAGATTTATTCTTCAATATATTGTTTATTAGATGTTTCAAATGTTACAAACTTTGTGGTATTTTTTTGACAAACCAAAGTTTGCGGAAAAAAAATTTCCTTTTGAGAGAAATATAATATGCTGTGTGCTTCGTACATTTATTTTAAAAATAAACTAAGCTGAAAATATAAACCAATTAGGACTTCAAATTTAAAATCCCAGACACTAATCATTAAGCTTTTTGTTTGGTGCTTTCTTGCAGTAGCCTATTTGATCAAAGTCAAAAACATCACCAAAAACGTATACAAGGTACGCAACAACAATGAATGACTAAAATAAATAGACTAACTAATAGCAGCAGCCTATTTAAGGTGTAGTGCCTGAGATACAACAAAAATAACAAGAAGTAGGATCATCAATCTGAGATCAAAGTAACAGCAACCAAAATCACTACATGTGAAATTCCTCCATAACCTTCAAGTCCGTAACATGTTATCTTTCGAAATACAAACGGGTGGGATTCATTGTACTATTAGCAGCATTGCTATTTGAACTTTCCATGATCACAAATCAGATATCTGAGCTGGGCTATTTGTGAGAAGCTTTCCATGACTGCTCCAGCAGGTACCTGCAAAACAGATTGACTTGTTGTGATACTTTGTCCACAATTTTTTTTTAAAAAAAAGAGACAAATTAAAATTTGCACTTTAGTCGTTTAACTTGCTGCTAAATTTTCGGAACATCAAATTTAAATCATTCTGCCCTTAACAAGCATGATCCTCGACCCCGAAACAACCAAAAACATGGTTATCACACATGGCATGATGGCAGCTCCATGGGAGTATCTCTCAATCCCTCCTCAGGGAATTGGGGCAAAGGATTAAGCAAAGCACTCCGCTGGGAGTTCATGGTGCTAATTCCGGCAAACACAATACATCAACAAATTTTAACTATAAATAAGATTGAAACTTGCCTGCCAGTATAGAATCCTGCTGAATACCAAGCATTTAAAACAAGAGAAAGATCAGTTTCCGAGTTTATGCCTTGTGAACCCATGGATTCATGTTTGCTGGTGCTTTCTTCTTTCTCCTTTCCATTCTTTCCTGTGTTTTCACAAATGAAATTCAATTTTGCCCCCTCTTGCAGTAGATTTTCTACATAGATATGGTGTTTGCAACTACAAATATTAGAAAATAAAAAAGAGAAAAGGCCAAAACTAAGCAATGTAACAGGAACTGGTGCTGCTATAGCTTCAGATGACTTGCATTCACATAAATGTAACAGAAGAATCGAGAGAAAGATAAGCAAACAAATAGCATCTTTACAAAATCATATTGAAAAGTGATTCAGTTCACATGTTTCAATTGCTAATATTTTGGTGCTTGTCGTTTGATTGCTGTTCTATACTGAGGAAGGAGTCCTCATTGTTACAAGGCAGTAGTACGTAGGAAGGTAATTAGATCCAATATGTACTGCTTATGGGGACATGCATGGTTTATTTACATGCCACTCTAATCTTCGAAATTCTAAAAATAGAATTAAAATATTACTATGATAATGTATATAACGAGAAATCTTGTATACGTCCATATAACAAAGATGTCAACGCCAGCTTCATATGTTTATCTAATTTGAACATCCGATCAGCAGGATAATTTCCATCTATGTGATGAACACTACTCGTAGAAACCCACCATGTGGCATTTACAGATTATTATTAATCTTGTTGTAAATATAGCATACCTTCAAATGAAATAGGTTGTGCAGATATTTTAGTTTTCACCGAACTCACTGCACTTTCAGCAGCCATCAATCCAGCTTTAAAAATTGTGTCATCTCCATCAGTAGATTGCTTTGCCGGATCCAATTTGCATGATGTACCAGTAGGGAATATACCGTCTTGAGCACAAAACTGAGCACCTGAGATGTGATATAGTAGTAATAAACATCTTAACTTCCGAGTTTAAAATCCTTTAGAAAGCATGGTAAATCCTTTACGAGAGAAATGCACTGAGCCCTTTGAACCATCGTGATTTAACAGATTTACACCCAAAATTTCAAAAGTTAAAACAAGAAAATAATTTTTTTTACAAAAAACCTAGCTGTACAATCTGCCTGTTTCAATTATAAACCCACCCGCATTTCCATTAATTTTTTGTAACAAATGTTAACATGTGAACTGTCACCAACCATTAAAATTTGTGTCCTACCCTTTTTCTTTTGAATCCCTAGATAAGTATAGAGGCATTTGAGCAAGTTGACTTTCGTGTGACGGACTGAATGGGTAGGTGATTTACCTGACAGATTGTTCATTTTTTTCTTTTTATTTTGAAAGTTTGTGCGGCCATATGTAAAAGCATGATAGCTCAGGGAGATCCGTCACATCTATCCCATCCTTCAAAAACAATACTATACAAACAAAGGGGCAGAGAATGCAGAACCTGGAAACTTCTGAGCATGAGATGAAGGAATTGCACTTCCTGATAGATTGCCGCGGCTTCCAGATGACGAGCAATTCATGCCGCAACAAGATATCGGAATAACTGGGGCAGACAAACAGTAGCTTGCACAAAAGGCACATGGAGGTTGTAATTCATACTCAGCAGAATTATACATGGGAAGTTGTTGTGCTTCGCTTGCGGATGATTGAACTTGGGTCTGGTAGTTCCAGTAATTTGCCTGCTGAAGCTGCTGGAGAACCTTTTGCCTTTTCTCCTCAAGTTCATAATACTGTCTAAGAAGCTCATTATACTCTACATTTTGTTGATTAGAGTAGTTATCAACTTTTTCATTAGTAACAAATCCCGAGGAATATGCATGAGACTCTGTGGGTTGTAAGTCATCATGAAGAATAGTTTCTTGAATAGGAAGTTCTTCGGTAGCTGTTCCATCTACGTAACTGGGCAAAGAAATCTCTGTTGCATTGTTTGATACGTAATTGTTGTTATCATCCGGCTCTATATGTCTTAGATGAAGAACATGCAGAAAAAGTTAATGTAAAGTTAAAAAAAAGCAGTTATTAAGTTGGACTTAGTAAAACCCATCATTACTGAAAGCTTTAAGTTATGAAATTAGAGTTAAATTATAAAAAATGTTCGTAATCTCACACGCTACAGAAGTACAATTACTTCGAGAAGAGAGTGTCAAAGCTGAACTTGGGTGTTGCAATGACACAAAGAGATGACTGACATGCAAACAACCAAAGCGAAGATTTTAAAAGTTATCTTCCATGAAGGATAGCAAACTAACATAGGCATAACCGCATGTCTGAAGGTAAATCCCTTGAATCATCCAACAAATTGCTTTTTGTGACTACACAAACAGGTATATGACTCGACATAACATCTTTGATTAGATTAAGATAAGCCAAAACTACGAGCTGCAGGCTACTCCCGAAGCAGAAAGTAGGAAACACAAGAAATAACTGGAAAAGATACATACAACTGAATGAGATCAGTTCAGCACATGTCGCGAAGTTGCACATAGTAAAAAATGTTCAAACATGTACATGCATAAGTACGTTGAGCAACTGAGCAAGTTCAATAAAACAGAGATAATCAAGTAGTAACTATTTACTTACTCTGCTATTATCTCAGAGCTTTCATTATGGTCGTCCGTCTGCTTTTTTTCCTCAAAAGAACCACTCCGATCGCTCCGCCTATGCATTTCCTGATATAAAGCACGATGTTTCTGTTAACTTCTAGTAATTCCAAGTGCGCATTTGTCAGGGAAAAAGTCAAACAGGATTAGTACACATTAGCCATGATGCAACGACAATAGAAAATAAAATTTCTTCTTAATTCTTTCGACTTAGAGAAGAAACAGGACAATGCAACTCAACTAAATTAGGACAATACAACTAAACTTAAGATCACCAACTACTTTTGAACAGTAGCACCGCTAAATACTAGCTCTCGTGTTCATATCACTTAGTAAGAACTGAGAAATTTGATTATTTATAATATGATTCGCGTCCAATAGAGAAACCAAGCATGTTCACATGACAAAATCATCTAAATTGAAGTAACTGGTAACATATACGAATTATTGGCATAGCATTACAAAACAAAAAGCTGAATAAACCAAGCTAATTAACACCAGTGTGATCATCCCACCATTTCCTCAACTAACCCATATACAGTGTACGCCCTAAAAAGTGGACCAGCTCAAATATTTCGACCAATTCGGATCAATCAATTGCCATTATTTACAATTTGGAAAAAGAAAATGAGATAAAACCAAGATCAAAACAAGCGAGGCACACGAAACAACCCTCAAAACTAATGGAGAAAAAAAAAAAGAAAAAAAGAAAAAAAGAAAAAAGAGGAGGTGGACCTTGTAGGTGGCCATGGCGTGATCGAAAGCGTCGACTAGGGCGGAATCGTCCCACAGATCGGTCCCCTTCCCCATCTGCGGCGGAGAGGTTCGAAATGGAGGAGGAGGTAGTGCGCTCGAAACTTTTAGAACGCCCCCCAAAAAATAGAAAAATATCGAGAAATAAAAAAAAGAAGAAGAAGAGGCCCAGAACCTTCGTAGGCTGTTTTTGTGGGCTAAGCACCTAAGCCCAGCGGTGGAACTATGACGTGTTCATATCAAAATGTTAAAAGATATTGGGCTCTATGGGCTTTTTCTTAGTACTTATATTCTAAAGATTTGTTTATTTAGCTACAAAAAATAAAAACCGGTAGTGTCTTTTCCCCCTCTTTGTTACTGTTTTTGAAAAAAAAAAAAAAAAAAAAGATTCTAGAATAAACTAATGAAAATAAATTTTTTTAAAAAAACTATAGATTGATGTGTTATATGGAATATAATATAAGAAAATGCAAGTTCTCCCAAGCAATATCTGACCATACAGTATGAACGAACACCTCATATCTGATGTGTTTTTGCAAGTGCATACACACACAAAAAATGAACGCAAGAATGCACGATGCTAATCCTAATTTGGGAACAGAAAAGTAAAAATAAATAACAAGAATCCGCAGACACATTTGAAATTTAGGTAAATGACATATATGTATATAAGATTATTAGGTCACTCTTATACAAATTGGGCCCTTTGTAGGTTATATATATAAGATTACTGGGTCAATCGTACACCAACTGGGCATTTTTTTGGGTGAAAAATGGAGAGTTCGGCTCTCTACAACTTGTCTTGCGTTCTCACCAATTTGCATCCCATACTTAGCTACTGTGGATCCCAGTAGGTAAAGTATGATATTCGATAAAACATGGCATGCAGATAACGTGGCACGGTTGCAGCTATGAGCATAATATATATATATATATATATATATATATATATATATATATATATATAGAGTCTGACTACTATACTATCAATAGCACCAAGCACTTGGTGCTATCAAATTTTCTGCCGTTAGATCTACTCCTTTGACTATTTTCATCCGTTAGATTATACTATTCAACCAACCACCCACTCAACCTTAGGGGGCCCACATCATTCTAATCGCATATTCCTTAATCCAATGGCTGAAAACCTAATAGCACCAATTACTTGGTGCTATATATATATATATATGAACTAGGAGCAGTTTTCTATATACCCCTATAAAGTTTTTCCCTTTCATATATACCCTTCATAGAATCAATTTTTTAAAATATTTTAAAAAAAATTCAATTTTTTTTCAATTCATCCTCAAAATAGGGATATATAAGTAAAAAACAGAATCTTTCCAGGAGTATATTGAAAATTAAAAAGTAAAAAAAAATATCACAAATTTTTAAGAGCAAAACAGTAATTATCTCTATGAACTATATGTCCAAGCTGGCTTCTTTTGATCCTCAGGTATGGTTGTCACTGTACAGAAAGGTTTCTGGCTTGTATAAATGTGTTTAGCAACAACATCAATTAAAAAAATTAAAACATCTGCTTTAGCTCAGGGAGTACCTTACTTATTGACCATTAAGTAAGGTACTGAAATCAACATATTTAAAGGAGGGAGTTAGGAATATAGGGCCCTGCCCGGAAATTAGGTGCGTAGTTTGGCGGTCCTTGCGCACAAAACGACTCGAACTGCCGTCACATTAAAGAAAGTGTTAGTGAGAAAGGATTCCGAATTTTTCTACAGCCGAAAAGGAGTGGATGTGTTTTCTTCTAACCGAATCACTGCTTTTTAAAATTCAATTGACCATAACTTTTTCTTTTGATTCCTGAGAAATACCTTCGCAAACACGGCAACCAACCGTGAAGAGCTCACCACTTGTCCAGATTTTAGATCTCGAACCAATTGATTGACTAGTATAAAATCTGAAACATATTTTCTTTTACAGCTTCGTGTGTATTTTTTTTAAATTTTTTATTTTTAACAAGTAAATTTGTTTCACCGCTGATGAGCAGCAGAATCAATACGTCCTGATCATATTAGACGGTCAATTTTTTTTCCGGTAATAATAAGCGGCTGAATAATTTCATGTTATATTAAGAAAAAAAAAAAAATCATCTGAAACCTGCCGGCCGTGTAAACAACCGACCGCCACACGTGAAAATCAGTTCCTTCAAAAACCTTTCTTTTCTTCGAGAGAACCACGAAAAACCATTTACGTCGGTCAACTCCCCAAAATGGTCATAACCAAACCTACTCCCCTATCCTGCATCCCCATAATTATACCGCATGCGGACGCATACATACGCCTCATTCCCGTAGATCGATGGACGGTAGAGATTCACCATTGGCAAACTGAACGGTGGATCCGACACCCGCACGCTCCGTATGCTGCGGAATACTATGCGACTTCGTACACAGCCCGTTTCGATTGGACGAGATACGCAGACCAAATAAAACTCCCCAAAAGAAATATCGCGATAACCAACGGCCAGATGCCGCCCTCTCGTCCTTCATAAAGTTCATCCAAGCCGTCGGATGCGGGTTTCGGGGAGGTCGGCGTCGTCGCGTCATTTACTTTAGCCGCAAGAAAGAGAGAGAAAGTGTGGAAGAAGCGTCGGTCGCCACTTGCTATTTGTACCCGCATTTTCCCCACCGCCACGTCCCCCCTCTCTCTCTCTCTCTCTCCCTCCCCCCTCTCGCTGGTCTCTCTCGTCTCCTCGGTCTCCGAAAGTGTCGTGAGAGAGAGAAACCCCCGAGATCGGCGATGGTAGAAGGAGAGAGAGCCCTTCTCAACGAGACGATGTATCCGATCCTCGGTAACCCTAGGTTCGTACTTCGTAGCCCTTTCTCTCTCTCTCTCTCTCTCTCGATCCTGGTCAAATACGCTTTGATCCCTTCTCGGATTTCATCGCGGTTACGATCGGTGCTTGTTTTTATTGGAATCTTAAAGTTTGCCACGTTCTTGAGCTTGATCTGTTGATCTCGCCTTTGTTTTCTCTTTGTGGGATCGTAGTTAGGGTTTTGTATTGGTGGTGTTATTTTTCTCTGAAGGTAATTCGAATTTGGGACGATTTGGGTGGAGTTGGGGGTTTGATTGGTGCTAGATGATGTTGTTTGAGCGATCGATGCGGGTAAATTGGTTTCTGAGTGGAGAATTATTTTTAATTTTGGTCGAATTTTGTCCCCACCGCCTCTGATTCTTTGTTTCTGACATGTAGAAGTTACTCTTTTATCTTTAACCGATCGGCGTGGGGGTTTGTGGTGTTGATTGTTGTTTTTAGTGTTAATTCCTGGTTATTTTTTACTTTCCGATTTGTTTATGATGCTTGAAGGTTTATTTTTGGATACATCCACTGTCATATGATGTTAATAGCTGTTTTTGTTAATTGAAATTATAGAGAAAAAAAGGTGATTGTCGCAAGCTTGCATGCATACCAATTTGTTGCTAATTCTGTGTAAGCGATCCTTCTACTGAAGGAGGGTTCCAAAGTTGCAGTTTTTACAGTCGTCCAAGTGTTTGACGTTGCTCTGCAAATTAGATGGTTTATTGTTCAATTTTATAGATTAGAAAAGTTTTTAAATGTTTTGCAAATCATTGTCTATTGTTTTGTGTGTGTGTGTGTGTGTGTTCACATGCCTGTGTGCGGGGCGAATGGGCAGGAGGATGGGATGTGGTGGGTGTGCGGGTTTGGGCCTGTGTCCGTGCGTGTATGTGCGTGCACCTGTGACCCGCAGCACACACTCATTTCATCCCTTTCTTCAAGGGTTTATTTTATGTATTATAGACACCTTTATTAGTATTCTCTTTTTTCCTTATTTAATGAGGTAATTTGTAGGTGTAAATGCTTATATGTAAATTTGTGCTTATTTTTGCAGTGTCTCCCTGTCACTTGTCTTTTCTAACTTGAGTCTTTTGCTGGCACGACATGTTTTGGGATTCCCTAAGTTACTATAAGTTGCAAACTTCGCAGAGACAAGTTTGATAAGCAGAATTAATCAGTCGTTAGTGTTCACTTTCGTTAATAAATATGGAAGTGACGAACGAAAAGGCATTGGATAAATGTGGGAGAAACACAGGATATCTTAAGAGGAAGCGGGACTCTGCCGAAAATTTTACTGAGGCTAGCGTTGCTCGCAGATCACGTCGACCTGTTGCAGATCAAATCACTATGAGGTCTGGCAGCGAGATAGAATGTAACACTAATTCCAGCCCTTGTTTCGATAGGCATATTATCCAAAGCTACCGTAATTTTTTGTCAAGTGGGTTGCCACAGCGTGTGCTGTCTAATGAGAATGGTGAATGGAAAGATTTTCCAGAGTATGTTATCGATTTGGTTCGGAGAGATTTCCAATCAAAGAAGGCAATCACCGAAGCCGCATATCAGGACCAGCAATTGTTGCTAGACTTTGTGCACATGATATGCATAGATCTGGAGACGGGTCTCAAGAAGCCAATCGCATGGATTGACGAAAATGGAAAATGTTTCTTTCCTGAATTATATCCTGAAGTTTATGCATCAGATGTACATCAACATTTCAAAAAAGGAAGTCATGCTAATATTGTATGTTCTGAGCCAAATGAGATATCCATCACTGCAACTCGAATCTCAAATTCGGAATCTCATGATGAAGTCATCTCTAATATCAACAGGGTCAAGAGTGAAGACAACTTCGAAAGAAACCAGAAGGTATATGATGAAGCCGTTGAAGTGGTTGGAGAAAATGAGCCATGTTCTTTCTTCCCTTCTAGGGTTGGTATCGTCGGATCTGGTTACGAGAAGGTGACTGGCCAGTTTGGTGGTCGTAGTGTCAGCTGTGCAGTGCAAGATATGCTACTCAAGGGACTGGGCCTATTTGCTGATGCAAAGGATATTGTTGGTATCTATCGGACCCCGTTGATAGATAACTTGGGACAATTGCGTTTTAGTATTTTCCAGAAGCAGATAGAGCATACCAAGAACCGCCGCGGGAATGCAAATGTCCGTTATGCTTGGCTTGCTTCTTATAAGGATGCTGTGGAGGAGATGATGTCGCGGGGTGTCTTGCAAATTAAGAAGCCTGTAAAGGGGCCTATGTTTGGTATTGGCTCTCATCTTGCACCAGCAAATCGATCTGACATATGGTAAGGTCTTATTTCAACTATCTACCTGTTTGATTTGGCTGGAGCTTGTGGAGAAAGCTTTGTTTGATTAGAGCTTTCGAGGATGCTCTAATTGCTTTTACTGAATATCCCACCAATTGCTTCCTAGTGCTGCGGCGAAAGTAAAAGCTTAAAAGTTGATCTTCTGCTTAACCCAAATGCTCATTTCAGCTTCTTGCCACAGTAAATGTGCCTGGATCTTTTCATTTTCCATACGTTTGGTTGCTAGAAGCTTCTATCTTTTGGAACAAGGAAGCTGTTCCGGAAGCTAGGCCAGACAGCATAATCTACTTTTGTCGCATCTGACACTCTCTTGGAGTTTGTCACTCTTTATAGTTTTGAACTGTTCTACTTTGATCAGTTTTATGAATAAGGGCTAATGTTATTTACCTTTCGCAGTGCTAGTTATTCTGATGTCGACGAAAATGGCGTTATCCATATGATGTTATGTCGAGTAATAATGGGGAATGTGGAACTCATCCATCCTGGATCTCAACAGTTTGAGTCTAGTGGTGAAAATTTTGATAGTGGTGTAGATGATCTTCAAAAACCAAAGCATTATATTATATGGGATATGAATAGGAACACTCACATCTATCCGGAGTATGTTGTGACCATCAAAGTGCCTTCCAGACCCAAAGGTTTCCATAAGTTATATTTCTTCATTGATTTTTGGAGTTCCTTTGTCATACCAATGCTTAGTTCTGAAAAGTTTTTTTAACCTTCATTTTTTTTTTTGGTGGGTCCTACTGCAGAATGTTTGGTTGTTAAAGAAAGCACTTCTGATGTGCCTTCAATCACAAATTCGAGTTCACCTGATAGTGTTTTCCAGGTGTGTTGCTATTTTGATTGCTTACGATGTTTAATTGAATGATCGACATAATTGACTAAGAATACTCAGATATTTTCCTCACTCTGACTGAAACCAATTCAACTTCAGATTCATAATTATATCCTGTCACATATGTGGAGCCATATGTCAATGAATAACTGCAGTTACTATTTCACAGCATTGAACTTCTATCAATTCCGACACTCCCCAAGAGCTAGGCATGTTGATACTTATGATTTGTGTAATTATCGCTGACCTACCAAAGTTGCACATGTATATCTTATTGTATTGTTAGAATTTTCTATTTCTTAAATTAGTTTAGAGATGAGAATATTTTTGAAGTAAAGAAACTGATATCCAAATTCTCTTTTATTAGGATATCAAACTATTTATTTCTATTTCCTTGTTTGTGTAATTCAAGTATATAAAAAGGCCTCTGTAAACCATGTTCATGATTTTGTTTAAACCCTTTTTCTTGCTGTTACTTTGCTTTTTTCATACACCAGGATAGGAATTTTCAGCCTTCACCGGTGTCGGCAAATCAATCTCAAGCTACCATGTTTGGTAGAGCTCCTAGAGCTCCTACCTCACCTTGGATGCCTTTCTCAATGTTGTTTGCTGCAATTTCAACGAAAGTGTCTCCTCAAGACATGGACTTGGTTAATACTTGTTATGAAGAATTCAAGGTTTTTTAAGTTTCCTCTTGTTAAATTATAAATGTTTTTCTTCTTTTGATGCTCTTTAAGACACATTCTTATTTATGGCCCTTTTTTTTTTATAGCGAAAAAAGGTAAGCAGAATTGACTTAGTTAAACAGTTGAGGAAGATTGTTGGGGACAAACTGTTGATTTCTACAATAATGAGGCTCCAACACAAGGTATGTCATTCTCGTAAACAATGATTCATTGTTACAAAACGAATGCTACGAATTGGCGTTGACATATTCCACACTGGTCTCTTTAGAGCAGAAATTTGAGTTATTTTTTTAAATAGTATAACATGGTTAAACTCCGTTAAAACAAGTTGATGCCAAAGTTTGCCATTTTTAACTAATTCAGTTGGTGTTGGTGCAATAATCCTTTTATCATTCTTCGCTTTCCAAGATAGTTATGAAAAGCTTTTGTTTCACCATAACCAATAGTTTTAAGTACAAAAGTTTTGTTTGTGGAAAGCTCAAGTTGTTGGAAAAGCAGATCCGTTCTGTGCTTTATAGTTAACGAGTCATCCTGGTTTTATTCGTGCTCTTCGTCTAATATAGCTGACTACTCTTTTTCCTTTGGTAGACTCAAGATGTTATGTCTGTACATTTTGTATGTGGATTCTAGTATTGCCTGTCATTATTTGTCTGGTTACAAACTTTTGCAAGACCAGCAGTGTGTAGTTTCTCCCCTCTTTGCTCCATTTTTCATATTTATGTTGATCCTCATTTTGGCGTGCATCACTCTCGTTCAGTATCAGTTCAACATGGTTTTATAGGAGCTATTTCTTGTGTGATGTGGCACGTGGTTGGAAAGTAGCTTGTTAATTACATATCCACATGAAATTTGCCAAAATAGAAGAATGACATGACGGTAGCATATTCTGTGACCAAACTATGCTCCTTTCTAACTCGTCTTTGCATGAATTTGGGGAGGAGTGCTTCTACAAGTACCCTTGGAGGTCCCTCGCAAAGGCTGCAAATTCTAGCAATCACATGTGGTGCACGCTGGTTGGTTCACTCGCGCACCTTTTGAGGCACCGCCAGTGCAGCCGTGACACTTTGGGGGCCACACAAGGGGTACCCGAAGCATCACTCTTTGGGAAAGTCATTTGAGTATCCAGTTAGACTCATCAGAGCCACCCTTCTGATATTATCTTGATGTAACATCTCAAATTGGAAAGCTGTTTATGGAGCTTTCTTATTTTTCTTTCTTTTTCTGTTTTCAATAGGAGTCTAGTTTTACTACCGGATGGACTAATGATTTGATGGTAGCCTTCAGCTTTACTACATCATGTATAGGGTGTGTCACTGGTTGCATTATATATAGGGAGGTTATCATTATTAATAGTATTGTAACTTTCTTTTGTTCTCTTTTTTTTTTATTTCTGCAGTTACCGCAAGTGGCTAGACATGAACCACCAAAGTCTGGGATGCAATCCAAGCCTTAATATCGTGTTCTCTCTCTCTCTCTCTCTCTCTCTCTCTCTCTCTCTCTCTCTCTCTCTCTCTCTCTTGGTAAGAAGTGTTTAGTCGACTCAATGTTGTCCAGAGCAGGCTAAGGTCCAGCTTGTCATGGTGCTTGCTTTTCTCCTGTACACTTGGTTATCACAGAACTCGAGTATATGTAGTAAAGAGACGGCTACCGTTGATTTCTGGGTAATGCATTGATGGTTCTGCTGCTTTGCCAACGGTGCAGGTTGTTCACCTAAAACTGCGGTGATAATGGTATTAAATTTAAAACTAGTATTGATTGTTCTTCTTTGCATAAGCCTCGCTTTCTGGCGGAACTGATTTTTTAAACTTGTGGGAAAAGCCGGTCTTTTATTTTTTAGGTCTCAGAAGATTTTATTTTGTGTTTGGATATTATGGATTTACTTAAGTGTCCTGCTGAAAAGCTAGGATGATAATAAAGCATTTTCGTTAGGACTAGATTATTTCTTATTTAGCATTTTAGTAGAAAGAATGTGTGGAGAAATAAAAGACTAGTCCTGATAAGTCCAAAATATAAGCAAACACCAATGATACAATCACGAAAAGGAATCTCTACAGTTCGGAAATCACAAATGCAAAAGATAAAGAAATGGCTCAAAACACAAATATAAGAGAATTGGTATCGCCAGCGCGATCAAAGACCTCCTTACAATCAGTGTAGTTGTTTTGAATAATAATGCGCCTAGAAATTAGAAACTATGGCATGTGAGGATTGCATTATGGATATTATTATTGTATCATAAATAGGAATGTCTAACAAAGGGACTAATAATTGGTTTGGACCCTGAGCATTCAGACGGGGATTTTGATTTCCAGCCGTTTATTTTGATTCGGACGGATATTGGTACCTTAGCAGTAGTTTTAAATTAGGAGCCTGCAGGTAAGAGCACGAAACAAGGAACAAAAAGAGATGCAACAGGTGAAAATGCATCAAACTTGACCACGCATCTTACTCCATAAACAACAATTAATTATACAGCTTCCCTTTTTGGAGGTTACCAGAAGATTTATGAAAGTAATTTAACGTGTAATGAGAAACTTATTGGTTAAAAGCAAGAAAAAAACATCCTGCGAGAAAAAAACGAGCAGCAATTTTTTCCGCATAAATGTCCAAAAACACACTTGGACTCACAAATCAAATGTATGGAACTCAAACTAGAATAAAAAAACATTGCCGTCCAACCTAAAACATTAGGTTCTCCTGTTCCGTAATTTTAAGCCTATCACAACTTAAATGTTAACCTCGTCTACAAATTTAGAATAATACAGACCTCAGTCTGTATCGAGCTGCATCCTTTGAGCAAACAAAAGAATAAATATTTCGTAGAAAATACGCCCCAAAGGTTAGGGTTTGCAGCAATTTTCCCTTCTCATCAAGTCTTTTTGCGTTGAGAGTGTTGAGAGGAACACAAAATAAGGGGAACGAGCACATCAAGAAGCTACTAAGTCGGGGGTCTCCGCTTCAACTGATAGCAACGCAGTGCGCACCTTCCCGACCCAATTGTCCAGCCGATCACGAAGAGACTTTATCTGTGGTATTCCCAGAACCCGGGGTTGCACCCATGAGACATGAACTGTGCCTTCTACTTGATCAATTATGCCCTCAATGAGATGAACCTGTATAAGATGTTCAGATTACTGTCAAGCGTCAAAGGCATAAACAAAAATTATGGGTTAATTACGAATTTTTTTCTTTCAGATTTGACTCAGGTTACAGTTTCATCCTTTAATTTTTCAATTGTACCAGCTTTGTCGCTGAAGTTTGACCATGATTGTCATTGCATCCTCAGGGATTCGATTACGGCCCTTTAATTTGATATCCGTTCCAATTTCTTCCAATTTCATCATTCACGTTTGACCTTTATTTAAATTACATCCCAACTTACACGGCATTTTTTAGATGGTGGGCTACCAAAAGGACTTACTTGTTACGGAAAATATTTTATTTCTTTTTTAGCGAGAAGTTATGCAGAACTAAGTGGTACAAATAAAACTACAGGGATAAGGTTGATTCAACTAAAATCGAGGCAGAAGTTCATGGAATAATTTGCAATTAGTCCAAAAATTATCTAAAACAATGGTACAATAGATGATCCCACGAGCAACTTTGGCTTCTTCCGGCTTTCAACAACTAACATAAAGCACAACATGGTTACAAAGTATTCGAAACAGTTGTTTTAAAGGGCAGAAAAGTAGTTACTGAAGAAATAATTAGAGAAAACTTACAGAGAGGCTCTTCATAAGAAGATATTCAACATCTTCAATGGATAGCTTAGTCCGATCAGCAATAACAGTTAATGGAATGGTTCGGTCTTCAGATGGTCGACTGTGAGACCAAAGAACATTAAAGTAAAATACAAATTATGAAGTGCATAAAATAGTTTACACAGCTTAAATTGTGCCATATAGATCTCACCTGAAGATTATTTCCATCAGACAGAGAATGTTAATTTTTTCAAGTAGCTTCCTCTCGTTCTGTACCAAAGCGGGTTGTGCACTCAAAGCAGCATTGTGAACACGACAGAGTTCTTGATAGCGAACTAAGTTGCCAGAGTTAAACGCCTGAAGGATATGGTAAACCCACTCCACTCCAGTTCCAAGAAGACTATTGATCTACAGGATACATCAGTTAAAAGTTTCCGTATTTAGTACTCAAAACGGCACCTTCAAATTCAAAATTAGTGCATGCTAATAAACTAGCATGGTTAAAATCCCCCCAACAAAGAACTTGTGATTATTACAATAGTTATTTTTTTACCAATGTTTAGCTGCACAAGCCTAAAACAAAGTTGCATATCTTCTTACACTGGATACTACCTATTAGTTGTATTTAAGTACATATATCTTGTTGCACCATCTAGAATGGTTAATAACCTTCAAGACCTACTAATAGAGATTATATACAGCAGCCCAAAATCGAGCCATGACATAATGAAAATTGAAACTTCCATATCACCAAACTTAAACAGTAGGCTTTGTCATATGAAATAGTGACTGCTGAAGAGAAAAGATCTCGAGCTCATTCAATAGGCACAGAAAGACTTATACACTACAAAATGCCAATCTAACCATACATAGTTGTAGATCAAGTAATGAACATACTGAATAAATTCATAAGCTACCTAGCAGACAGCTCATCAAGATCACTGTAAGTCACATGAGAAAAGGGTACCTCATGGCAAGCAAGTCTTTTTCCCACTATATACTGCTGGATTCAACAAGTTAGAATATTATATTTAGAACAAGAGTGATGTTTCACTAACATACACCCAGAAAGAACATAAAGGATTCGTAAAAAAAGATATAGAAAAAACCTCATTAATCCACAAGATTAACAAGCATCAACGATGCAATCATAACAAAGCAACTCCACAGTTTGGAAAACACAAGTGCAAAAGATCAAAAAGTATTTCCAAAGAAATATGAGAGACATTAAGGTAGGCGATTGCTATTGACAAAGAAGCTAAAGGGCACCTGATGATCAATGCCACTTCCATAAAGAATGATGTGCTTACGAGCTATGGCGTGAGAACTATATGCATATCGTTATGTTATCATAAATAAGAATGTTGGTAACAGCAAAAGAATAAAAATCAGTTTGGGTCCTTGGCAATCAGGTTATGCACCTAATTTGGTAACAAGGCACCAGCCACCAAGCGAGTACACTATTCCAGACTTCTTTAAAAAAAGTCAGTAGTCTAGTTTTAGGTGAGCTTTGTTATCTCCATTTCCTATCGGTCCAAATAATCATTTTAGTTTATCAGTAGTCAATATAGGCACGGCATTTGCCAAGATACCATAGCAAAGTAACTTGACAATTGTAAGCAGGTCAAAAGTCTGAAACAAGAGGAGGCCTAAGTCATTGAATATCTAACGCCTATTATGACTAGCTAGGTTAATGAAGCTTCTCGGTGCTACTCGGGCCAGTTTCGCAACCCAGGAAGACATATCTTGATTCAACTAGTGAAAAACAGCATTAATCCAGGAGTGTTTTCACTAAATTATACATTGTTTCGATACCCTCTGAATCTTTGCTTGGAATTCTCATAGGAATCCAAAAGAGAGCTTTATCTTCAAAAACTAGCCATCAGATGGCTCATATATGAAAAAAATACTCATTGCCAGCAAGCTCCAATGTCTATTTAAGGGGCTGAAGCTCTTCCAATATGAGCAAAGAAAATCTAATCACAGTTTTCCTACTTATTTTCACAAGTTGGCATGCCAGAAACAAAAAAATGCAAGTGAGCGGACCCTAACATTTTTATGATATTCAAGCTTGTCTTCTTGGTTACATAAACTGACACAAGGATTTTAACAAGTCCTAGCATGTATAGCACATTATTTAAGATTTCATATAAAAACTGACTCATAAACAGATCAGAAACAACATCGCATGTTAGTTTCAGGCTGTAACACGAGAACTCAAATAGACATATAAGTTACAGGCTTCAACTAATGATCAGACAACTAAAGTTGAGAACCATACAAACTCTACCACTAAATGTGCTGTATTCAGTTAGAATCCTTAAGTTCACATATGCGTAAGAAACAAGCACAATCAATCCATTTGCAAAGCATTAAAGAAAAATGATTTCAGAAACACACAACTTCTTGAATCTTGACAAGCAAACCAATAGCAGATATACAAATTAATATATGCTACCACAGTAAAGGTTGCTAGCAGGTCAATACTGAATCTAGATTGACCAAATTGGCTCATACTACTAGCTTTTGTTTGCATTCAGACTCACAGCTAATTTCAATAACTACAAACATTCAGGTCAGCTCCACCCATCTCTTCCTCAACTGGCTGGTCAAGCACAAATTTCCAAAGTCTACAACCAAACAGCAAATAGAACTAGTTTATTATCTGACATATTCAAACTAACTTCATTTAATTTGTTTGGGAGTTGGGACCGATGTTCCATCCACTTTTAATGAGATCCTACCAGCATTATATGTAAAAAAGATGTAGCATTACAAGATAGTCGGTAAAACTGAGCCAAACTATGACTCTTGAACTACACAAGCCAGATTGATAAGAAATTCATTAACGGTGACAACTTGAGCAGGATTTTCAATGATAAATAAACTATTGTTAACACATGACTATTACAGCAAACATATATTCTCGTCACAGTACTCTTGTTATTGTTTGAAAAAAGTCTTTTCATTTTTCTCTTCTTTAAGTCTTCCCAATTCCCAATTACCTTGATAGGTATCAAGATAAGAATCTTCGTGAACTGGGCTATCTTTATAGCATGTCTTTTTAAAGTGAAAGTGGAATTCATCCTTTGTTTTTTTTTCCTTTCCATTCACTCGGATCTCTTCCGTTTCATCTATTTTGTCCGAATATCAGATTACGGAGGAAGATCGAAATTCGAAATTGATAGAAAAGCAAGAATACGGTAAGAACATAATATCAACGATAATCTAGAATCAGCTTTCGAGTCTGGCCAAATATAATCCGCTAATTTCAACCTAATAGATGAATTTTCTTATTTAAATAACAGGATAAAATTCCATAAGATCTCAAGATAGATAATACAATAATACAATTTCAAGGTGGAAACAAACTGAAATTTTTTTGTAGAATTTTTACTTACAATTGGATGGGCAAGCAATTCCCCAAAGTTATAAATGTTGTCACCCAACAAAGCAGCGAGGGATAGATCAAATGCCAAGTCCTGAAAAACATGAGAGAACCGGTTAGTAGTTAGAGAAAAAAACTGATGCAGGATTACTATACTAAGGATTAATAAAGGCAGTACTCCAGTACAAATCTAGGTGGTAACTCAGTAAAAGACGTAAGCCAACCTGGGCAAAAAAAACATGTTGACTAACCTAGAACGGACGAATCTAAAATTTCATAAAAACTTGTTGATTAATCTAGAGCTTCCTTTAAGAGGTCCTATCACACTTTTTTTACCACTACAAATACTATTTTTCAACTCATCTATACTGGTACAATTTCTCTACTTTCCTGTTCATGTTCCAGAATTCCAGTAAAAATTCAGTAACGATAATAAAATCCTGCTGCTATTTTCTACTATGCCAGAGAAGTGATTTTCAGTTGCAGAAACTCAATTCCTTGCTGAAAAAAAAAAGATGATACAAAGCCCTCACCTAAATTAATCAAGTAATAGGATGATCAGAGAATAAAATAGTTTTCAGACTTCAAGATGGTGAATCTACTTACGATTGACTCTAAGAACTTCTTCTAGGGTAGAGACCAAAATTAATTAGTAAAGATAATACACAATTCTCTATGTTACATAACACACATCTTCTCATTTATAAATTGTTTTTTTGCAGACTGGATTATATGAATCCAAGTATTAAAAAAAAAAAAATCCTAATTTACCAATTAAATATTAAGCACCATATAGCTGATGCAGAAATATAACCTTGTGCACTAAATCATATTCTGACTAGCCACAGAATCAGAGAGAAGTATAGTGAAAAACCAATTAATTAAAATGGTCATCAACAGCATAATTGCAAAAGATTCCTGACCAGCAACACAAGTTATATGAATTCAAAAGATGACGATGAAACTCGTTATCTAGTTTTAAAGATCAAAATTGCACAGAAAATCAATCAACCATACCAGCTTAAATGAATCTGAAAGCGAGTCCACAGTAGTGTATGCCAGATAAAGAAGAGCACTCTTATAGAACTCTGCAAACTCTTGACGAGATTTATGATACTGAGAACATATCCAATAGTAGCTAGCATGAACAGAAGGATCAACGTCAGTCATGCTATCCAAAGTAGTTTTCCCCTCTTCCAACAGTTTCTTACACTCCTTTTGGTTCCCTTTTTCAAGATTGAATTGGGCTATTTGCATCTTCACATATAGAATAGGCTCCTCAACCCGCATCTCCCGAGTAGCCTGCAGCTTTTCAATTACCCCTTCAAGGTAACTGATTGCAGAATCTTTTTCTGAATATTGACGTGAAACTGCCACAGCGAAATGGGCAAGCTTCAAAAGATTGATCTTTGTCTCAAAGTCAGAGATGAAGTTATTATATAGCTGTATGAGAACATCACCCGCCTGAAGAGAAGAAGAACATGGATCATAGAGACAAAGCTCACTTTGCAAGAAAACAATTTTCGGAAACAGAAATAATGTAATAAAGGAAAAGAGTCAAACTGCAGATTTTGCATAATAGCCTATATATGCACCCTCAATTCCCTGCATAAGCCATACGTAACAATCTAATTCAACCCTGAGTGTCCTTTCCACGTAATAGCAGAAATTGACTCATAGAAATATGCCATGGTTTTGAGTATAGCCTACATTACGAGTTATTAACTGGCAACATAAGAGATAGCCTAGATTTTTCAGGCTACAAGAGACGTGGCATGTCAACTCAAAGGAAATTGTTAACCCCGCGCATCACAGTGATATCCTAAAATGATGATTCTCAAAGACAAGAGAGAACATATTCGCCAAAGGCATGTACTAATGGTCTAGCACCCAATTGGCGAATTCAAAATTCTTACTTTGAGAAGTAAAACGGGTGAATTGCTTAGGTTCCAATAGACTTTAACGAAAATATCACTATGCAATTCTACAGACCTTGCAAAAACTATGGAAGCTTTGATACTTACTAGGTGTGCATCGTCAATTGGTTAAGGCATATCCTTAACGGCAGCGAGAACGGAGCAAAACTCTACTGGCTGTTCGGCGACAAGGGCCAACTAATACAAGATAAGGGTGCCCTAATAAGAAACCCACCCCCTTACGTTTAATACTACTAAGCAATCTTTTCTGATACTTCCCAAGTAGGAGGGCCTAATATATAGATAATTGCTTTTCTCAGTTTCTTGCAAGTCCCCTAGCCATTGTTGAGAGGTCTCTTCCATCCAAGATGACAAATTTCCTCCGCGGATCAAACACAGGCACAAACTATGGGTCAAGAAACCAAGAGAACCAAAGCCCAGAAAAGGGTCAAACAATACAAGACAAAGGGCGCCTAAGAAGTGTTCTTTCATTTTCATTGCAATTGAATTCCCCTCGTGTTAACCAAAACTTCAGTAGAAGAAGAGCCAAATATATGCAAAAAATTGACTTTTAGAGTTCCTTGCAAGTGCCTCGGCCACTGTTAAGAGATCTCCTCCATCCAAGATGGCAAAGTTCTTACACGGATCGAAGAAAGACACAACCTATGATTTTTAAGAAAACCAACTGAACTGAACGAAAGAGGCCCAAAAGATCCCCAGATTATCAATACAGTGAGCATCTCAAACAATACAAAACGGCGAATCAACACATCAGGTAGGGGGATCCATAAACCCTAGGGCGAGTCAAAGAAGGGGAGAGAAGGGGCGAAACCTGGACGACGGCGAGGGCGACGAACTGCTCAAGCTTGAGGGTGAGCTGGTGCCATAGCTTCCTCTGGTAGAGGTCGGCGAGGGCATTGTACCACTCGGCGAGCTCCGGGCGCGACTCCCTCTGCGACTCGAGGAACTGGAGAGCCGCCATGGCGGGATCGATCGATCTGAGGAAGACGAAGGCGAAGAAAACGACGATGACGAGGAGGAAGAAGATGGAGGAGGAGGTATAGGGCGGAGAAAACCCTAGCCCGACCTTCGCCGCTTTGGGTATGTGGGCGAAGGCTCTGGTCGGTCTTTTTTCCCTTTAACAGATCGCGGCTGCGGATCTTTGGGTGCGCCGACCTATCGAGAAATTTTTTTCGTAGACCAGTTATACTACGTCGTCCGTGTACCGCCCTTAAAAAACGGGAACTCCCGGTAAAAAATTTTTAGTACTCTACTAATTTTAGAACGGCAATCCATTTCACTGTTTATGATCAAATTCGTGTTTAACTAAAAATTATTAAGAAATTAATTTTCTCGTTTAATAAATAAGCTGAACACGAGTTAAATTTTTCAGCTTGAAATTTTAATAGATCAAATATAAGTTGAGATTAGCTTAATCATATGCATATCTATATATATGTATATTATAAATATTTACTATTTAAATTTTAGGCCAACAAAAAAGTAAAAAAAAATTTATATTTTATAAAGTTTAATTATTAGATTCAAATACTAATTTTAATTTTTTTTTAATTTCATTCCGTAGTAGAATTAATAATTTAATTTACTGTTCGCAAGTCAGTTATTCTTCAGTTTGTTAATGATAAATCAAACACGAACTGAATTTTTCAACACAATATTTTAATAAGCCAACTCGTATTTGACTGATTTAATAAATAAAATAATACGAGCCGGCTAGCTCGTGTTCGACTCTTTGACGGCCCGTACTGATCCTAGGGTAAGGATGGAATTGGTTGTAGATAATTTGTAAGGTCCACAAACCACGTGGTGGACTAAGACCAGGCAACACCACTCGATCGGAGCCGGCCTTGTTAACGGACCAGATTTAACTATTTCAGCTATCAGCAACCAGCGAACAGGAAATTTTTGACGAATGGGTGGTCGACAAGTCGACGTTTCTTGTGAAGGATCAAGAGAGTATGCTTGTGCCGCAAGCGATCCCTAAACGGCTCAACCACTAATACACGGTTGAAGCGGCTTGACTTACCACCACGTGCATTGCACGTGATTAGAAAGGTGAATTTGAGCCAAGGTGCCAGCTAATCATGGTTCGTATTAATTAGTAATAAAATCTAATTATTCATTCTATTACTTTTTTTTTATAACTAATTTAAAATTGTATTTTATTTGATTAGAAATTTTATTTCAGTGGGATGCATAGTTAATGTAAAAACTTTGCGAAAATGTTTATTAGTACGGTAGTCAATTTAGGTGGATTTTTTGTTTAAAGACTAATATTTGATAAAATACATATGAGCGATATCATCTTTTTTCAGCAACTTTTTTTTATAAGATGAATGCAGTTAAGAGCAAAAGGACTGGTATGCGTCTCATGGTGTTAAAAGTTGCTCTACTATGATAAATTAATGTTAATACCTAACCTAATCCAATGTATTGTAGATCTTTTGATTGCATCTATCTATATCTTCTATATCTATTTATCTATCTATCTTCTATCTATCTTCTATCTATCTATCTATACATTATTTTTCATAAAACTTACCACGTGGCGATTTTTTGTTCACCCTGGCCTCTTCTCATCTTTCTTTGTAACTTCCATATACATCCGTGTCCATCCATCTTTCCTCCTCTATGTAACTCATCATTTTTCTTTATGTAACTCCCTCTCTTTGAATAGCTTAAGAATTTCTGTAACTCCAATGTCCCTTCGTCTTCCCTTCTTCTCCCCGTGACCTTCCATCTTCTCCAATCTATATAACTCCACATTTTTCTCTATGTAACTCCCCCTCTATGAATAGCTCAAGAATTTTTGGTAGATAATGCCCATCGTTCAAAATCACCTCAAATTGGTAGAATTTTACATTATTTTATATTAATTTTATCTTTGATCGATCTAATTTTTGATGTTATTGATCTTTATAGTGTTTCACCTCAAGTTGTTAGGTTTGGTTCCGTTGTTTTGTTAATTTTTCATTTAATCGATCAAAATCACCTCAAATTAGTAAGGTTTTGCATCATTTTATATTAATTTCATCTTTGATCAATCTAATTTTCGATGCTATTGATTTTTGTAGTGTTTCACCTCAAATTGTTAGGGTTTGGTTCCGTTGTTTTGTTAATTTTTCATTTAATCGATCAAAATCACCTCAAATTAGTAAGGTTTTGCATCATTTTATATTAATTTCATCTTTGATCAATCTAATTTTCGATGCTATTGATCTTTGTAGTGTTAACCTCAAATTGTTAGGGTTTGGTTCCGTTGTTTTGTTAATTTTTCATTTAATCGATGTAATTTTATATGATACATTTTCTTTTTGTTTGTTTCTAGTGATCAATTGATCTCTATAACGTTTCTACCACATCATTGATCGTCTTTCTTGCAGACTATTTAAATTAATATTCGTTATTTCATATATAGAGTATTATTTTTTATTTATTTGATGAATTATATATTTCATATTTATTTTTTCAGATTATCATCGATAATCAATGATGATAGAAAAATTAATTATTTCAATAATATATATCCATCGTATCGCACGGGTTATTACACTAGCATATCCATGATTCCTCCTAAAATTTTAAAAAATAAATAGTCTTGTGTTTTTTCACACAAAAAATAAGTAGACCAGTTAGCTAGTTGGTGCATGTGGACTTCCCCACATATAATAATAATAATAATAGTAATAATAATCATCATCATCATTTAACTTTTGTATTTAGTTCTTTATTATTAGGGAAATATATTCGACTTTGGTTAAGCCGACTTTTTTTATTACGAAAGATAATATCACAGAAAATATTTTGAAAGCAAAGATTTTTTTATTTCAAAATTTTTTATTGTTAAATAAAATGTATTATCCATTTTTAAACTTTTTTATATAGAAATTCTTTTTGTAAAATTAAAAGAAAACACCACACCAAATAAGACATAAATTTATACTCTAAGGTATCGTTTGGTTCGGAAATAAACAAAAAGTGACTATTCCAGAGATATGTATAAATTGAGGTATAAACGGGGATTATATCAATTTTGCGTTTGGATGAAAATTGAATTATTCTTGTGAATAAAGCGTTTGGTTAAGTAAAATAGAATAAGAATTAAAATGGGTAATTATAAATAAAAAATAATAATATTATTCCTTTCTTTATATTAAAATTTGAATTTTTATATTTTATATTTATATTTTAAAATTTAAAATAAAATAAACTTTTAAATTTAAAAAATCAAAATTAAATTTTAAAATTTTAAAATCTCAAATGTACAATTTTAAAAAATTAAAAATTTAAATTTTAAACTTTAAATTTAAGATGAAATTTTAATTTAAAAATACAAAATATCAAATTCTAAATATAAAAAATTTAAAATATCAAATTTTAAAATTTAAAATTAAATGATTTAAAAATTAAATTTTATATTTTGTAATTTTAAAAATTATAAATTTTAATTTTTAAATTTATGAAATTTAAATTTTATAATAAATTAAAGGGCTTTTTTTGCATTTGGCCCCTTCAAAAAAAAAATTTCACAAATAGCCCTACCAAATTTATAATTACAAAATTGGCCCTATACCCGCCACATAAGCGCCATGTTGGAATGAATGTTTAGGTTGAACACGGTGAATCATTCACCAAACACGGTGAATGATTCTCCGTGTTCAATGCCCCGCACGATCTCTCTTCCTCTCTCTCCCCCGAGCTTTCCCTATTTCTCTCTCGGTTCCCTCCTCGAGCTCTCCGCCGTCGCCCGCCGCCACCGCATCCCCTCTCCTCCTCCCTCCTCCTTCCCTCCCTCCTCCGCCGCATCCCTCTCCTCCCTCCTCCTTCCCTCCCTCCTCCTCCTTCATCATCATATCACCACACATTCACGGCAACCTAGGGATAGAAACTAGGGATAGAAGGGGAATACGGTGAATCATTCACCGTGTTTGAACACGGTGAATGATTCACCGTGTTCAACTTAAACTTCTGGCGCTTACATGGCGCTCACGTGGCAGAGATAGGGCCAATTTTGCAAATTAAAATTTTATAGGGCTATTTGCAAAAAAAAAATTGTTAAGAGGTTAAATGCAAAAAAAGCCCTAAATTAAAAATTCTCTCTCTCTCTTCACGGGTGGAACAAGCTGGGTTATCCTAGTTTGTTCTACTTTAGGATGGGAACACTAGTTCCTACCCCTTAACGGGCTATCCTAAAATGTTAAGGTGGGAATTAATATTCCCATTAATTTTTTTTTGTATTTGGAGGATAAGAGTAGAATAAACCTTTTATTCCACTCTTAACCCCCCAACCATACATAGCCTAAATTCCTCCAACTTAACGTAAAAATTACTGTCTAGTTTGTAGCCGAAAATCTGGATGGTTTGCTAGTATTAAGTTTCATCAAAAAACTTTCAAAAACTTTTATACTGAATGATTTGCCACAATATATTTTATTCAAATACTTTCAAAAGCTTCTATAACCGTGTGTGTGTATTTATATATATAATATAAGCGTAGATTAAAACATTGATGATAATATTATAGAGGATAAGTCGTTTGGAAAGATCGAAACAACTATATCTTCCGGAAAAATCCACCTGATGCTTTAAGGGCCTTGGGTAGTGCTAAACTACTAGCGACTGCATGGATTGAGCTCGTTTTTTTTTTTTTTTTTTTTTTTTATTCGCCGGAGGCCCTGGCTGCTTCCACCTTTGTATGCTTAGTTCATCTTACTTTATGAATAAAGCAGGTAGCACGCTACCTTTTCCTCAAAAAAAATAGATAAAAATAAACAAAAATTCGAAGCTAATCGGCCGCAACTGAGGTTTTTTCGTTCACGGCAAAAAAAAAGAAACCTTACGGTCCGGTCTATTGAGCGCGGTCCATGCAACAACTTCTGCCTGTCTTGGGCTGCAAGCCTCATCGAACAGACAAGCACCGCCATCTGCCAAGATCAACGGCTACAAAGAAATTTCCTCTCCTTAACGACTCACTCACCTCAAAACCTTAAACCCTACACACTTCCAGCGCTCCCTTTCTAAAACCCCTTTTTCTCCGCGACTCCTCTCCCGCCCCCACCTCCTTCCCCGGTCTCTCCCCTCTCCCCCTCTCCCCCTTCTCCTCCATGGCTAGGGCTCCGGCGACCGTGGTCTCCGCCGCCGTCGCCGCGGTGGCGCTCGCGGCGGAGCGGGCCTACGCGGACGGGCCCTTCCGCTTCCCCCCCTTCTCCTCCTCCTCCTCCTCCTCCTCCTCCTCCTCCTCGCCCCCGGCGGCGCCACCGCCTCCGGCGGCCCCCGGAACCGGGGGCGCTCCGGCGGATGCGGCGCCCGAGGAGCCTAGGGCTCGTAACGATAACCCTCGGACCACAGCGGCGGGGTTCGATCCAGAGCCCCTGGAAAGGGGTGTGGCGGCGTTGAACGAGATCAATAAGTCGCCTAATGCTAAAAAGGTGTGCATCTTTGTTCTCTAATTTGATCCAAATTTCTTGGTATCCGTGGGGGAGAAGGTTGGCAGGTTTTGATCTTGTTATTTGTGTTGATTCAGGTGTTTGAGCTGATGAAGAAGCAAGAAGAGACGCGGCAGGTGAAATCGGCGGTGAAGAAAGCCGAGTATCAGGCCCTGCAGGCGCAGCACGAGACCGTAAGATTATGATCTTAGTCAAATTGCTTAGTAAAAGATCGTATGCAACTTTTGGTCATCCTTTTATGAGTTTTAAACATTAATTGGTTTGAAATTTGTAATGTATTCGCTCTTTGATTTCGAGAATGCTTCCTACGCACATTTGTTGTTGCTAGTTCAGAAAAAAAACAGCCCCAATCAGTTTTTGATATATATAAAGGGAGACCGGTGAAATGGAACCTCTATTCCATTGCTAAGTACGGAGCTCTTATAAAATCTTATTTCGAGGAGAAACATTGAAGAAAATATTGCAAATGGTGCTGTATCACAAGAACCATTGGGCATATTATATCACATCTAGTTGCTTCTTGCACATTTTCTCCTGGTTCTAAGGTTTCGTGTTATTATGATGATTGCTCTTTGTCTTGTATTGTGTTTAGGATTATTAACTTGTGTTCATGTATACGGTCAATTGAAGAGAAAAGAATGATATGGTAATGGTTCCTCAAACATTCTTCAACTCTAGAGCATTGTAGTATTTCTTGTACAACTTATATCTCTTTTTACTTTTCTGTTTTGCTTAATTTCAGGCCTTGTGGTTAACTTTTAAATGAGGCTATCACCTAAGCCAACAATTAACCATACTTCTAATTGCGTATGCTGTATCATTTACTTATTTGTGAAATTTGCCTTTCTGCCGTTGAGCCTCTTTAGTTTATTGGATCTACGCACATTGGAGTATCTTTTCTAACTTTGGAATCAAGAAACGTCTTTTTCTGTAATAAAATCAATTCAAAAGTCAAATGGATATTTACTCTCATGAGGATATAGTTGGTCTGTTGCATTAAAGCCATTCACTATCGAGTATGGAAGTATGATATTATACTTTTTTGCAGGATAGGCAACGTGTGATCTATGAAGAGCAGAAGAAATTAGTTCAACAGCAGGCACAAACAAAGGCCCAAATGGCTCGCTATGAAGATGAGTTAGCAAGAAAAAGGATGCAGGCATGCTGTTGTTTTAATAGCAAAACTATTGTTTATTGCTTTTTCTCTTCCTGGGTATTTTACTTTTTTTTTTTTTTTTAAACAGGCAGAGCATGAAAGCCAAAGAGCAAGAAATCAAGAACTTGTCAAAATGCAAGAAGAGTCATCAATCCGCCAGGAGCAGATACGTCGTGCTAGTGAAGAACAAATTCAAGCCCAAATAAGACAGACAGAGAAGGAGAAGGCAGAGATAGAGCGTGAGACTATAAGAGTCCGTGCCATGGCAGAAGCGGAAGGGAGAGCACATGAAGCTAAGCTAGCTGAAGAAGTTAATAGACGGATGCTGATTGAGCGAGCGAATGCCGAGAGAGATAAATGGATCTCGGCAATTAACACAACTTTTGAACATGTCGGAGGTGCTAACATATAGTAACATTATTACATCACCGACGAATCCACTATGATTATTATATTCAAACTCTTTTACTTACATATCCATGTTTCAACGAATTCCTGTTGTTTTTACAGACTTCTTGTTTTACAAGTCCAGTTTCTAGCATGGTGAAATTGGATTATCTACTTATTATTTTCAAACTTCTTCCAAACTTTTGTTACTTGGGTTCATATTTTCACATGGTGAAATTAGATTCCCTACATTCCAGTTGCATATGTTTTTATTATTATTTTTTCTATTTTGCAAATTTGCCTTAGGATGCCATCTCATGTTTTTTGACTGGGGAAGTGTTTGATAACATCGAGAGAAGCTATGACTTAGCACAACAGATAAAAATAATTGTCCCTGGTGAGACGGTTGCTGTTGGTCAATGTGACAATATAGATACCGTAAATCCTCTTGATGGATGGATGATATTTCATAGCCGATATCTCTCCATTGCAACAAGTATATTCAAGACCTTACGATTTTCATAGCCAATAATAGCTTATCTCTTGAATAGATAAGCCATCAGTTTCCCAGCTTTTGCCATGGTCAAGAAGACCTAAATTGTCTTATTTTGCTTGATCATGCTTGCTTATTCTTATGCTAATGTTATCTAGATAGAAGAATTCATTAGCATTGTTTTTGAGTGTCTATAATTTGTCTTTGTGCTGCATATACCTATTTAAAATGCAAATTCTACCAGTTCGGTTAACTTGCTCTTCTCAATTGCTGTATATGATGTGCCCTTTTTTTTTCCCCTTTTTTCGAGTTATCTTCAGGTGGGTTGCGGGCAATATTAACTGATCAGAACAAGTTAGTTGTTGCGGTCGGGGGTGTAACTGCCCTTGCTGCAGGAATCTATACTACCAGGTAATTTGTTAATAGAAGTTCATGTATTCTTTTCCCCCTCTTTTCTAGCCTAATTTTGTTAATTGGCTTCAGCGCATACATTGATTCCTTATTATATGCTAGATCAGTTATTTTCTTTTCTCGAGGTTCATCTATAAAGGTGTTTGGTTTTATGATTTAAATAGGTGGAGAACTGGATATATGCCAAGCTATAAAAAAGTTGGTGTATGGTCAGAATATGTAACAAACTACTGTAACTGTGGACTTTGTTTATTAAAAATGCAGTAATATTTAAGCTTAGTTTACTAGTCTTACTCTATTTTTTCGGTCTTAACCTTATTTGAGATTTGTCTCTTCACGCTTACCGACACATTTTAACTCTTAAGTGCTTATTTAGTAAATTGTAACTGGCTCAAAGATTTGACTAAAAATGTCTTTTCAACGTAGAAAGCTGAGAACCAGGAGAGATTAAGGCTGGCTAGATTTGTTATAGGCTGCCTATAAGATATTCCTTTCCTCTGCAAGTTGCCAGCTTAGTGCCGTAGACTAAGCCTGAGCTTATCTCCCCTTTTTTTTGTTTCCCCCCTCCAATTGAGGCACTCTTGATCTAACGTCAGGCCTTGTACACTGTAGCTGATGACAACAAAGCTTCGAATATTGATGTCTGTTTGTATTATTTTGTATAATAATCAGCTGGCAATCACTGCTAATTTGGGTGATGTTATTGATTATGTAATGGAAGTACTTGTTGCTATATGCATGTAGAAAGATCAAAAGTAATTAAGGCTGCAATCTGCCTATGTGTAAACAAATAGGGTTCCGCTCTTTCTCTCCGTTCTTGCCCCTATCCTTCCACATAAGAAGTGCTATCCAGCCATCAATGTATTTCCCTTTTTCTTTAACATTTGTCATTGAGAAACACATTGATGATTAAATTTATTTTGGAATCGGTAAACAATCGACACTTCCATCGACCTATAAAGTAGCGCTTTAAGAGTTATGGGGTCTATAGGAATCTTTTATACTCGGCAATTTATGCACAATATTCATATGCTGAACTATAGGATGAATATTAGCGCCTTTTATTTAAGTCGTTGCAAGCTTCCTATTCTTACTTGAGATTCGCAAAATATGGTCTCTAGGCACCGAGTCTCATCAGCACATCTCTCACATCCTGATGTCAAAAGGTTTAATTATTTTTACACACAGTGTGCCAGCATCCAAGGAACCTTTGAACTCCAGCTGATATTCCTATTAACAGGCCATCTATACTGAAATAATATGGTGACAGTGTTACCTTTACTGCAGTTGCCAACTTTATATGACTTTTATGACTGTTGTCTTGCACATCTTAATCCTGCAGAGAAGGTGCTAGAGTTGTTTGGGGGTATGTGGACCGCATTTTGGGCCAGCCATCTCTAATTAGAGAGTCATCACGGGGAAAATACCCTTGGTCCGGCTTGTTCTCCCGTGCTATGAGCTCAACATCAAGCTCAGCATCAAACAGAATTACCAATGGCAACAATCCAGGAAAGAATGGGAATGGTTTCGGTGATGTTATCTTGCATCCGTCCCTTCAGAAAAGAATCAAACAGCTTGCTGATGCCACAGCTAATACAAAGGCCCATCAAGCCCCATTTCGGAACATGCTCTTCTATGGGCCTCCTGGTACGGGAAAAACGATGGCAGCAAGAGAACTAGCTCGTAAATCTGTGAGTCACTTTTTATGTATGTTTATTACGATAATTCAAGTGTCATTATTCTTATCTTGCTCACTAACTGTTCGATCGGCTGTTTTTAGGGCTTAGATTATGCTCTGATGACCGGTGGGGATGTTGCACCGTTGGGAGCACAAGCAGTCACCAAGATACATCAACTATTTGACTGGGCCAAGAAATCCAATAGGGGTTTGCTCCTCTTCATTGATGAAGCAGATGCCTTCTTGTGCGAGTAAGTGATCAACTTTAAGTAGTTTCCAATCCAGAAAAAGATAAAAACCAGTTGAAAACTTGAAACTTGTATATTTCCTGAGATGAACCAAGAAAGCTTTATTTTTCGTTGCTTTCGTATATTAGATCAACACTAGTTACTTAATTGCAAGTATCTCAAAGTATTTTTAAAAAACTTAAATTTCTTTAAGAAAAATATTAGCGTTTTTACCCTCACTGTATTGAGTACTTGTTGTTAAGACTGGCTACTTTGCACATGGAAATCTGAACTAACACGTACTTGCGTTAAGTATACCGATTATTTAGTAAATTGCCAATTTTCAGTTTTACTCTATTTTTGACCCGATCAACATTGGTTAGACCAGCTCAACTAAGCCTGGTTTTTTATGGGCTGGGTTAGGCCTTACCTGGTTCACTAGGCCAGGCCGGATCTTGACAATGAGGCTAGAGAAATTTCAGGCCGGGCCTGGCCGGTTATCAAATTCTTTGGTTGATTCAATTGGGCCAGGAATTTTCCTACTTGACCTGGCCCGTCATGAACATGTAAGACCGTGCTTGGGCTTAAAACTACTTCGGCTTGGTTGGGTCTGGGCCAACCAAATCTAACCGTGTCTTGCCTATGTTGTTGTTTATACAAAAGCATTATATATTGGAAATCAAAGTAAATACTGAAAACCCTGTATCTTTTTATTTTTTTTATTTCTTTTCCAGGCGGAACAAGACATACATGAGTGAAGCCCAACGAAGTGCCCTAAATGCCCTTCTCTTCCGCACTGGGGACCAATCCAAAGACATTGTTCTTGCCCTTGCCACCAACCGGCCAGGCGATCTTGATTCCGCAGTTGGGGACCGTATCGATGAGGTCCTCGAATTCCCTCTCCCTGGCGAAGAGGAACGGTTTAAACTGCTGAAGCTCTACTTGGATAAGTACATTGCAAAGGCTGGGGAAAATAAAAAGCGTGGTTGGTTTAGTCTTTTTCGTCGCCAGCCGCAAAAAATAGAGATTAAAGGTATAACGGATGATATAATTAGGGAGGCGGCAGCTAAGACCGAAGGTTTTTCTGGTAGAGAGATTGCAAAGCTGATGGCTGGTGTTCAAGCTGCAGTTTATGGGAGTAAAGATTGCGAGCTTAACCCAGGTTTGTTTAGGGAGGTAATAGATTACAAAGTTGCCGAGCATCAGCAAAGGAGAAAGCTAGCTGCTGGTGAGCAGGGTGCTTAAGCTTTATTTATTTATTCTTTCTAACCCCCCCCCTTTTTTTTTTTTTTCCTTTTTCCTTTGGGCAATTTCGGTTATATTTTTCAACTCTTTTATTTTGATATTATATGCGGTGAAATTGTTCCGGTGAAGCTGCTTATATCTGCTTCATTATTATCATTATTGTTAGGCCGTTACTGTCAGAGTTATTATTCTCTTTAAGGGAATTTTGTGAGAATGTTAAAGGCAGTTTGGTTTTGATGATTAACCATCACCAACTTCATATTTGATGAGCATCAGTATAAATAGCAGTGTAACTTAAATGCAATCTCTTGTATTTCGAGTAATATTTTTTAATGTAGAGTACTTTTATTTTCGTTCGTTGTGGCGAGAAACCATGGAGAAAATGATGCTGCTGGTCGAACACTACTGCAGTAGAAGCCTTGGCTGGGCCAAACCAAACTAGCCCATGCGATATCAGGAGACCTTAGAAGGTATTTTGTTTTGTTTGTATTTTTTATTTTTTTGTTGTCATGAGGTACTTGGTGAGTCATTTTTGTTGTTAATGAAACACATTTTAATTTGCGGACGTATGACAAAAGAGGCAGAGGGGATCCCCTGTCTCCATTCTTCTTCCTTTTGGTGGCAGAGTGTCTCGCACGTATGACGAAAGAGGCACTCAACAACAACCTCATTAAAAGTATTGGTCCATCTACGGCATCCAAGGTTATCCTTATTCAATTTGCGGACGACACGTTTTTCTTCTGTAAGGTCAAGTCAAAGTACATGAGAAATCTTAAATTTTTGTGGTACCTCTTTGAGTGGGCGTCGGGAATGAAGATCAACAGGGAAAAGTTGGAACTTTACTATACGGGAAAGGTCGATGGTAAAGCGACAAGATTAGCGGATTTACTTGATTGTAGAGTTGGCAGCCTACCCACCAAATATCTAGGCTTACTGCTAGCTATAAAAGCCTCGTGTAAAGAGGATTGGATGGGCATCATAAGAAAAATCAACCGCAAAATTGATGGCTGACAAGCAAAACTCTTATCTAGAGGAGGTAGACTGACTCTAGTGAATGCAGTCTTAACTAACTTGCCCCTATACTTCCTGTCGATGTTCAAGGCACCCAAATGGGTAATCAGACGCATTGAAGCTCTTCGTAGAGATTTTTTCTGGAAGGGAGGATATAATTCTCCAGGCAAGTGATGTCTAATAGCGTGGAAGAACGTTTGTAGGAGTAAGAAGGAGGGAGGACTCGGAATTTTAGATATTGACCTTATGAACCGAGCCCTCCTAGTCAAATGGTGGTGGAAGTTTCATACCAACCCCCAGCTGCAGTGGATTAAGATTATACAGGCTTTATACTATCGACGGAGAAGACCGTTGAATGAGGGTAAATCCTTTAGACCAAACTTCTTTTGGTGGAGGGGGATTCTTAACCTGAGCGAAATCTTCAAATGGAGGATATACTTTAAACTGGGCAACGGGAGTACTATTAACTTTTGGTCTGATCGATGGTGCGGGGAAACTAGCTTGCAGTCGTCATTCCCGATGGCATTTGTTAGATCACACCACAAAAGCTTAAAAATCAGTGAATGCTTGACGAATGACGAATGGATTTGGAGTAAGATTCTAAGTGAACTAACTACAGATCCGAATGTGAGAGCGATCTACTCAGCACTGAGGGCACGAATCTGCGATTTCAAAATCGAACAGAGACCTGATAGCGTATTCTGGCGATGGAGCTCCGATGGGCAATTCACGGTCAAATCAACCTACTCAGCACTCAGTGACGGGGGCACGAGGGATGCTAGAGCTAGTAAAATTTGGAAGCTCCGACTGCCTCTTAAAGTTAAAGTTTTATGCTGGCTCGTCCTTAAGAAGAGGCTCCTCACAGCGGATAACTTACTGAAGAGAGGTTGGATTGGTAATACAAAGCGAATGTCCAACCCACAGACTTGGTAGACAACGTGAGCTTCGTTTGGGATAGATGGAAGGATAGATCGGGAGCGAGTTACACGTATAATTGGTTAACCGGACTTGTCACATGCTGGTGGGTCATTTGGGAGGTCAGGAATAGTGCCATCTTTTCGAAGCTCCAGCCAGACCCTCTTCTTGCTACTCTTAAGATCAAGCAGTTGGTTAACCTTTGAGAGCTGACTTTTTCTACTACCTGACACTAGTTTTTTTTTTTTTTTTTTTTTTTTTTTTTTTTTTTTTTTTTTTTTTTTTTTTTTTTTTGCTGTTGCTCTCTCTGAGGCCTTTGATGCCTCACTTCTGTTGCTTAGTTCACATTTTCAATGAATGAAGCGGGTAGTATGCTACCTTCCCCTAAAAAAAAAAAAAATTGAAACACATTTTATACATCAATTGCAAGAGGAATGCTAATGAATGGCCGGATCACTCAACCATGCTTACATTCATAGGCAAATTTATTAATACATTACAGTCAAATAGCCCTATGCTGGGAGAATGATCTCATAATTGTAGGGTAGTTCCGCGACTTTCGTCAACGGGGAAAATCCACTTCCAAAAGCGACAAAAGACAGAACAAATGATGATGGGGACGTGCCCCGTAACGACCGCTAAGACAAACAACAGTTCACGTTTCCGGAGGGGCCGGCCCGGCCCTGATCCGGTCCACCGTCCGATTCACGAAATCGGCGACGTCGTCGACGAACCTCTGGGCTTCGGGCAGCTCGGGGAAGGCGAAGAAGCCGTGGATGGCGTCGGGGTACTCGGCGAGGCGCGTCTCGACCCCGGCGTTCCGGAGCCCCTCGGCGTACATGCGCTGCCGGTCCTGGAGCGGGTCCCACCCGCCGACGCACACCATGGTGGGCGGGAACCCGGTCCAGTCCTCCGAACCGGAGCGCGAGCGCGAGCCCGGTCCGAAGACGTTGGCGGCCGGGTGGTCCCGGTCCGATCCGGGGGGCAGGAACGACCTCCACATCCACTCGAACCGCTCCCGCGACCCGAAGGCCACCTTGTCCCACAGCCGCTCCTCCGACCCCGTCGCCTCCTCCCCGCCGAAGAAGGGCTGGATCGCCACCAACCCCGCGACTGCGACCGCGACCGCCTCCGAAGAAGAAGGAGAGGACGAGCGCCGGGCGACGTGGTGGGCGATGTTGCCCCCGGCGCTGTCGCCGGCGAGGAAGAGGGGGGCGGAGGGGTCGGAGTCGGGGAGGGCGGCGGAGCGGATCCAGCGGAGGACGTCGGCGCCGTCGTCGTAGGGGGCGGGGAAGGGGTGTTCGGGGGCGCGGCGGTAGTCGACGGAGACGACGCGGGCGGGGATGCGGCGGGCGAGGCGGCGGCAGAGGGCGTCGTAGGCGCCGGTGGCGGGCGAGTGGAAGGCGAAGCCGCCGCCGTGGAAGTAGACGACGACGGGGAGGGGTGGATCGGAGGAGGAAGGGTGAGGGGTGAAGAGGCGGACCGAGAGGCCTCGAGAAGGGTGGAGGGTGTGGTCGGAGGTGGAGACGCCGTGGAGCGGGGTGGGGTTGGGAGGGGTCCTGCGGTCGAAGAAGTCGAGGAGGGCGCGGTTGACGGTGCCGTCGCGGCGGCGCGTGGCGTCGGTGAGCGCGGAGGCGGCGTTGACGAAGAGCCACGTCCTCAACGGGAGCCGGGGGCGTCCCTCCGACGACGCCATTTTGTTTTGGTGAAAAAATGGGAGGAAGAAGAGCAGAAGCAGAAGAGTTGGGGTTGGGGTTGGGGTTGGGGTTGGGCCCCGTTTTGGGTTTTGGTGAGAGTGTGTCTGGAGTCGGGCTCGGGGGAGACAATAAAGAGATCTAATTCTAAATCTGCAGCAGAAACGCCGGCCAATTAATTATGCGCATTTACGCAGAACTCTTCCACTTCACAACAAACACCACGATTGTCATGCTTGCACCACGTTATTAATAACAAGTCAATTATATATATATATTTTTTAAAAAAAATATAATTTTTTTTTTTATAATCATTATAGGACATATATATACCTAAAAGAAGGTTTTTGATTGGTTTGTGACGCCACGTCACCAATACACCCGTTGTATTTTAGAATTTTTCAAACAACACGTGCCGCACAATGATGTGTCTGTTTTTTTTCCTTTTTTTTTTCTTTCTTTTGGTAAAGGCACAATTATTAGTTTTTATTTATTTATTGGTTCAAGTTATTATTAGTAAAGCCACAGGCTCACAGAGTCATAAGTTAGTTTTTTATTTTTCTATTTTTAATTTTTATGAAAACCATTAGAATAACAATATATTAAAATTAAAATATAAATATTATTCTCGATAGGATCGTATACATTATTTTGCAATGAAACTTATTACGATTTAGAAAATGTAATATTTTTATTAAAATAAAAATAAAAAATTATATTTTCTTTTGCGTAATCATTTCTTTTCGAAATTCCACACAAATCCTAACTACTTACACAAATCTTTAACTCGTAGTGGAATAGGGTTAGGGATTATTATTATTTTTTTTTTCCAAACTTGTGTGACCTTTTCTCTTTAATTTTTGTGACCAAGTGACGATATGGACGATGGAAATAGGATTGGGTCGATCGCCGGCCCTTCTCATATTTATGCACACAAATATTGCTGCGGAAAATTTAAAGCACAACCACAATAATGCAAGAAGATTTATATGGTTCATTCAAATCGGGTTATATCTACAGTACGAAAAGATCAAATTTACTATCAAATTAAAAAAATTATAAGATTTAATTAGAAATTACAATTCTTATTACTTTCTTTGAAGCACATTCTGTAATTTTTGTTTCGAAATGCCGCTTAAAATTTCTCCAATAACCTTGAAAGCTCTTGCCCAGATTATTCAAGTCACAATGAATGTGACTTGCCTATAAATGCGTTAGATTTTATAGTATCTTTCAACCCTCAACTATTACTATATATTCAACGTAGTTTTAGCATTCCAATTATCCATATAAATTCTCCTCTTCATTCCTGGCACAACTCAAATATCACATTATTCAATAAATTTGGTTGCGCTCATATTGATCGAATTAGACATGGTGATGGTAGTAGTAGGCTCAAAGGCGCGCTCATATTGATCGAATTAGGCATGGTGATGGTAGTAGTAGGCTCAAAGGCTTAGGTTTAGGTGGTATATCTTTTATATCTCACCTCGAGATAGGTTGATCGGTAGACGCTCTAATTGAAAGGACAGAGAATAATACTAACAATAAGAAGGACCTCCAGGTATTATTTGTGGGTTAAAAGACATTGTGGAATTTGATGCATTTATAGGCCAGTCACATCCATCGCGACTTGAATGAACTAGGTAATTAATGCGAAAACCTGGAGATTTCATGATTATAAGATGAATTACAAGTGAACTGTCTAATAGAGATGAATTAGGTAGCTCATATCGAAGTAGTGGCATATGAATGAATTTGATAGCTCATGTTAAAATAGTCGCATATGAATGAATTATGTAGCTCATGTTGAAAGAGTCGTATATGAATGAATTAGATAGCTCATGTCGAAATAGTCACATATGAACCTACGATAGAGTGCATGTGTGAACAGGGAACAAGTTAGAATGCTTTGTCTGAATTGAAAGTAACGCGGTTAATGTTTGAATCCGAATGAAAACGACAAAAGCTATTTGATATGTCCTTGAAGAAAGATGTACCTAAAAAATCTTTTCATTTAATTGAATATCTATCTGATAAAGAATGTTATAGTTGCTATGATTTTTTTCTCTTTTTTATTTTTAGCTTTTAATTGACCTTTTCTCTTTAATCTTTGTGACAAGGGAGTCACGGTATGGACAACGGCAATCGGATTGGGTCGATCGCTGGCCCTTCTCATATTTATGCACACGAAGTTATTGCTGCTTATGTGATCCGCGGTGATACACCGAATCAGTTTAAACGGCTGAGATTGAGCCGAAGTTGGAATAATCTTGAGCGGAGTTATCGCTTATCTGAAAGTTCTGATGAAACACCAAATCATCAGTTTTAACGGCTCAGATCGTTTACTGTAAACTTTTCGTCAGTGCACGTTGCACGTATAACTCTTTCTAATATAATTAAATAAAATCAACAAATTAGTGAAAAAATAATATATTTAAATAGTAGTGTCAAAATAAAATTTTAGTAAAATTTTAGAAAATAAAATCATACAAAAAAAAAAGAGAGAAAACAATTGATTTACAAAGTGAAAACAAATTACTATGCAACTAATTCATCGAATCATCGAAAAATATGAAAGTAAATTAAAAATATCACTACAAGTACAATTTATCGTATACAACTCACACAAGTATGGATAAATGTAAGACCACAGGTAGTCCTATATATAAGATATAATAGGATTAAACTCTTAACCCGGCTTAAATATTTTTGGTGATGGATAAGCCGAAAAGGTTTAGAGAGTTAAGCGTGCTAGGACGGGAGTAGTCCTAGAATGGGTGACCCCCTGAGAATTTGGGGCGTCACAGTAAACAATCATTTTTAAAAAAAATTCACCAGAGCATGCATATTAAGAATTTTTTTTTAAAAAGATAATTTTACAAAACTAACCGCTAGTAAGTGTATGAAGACCAATTAAATAAATATCACCAAATTGATTGATATCCATATAATATCCAGCATATCTCCTAAAAAAAAATTTCTCTTCAAATTCAAGTCCTAATTGATGCCATTGCTTATGGCAACAATACCTTCTTATATAAAAAAAAATAGAAAAATAAAAAAAAATAATTCATAAATATTTAATAATCATTAATATAATTGTATTTATTCAAAATGTACACTTCTCTATTCAACCTCTTCGTTTCATCAAGAAACCTCTTTATTTCTTGGACAAGATACATCTCCTCAATCAACGTAAGTGCATTTATTTCTTAAGTATTTGGAAGATAAAAGGTGGAATTGTACACTTCTCTATTCAACCTCTTCGTTTCTTGGAGAAATCTTTTCGTTTCTTAGAGAAGATATTTCTTCGCCGAAATTCTTACCTCTTCGTTTCTTGGAGAAGATACATCTCCTCCACACCCCATTTCTCGGAGGAATCTCTTCGTTTTTTGGAGAAGATACATCTCCTCCACACCCCGTTTCTCGGATGCCTGGAAGATGAAGAAATTAAATATTAAATTTTTTATTCCTTCATTAATTGAAGAAATTCTAATATGTTTGTTTCTAAAAAGAAAATATTCAAACATCCATTTCTCCAATACTTAGAAGATGAGAGGATTGCACATAATTTTTTTTTCTTCCTCTACTAATTGAAAAATCATAAACTCTTCATTTCTATGAGCACATATATCTCTTGGGCACCACCTTTCTTACATGTACAGAAGAAAGTTCGTTGAACCATATATATAGATCACAATCATTCTAATTTATAAATTTAAACTTACAATTTAAACCGCTATAAAGAATAAAGTATTTATAAAAATTATAATTTTTTAAAAATTATTTTGAAATTTAAAATTAAAATTAAATTATTTACTATTATTTTTCAATATGGGCTATAAAGAAAATTATACACCAGGTGGATGCTCTTTTCAATATATCATTTACTTCCTATCAATAATAGAGTATGGAAATGCCCACCACATCAACCATGAAGTAATAAACTTTACCTATCATAATTTAAATTTAAATCCAAGCAATCAAACAAATTATGTTTATCTATTTTGTGATTTTGTATTTTTAAACTTTACACCACTTATTTTTAAAGCTTAACTCTCCTATTAGCTTACTCATCAAAATTTGTAATTTAATTTATAAGTTTATTGGAACAAAAGCACAATTATATTTTGGTACAAGAAAAGAAAAAATATATTTAAATTTAAGTCCAAACAATTCAAGAAATTATATTTATCTATTTTATGATTTTACATATTTAAACTTCGCTTTACTAATTTTCAGAAATGAACTTTGCGACGCTATATTTTTTTCTCCTTCATCATCAAAATTTATCTTTTAATTTAAAATATTTTTGGTATAAAAGTATAATTAAATGTTATATTTTGTAACCTTAAGACACTAATTGAAGTTTAGTGTTTTGTAAAATTTTAAATATATTTTAAATATCTAATTTAATATAATTTTCTACATTATTGTTATTTATAATTTAATTATACAACATTACAATTAATATCTCGATAATAATTAGTTGAGTTTAATTTCTTTTATTTTCTGAATAAATGGATTTTGTTTCGAAAGAGAAAGTCCAAACAATTCAACAAATAATATTTATCTATTTTATGATTTTGCATATTTACTTTACTAATTTTCAAAAATTAACTCTGCTACGCTATATTTTTTTCACCTTCATAATCAAAATTTGTCATTTATATTTTGTAACCTTAAGACACTAATTGAAGTTTAGTATTTTGTAAAATTTTAAATATCTTTTAAAAAATGATAGAGAGAATTTACATTGAAAATAAGAATTGCTATAATTTAACATAATTTTCAACATTATAGTTATTTATAAGTCAATTATATAACATTATAATTAATATCTAGATAATAATTAGTTGACTATAAATTTTTTAAAATTTTCTGAATAAATGAATTTTGTTGTGAAAAGAGAAAAAAACACTTCTTCTTGAAAAGTTTTGAAAATTTTGGTTATGCTGTAATGTTTTTCCGAAAAGTTCTGAGCCCTAATAATCTATAAATCTATAAAACTATATTAATTCCCGTAATCTTCTTGCCACGTGTCATGTTTAGCTTAATTTGTGAGATCCATCTCTTAATTACTCCTCCTCTGTTTTCCTGTTGAACCGGGTTTTTTTTTCAATCTGGTCTCAGCTTCAACCGGTTTTTTTTCCTTCTATTCAGATCCAGATTGCTTCAATCCCACGCCACCCATGCCGCCTCGATCCTGTCCCCGTCGCTTCGATTCCGCCCTCGCCTCTTCAATCCTGCCCGTTGCTATTCTCCTGCCGCTTCGTTCCCATCCCTGCCTCTTTAATCCCATCTACAATCTACGCCGCCTCGATCCCATCCCCGCCACTTCAATCCTGCCCTTCTCACGCCGCGCTACCGCTTCGATCCCGTCCCTGCCTCTTCAATCCCGTCTACGATTCCATCTGCTGCTATATATATTTTGGATTATGGAGATTTCATAGATATAAAGCTTGATTATCTCCTTCACCAATCTCATCACCTTCTATCATCTTTCTCGCTTCTCGATCTCTACGGCATCACTTACAATGGTTTTTCTGTGGAGAACGTTGGTGGGGGTGCAATGCGGAGCCACCTTCACGGCAGCAATGTTGGTGGCGGCATTAAAGGGTGAGGAAAAATCAGCGCAGGCGTCGACGGCGGTGGCGGTGAAGCGGCAGCTGTCGATAAATCCGATCTGAGAGGTCCATCAATCTACTTCATGGATTGAAAGCGATCCGGGTCAAACTGACTGGGCTCAAGAACGAAGTGAGAGGTGGTAATGTAGACAAAATATGAAAATTAGGGTATTCACACTCGGCAATTGGGGCAACGAGGTTGTGTGCGAGGAAGAAGGCCGTTGAGGAAGTGAGTTAATTATTTTTTTTCTTGATTTATTTATTTCTTTAATTTATTTTTATGTTCTTTGCTGATTATTTTAATAAAGCATAAGAACCTAGCTTTTTTTTTCAATATTAAATATAATAGAATCAAAGTTAATGTGAGTAGGTTAATTTTATGTTAATTTTTTTCCATGATTCCTTTGCTGATGCTTTTTTTTTAAAAAAAATTTGTTTTTTTTAAAATTTTACTTTTATATATATATATATATACAATAAAATAAAAAAATTTCTTAGTTTCTACTCCTTTGATGTAGTAATTTTTTTATTTGTTATATATAATTTTGGCCGCAACTTTAGTTATGATAATTTTTTTATTTGTTTTATACTATTTCAGGAGTTCCATTGCATTAAGGAAACTCTTGCACCCATTTATATTTGGTAAATACTGGTAAATACATGGTGGAGAAGAAAATTTTATTTTATTTAAGAACAATAATGAAAAGAAAATATCTATATGAGCTTAACTATTTATTCTGAATAAATAATAGTTCTTAAAGAAAAAGAGAAAAAGAAAAATACTTTAAACATTTCTCCTATTATTTTCTGCCAAGAGGAGTATTTGATTTGTATCATGCATTCTATTTCTACACTGCGATTTGCTCACTATATACATATTGTTTATCGGTGGTTATTAACTCTTTAACGCAGGACTCCTGCGAACGGTTGGCTGCAATGTTTATGAAATTGTTACTTGGTTAATTATTTCTAATGTTTATTATGTTATATCTTCACCTTCTTTTATAGTTTTAATTGTAGGTACTTTGTCAAGTTTTATTTGTTTACGAGTGATCTGTTAGTTTATCTAATTATAATTTTTTATATTTCATTTTTAACTATATTATTCTGTACATATTAATTACTGATATAACCTTTTATAAAGTCTAACACCATTTATTCCTTCTAGCACCATTTATTCTTTTTTTTAGATGTTCTGGTTTACACGTATATTTTAAAATATCAATTTAAACTGATGTTCCTCATTTGATATTTATAATACTGCTTCCCATGTATTAGATGAACTGTATATTTCAAACCTGTTTCTTTAGACTATTATTGATAAAAAATGATAATAGAAAAATTACTTCGAAAATATCTACCCGCCGCATCGCGCGGGTAACTACACTAGTGAATTTTAAACCTTGTTGATAGAAAGGGGTTCATCTGATTATATTTATAATTTAATTATATAAGCTTATGGTTAATATTTAGTTAATAATAAATTATCAACATACCCTTGGTAGGAGGGGTGAAGAGAACCCATCAAATATATTTATTTATAGTTAATATATCAAAATATATTAAAAATAGAAAGAAGATATTTTTTTAAAAATAGAAGTATACCAAAAGAAAGAAGACAATTAAGTTACAAAGTGAAAGCATATCACTATACAGCTAATTCATAAAATCATCAAAAAATATTAAAGTAAATTTAAAGGTCGGTATAAATGCAATCTTATCATATACAGCTCACAACTATGAGTAAACAACCATTTAAAAAATAATAATAATTACTAGAGTATGCATATTAAATAAAAATAAAAATAAAGTTTATAAAATTAACTGTTCAGTAAGAGTACGAAGACCGATTAAGTAATTATCACCAATCACCAAATTAGTTCAAATCGACATAAGATCCAGAATATCTTCTAGTATAAGTCTTTTCCTCGTTAAATTCAAGTTCTAATTGATGCTATTGTTATACCAACAATAAACCTTCTTATATAGAAAAAATAATATTAGAAATTAATAAATAAATAATGTATAAATAAATATTTAATAATTATTGACATAATTACATTCTATACAAACTTTTCGTTTCTTCAACAAACTTCTTTGATTGTTGGACAAATTAATTCATAAAAATTGAATACTTATTAATTAACATTAACATAATTGCATTTATTCAAAACTTCTCTATTCAACCTCTTTATTTTTTGAACCAATTAATTCATAAATATTTAATAATTATTAATATAATTGTATTTATTCAAAGTAAATAAGAAATTAATTTGTTCAAGAAACAAAGAGGTTTGTTTGAAAAACGAAGAGGTTGGATAGATTATTACATATCTATGAATTAATTTGTTCAAAAAATAAAGATGTTTATTTGAAAAATGAAGAGATTGGATAGATTATAACATATTTATGAATTAATTTGTTCAAAAAATAAAGAGCTTTATTTGAAAAACGAAGAGGTACGTAGAATAGAGAAGTGTTGACTTTAAATAAATAAAAATTAATAAATAATTATTTGTTATGTGTAATTTAGGTGAAAAATAGTTTAATTTAATGCCCCCCATGTTCAATTTCCTCTTTTTTAATCTACTTTTTGCCACACGTGCATGAATGAGGCAGAGTTGGTTTTTGGAATCAATTTGATTCATTTAACAACCCACTTAAATCCAACTCTCTATGTGGGGTTCCTCAATATTTTATATTTTTATTCAAGTTAAAAAAAATTTTTAAAAAAAACTTATAGGCCATTTTGAAATACCCCATCCCATTTTGAATCTTCTTAACTTTTAATAGATTAGATTATTTTATAAGATTTACAAATGCGGTGTCAAATATAATGCTTTAATTACTTTTAGATAACTATTAAACTTCTATGAATTAATTTGTTCAAGAAACAAACTTCTATATTTTTTTAACAAATATTTACTAATCATCAACATGATTTTATTAGTAAATTACTAACATACCCTTGATAGGAGAGGATGAGGAAAACCAACGAAATATATTTGTTTATAGTTAATATCTAGACTAGATCTAGATTACATTTGGTTGGATTTACCAAACTACTCTTGATATCTCCAAGTAAAATGGTTGTGATCCGCGGTGATACACTGAATCAGTTTAAACGGCTGAGATTGAGACGAAGTTGGAATAATCTTGAGTGGAGTTATCGCTTATCTGAAAGTTCTGATGAAACACCAAATCATCAGTTTTAACGGCTCAGATCGTTTACTGTAAACTCTTCGCCTTATATATACATATATATAATATATATGCATATACGATTGCTTTTTCATCTTCTTCTGATCTCGATCTCCTCCTCTGCTTTACAATGGAAAAGAGTATTACAATCTACGGGCTCCTCATAACATTCCTCCTGTTAACACCTACTCACAATCTCAAGATCGTCAATGGTAGGATGGTCAAAAGTACGTAAATGCCCCCGTTGCTGATATATGTTTTCTTTTTGCAAGTAATTAATTAATATCGTAGAAGCTTAATTCTTCATATGTTAGTCTCTTCGCATTCTTTACCTTTTCTACGTACGTATCTTCATGTTTAAAGTTATCAGTTTAGGTTTTTCGCACACACAACAAAACTCCTATCAGTAGAAACGTGAAGGAAAAACAGAGTTAAATTTGCACCCCCTCTAATCGTGTCACTGCATGCAAAAATGAGAAAATTAATATGTAAATTTGCATTAAACCTTGACCATTGGAAAATCTACATGAGTGGCCTCATGCAGGAAACGTACCTGTGGAATCAATTCTAGAAGACTTAGAGAACTGTCACAAGATTGATCGGAAATTGTGGGCCCCAGACACCGACTTCTCGAAACTGCGACTGTGGGATCGGCAGCAAGTCGGCGACAGAGCGGCTTATTTCGCCTACGTCCAGCAGAAGTTAAGAGTTCCTGAAGAGATCCAAAGCATTTGCCATCTTTCCAAAGGCGTTCACTCCATCCGAAGCAGACCTCTTAAAAGGAAACAAAATTGTACAAGCCAAGGGGTAATTTTTACTCAGAGTACGGAACTCATGATGCGAATCGAAACTCCGCCTCATTATTCTGAGGGTGAAAGCTGGGAATATGCGGGTTCGGAAATAATGGTTAGTAGAGAACCGCGCGAATCTTATTGCTATGTGAAGGCGCTCAGAAGAATGAATTGTTTCGAGAGACAACTTTATCGCGCTATCTTGTCAGAGCCATCGATCCAGTTGGACGAATTCTCTCAGGGGATGAAGATAGACCTCCATTTCATGGTTGGCGGACCGATATCTCTATAAATCATATAGTGTTACTGCAGATCTTCTCTTCTTTTCTCTTTTTTTTCCTTTTTTTTTTTTTTCTCGTAACCCTCACTATTTGTCTCTTTTTAGTTCCTTTCTTCAATCTCAATTACAAGACTCCAACATAAGCAGAAATTTAGTTACACATGATTGAAGCTTCTTTCCTCTTCTTTTTTTTTCTTTTTTTTTCTTATATGAAGAGCATTTTTTCATCGATTATCTATCTACTTGTGCTAACGATGCATAGCTGCAGATACCTTATAGTATCTTGTATTATACATGGTAGCATCACTCACTTATAGTACCTTGTATTATACATGGTAGCATCACTCATATAAAGTAGTGTTCTTTACAATTGATATATATTTTTAAAAATCTTTGGTTATATTGGAGTGTATGATATATATGACATTTTCTTGCATAACATGAACACATTGGACGGCATAACAACATGAGGGTTTGCTTTAATTTTAGCTTTTTTTTCTTTTTCCCCTTTTTCACTCGAAGAGTCAAAATCACATTGTTCAGTTGCTAATTCCGATTAGTTTCATTAGTTCATATTTATATATATATATATATGTAATTCTCAATTCTATTGCTACTGAATTGTTTTATTGTGTCATTTCTAGGGCTACGGAGCCTTCCATCTTGCGTTATTTTCATAGTTAGAAACAAAATATAAGCAATTTCCAAGTCAAATAGGAAAATCTATATTGATTAAAGAACATTAATTTGTATTACTGATTAAACAATGCTAATCAAGAAAATTTAAACAATGCAATCAAAGAAAATTTGTGTTGCATGTGAATAAATGTTTTTTAAAAACAATATAAATAAAAACTTTTCTTTACTTTCATTTCATTTTGTTTTCCATCATCAAATTAATGATATAAGTCTTAGATAAGAATCTATAACACACATCATCACGACTTACATATTTTGGCAAATCATAACCACTTACATATTTTGGCAATTAGTAGAGTAGAATGATATTTCTTTCTTCGCTAAATCGTAACCAACATTTTGATTAATTTGACCATAGAGTCCAAGTATAGAAAAATCTTCATCTTCTTCGCGCCGTACAAGGAAGCATATTCTATCACCAATCTCTTGGAAAAGTGCCCACTGTGACAATTCTAAATCCACACCACCTCTTGGAAAAGTGCCCACTGTGACAATTCTAAATCCACACCACCATCAAAATGAAGTATAATGGTGAAAAATTCAACATCTTCCATATCTCCTTTATAACATGTTTTGAGCCTTCCAAAAGGACTTGGATCCAAAGAAATTTCATCTTCAAACTCGGCTACTACTTTGTCATAAATATAAGGATGTAACCAAGTGATAGTGGTGCCCGTATCCAACACCATCTTCGAATATCCCATTTCATTTGGAGATATCAAGGATAGTTCGGTAAATCCAAAAGTAATTGCTTTGAGTTTTAGATTGATAAAGTTATCAGATGAAAATGGAACTCTCTCGCCTAGAGTTAAAGCATCATTTCCAAACCTTATATAGGTAATATTAGAAATTGGCGGCGGCGGCGGTGGTATGCAATAAGAAAATTTATAAAAGATACACTCCCTAAGCGACGAATCACCATTAAGGTAGCGAATGCGAAATATACATCTGCATCAACGCATGACGCTCTATTATTATCCTTATGGCAGAATGTGCTGTTACAAGAAAGTGGGTGGAATCAAAACTAACATACTTCTTCCTGCCATTAGATATATTGATGTGGAAACATACTTCTTCCTGGGAAAAGGAATACCTATATAGATTTCCATTAGGTATATTGATGTGTAACGCACTGGTGCTCTTTCATTGAAGTCGTTGGTCGACCATCTTGTTAATTTATTGAATAATGTGATGTTCGAGTTATGTAAGGGATGTAGAGGAGAATCTATATGAATAATCGGAATGCTAAAGCTATGTTGGTCGGTGGAGGATCTAACTGAAAGAACAGAGAATAATACCAACAGCAATAAGGCATGGAGGTCCATATTTAAGCTCTTGATTCCTATACAACAAATGTAATATTTGAAGGTTAAAAGATACTGTGGAATTTGATGCATGGGAATAGTCGCATATGAATGAATTAGGTAGCTCATGTCGAAATATACGCATATGAATGAATTAGGTAGCTCATGTCGAAATAGGCAGGGTAGGTCTTGGACAAAAATTGTATGGTTGGGGACGATGCCGATGGGCGCCACGTGGCCGTCGCGCGCCCATTCTGGCCCTCCGTCCCCCTCCATCAGCTGCTTTCTCTCTCTCTCTAAAAATTGAGCCCCACGTTTTTTTTTAAAAAAATTTTTCTCGTTTCCGAGGGCGACGATGGGAGCGCGCGGCCATGCGGCGCCCATTGGCATCGTCCCCAAACTAATAGTTTGGGGACGATGCCACAAACTTTGCGCCCGTAGGTCTTCCACCCTAGATTCGTTTTGTTTGCATCCTAGCTCTTAAAAGAGACAGTAAAAATTATAAGTGGATCAATTTTTTTTTTTGAGAGAGAAAATAGGTGGATCATTCTTGTTTGAGCAATGCTACTGGTACACCTCAAAATGGGACGTACCTCTTACATCTTCTTTTTAAATCATTTTGTGAACCCTAATAAAAGTCACTCCTTTCATTTACTAATGTTTGTACGTACTTCATTTAATGTCCAAACATTTAAGGAGAAAAAAGTTTTTAATGTTTGAGATGGTTTAAAATTTAGTATAATTATTTTTTTATTTATACTAGTATAATCTAAGATGGTCTAAAATTACCAAATGGCCTTTTAATTTTTATAATTTTAATTCATATTATTTAAAAATAATAATATCAAATGGAATTAAGCTACATAATCTAATCTATTGCAGCTACATATTGTAATCTATTTTGATATGCTCTAGCATACTAAAACTAAATTAAATATTTTATATGTAAACTCATTTAATTTATGCTTCGCATGGGCCTTTGGGCCTCTTTTGGTGGCCTATTTTGGGCTACAGGAGGAGATGGGCTAAACACTAAACCTAAAAAAAGGCCCAGGTCCCGCTCAACCCCTCACGTGCACATCACGTGTTTCCTTTTTGGCGTCGTAGAAAACCTCCCTGAACCCTTTTTGGTTTCGTTTCCCTCTTGCTCCCCTCTCTCTCGTTCGCCGCCTCTCTCCTCCCGCGATGGGCCGCCACCTCCACGGCGCCGACGCGGCCACTTCGGGCGAACACGAAACCCTGGAAATCCCCAACAACCACGTTAATGGCGGAGAGGCTCCGTACAAGAAGTTGAATGAGAAGAAGAAGAAGAAGAGGAAGAATCGGAGCTCGGAATCCGAGAACGGAGACCTCGGCGATGAAGAAGCCCTAACCCTACAATCCGCCGAGAACGGAGACAAAGAATCGAAGAAAGAGAGGAAGAAGAAGGAGAAGAAGCTCGCAGAGGTTGAGGTCGCCCAATCCGAGAATCTTGGAATCAACGGGAAACACTCCGAGGAGGTATCAGATACGAACGAGAAGAACAAGAAGAATAAGAAGAAGAAGAGGAAGCATGAAGATGCGGATCGAGAAGGAACTAACACTGCACAGGTGGTAGCGGAGGAAGAGAAGGAGAGGAAGGGAGGAGAGGAGAGAGCGGGAGCGGAAGGAGGTGGCGCCGTCGTTGTATCGGGGAACAAGACGAGCGACCAAAAATATGCAACCTTGCGTTCATTCGCCGAGTCCGGACTCCCGGAGCAAGTTCTTGATTGCTGTAAGAATTTCACCAACCCTTCGCCCATCCAGGCGCATTCGTGGCCATTCCTCTTGGATGGTCGGGACTTCATCGGGATCGCGGCTACTGGGTCGGGTAATCTCATAATTTATGTCAGTTTGTTATTCCTTTTTTTTTTTGGGACTTTGTTGTATGTATCTCACTCATTAGATTTTATTGCAATTTAGTGCACGAAAAGTGATATCGATTGCAAAATATAACTGTTCTTCATGATTTTTTTTGTCCTCTTATCTTGTTGCCTTCACGAAATATAATTGTGCCCATTGTTGCAGGAAAAACTCTGGCATTTGGTGTTCCGGCACTTATGCATATCTTGAAGAAAGATAACAAGAAAACATCGAAAAAAGCAGTTCCCAGATGCCTAGTGCTCTCACCGACCAGGGAGCTAGCTCAACAGGTAAATGCTGTCACTTCTTGTAGCATTTACTTCTTGGTTGAATCAATTGTTGCATATAAGAACTAGAACTTGTAAGTGTACACTCAGTGAAAAGGTTAGTGTTCTGAGAGCTGTAAAGTGGATATGGCATCCAATACAGCATGAGATTATGGTTTACTAGGTTTCATTGAGGATGCCAACAATCATGTTTTTCAGTGATGACACTTTTATGAGTAATAATTGAGAAGCATATCTGTGGCAAAAAAAACAAAAAAAATAAAATTTCTTGTCTTATATTCTTACTATGGTCTTTTAATTCATGTCAAAAAATGCATAATTTTATAACTAAACATTTACCCATTGAACTTTATTTTCATGACAGATTGCAGATGTTTTAAGCGATGCAGGGTCCCCGTGTGGTATAAAATCAGTTTGTTTGTATGGTGGAACTTCCAAAGGACCACAAATTTCTGCTCTGAAATCTGGAGTTGTAAGATACTTATAATACTTGTTTCTGTACTTTTGTGTCATGCTCCATTTCTTTGGCTGCAAAAGATATGTTTTTTATGTCCCCAGTACTTTAATACTATTTTATCCAAATTAAGTTCTCTGCCTGCCTAGGAGAGAGCTTGAGTAGGCCTTATCTGACCTTGTTCCACCCTAACCATGCAATTGTTTTGATGATCTGACTTTAATTTTTTTTTCTTAATGAGTTTTCGTACCTTTCTTAACATGTTTTACATGTATGTTTGAGTGCATCAAACTTTTCTTTAACATGTTTTACGTGTCAAATCTACCTATGATGCCTTTCTTTGATATTTTCACATGGACCATGCAAATATTTTCAGATTTTTAAATTCTTATATTCCTATGATGGTTGGGATCTTTTGTGATATCCTAATAATCTATAATAAAAGTGAAACATTATGGCCTTGTTCTCATCGTCTTTTCGGAAGGTGCCTTTCGTCTATTTAGGAAACAGTGTTGCCTGTGCTGCTTAAGGAAAATGTACAAACTGGATTATTGATGTTACATTAGTGAGTATAGACGTATATTGGAATTCAAGAGATACTTTTTCTACACTTATGAAAGTAACCTGTGATTTTGTACAGAATTTTATCCGAAAACTGCAATGAACTGAACTTTAGCTGTTCAGTGGCACAAATGATCCTTGAAACTTACGAGAAGTCGCAGTTAACCATATCACTTGTCATTATGTTTTAGATAACATATTGTACTAGTGAATAACTTTGCAACTTGTACTAATAACACTTAACTTTAAGTTGCTTGAGTGTCACACAAGAGTCTATTTTCGGGATGCGTGTTCATCTTTGTATTGATGCCACCTTGTTATAGTGGGAATTTTAAAGAAAATCTAGATGCTTGTCTGTCTATTTTGGTACTCTTGGAACTGGTAGAAATATTTGTCATGTAATTTATTTCTTCCTGGAAAATTTGCTCTTTACAGGATGTAGTTATTGGAACCCCTGGTCGATTGAAAGATCTCACCGAAGCAGGCATTTGCTCTCTCAAGGAGGTTTCTTTTGTGGTGGGCAAAGTTTTTTTTTTTTTCCCTTTCTTTTTTCCTGTTAACTATAGTTTGTGCTTCTTTATAATTTATGGGTTTTATGTCGTAGTGTTTCGACATTGACATACTATAGATACAAGGATGCTAACAAGTGGAAGTCAGATTTACTTTTATTTTTGTATAAAATGTTTACTTTGGTATCCTTGATATATTCGTTGACAGTTGCAGCATAGCACATCTGTTTACTTTTTCGTATGCTTTTGCAATTTTAGTTCTCTGCAAAAGCACCTATCAGATTGTACTGTATAACATAGATATTTGTTTCCAATCTTAAGTTTAAACACATTTTCTTCTGTTAGAACGCAGTTACATGTGAATAATTTTTGCCATTGACATATGTAAACTAATTAATGACCTCCAAAAGAAAGAATTTTTTGTGACTAAGATGGTTATTTATTAGGGGTTGACGGTTGTTCAGTCAATTATATTAAAACACCAGAAAGTCTCTTATTAATAATACCTTGTTCATTGCTGGGACCGTTCCCACGATGAGTTCTAGTTGTTCTCAGCTAGGTCCATCTGTTCTAAGAGTTGGTGCATACCAGTACTGTCTTTGTGATCCATTTTCCATTATTTGTATGGTAGGACTATTGATATAATGAGATTTGTTTTTTCTTTAATCGTACTCAAAGCTAGGTTCTAATACTTTCTGAAACTTCACATTCCTAAAATGTTTCTTGTGTAGAAAAATGTTGAAGTTTTTTCCCGATTCTATGTACTTTGTTACTAAACTGAATTTGGCTTTCCCAGCCAACGAATTTTGTGTACACATCAAGATACCTGATTAGAACTACTTATTGGGCTATGCTGTTCAAGTTCGTTTCTTGCTTCAGTTCATAACAATCATCTCTATATAGTTAGTGATGTTGCTAAATTTTTATCCCATTTCTGTATGTTAGTTTGACTGTACCAACTAAAACCGAGTTAAAGCTTTTCACTTGGTTTTATGTAGGTTCTTGATGAGGCAGATCGAATGCTTGACATGGGATTTGAACCTGAAGTTCGATCCATCTTAAGCCAGACATCCTCTGGTTTGTAACTGCCCCACCTTCTATTGTTAGATGTACAAGTTAAGCTTGTCATAGTAGAATAACTTCTCTCTCTGCAGCTTAATGGTCTTTTTGTGCTTGTAGTCGAGTTTTTCTTTTCTTTACTTTTTTTTTTTGTGGTTGGGTGGGAAGTAGCTGAAGGGGAAGGACAAGGTGTTAGCATGAATGAATGAGATCCTGCTGGAACCCATATTTGTGCCAGAAAACAATAATATCCTGTTGGTGATAGCAGCTATATTTGCACTATCCATTTTGATCAGACATATGCAGCTTTTTGTTCATGAATAGCCATGACTCATAAATCTCGATATCTCTTCCTTTTGCCTCAGAGTCAAATAACCATCATTATTTTCGTAAACAACTATGAGGAGACAAGTGTTTTTTATCCAGCAGTGTTTCATTGCCTTCTCCTGTTTGTTTTGTTTTCCATGTGTTTATGTTTCTGTTACCTGATGCTGTTCTGAGTCTTATTTCCAAAGCCTATGCATAAGATTGTGCTGGATTACACAGCACATTGTCACCTATTGATATCATTAACTGATTATGTCTCATTGTGCAGTCCGGCAGATGGTCATGTTTAGTGCAACTTGGCCCCTCGCTGTTCATCAGCTAGCGCAGGAATTCATGGATCCAGAACCTGTCAAGGTTTCCTCGTTCTTCCCCCCTCTCTTTTTCTTTTTCCGTCTTCTTCTTTAATGTGATCTTATCTTATGAATTTTACTTCGAATTTCAGGTTGTCGTTGGATCCGAGGATCTTGCAGCTAATCATGATGTGATGCAAATAGTAGAGGTCTTAGATGATAAGTCACGGGATTCTCGACTTGTTTCCTTGCTTGAAAAATACCACCAATCACAGAGGTAATACTGCAGTATAGTCCTTTTGTTGCAGCTATGACTCCTACAGGCAACATATTATGTTGTCAGTCATCAGTTTTTTTAGGGATTAATGTTGAGCTATTGGCTTGTACTTCTTTAGTTGAATGGGTTCTTACATTGATTTATCACATGATATTCTATTTGCGAAAGGCTGAAAACTAAGGCACCATCTGAGGCTATCTTGATTTGCTTCATATAGTGAATTGAATTTATAGTTTTCATGTAAGAACTACTTTTTTTAGAAAGCCAGTTTCAAACGATATATTGCAATTGTATATTACCTGAGGAACTTACTAGAAGCCTTACTAGAAGCTGTTAAACAACCGTTGTACTCTAAAAGCTTAAGCTGTTAGAGAACGATGTTTATATATTTTTATATTTAACACTCCCCTTCACGTCTGGGCTCGAGGCTTCTCGTAGGCCTATGACGTGGACTTGAATTAAGCGGGAGAAAATTAATAATGCTAGGAGCCTGGCGTGACTCGAACTCAGGACCTCCTGCTCTGATACCGTGTCGCTGAAGCAGCTGATGCGCATATTTGTGCTGAGTCAGATGAAAACCAGAAGATGAGCGATTTACCTCAATGCCCAAGAAATAATGTAGAGGCCCGATATCCTTCATTGCAAATTCCTGCTGTAAGGTGGTAATAAGAGCCCTTAGAAGAGAGGAGTTGCCAGTGACAATAATATCATCAACATATAACAGAAGAATAAGAGTGCCAGAAGAAGAGTGACAAATGAACATTGAAGGATCAGCAGTGCTCCCAACAAAACCAATTTCAGAGAGAAAGGAAGTAAACCGCTGAAACCAAGCCCGTGGTGCCTGTTTAAGACCATAGATGGCTTTGCGTAGATGACAAACATGATGCGGAAAAGAGGGATGCACAAAGCCAGGTGGTTGTTTCATATAAACCTCTTCAGAGAGTGTGCCATGAAGAAAATCATTCTTCACATCAAGTTGTCGAAGAGACCACCCTGAGGAAAGAGCCACCGAAAGAACAGTACGAATAGTGGTCGACTTGACAACGGGAGAAAAGGTCTCATCAAAATCAATTCCTTGTTGCTGTTTATAACCTTGAGCCACAAGCCGAGCTTTGAGACGCTCGAGAGACCCATCCGCCTTCTGCTTTACTTTGTATACCCATTTACAACCAATAAGATTAACGGGCGAGGGAGGAGGTACAAGATCCCACGTAGCATTTGTTAGGAGGGCATCAAACTCCTCAGCCATGGCAGCACGCCAATCTGCATTGTGAAAATCCTCATAAAAGGAGTTAGGCTCAGTAGGCAGAGTAGAACCCGCAGAGGCCAGTAAGGAGGTAGACTCAGTTAAACCCTTGGTCATAGATCGAGTGCGCATAGGATGTATGCGGAGAGGTGAAGAAGGCTCAGCAGGGGAAGAAGAAGGCACGATATTAGGCTGAGGGGAGGGCGGACGATCGGAGGTGGATGGTGGCGGTTCAACAAGAGTAGGTGTAGTAGCAGCAGATCGGAGAGTGTGTCGTCTGGTATAGACCCGGAGTTCGGATGGACCAGCGGCAGTGGCATCGTTCCCATTCCTAACCTGTGAGTCATCAGAATTCAAGGTGGAAGGAAACGTTGCATGTTAAACAACCGTTGTACTCTAAAAGCTTAAGCTGTTAGAGAATGATGTTTATATATTTTTATATTTAACAGAAGCGTCCAAATGTGGAGATAATATAGTTAGATGTAATCATCCTGTTGCAGAATTATCATGGGATTTTAGTCAATATACCCAGTGATGTGCGCCTAATGCTTGGTTTCAAGTATTCATGTATTCATAATGTGCTTATTGTGGATTACTTATCAGATTATCTCTTCAACTTATTCCTCATTTTTTTTACATTTTGAGTCGGTAGATTGATGTATCCTCATTGCCATGTTCCTTTTATCAGAAATAGGGTTTTGGTTTTTGTGTTGTACAAGAAGGAAGCAGCTCGTGTTGAAACAATGCTTCAGAGAAGGTAGTAAACATTTTACGTTCTTATACACATCAATTCTGTCTGTGTAAGTTTATTTCTTGTTGGTGATCTGGTAAAATCTAAACTACTTATCCTGGTTGCGCAGGGGCTGGAAGGTTGTTTCTGTGCACGGCGACAAAGCTCAACATGATAGAACAAAGGCTTTGTCTTTATTTAAAGATGGAAAATGTCCTTTGATGGTAGGCTTCATACTGAATTTACTTATTAATTGGTTAGCATACATGGATATACTTGTTTTATATGTTATTCTGATTATCTTGAATCAACACTTTGATTTAATTACATTATCATTGAAATATTTCAGATTGCTACTGATGTTGCTTCTAGAGGACTGGATATTCCTGATGTTGAAGTGGTAATCAATTATAGCTTTCCTCTGACCACTGAAGATTATGTCCACAGGATTGGTAGGACGGGTCGTGCTGGTAAGAAGGGAGTTGCCCATACTTTCTTCACTCAGGAGAACAAGGTTGTGGGAGATGTGCAATACAATGATTCTGTGTCTAGAAATATTGTAGAGTCCTAACTCATAAGGTATTCCTTTGTGGTTATGTATGTAGGGCCTTGCTGGTGAACTCGTCAATGTTCTTCGAGAGGCTGGGCAGATTGTTCCTGCTGCTCTCATGAAATTCGGGACGCATGTGAAGAAAAAGGTTAGTGTTCAAATAGAATAGTGGAAAACGATGGGCTTAGTTCTGCAGGATCATAAACTTTCATAAATTGATTCCCAATTTTCTTTTCTGTTGTTACTGCTTTTGCTCCAGCCTATTTCATAGTATGTAGTAGTCAGATCTATATTGTAGATCTCATCAAAACTTTTATCGACCTCACCTGCCAATTTGACTTGTTCTTTCCTCCAGGAATCAAAGCTTTATGGTTCACACTTCAAAGAAATTACGGCAGATGCTCCCAAGGCCACAAAGATTACATTTTCCAATTCAGATGATGAAGATTAATTTGAGGTTGCAACTGTGTAGCCAAAATTTAATCCACAAAATAGAGGGAGGGATGGTCTCCTGGTAATTTTATTGCCTCATGGTCGGTCGAATCTGTTATGGCCGTGTCGTCTGCTTACCATAATGGATTTCCAGAGAGCAGTCATATGTTATATTGAAGTCAGAAATGTGGGAGATAGATTTTGTGTTTTCTTCAGTCTTGATTCTTATCTATTTTGAGATCCCAGCCATTGTTGATTCATTAACTACAGGTCATTGCAAGAAATGTATTTGAAATTCCTCTATTTAAGTTGCCCTGTAAGAATATGTATGATTTTAGCAGTTTTGGCAGTCATGGGTTTCAGATATTAATTTTGACCTCGTAACTATCTCATCTCTCTCTCTCTCTCTCTCTCTCTCTCCCTCTCCCTCTCTCTCTCTCAACAATGAATTGGTTCCATTTGTTGAACTTGCATGTGCTAGCATTGGATTCAAAGCACGTATCTTGTGTCAGTTTGCTTGTGCCCATGAAAAAACTATAGAATAGCTGAGTAGCTCGTTATACTCTTCTTCGGAACTCGCCGAGGAACAGAAAGGTAAGCTTAGTATTTATACTAAGAAGGATGAGTCACTACTAGCCGAACTATTCTGAAGTTTCGTTTTGGCTTATGAACTTGTTAACGCATGCAAACATTGGTTCTCCGTCAATTAATTCTTCGTAAATCTTCACACACTTTATGAAGCTGTAGCTTAATGCGTGGTTGGAGTGAGATATGAAATGGAATTGAGTGTTCGTAGACGCTTGCGTAGTGTGTGCATGGTGAACTGCGCAGAGCACCTGCTCTAGATGATGTGCCAGACGAGCATTTTCGCTAGCTTAATTCTGATAATAATCTACAAAGAAAGCAAGTGCATAAATAAAATTGCGAGTTTAGTACTACGTCCCCAAAGCAGAGCTCCCTCTCTGAGGTTTGAATGGCCTTGGGCGATGCATGCACCCTATCCCCTCGACTCCCACCCTACCATTCCTCATCTGCATTCAGCCACCCTTCACTCGCCACGTGGCACCACCATATCTATACACACGAAATATCAACCAAGCTTTTTTACATGCACACCCGCCATCACTTGCGTCGGCCTCTAATCATCATCATCATCATCACCAATATCGCAGTAGCACCCAAAAAAAGAAGAAAAAAAAAGAACCTTTTATTTCTTCAAAATTCCTTATAATTATACGGAATATATAAAACGGAGGTAAAAGACAGCTTAATTATTTGCGAGTCCTCGAGCTCATAACCACACATCCTCAGTTCATGGAAGCCCAATAACTCCCCCAACTTTGTCCGAATCTGCGAGGCATCACACAAACTTACCACCTTAACATATAACCATAGCCACAGTTTCTTTTTAGAAAATACATAATTGAAAGGGAAAAGGGACTAACTTACTGTTACTTAACAAAGAGCCTCCCTTGAAATCATCTGCGAAGGAAGAGAGAAAGGACACACTCCTCTATCCTTGTACCTTTCTCTCTCTCTCTCCACCTCTTCGTTTGCTCCTACAGAGGCCTAAAGGGAGAGAGAGGAAGAAGAGGAGAAGAAGAAGAAGAAGAAGATGGCAATTTGCACAATGACGTACACAGCACCAACCCTCCACTCTCCATGCTCCTCCTTCTCCAGCCCAGCTGCAAGCAAAGCCCACCTCCTCGGCTTCCACCAGAAGCAGCTCATCCTCTTCACCAGCGAGAGAAGAGCAGCTGCGAGGAGAAGCAGCAGCAGCAGCAGCGGCAGCTCATTCGAGGTCTCCTGCGAGGCGAAGACCGTGGTGATCGGTCTCGCGGCGGACTCCGGCTGCGGGAAGAGCACCTTCATGAGGCGGCTGACGAGCGTGTTCGGCGGCGCAGCGGAGCCACCCAAGGGAGGGAACCCGGACTCTAACACGCTGATAAGCGACACCACTACGGTGATCTGCTTGGACGATTATCACTCATTGGATCGGACCGGCCGGAAGGAGAAGGGCGTGACGGCGCTGGACCCGCGAGCCAACAACTTCGATCTCATGTACGAGCAGGTGAAGGCGATAAAAGACGGGAAAGCCGTCGAGAAACCGATTTACAATCATGTCACCGGCCTGCTGGACCCGCCGGAGCTCATCCAGCCGCCGAAGATCCTCGTCATCGAAGGATTGCACCCAATGTGAGACAGCTCTCTCTCTCCATTTCTCATCATCTCCTCTCTCTCTCTCTCTCTCTCTCTCTCTCTCTCTCTCTCTCTCTCTCTCTCTCTCTCTCTCTCGAGTTTGGTGTTCAATATCTGTTTGGTAATTTGGTTGATCTCTTGATCTGCTGCTACATCTGATTAAAATGAGAATGGTTATGCTGCATGCAAGTTAATTACCATACATTAAGTAATTAATTGATTAATTGCTCCTATAATATTATTGTTAGCTTTATTTGTTTTGACTTTTTTTAATTTGCGGAAACAAGCATTTGTAATTTCACAATTGCAATTTTATGTACGTCGAACCGCATACGTATGTAGATTCATCCATCTAGATGCGTGGTACGTAGATGCTTGATTGAAACTAATTATAAAATAAAGAAAATTGTGGTAGGTGACAGTTGTACGGCCTTCCTCGGGTTGTGTGCCGGTGTCATAGTTTACATCGAAAATTTTGGTTCTTAATACGTGGTTTGAAGAATGCGAAGATGCAGGACTAATGCTTTTTAAATACTATTTCATAGTCCAATTCGAGCAGCAAATTAAGGCTAGCAGTTAAATGGCTGCTATAGTTGATGGACTCTTTTTTCTTTTTTTCCTTTTTTTTTTAGAGAAAAAAATAGTATGCTATCAGATTCGTTTATTTAATTTTTAAATAAATTTAGCTGAAATATGAAGTAATTAAGTTTCGAACCTGGAACTTCATATACTAACTAACTATTAAATTTCCTGTCATTTATGCTAGGAACGGCTGGTGTTGATGAACTATTAATTCGTACGGAAATTAGACAATTCCTTAGACTTTTCATTATTGCAACATATTTTGGCCCCTTACTCCGTTAGCCCTGTTGGGAGCAAGTAACATCTCAAGAACCTCTTACTATTAAAATCCCTCCAATAGCTTTGCAGACTAAAACCAAAAGCTTCAAATTAGAGCACTTATTTTTAAGATTCTCGAAACTCATTTCAGTTTTCTCGCGTGCATCAATCGACAAAAAATAGCTGTAAATTAACTACCAATTCTTTCTTCTGCTTCTGCTATCGTCAGGTACGACGCCCGCGTGAGGGATCTACTGGACTTCAGTATCTACTTGGACATCAGCAATGAGGTTAAGTTTGCATGGAAAATTCAGGTCAGTAGATTCAGACAGTCTCATTAATATGCAGCTTCGAATGTAGCCGCCTCATATCTGAATCTGTTGTTTCGAAATTGCAGCGAGACATGGCGGAACGAGGGCACAGCCTTGAAAGCATCAAAGCTAGCATTGAAGCCCGGAAGCCTGACTTCGACGCTTATATCGGTAACATCTCACAGAGAAAATCTGCATCTACATCACTTTCATTTCATTTGCAAAAGAAAATGACACATTATAATACTTTCTTTCATCTGGACAGAATGATAACAGCATGCTGATAATAGTATAATGCTACTAATTTTGCCTTCATTTTGAAGATTCACAAATCCCTTTTTTCGGATGTCGCTTTATAAACTTACCATTGAATGATGGCCCTGCAGATCCGCAGAAGAAATATGCCGATACGGTGATTGAAGTTCTGCCAACTCAACTAATTCCCGGTGATAACGAAGGGAAGGTGCTACGCGTCCGATTAATAATGAAAGAAGGGTTGAAGTACTTCAAACCTGTGTATCTCTTTGATGAAGGATCAACCATCAACTGGATTCCCTGTGGGAGGAAATTGACATGCTCATACCCTGGTATCAAGTTCTTCTACTGTCCGGATTCTTACTTCTCAAACGAGGTAATTCATTCGAGGTTTGAGATATTATTTTACTGATTTCCTCTTCTCATCCTATTCGGAACATCGACAGCAAACTTAAGCATCAAACTGGAACTTTCTACAAACCTGGTCTTTTGAGTTTGACTTCCATTCTTTTTCATTCAGTTTCTCAAAATTATGCACCCTTTCTAACAAATTTTTGATACTAGGAGTTAGTTTTTTATTACTAACAACTCTTTACTTGCTGCAAGTAAAGATCTTACTGTATACTAGTACTGATTGAAAATTGTTGAATTGCAGGTTTCGATGCTGGAGATGGATGGGCAATTCGACAGATTAGAGGAGCTCATATATGTGGAGAGCCATCTGAGCAACCTCTCCACCAAATTTTACGGAGAGGTGACACAACAGATGCTGAAGCACTCGGATTTTCCGGGAAGCAACAACGGGACAGGACTCTTCCAAACAATCGTCGGGTTGAAGATAAGAGATCTCTACGAGCAACTCATTGCGGAGGCAGCAGCAACTCCAGCAGAAGCAGCCAAAGTTTAATTTTGGTTAAGATTTTCTAAATCAAGGAGTCGAGTTTTCAGAGCATGTTTACCAACTTAAGATGATAACAACCACATGTGTATTTATTGTAATTCACTTTGGAATGTGTAATACAGAGGAAGGGAAGAAGAACATTGAAGGAAAAAATTTATAAACAAGGTGTATATCCGCTATGAGACATCTAGAAATCTGAGAGAAATATTGATTTTATCCGCTGAGAGGAGCTCATATAGTCCAACACTAACAATCAAAACAAGGTGTATATCCAAGGAGAGAATAGTTGTAACGGTCTTAAACCCTTATTACGATCCGCAGTGGCGCAGATAATATAATTGCCCGCAAGATGCCAAATTGCAAAGGAAAATGAAAATATAAGGATACCAATTTAGAAGATCAAAGCAAGGATCAGAGAAGAAAACACGACGACTTGAGATGCCGAGCTTTTTTTTCAGTGACAATTTTAACAGGAACATTTGATCATAATGAGTTCCAACAAATGCGTAAAACTCAGGGTCTTGAAGGCACTTACATACTGCTTTGTCAGGTAATGAGATACTTCAGCCACTAAGGGCCCTGTTTGGATTTCTAAATATCTTGTTTAGCATATCTCTTTTGTATACTCAAGGGGGTGATGAGTTGAGCGGGAGTACGAAAAGATGATAACAATTGCACACCATCTACATAGTCGGAAGTTATTTTATCGCCAAGAACTAGGCAGGTTGGTAAGATTAAAATTTAAGGAATTACAAGGTACAAGCATAAGCTCAAGCGGTAAAAGAGGCTAGAGCAATGTCGGAGGAAAGTCATTCATGTCGATAAGAAACTTGTACAATGACACAACCATGAACAGATCCTTAGATCTTAATTATGTTACATCTAGAGAAGGTCGGCCCCTTGATATCTTGGATGCGAGATAGTCCATTTAAATGCATAGTACTACTCATATCAGCGGAAAAAAAGGAAGTTAGTTCAGCTCACCATTAAAAGCTACTTTATAGTAACAAACTTATTTGTGCCATGCCTGGCCCAATGATCCTTCAGGTCGACCGCGTAAGAAAGGTCATGGCCTTCAGCAGCGAGTCTCTGCAGAAGCTTCTCATAAGCACCGACGCTCATTTTCCTCCCAGCCAAGCGGGACCCGGGCCTCGAGGGGCTCATCGGAAGAGGATGCTCTGATATGGTTTTCGTACAACAGGACGACTGCCACCCGCCAGTTCCCCACCGGTAACAGCGTCGAGCCACCCCAGTACATGAGCATACAGGAACAGGAACACTAGACAAATCGAGCATCACTCCCCCTAGATCATGCTCAAGGCTCTTCCTCTCAACTTTTCCATTGGCGACACAACTTTCTTTTTTCTTTCTAGACTTAGGAGACCTTTTCTTCGGCTCCTTCGGCCTCAATGCCTTAGCGGCAGCGCGATTAGCTTTCTTTGTCGAACTTTGCTGTTTTCCATCCACATTCTGCGGCTCCCCTTCATCAACTTGGGCGCTGTGAATGTCAATCATCGGCGAACTTCTTGGCAGCACTTCCTGAATTACACCCTTCGAAGCGGGAAAGAAGTTCTTTTGGGGAACCCAAGAGAAGTCCATCGAGGGGATTTCAGAGTTGTGTTCAGCAATTATGGAATCTCTGCCTGAATAGGAGCTCATCTTAAGAGAAGTCTCATGGTGTCCGTGAATAACATTGCTGTGAGCCGGGACCCCCGGTCGGGGCTTTAGCATTGACTCACCACGCCGATCCCGATCTGAAAATTCCCAGCTCCTCGGCCCTAATCTTCCACTTCCATCCATAACTTATCGAAAGTATAACACACCAGGAGCGAACTTAGCACCTACTGCAGTCGATCAAAACTAAGAACCCTTATCTACGGAAAGATGAACACTTCCAGTTTAAATGTGTTATTAGCCATACATCAAAATGAGGTCCCCCGAAAACCTACCAAGTAAAAGAAGAGCTTCTTAGTCTTGGAGAATAATAGAGAGTTAAATAAAAATGTTAATATGGTGTGCATATAGCACAATTTTCCAAATGACAAATAAGCAGAAGAATGAGGTTTCTGCAGTTTGAAGGAGGTGCAAATAAATGTTATCTTTTTTTCCCCCCAACAGTGAATAATAGTTTGAGTAACATTAACATTAAACTACTGAGAAAACAAGGACAAAAGGAAAGGATTTGCATCAAACATGTACCCAAATTTCAATTTTTTTTTTTTTTTCAGGAACCATGTCATGTTTTCAGCAGTCAAGGAATTTTTGCCAGGAACCGAGAGTTAAATTTGGGGAAAGTTGCCTTCATATCCCTGGAAAGCAGTGAAATTGAAAATGCCCTAAAAAGTTTTGGTTATCAAGATTATTCCTCTGAAGAAGAAATTTGACTGCACCCAAACATTTATAAACAACATTTACCAACTGGAATCACAGATTTTAAGCTCCTGAGAACATCAAACTGGGAGAGAAAACCATACAAAAGGGGAAAAAAAAATTTAAAAAAAAAGAAAGGCAGGAACCATAAAAAAGAAACCTTTTTTTTCCACAAATCTCTCCACCAGAGATCCAACTCCAACCACAAACCCACAGGAACAGAAGCAACAAGAAGTATTAAAAGGGAAAAAAAAAAAGAAGAAGAAGAAAAAAAGCAGGAAAAATATTGGACAACCAAAAAAAAGAAAAAAAACTTACATCAGGATAAAGGAGCCTTAGAATCCATTCTTCTTCCTAAATTTTTCCTCTTTGTCTACATTATTCTCCTTTTCTCCACAAGCAGAACCTCACAGCGTTATGAAGGGAAAAAATTAGAACTTCTCTGGTGTAGTAGAGATGCAGTAGAGGGGAAAAGGAGATGGGGCCAAAGTGTTTCTCTCTCCTTTTGAGAGAGAGTCCACTGCACCAACAGCATGAGGGAGAAAAGCAACCGGTCCGTTTGATGGGGACCTCTGCTCTCTGCTTTTGCACCAAATTCCAATTATACCCCTCTACATTATCTATAACTACTGCCCAATGACTTTGGATCATATATTCTTAGGATAGTTACCTATATACCCCTCAAAATTTAAAAAATATTTTATTTATCTCTATTTTTTTTTCTTTTTAATATACCCTTCGTACGTTCCTCCGTTATTTAAAAATATTTCTACAGTTACCACTCGTTAAATTAACTTAGATTGAATGTGAGTTAAATATCTATGAGAGTTTAAAAAATTAAAATACTCTTTTGCCCTTAATTTAAGAACAAATAAGAAAAGTTAGTAATGGTAAAAGTGTATATTTGAAAAGACCAAAAATTAAAATACTTTTTCTGCCCCTGACTTGAGGGCAAATAAAAAAAATTGGTTATGATAGGAGGTATATTTGAAAGGGTAAAATATTAATTTTACAGAGATAACGACTATTGCTAACCGAAGGAATATATTGAAAATAGGTTTGGAATGTAAAAAAGGTATTTTCAATATTAGTCCAGTAAGAAAGATAAATTAGAAAGTCAAAAACTTTTCAAAAGTATATAAACAATTGCCCTTATATTCTTGTAGGATTACGTGTAGTGGTGCATTATTTCTTTAGTGAAATGGTAGGCTCTCTTACGCACGAACCTTTTAAATTAATCACTATATACTATTTACTTAACAAAAGTTCGCAAAGGTCTAGTGATAATAAATATACCAGTAGTGATTAAATCTCTAACATTAATTTAATCGGCAATTAGGGCATGTTTGTTTGGATGGAAGTGAGGTAGAAGCGGAGAGGGGAAAGTCGTTTTCGTCAAAACCGATCATTTCCGTCGTTTGGTTCGCCGTAAAAAAGTTACGGTCGAAACTCGAGTTAACCCGAAACGGTGTAATTAACTTCGGCCCACCGTGGGCCGAAGTCAATTACGGTGAAGAGAGGTGAAGAAAAACTATTATTTTTAATTATATAAAAAAATAATTATATAATTATATTATTTTTAATTATATATTTAAAATATTATATAATTAAATTTTAATTATATAAAAAATATTATATAATTAAATTATTTTATTATATAATTAAATTTTAATTAAAATATAATTATTTATTATATAAAAATATTATATAATTAAATTTTAATTATATAAAAATATAATTATATTATTTTTATTTATTAAATTATTTATTATTTATACATAAATTATAGTTTTACATCATACACTTCCTACCAAATAAACAGGAGAACTAATGAAACTTCAATTTCATAACTACGAAACAAACAACGAAAAAGAAATAGTTTTCACCAAACTCCACTTCAACCCAAAGTTCACTTCAACCCAAAGTCCAATTTCGACGAAACAAACATGCCCTTAAGGTATCGTTAAACTGTGCCAGACAGTAATAATTGTTATCTAATTGGTTATTAAAATCTTGCTTCTTACTAGGATGATCAAATTTAACAAGTTATTAGTTAATTTATTAGCTTGACTAATCTTGTTATATTACATATTATTCACCAACATGATTCAATAAATTTATAAACGGATTTAACAATTCTCCCAAGCAAATGATGTTTTGTGGACGGTTGATGTTTATTAAATCTATTTAACATTTTGAGCTATGTATGAGAATCGATTTAAATCTGTTACATTATATACACCAACGTATCAATAGTTCATAAAAATAAAATTATAGCAAATTTATATAATAAGCATTGCTGTTGGCTTTCTAAATTCTATTTTTTAATGCAAATAGTGTGTATTATATTTAAATTATATTTATTTCATACATACATTATAAAAAATTATATAAATATACTATTACTTCAACAATAAGAGACTATCTCTCTCGCAACATTTAGCTTTTTTTTTGTTATAAAATTCAGCCTAAATTCAGCTGGTAGTTTGTAGAGCAGTAAGAGAGACCTGGGGGTAATTTGGTCATTTTAAGAGGTCAAATATGTAAAAGGCACAGTTGGTGGGTTCAAGAGACTCGTTGAAGATGACTCGGAGATCTGAGGTGCCACGAGTACTTTAGGATTAGTGTAAAAGATTATTAGTTTCGTTGCTAACGCTAATTTTGATATTATAAAAATAATATATATACTGTGTCTAGTTATAATTATAATTTTTAATTCTGACAATATCAGAAATAGTTTAACAAAATTAGTTTTTTATATTTTTTTTTAATAAAAAGGGTTAATTTAATGCGTAAGGAATGTAAATTTTTAATTAATGTATGTATATGATTCAAGATGCCAATAAGCCAAAATATTTATATCCATGATCAAAGAACAAGTTTGATTGTAATATTGGTGACTATTAGAGTGAACATTCTTTTTAAAAAATACAAACTTTTTTTTTCTATCAATTTTGAGAGGCCAATTTGCATAAAAAATTCACTAATTTTGAACTTTTGCAAAAGTAGGTCACTTTTTTAGATTTTGTAGATTCGGACCGAATTTTCAGAAAACTGACCAAACTACTCCCTTTCAAAATGTATAAAAAGTACATGCATTAAAGAACTAATGCATTGTATAGCCTTCTTTGAAAAAAAAATTCCCCATCTAGCCTTCTTTTGAAAAATATTCTCAATCTAGTCTTATTTTGATGGATTAAGAAAAAAAATATAACTTAATAACTTAATATAGAATTATAGATTAATTGAATGAGATTATACTTTTCTCTCTCCTCTCCCAATTCCCAAGGTCCTTCTCTCACTCTCTTTCTCTCTCTCCTCCCCAACCACACCCCTTTCTCTCTCTCTCTCTCTCTCTCTCTCAGATCGTTTCCAGCACACCCACACTCACCCACACCAACACCCACATGCACGTACACACACTCACATTCTCTCTCATGCCCACTCTCACACACACTCTCTCTCTCTCCAATATTTAATAATAATTAATTTTTATAATAATAATAATAATTTATTTATTATTAATAATAAATAATATTATCACTAAATTATAATTAATTATATCAAATGTACTTAACTTTATATCATATCTAATGTGTAGTTATATCACTTTTATTTTTGTCGTAATTTATAATCATATTACTCTTATTTCATGTCAAGTGTGTAGTCAAGTCAAATATTATTTCAAAATAATCAACTTTATATCAAGTATAATTATGTCAGCTTTATAATTAAATCCAGTGTGTAGTCAAGTCAAATTTTATATCAAATGTACTCAACTTTATATCATATCTAATGTGTAGTTATATCACTTTTATTTATATCCAAGTGTGTAGTCAAGTCAAATGATATGTTAAACATAATTAACTTTATATCAAATATAGTCATGTTAGTTTATATAATCATGTTAATTGTATGGTTAAGTCAAATTTTATATCAAGTGCAGTTAAGTTTATATCGCATGTAATGTGTAATTATATCACCTAATATTTATGTCATGTATAGTTATATTATTTTTATATCATATCAAGTGTGTATTCAAATCAAATTTTATATCAAATATAGTTAACTTTATATTATATCTAATATACAGTTATATCACTTTTATCTTTTTTTAATGTATAGTAATATCTTATTTTAAGTACTAGCAATAATAATAGTAGTAATAATAATTAATTATAATTTAGTGATAATATTATTTATTATTATTAATAAATAAATTATTATTATTATTATAAAAATTAATTATTATTAAATATTGGAGAGAGAGAGTGTGTGTGCCTGTGTGGGAGTGGGCAAGAGAGAGAATGTGTGTGTGTGTACGTGCATATGGGTGTTGGTGTGGGTGAGTGTGGGTGTGCTGGAAACGATCTGAAAGAGAGAGAGAGAGAGAGAGAGAGAGAGAGAGAGAGAAAGAAAGGGGTGTGGTTGGGGAGGAGAGAGAGAAAGAGAGTGAGAGAAGGATCTTGGGAATTGGGAGAGGAGAGAGAAAAGTATAATTTCATCCAATTAATCTATAATCTTATATTAAGTTATTAAGTTATATTTTTTTTCTTAATCCATCAAAATAAGGCTAGATTGGGAATATTTTTCAAAAGAAGGCTAGATGGAGAATTTTTTTTTCAAAAGAGGCTAGACAAGGCATTAGTTCTGCATTAAATGTCTTGAAAAATACAATTGATAAGCTATTATTACAACTAACTTTTTCTTGAAAAACGAAATTCTTATTTAACATATAAATAAAAGATTTCTCAAAATAAATAGTGTAATATTCTCTCAAATAGTGCAACATACTATCATAATAGTATAATATTTACACAAATTGTGTAAATATTTATAGAAATAGTACAAAATATGAATCATTTATACATATATTGCATAATTTTTATAGTATATTATAATATATTATATTATTTTCGCGTAATATACTATATTTTTCGTAATTTAGTATAAAAATCATACAAATATATATTAACAATGCATATGTTACACTATTTATACAAATATTGCACTATTTGAAAGAGAATGTTGTACTATTTGAGAGAATGTTACACTCTTTCATCTTACTAATTATACTTTATTTTTTTTATTTTATCTTAAATGAGGATTCTCGTTTCATGAGAAAGGTACATGTAATTATGGCTTAACAGTTGTCATTTTCAAAAAATTTGACATTTTATTTAATATGCAATATAATTTAATTTTTAAAAAGAAAGAGTGCAACACACAATCTAAATGGTGCAATATTTTTTCATAATAGTGCAAAGTTTACACAAATAGTATAAATATTTGTAGAAATAGTACAAAATATACACCGTTTATATATATATATAGCATAATTTTTATAATATATTATAATATATTATATTATTTTGGCGTAATATATTATATTTTTCGTAATTTAATATAAAAATCATACAATATATGTATTAACAATGCATATGTTATACTATTTATACAAATATTGTACTATTTGGAAGAGAATGTTGCACTATTTGAGAGGATGTTGCACTCTTTCATCTTATTAATTATACTTTTTTTTTTATATGTTAAATGATAATTTCGTTTTTCAAAAAAATGTAGCTGTAATAATGACATATCAGTTGTTTTTTTTCTAGGTATTTAATGTATGTACTTTTAATACATTTTGAAAGAGGGATAGTTTGGTCATCTTTCTGAAAATCCGGTTCGAATCTGTAAAATCATAAGAGACGGCCTATTTTTACAAAAGCTCAAAACTAATAGATTTTTTATGCAAATTGGCCATTTTGAAAAAGAAACCAAAATTCTCTTCTTTTTTTTATTTACAACTACAAGCTTGAGATATATATATAAAGATATATATATATATAACTCTTAGCAGCCAACTATTCTTTCAAGATATGTCCGCTATAATGTTCAAATTCAAATAGCACCAATAACAATTGGATGCAGTTAGATTATATAAAATAACTTTTTTAAGCTTAAGTAATCAGAGAGAACACTCTTCCTCACATCTGACTTTTTTTTATCTAGTAGAATTAAAGTCGAAACATTCTGCTCTAATATAATTATTATTTTTTAAAAATTTAAATTACCTAACAACAATACTTTAAATATTTTTTCCGTATTAAATAAACTTTTTAACATCAGGCGAAATAGATGATCACTACGCACAAACCAAGAAATTTGAGAAATATAAAGTCTATAATCCAAAATAGTTGTAGAATTATAGTCCTAAAACAAAAGATTACAATTCTATTCCTAAAATTTATAATATTAGATAAAATAAAATGATATGACTATTCAAAAAAAAATTGGTCTTTAAATAAGTATAAATATTGTAAGAATACAATAAAATAATGGGCTGTGAATGTTCCTAACGTAAGTGGCAAAGAATTTGATGGTTGGTATCCGAGGTCCCGAGTTCGAATCCTAATTAATTTACATTTATAGCTAAATTTATTTTTAAAATAAACGAAACGAATAGCGTGATATTTTTCTTACCTTTTTTTTTAAAATTTACCCGGTCCACTGCACGGCGACCCATGTCTCGTCACCTGGGAAACGCGGAGAGCACTCCGGCGTGGCCCGTGGCAGTTAAAGGCCCTTCCATAGCGACGCGTTGCCCCCAAGCGCTTCCCTTTCCCCGCAATAAATTCGCTCTAACCACTACCTTGGAGTGTGACCAAAGCCAAATAGCCCAAGGGAAGAGCCCAAAAGCGCTTCTTCTTCTCCTTCCCCCATGGAAGTAGAAGCAGAAGAAGACGCTAAGCCCTTGCTATGTCACGAGGTATCCTAATTTATAGCTCTCTCTCTCTCTCTCTCTCTCTCTCTTTTCTTCACGTTCAATTCCCTTCGAATAAGCATTGCGGGCGATTTCTCTATAAACACTCTGAATTCCCTTGCAGATGAAGGGAATGTTCGGAATTCTTACAATTATTCGCGTTTTTTCTTTTAAGCCCTTTCTTAACACTCAGACTCCTATCATAATCTTCGTATATAGGGCGAAAATGACTCACGAGTCATTTTCAGGAGAAAGAAGGGATCTCTAAGTGGTCCATTTGGTGCTAGAATAAGTTATTCGATGATAAATTGTGCTGTACTAGTGATTGCAATATAGGAGTTGTTCACTTGTGGGACTTTTCGAGATCATTAATTTCACCTGCGCGAGTAATTCTGTGTCCACATACACATTTTACAAAACATTTATGATGGCTAGTACGGTTCAGGACGAAAGTGATTTAATTTATGGTCAGAATGATAATTATGACGAGAAAAAGAACGAGTAAGAAACTGTCACTTAAGTTTTAAGTAAAAGATTGTAAAACTAGTTAAGTGGGCAAAACATTTTGTATTCAAAATATAACTTTGATGCCGTAAATACTTTGTCGTTGTAGACATCTACCTATACTCATCTATCAATTGCTGCAATGCTCTTGAGCGAACAAAAGAGATCGAATGAGATGCTAAGGCATCAAAATATGTTCAAATGGATCTTAAATTCCATTGGCTTGCACAAGTATATACTTATTAGAGACCTGTATTCAAGGTTGAGGAGTGATTAGAAGTTTGCCTTGTTTTGGCTTAGTGCAACTGTCCATGGATAAAATCAAAAAAAAAAAAAAAAAAAACTATTCAAGCTTTTTCTTTTTTTTGCCCCCTCTAATTTACATTTCACATAGAAGGATAGTGTGGTACTCTGTTTTTCTACAAAGAAGGTGATATTGGCGATCTTTGTTGCCTTATTAGGAACATAATGACGGTATCATGGTGGAATTCAGAGGAGGATCCTCATCATATTACAAAGATTGCGATTGGCGAGCACCTGCCATTGTATTGGGTAATCTCAATTTACATGTGGAATTTCCTATCTAAGAGAAATGTATCTCTTGAAAGGGGTTTCGGCAGTTTTTGCTTGCTCTTGGAGTGACAATTTTGTGACATTTTCCGTTTTCTTCAGGATTTGTGTCCTTGGAAAGCCTGGGTTTCTCTGGTATTGCAACAAACCTAGTAATATATCTTAGTCGCATCCTTCGTGAAAACAATGCCTCGATTGCAACGAGTATCACTGCTTGGACCGGAACAAGCTATTTTACCCCTTTCCTTGGAGCTGTTCTTGCTGACTCATATTTCGGAAGTTACCGGATGATCTTATTCTCTTCGTTGATTTATCTTGCTGTATGTTGTTTTTGGCTTTGTTTCAATTTCCAGTCTCTTACTTCCCTGCCATGCTTCCGTCGGAATTGACGACGAACTCAAGCCATTAATATGTGTTTGTAAAGTATGCAGATAAGTATGCATATGCTATTAAATTTAGAAGGACAATTTGTTCTATCCTTTTATATAATCCTCATGGAAAAACTTTCTTACCCTACATGATGTTAAAAAAAAGAAAGAAAAAAGAAACGGTTTAAAGATATGGTGTGTGTTGGTTGAAGTAAGTTGACTTCTTGGTTAACTCTAGTATTATTTGGCGCTAACTATTGAAACACTTTCTTTCTTTACCCTTACTCCTTTGATATCAAGAGTACTAACCTTTTCTTACATCTTTGTCATTTATGTATGGACCGAGTGTTGTTCAAAAAGTTCATAGATCAGTTTCTTCATTTCATGATCACTAGTGCATTATTTTCTTCTTACAGGGGATGAGTATTATCACACTGTCCGCCTTATTGCCGTCATTGAAGCCTCTTTCATGCAATGGAAATTCATGTACATCCGCTATCGAGGCTCAAAAGCTCCTTTTCTACTCCGGCTTATACCTTATAGCTATCGGCAGTGGTGGAGTCAAGTCGTCGTTACTCCCGTTGGGCGCCGACCAGTTCAATGATGAGAATCCTACCGAGAGACTAATGAAGGAATCCTTCTTTAATTGGTTCTATTTCTGCTTCAATGTTGGTGCCCTAATATCGAGTACTCTAATAGTTTGGATTCAAGAGGATGTGAGTTGGGCTGTTGGATATGGCCTCTCCACTCTCTGTATCGCTGCAGCTTTAGGATGTTTTCTTGTAGGAACAGCTACTTATAAGCTAAGAGAGCCAGGAGGGAGCCCATTGAAGAGAATTCTTCAAGTTATTGTTGCCTCTTTTCGAAAAGCCAATCTGAAAGCTCCTGTCGATGCTACTTCCTTGTATGAGGTGCCGCATGAAGTTTCAAACATTCAGGGAAAGCAAACATTACCACATACAGAGGATTACAAGTAATCTCCTATTCTAATTGTGCTACTTCCTTGTACGTAAAATAATCTAGTCCGTGTAAAAAAAAAGGAAGCAACTGATTACTTGTGATGCCTATCAGGTTCTTGGATAAAGCTGCAATAATATCGGATTCAGACTCTGAGGATGGTCTCAATGTTTGTCCTTGGAGATTATGTACAATTACTCGAGTGGAAGAATTCAAGCTACTTCTAAGGCTATTCCCAATCTGGTTAACTAGCATCGTCTACTCAGTCGCTTACGCCCAAATGTATACAACCTTCGTCGAGCAAGGAAGAGCAATGGATACGAAGATAGGATCCTTCTCCGTCCCTCCTGCCTCACTCTATGCTTTCGAAGTTGTAAGTGTCATGTTATGGGTTTTGCTCTGCGACACGTTGTTTGCTAATATATCGAGAAATTATTCCTGTCGACCATCTCATTTGCAAAGAATAGGTGTTGGGTTTTTTCTGATGATATTAGCTTTGGCAATCGCTGCAATTGTAGAAGGGAATCGACTAAAGGGGGTCGAGAACGGCAACCGAACAAGTATTTTGTGGCAACTTCCTCAATACTTTGTTCTCGGCGGGTCAGAGGTGTTCAGTTATATCGCGCAGCTTGAGTTGTTCTATGAGCAGGGTCCTGATACTATGCGGAGCATGTGCACAGCTATATCCTTGCTCACAGTTTCCTTGGGGAATTACTTGAGCTCTGTTGTAATTATGGTCGTCAGATTTGCGACGAAGATCAGCGGAGGGCCGGGATGGATCCCGGATAACTTAGATGAGGGCCATCTTGATTATTTCTTCTGGTGGTTGGCGGGAGTTTGCGCGGTGAATTTCATCTCTTATCTTGCCTGTGCTCGTAGATTTAATCTGAAGAAGAAAGTGATCGAATGAAAACTTAAATAGATAGCACTTTTTAAATTCTTTAAAACTGTTAGAGTTATCCAGTATACATTGTTGGGCTAATATCAGCTTAGTAACGAAGGTAATCTGGTAGTGTAATCTTCTTTTGGTGTTCGGTTTTTAAGACTAGAAGTTGATCATATGGTTTATGCTTTGATCATATGTTTTCACCGACATTTATGCTTTGATCATATGGTTTAAGAACTGTTCTACTTGCGGGTTTTTTTTTTTTTTAAAGAGAGAAAGGTAGCATGCTACCTTGCTTTATTTTTTTTTTTTAGAAATAAACTTAGTTGGAAATATAAATCAACTAGGATTCGAACTTGAGACCTTGGATACCAACCACCAAGTTCTTTGTCATTTGCGCCAGAGAGGGTAGATTACTTGCGACTTTTTTAATGCTGTTCTACTTTATGTCATATCAAAACCTAGTTAGTAAAAATAGCTGCGTGAAGGATTTGATAATGTTATTGTTCTCTCTTTTGCCGTGTACTTTCTTCTCAAATAGGGTATATTCTCGTTTAATCAAAAAAAAAAAATGTTATTGTTCTCAAGAAAATTAGTAAATTATATACTGAAAAAAATGACCGGGTATGGTCGTGGGGGACAATGAACTTTTCATAGTTGCTTAATGAACAATTATTCTTGTTAAAAAATATATATATATATATATATATTGGATATGGTGCATCTCTTGATTGTACTACACCTCTTTAAAATGATTAATTAATATTCAAGTGCGCTTACATAAGGTTATTTCCTGCTTCTGCTTGACCAGTTCCACTCATTAATCGATCCGGGTTAACCATGTCGCTTAGTCGAGTGGGTCTTTAATTTTTTTTTTTTCCCCTCCTAATGCACGGTTACAGCTTCGGTAAAGATAACCAGTATTTCCACTAATTCAGTAACAACTAATTGTGTAATTAAATATTTACCAACATCATTAAATTTTGTTTTTTTTTTTAAAATTTCGAGTTTTAATTTTGGAGGCTAGCAAAGCAAGTTTAATTTCTCGCATTTTGTACGAAAAGGAACAAAATCCTGTTCACATGCCTGCGCCGTAACGCACGATCTCGCTGCACAACGCCGCACGTTCTAAAAAGCTTTAGCTAAAGCTTACAGCCTACTGTTTACATAAATAAATAAATAAAAATGTCAAGCTCCAAGCACAGCACAAGTCAACTTGTTCTAAAGACTTTTCTTTGTAGTTATATATAACGCTTTGCAGTTAAGGCAATAATAGATCTCTCTCTCCTCACCCTGATTAAGATGAAAGTAGTCTTAATATATCAATAACAATTATTGCGATGGTGACTAAATTTCCACTGTGTTTTTATTATTTTTAGGCTAAATTACAGAAAACCTCCCTGTTAATACCCGCTTTTTCACTTTCTCCCTATCATTTAAAAACCTACACTTTGCTCCCTTGTAAAATGAAAAATGTACACAGGGGGTACGATATTAACTTTGATGGCAAAATGACCAAAATACCCCTCCGCCCTTCATGCCTCACCATCTTCCTCCTGCGCTCCCCCGAACCCTCCTCCGACACCACCACCTTGCAGCCTCCCTCCTCCTCGCCGCGGCCCTCTTCCTCCACCTCCTCTCCTTCTCTGTCGTCCTCCTCCTCCGCCGCCGCCGCCGCCGCCTCCGCCACGCCTCCTCCACCGCGAGCGGTGGCGCCGCCTCCGCTGTGGCGGAGGAGTGGGACGGGGACGGGGAAGCCGTGCCGGCGGAGGACGCCGACGGCGAGGTGGGGGACAGTGAGGTCGGCGGCGAGGTGGAGGAAGAAGTCAGAGAGGAGGAGGGAGATGGGGACTCGAGGGTATTTTGGGTATAAAAATATATATAATAATATTTTATTAACGAAACCCTAACGGAACACTGACGGCAAGGGGCAAAGTGAACATTTTTCATTTTACAAGGGGGCAAAGTATAGGTTTTTAAATGACAGGGGGGAAAGTGAAAAAGCGGGTATTGACAGGGGGGTTTTCTGTAATTTAGCCTTTTTTTATATATATATATATGCTTTTTTAGATGTTGATTTGCTATTTATAATTAAGGAAGCTTACTAGTATAACGTGAAGCAAAATCAACAGTTGATAGATAATATTGATTACTTGCAGCTTAATCGGGTCTCTAGGGTTTGCATCTATAAATTATGTCCTTTTTTCTTGAGTTTTTTAAGTGATTCCATTATCTAGAACATGGAAGAAACTAGGAGATAGGAATTATTAATTAGCTTATATTAATCATAAATCATAGGGCTAGAACTATTGATAGTATTTGATCTTTTTTGCTATTAAATTTTTAGCCTTTGGATGAAAAATTAAATTATAAATTAAACTTTAAAATTTAGAATTATAAATTATAAATTTTAATTTTTAAGATTACAAATTTTAAATTTAAAAATTTAAATTCTAATTTAAAATAAATCTCTCTCTCTCTCTATACCAGGGAACAAGGGGTGGTTCCCATCTATACCGGATTATTCCGGTTGAGTGGAAACGAACTCTTGTTTGGGTACAAGAGGAGAAAATAAGGTCTTATCCCTCTCTTGTACCCAATCCAAACGGCACCTTAGGATTGAGTGGTCCCCCTAGGATTGAGTGATCCCCACTGGATTATAATATTTAATTTAATAATTAAAAATGATCAAAGAAATTTTCAAAGATTAAAAAATTGATAGCAAAAGAGGGCAAATATTATTAATAGTATTCTAGTCCAACTCGTATTTTTCTATATTTCATTTTAGAGTTCATAATCTCATTTTGCTTTGTGGTGCAGCACAAACTCCAATCTTTTTTTATTTTTGTCAAAAATCCCACTAAAAAAGCTGCAGCAGAAAGGACAAAGCTAAACATGTAGTATATTTAAATAATAAATAAATAAACTTTATAACCTTTTTTTTGGAATCTACTTGAGACAAGGACTAATCATGCCGTATCTTAAATAATAATTAAATAAAAATTATCACTTCTCTCTTATATCTACTTGAGACAATGAAATTTGATTAATAACATAAGACAAGCAGATAATAAGGCACAAAGTGACTTGTGTTATTAGCTTCGTAAGTTGTTGGTGGGGATCGTAGAGAATACGATAGAAAATATTTTATTAATTGTAATATGAGCATGATTGGTCCCAATTTTCAAAGGTGAAATTACGTAGAAATCTTAAATCCAAACCTAACCAAACATTTTTATAACTTGCAAATTAAGTGCTTTCGCGGTCAATATTAAAAAACGGAAGTGGCTATGTACGCACACTAAAAAAAAAAAAATTAAAAATAAATAAAAATAAAAGGAGAGTGCCAAAAATTTATAGGAAGTGGGTCAATTCATTAATCAAAGTCCTGGCCACAATGGTTCACCTAACAAGCACAAGTTATAAAATGACCAATAGCTTGGTTGTAAGGTGCGTGCCTTGTCAAAAAATAATTAAATTAACAAAAATTAAAAAAAAAATCACATTAACAGAGAGATATATATACTTACATATACACGGTTCACCACGTCGGCACGGACCACTAAAGTGATACCTCCTCCTCCATCTTGGCCCTACTTCGATTCCCATCTCATTCTTTTGAAAATATAGCAGATAATTATTTCTTAATTTCATCTTTACTTCTAAACTAGACATGAGTTTCTTCTCATCCAGCTTCTTGCAGATGAAAGGATTCAAGTTCATTCATACTCATAACTCAAATTGAGTATTTTTGATGAGAAATTTCTTAGACATTTATTGAGACGTCTCTAAACTCTTTTGCTTGTCTCATTTCGAATCTAGTAATATTCCTTATTTTTCAGACTCGAAAGAATTAGGTCCTTTCATAGATTTGATATATATATATTTTTAAACTGTAAAGATTGAAAATAAAGATGAAGCGAAGAGTAGATGACCATGTGGTTCAAGACTAATGTTGTGAGCAAGGTCCACACAATAATTATCTCCTAAACTGCACTAACTAATATAATTTACCAAAAAGTTATTAATTAAATCAATGGCTACATATTTGTTTCCAAATAATCATAATTGATGGGACACATTGGTAAACCAACCTATGTCACTATGTGGAATGTGGAGGGAGCAACTGCATGTAGGAAAATATTGTGGTGGCCCTTGTGGGCTCCAACTATGAGAAATATCAGAGCATATAATCTATAATAATATATATTATAATAACATTGGCATGGATATAAATTAATGGGTAAGCTCCTTAGAAAACATATGCTCGGAATTTGGTGAGTGTAGAGCAGTTGAGAAGAGACTAAAGATGGAGTTTGGGGATTCCATGGAGAGAGGAGAACTATGGCCTCTCCTCAGCAAGGTATCTGTTTACGGTTCTTTTTTCGTTTTTGGAAAAGAAAATTTCTTATTTGGCTTCTTAATTATCTTCTACTTATTATGCTCTCTCTCTACATAAATCAACTTCAAGTTTTTTAACTTCTTCATTGAATGAAGCGGGTAGCTTGCTACCTTTCTCTCAAAAAAAAAAAAAAAAAGTTTTTTAACTTCTTATTTTTATAGAACCAATATCATGCTCTAGAGTTTGGTGGGTTTAATAGATTTTTTAGAGAGATCAAATAGTTTTATTTATAAATCTCGTTTGTAGTATGCGGCTTTAGAATTAATTAATGGGAATTTTGTGTGTTCTTCTTCCTCTACGTGCTTGTGCTTCGTTGTAGACTCTCCAACTTTAGACCGGAGAGATCGTGTATGTTGATGTGGGTCCCACTTTGAAAAAGACAGGTGTTGTTAGTTGATTGGTGGTAGGTAGGAGTCGCATCCAGCTTGCAAAGTTGTGTTCTGCTCGAAATGAGCTTGAGATCGATCGACTTGTCTAATAAACGAGTCGAATATGAGTTGATTTTTTCAGCTCGAAATCTTAACGAATCGAACAAAATCAGCTCGATTGTGTTTGGCTCGAATATACATACACATATATATATATGTATATATATATATATATATATGTATATATATATATATATATATATGTATATATATATATATAAATTTATTTGGCTGTTCGTAAGCCGGCTTGCATTCGGCTCGTTAATGTGTTCGGCTCGTTTATTGACGAGCCGAACACGAGCTGAATTTTTCAGCTCGATTTTTTAACGAGCTAGCTCGTGTTCGGCTCGTTTAATAAACGAATGAACTCAAGACGGCCCAGCTAGCTCGTGTTCGGCTCGTTGACAGCCTAGCGGTTGGAGCCAGAACAATCAGGTCGCACCTAAACCGTCCTACCCTTCCTTACTAGTTATCTATATGCTAATGGGCCGTGTTTGGGCCCTAACGGTGTCTGCCCTGAAAATTGTTGGCTCGGCCCATACTAATAAGGCCCGCGATTGTTCTCTGCAAACTTGATCAGTATTATATTTAATACCTTTGCGTCTTAAAAAGCAGCATTTGAAGGTAGTAATCACATTCATAATTGTTATTTTTCTGAAATAAATCATACTTAAGTTTTTTACTTTTTACTTTTTTATTTTCAGGATGAAACATCAAGGGATTACAAAGAGGAGGAAGCATCATCTAAATCATGTCAAGTGACTCAGTTACAGCATAAGCCCAGTAACTGGAGAGCGCCAGCAATCATTTTAGGTGAGATTTTGACCATCAGAACCTGCACATTTCAACCATTCAATAGGAATATTTAGTCTCTTACATTACAGCCTTATAATCTGCTTCAATTAAAGAGAAGATGCCAATTTCTGGGCTATATGGGCTACATATCTCTGACTATTTAATAAGGCTTTTTCACAAGTAAGTGATAGAGTACATGAATTCTACTTAACATGCATCTTATGTACTACATTGAATCTTGCAGGATTTGAATGCTTGGATAGCACTGCTTTCAACGGAATCGCGACGAACTTGGTTGTGTATCTGCACACAGTCCTCCATGGCAACAATGCTTCAAATGCAGCAAATGTTACTACCTGGTTCGGCACAAGCTATTTCACACCAATTCTTGGAGCTATAATAGCAGACACATACTGGGGCAACTACAAAACCATCTTCGTGTCCCTTGTCCTCTACTTGCTTGTATGTGGCATTTAGATCCTTCTCTGCGAATGCAATTTTTTCAGTTTAGTATCACATCTAAAATTTTCTTTTGAAGATCAAGATGCATAATCACTTCCTGAACTACAGCGCCTTGTGAAATTGTTACTTAAACTCCGAAACTTTTGAATTCATCATTTTTTTGTTCCATATGTCTCCATTAGGTTGCGTCAGAATTTGACAGTTTCTGTCAAAAAAAAAGAAAAAACTCAAGGATGCTCGATCAAATAACAGGATATTGCTTTAGGTTACAGATATTGTGTTAAGAAAGTTATAAATTCCGTTAAGTTCTGACAAAATGACAGTAAAATCAAAGAAAGTGAAGGCTTAGGTTTTTGAACTATTGGAAGTAGGACATTCATTTCAAAATGCTATATAGTTCAGGTTGCGTGCGTTGTTACATATATATATTTTTTGAATAAACTTATATAACTTTCCTGTAATACACTTTTGCAGGGTATGGTACTGATTACTCTTTCACCTTTTGCTGCTACTGCAACTTCTGCCACAAATGGAGCTCAAATTCTTGTGTTCTATTCTGGATTGTATCTTGTGGCTTTTGGGAGTGGAGGACTGAGATCGGCATTGCTTCCTTTTGGCGCGGACCAATTCGATGATAACAACCCTTTAGACCGAGAAAAGAAGGGTCCTTTCTTTAGTTGGTTTTATGTATGCCTCGTCTTCGGATCAATCACTTCTGGTACTATCATAGTTTGGATTCAAGAGAACATAGATTGGGCTCTCGGTTTTGGGATTTCAACTTTATGTATAGCTCTAGCCTTAGGAGGATTCTTGTTAGGGACGCCGACATATCGATTGCTGATGCCTAGCGGTAGTCCACTGAAGAATATTTGCCAGGTTTTGGTTGCCTCTTTAAGGAAAATAAACTTGGAAGTTCCCACGGATAGCTCTCTCCTTTACGAGGCTAATGATGAGAGATTGCATAATTCGAAGCAATCGAAACTAGCACATACTGACGAATTCAGGTACTTCTTAATGTTCTTTCATATGTAACTCGACGCTCTTAAGTCTTAAGTAGACCAGACCAAAAAAGGGGTTGAACAGGTCAAATTTGATTGGCCTGGACCTGACTCTGCCCTGAACTTACATTGCTATTCCTAAATTCAAACCTGATCCACATTCATTGGGCAGCGCTTAGCCAACCAATGAAATTGAAAACTCACTACGCTGATTCTTTCCTACGCAATTTTGTCAAGAGTAGTGAAATGTACTACATATATAGCAGACTTGTTTCTTTGAGGAACGATCAATTTCTTACATATTCTAAATTTCCTCAATGCATTCTCAGGTTTTTGGATAAAGCCGCTATTATTAATGACTCGGATTTAAAGGAAAGTAATCCTAAAAATTCATGGAAAGTTTGTACAGTAACTCAAGTTGAGGAACTAAAGAAACTTCTACGATTAGTCCCAATATGGTTGACAAGCATCGTCTATGCCGCAGCGTACACTCAAATCAACACCACATTTATCCAACAAGGAAGTGCTATGAACACCAAGATCAAATCCTTTTTTGTACCACCAGCCTCCTTAGTCTCTTTTGAAACAGTAGGTGTTGTGGCTTGGGTTCTTCTGTACAACAAATATATATCCCCAATAATCAGAAAACAACTTTTACATGGATCGGAACTTTCTCAGTTGCATAGAATGGGGATCGGGCGATTTCTGATTATAATTGCAATGGCTATTGCTGCATTAGTGGAAACAAAGAGACTGGATAGTGTCAGAAATGGTGAAGTTATTAGTATAATATGGCAACTTCCTCAGTATTTCGTTCTAGCTGGGTCGGAAGTTTTCAGCTTTATTACTCAGCTTGAGTTCTTCTACAGTCAAGCACCTGATTCGATGAAGAGCATATGTACGTCCTTTGCGTTGCTCGCAATTTCTCTTGGGAGTTACTTGAGCTCCCTTATTGTCACAATAGTCGCAGTTACAACTACCACAGGGGGAAGGCCTGGATGGATTCCTGACGATTTGAATGACGGGCGCCTTGATTACTACTTTTGGAGTCTTTCCGTATTATGTACATTTAATTTCATTGTGTATATATTTTTTGCTAGATATTATAAGCTAAAGAAAGTCATTTCAGAAAACTGAAATTTTAGATAGATATCGAGGAAACATTTGGTACTGTATTTGTGTATATTGACAGGAAAAATGTATCACATTAACATCTGCCTCCATGTAAATAAGTGTTATTCAGAAGTGATTTTTTTCCCTTCTTGTTGTCATGAGTGAAATAAACAGTACTTTTCTTTTTGTAACTTTTCGGTTAATTTTTTGTTTCTTTTTGTGAATGTGAAGTTATGATGGTTTCAGTTGTTGTAGTCTCTCTATCAAGTGCTATGGGGATACAACCCCTAAAGTGACATGTTACCTAAGTCTAAGAAATTTTGTCACAATCAAACTCATGTTTAAACCATAAATTCAGGATAAATTTTTTGCCGAAAGATTACGGACCAAACTACAATTTTTTTATAGTTCATGGACTACCAGCACAATTCACATATTATAAAATATGAAATAAAATTTTCTGATCAACCACTTGCGAATTCATGTTCCGTGCTGAAACTGTCATAGAAATTAACATTAGAATGTGAAACCAAAAACTAGACATTCAATGTCAAAAGCAACTGCTAGAATATAAATCTTACTTCCACCAAAACATTAAAAAAAAAAAAAAACTTCTTCCAGTTTCCTATCATTGCATGACTAAAGTATTGCAGGAAATTCTACTAGGTCAACTTTGTAGTTCAACTACCTGATTGCAATTTCATGGGAGACCATTTCAAGCCATGCATTGTTGATTCCAATTTTGTTTCCATTAAAATATTTAGTTCCCATTAATGAACACAAAACCAAATAGTAGTATAGTACTATTCAATCTGGAATAAGAAAGTCAGAAGATCATATAACTTTATTCTATCTTGTTAGAGTCACCTCTGCAATAGTGCAAAGGCTTGGTGGCTCAATCTCATGCAATAACATATCTCTTTACTTTACAAAGGGCATTATAATTTATAACTTGTGGGGATTCCACAATCTTTAAATATGAACCATACAACATATCAGTGGAATAAAGTATGTGTAACAGCATTATGTCACACTTCCTTTTTCTTTTCCCTTCATTGGTTTCTTAGTATAAAAGAGTCTGCTTGGTGTGAACACAGGGAAATTTGGTGCAAGTAAGATCATTTGCTCTTAATCCTTTGTCCTTGTCTTATATGTAGCTTTATTTTGCGCTTCTAATGATTTATGATTTATGATTTATGATTAACATAGCTCCAATTTTGGCAATTTATTTTTATGCTTGTAATACTTATCCAGAGCCCTATACCCATCAATTTTTTTTCTTTTTCCCCTAATTGGTAGATTCTCTGCCAAATTGTTGTTTTTTTTATAAAAAAAAAATTAGCATCATTTACTTCGCCTACTTACAACGCTAAATAGGTTCAAAACAATTTATTCCCAACGGGTACATATCACGCTTTATGTCTCTTCTCTTGCATGTTGACCCCGCCTCTGTGGTTCATATAACCGTTACATCGAAGACAGGAGCGTATTAGCCGTTTATATCTTTCGATCGGAATAAACGGACGGTTGAGATCATTCTTACAGGAACCTTCGGTGTATTAGCAACTAGCTGTTGGGGCTGGAGAGAGAGAAGAGGGAGGGGGAGGGAGGGAGGGATCGATTTTTCTTGATTCACCTTCTCTTCTTCGTCTCGAATCCTTGGAGAAGCGCTTCTGATTTGGGCTTCTCAACCCCGCAAATTGCCCGAAAAAGCGCTTTTAGATCTCTGTCCAGCTCGAGATTGGGGCGATTTCTAGGGTTAGGGCTTCGGAAGAGGAGCCGATCGCGCCATGGGGCAAGCCTTTAGGAAGCTCTTCGACACCTTCTTCGGCAACAAAGAAATGAGGGTTTGCGCTCTAATTCCCCCTTTTCTTGCTCTTTGATTGGGTTTTTCTTTGTCTCGATGTGTTGTTAGAAGCTGGTTTAGATCGATTTGTTATTCTATTTGCTTTGATTTTGGATGTTACGTTAGTTTATTGGTGGTTTGAGTCATCTTGTTCATGATCTGGGGATAGGAATCGTCTTGAGTAGTTAAAGAGCCGTGATGAAGGATTGAGATGATTGAGATAGATGGATTTTTTTTTTTTTTTTTTTTTTTGGTAGCGAAAGAAACATATTGGTAGAAAAATGAATGGGGCCGTGAGAAATTGTGGCCAAATCTGAAGAATAGTTACATCAATTCGGGCTTCGGCGGGTTCTTTAAATGAGAAGGTTGCTGGATCCGGGAAATTTGTTCTAAAAGTTATGTGGGGATATAGCATGTGTGAGTAAAGGCATCGGGACTAGATAAGGTAGAACATAAGTATAATAATGGGAGGAAAACGAGGACGATTCTTACATGAGATTAGATGGGATTTAGGAGAGGATGGGCCGTAAGAACCTTTAACATGAAGTTACAAGAGAAGAGTAAAGTGTATATCATAATTTGACCTTTGAAGATCCGATACTGGATTTAGTTCAAGAAGTTAACGGAGAAGAGCTTTTATTGCGGATATAACAATCTTTAGAGTTGACTTGGTATTTTCGTAAACAAGGACCGTTACAACATAGCAGAACAAATACAACTGTTGTGGCTAATGAATTGTAACACCTGTAATTACTCATTATCTTAGTAGATTTCATGGAAAGCCACAAAAGGAATGTTTCATATATTTCTTTTAACATTTAAAATGATCATGGTCTTGGCTTTTTACTGGTCCTTATGTCTGATTATCATATGGCCGCGTGAAAATGCAAATCAAGTACTTTAGCAGTTTACCTGGTGATTTCACACTCTGACTGCAATTATTAAGTTATTGTCGTACTTGATTTCTGTGGATTATCTTATGCTACAGGTAATTAATATTTGCTCTTGCCGCCATTGGAATTTAGTTTTGTGATTCTTGTGGCATGCATTCCTTTTATATTTGTTATTTAGTTGGTTTATTTGTTACTTGTTAATAAATGTTTTGGCAACAATCTCTGCTATTTGTTGTATCTAGCTATGTTTCATCCATGAAAATAACCTCTCGGATGTTTTCGTTGACAATGCTCCTTAGGTTGTGATGCTTGGGCTGGATGCTGCCGGTAAAACTACTATACTGTACAAGCTGCACATTGGAGAAGTACTATCAACTGTTCCAACAATTGGTACGTATTATGTTATTAGCATGAAATTTTGGTATGTATTAACTGCATACATTGCATGTCATATAACATTTGTTTACTAGTGTAACTTCTACACCTGCTATGCTTCATGACACTTATGTGGTATTTAGATGTTCTATAAAGTCAGATTTTTTCATCTAGTACTGAATTGCCACCATAACGCAAGGATCGATAGTCACTCTAGCCATGGATGCCAAATGCTCTTTCATTTCAGGAGTTGGGAATTGAAAATTTCGCTCTTTCATTTCAGGAGTTGGGAATTGAAAAATTCATTTTGAAATTGACGGTATTTATATCTATTACTAACCACTTGTCCAATCAATCATGATAAAGAAGCAGCTCTTTCCTTCATGCCTTGCAGATCTTTATATTTTAGTTGTTTATATGTCATTGCGGTGTGAGGTCATCACTTCTGTTTCTTTATACACTATCAAACATCCAAATTGTTTGCTTTTATGAGCTGTGAAACTTAGTTTTGTATGTTGCGCTCACAAGATCCTCTTATTTATTTGTTTTGTTGCCTGGTTAGGAAATTTGAAATCTGACGCACTGCTTTATTCTTTTCCTTTTGTTCAATCCATGCAGGTTTCAATGTTGAGAAAGTTCAGTATAAAAATGTGATGTTCACAGTGTGGGATGTTGGCGGACAAGAGAAACTGAGGCCTTTGTGGAGGCATTATTTTAACAATACCGATGGCCTGGTGTGTAATAGATCCTAGTACAGAAAAGCACATACCTGCATGCACGCACATTTTCATTCGAAAAAATCAATTGAAACCTCGAGTCTTGGATAGCGGACTGCCTTACATGGTTTATAGTATCCTTTTTCCTTTTTTGGTCCTTTGCAATATTAATTATAATGATTATTTTTTTATTGTTTGCTCTTATGAGTTACAATCCTTTAGTTTGAGGCTCTTAGCAGTGCACACCTGTAACCACCCATACTAGGCTTAAAATTGAAATCACTAGCCTCATGGAGATTCTCTTTGTTAGTCATAATAAACCACTGTGCGGTGACTATTCATTATTGAGAGCTCTCTACAGGAAATTATGTTTGATTATAAGATTTATATGGTTTGCATGGATAGTATTTTTTGCTTTATTCTAAATGTGTCAATTAACTCTGATAAAAAAAGAAGGTGAATTAAAAAAGGTGGGGGAGAGGTCTGGGGAGTCAGTATCTCCTTATATTTTTAGTTAGAATACAGGAGTCTCTGACATGGCAACTACAGTATTATTTTGAATTTGCGGGACATGCTTTTTCCTAATTCATGCTTCTTCCCTTTGATTGGTGGTTATCCTACCCATGTTGATATATAATTATGGCAGGAAAAATTGCATTGCAGAAGGCTTATTTGGTGAAGCATAATGAAATAATTTGGTGTATTCTTCTCACTCGCAGATATACGTTGTTGATTCGTTGGACAGGGAAAGAATTGGAAAGGCCAAAGCTGAGTTTCAGGCCATAATCAACGACCCGTTCATGCTTAACAGTGTGATATTGGTGTTCGCGAATAAACAGGACATGGTATGATATGTTGTCTTTTTTGGTAGTCTGAGCATGCTGGTTAAATATAATACTGAACCATTCTCTCGCGGGCGATTGTAATGCTTCTTCCTTAAATTCTGGTTTTATTTTTACTTTGTGTCGCATAAGCTAAATTTTATAATTTTTTTCTCTTCAAAAAGATAAAACATCCATTCTGCACTGAAATTTTTTATTATTTAGTTCTATTTTTTAGGCAGTGGACATGTTTACATATAACATTAGTTCGATACAGTGAAATCTTGCTCGAACTCCATGCTGGCAAGTCCACATTGTCTGTGAGGCCTACCCCAAGTCTAGCGACAACGGTTGATAATATGATCAAACCATGATCATTAAGTCAGATCTCTATAAATTGTTGTACAAGCTAAAGTTTCAGACTAACTATCAATCTTTTATATTCAGAAAGGGGCGATGACCCCTATGGAAGTATGCCAGGGTCTGGGGCTTTATGACTTGAGGAACCGCATCTGGCACATCCAAGGAACTTGTGCACTTAGAGGTGATGGCCTCTATGAGGGCTTGGACTGGCTCGCGACCACTCTGAAGGAACTTCAAGCCTCAGGCCGCTCCACCTCGGTCGGAACGTCATCTTACTGACTTTTAAGAGGTTCATCCAACGGTCCTCAAATTTTGCTTGAATTTTCCCAGCTGTTTAGCTTACATTAACTTCTTCCTCTTTTTTTTCTTTTTTTTTCCCCCCATAATACGGTTCAGGTCTCCACAAATGAGTTGATTTTCGCACGAGTAAGCTGAATGTATTCGACGAGTTCATAATGCAGTTGCTTTATGATTTTCTCTGGTGTTAGCTTGAATTTGGTCAAATTACATTTGATTTAGAAGCTATCATTAAGTAATCTGCTTGTCTGTAATCTTCTGCCCCAGATAAAATGAAAAATTAATCCTGGGGAATCTCATACTTCAGTGTAAATTCTGAGACTCTTTCTGGGAAACAACACTTTTGATAATTTTCATGCTTGATTAATGACCATAGCAAATTGAGAACAGAGATAGAATCTGCGATTTGAAATTGTCAGTAAAAAAAAAAAAAAAAAAAAAAGGTGGGAACGCGTTTAATTGCAGTTCCTCCCATGAGTGCAGGTTCCCTTTATATAGTGGGAACAGAGCTCACGGGGTGTATCATTTGTACACGTTGTGATCCTTGCATGTTGGTGAGTTCTCACAAATGCAATAATTTCTATTTTATACAACCTTTATGCTATTGTTTTGTTTGTAAGCTTCAGCAGAATTTCCAAAATCCGTATTAGTGAAACACATTGTCTCAAAGAACAGTTGGCTTCCACAATTCTCTGGATGAAATGGATTATCTTGTCCTTACTTCAACTCGCTTTCTATCTCCCTGTATAATTATACTACTTCGAATTTAAGATTAAATTGGTCCCTTGAGTTTGGTTTTTTATTTATTTATTTCCTTAAGTATTTTATGTTTTAATTATTTCGTACGTCATTACCATGGTGAGTAATGCAATTTAAATCAGTAGAGAAGAGTCGCTGGCTGATACTAATATAAAATTATGGATGAAATATTTTAGGAAAGGAAAACGCCAGGGACAAACTTAAACGTGACTAAACCTGGGCGGTGATATCTACACCAAAACCAAACGCACCCTAAAAGAAATCGTACCAAGGATGAATAAATTCCACATTTCTCATACCAGCTAAAATAAATTCCAGATTGCTTTTTTAAGTTGGTTGCAAGATAGCAATCAGTAGATGTTCAAAGAAGAAAAAACTCTCCCCTACAGGTGTAGAATTTTGAAGGTTAGATCACTGTAAGGAGGATCTCAACTAGCAAACGAGCTCAGATGACTAGTCATTTTCAAAAATATTGACTTTCAAAATTTAACCTAATAAGACTACTTAGAACCGTTACTTTATTCGTCCTTTAAATTAGAGAAATCGAGAACGCCTCAGAGGCGAAATACACACCGCCTAGGGCATGCGCGTAATGATAAGCCAACTAAAGGGGCATAAAATGGAACCCGATACATCACTTACCCTCCATTCCTAATCGTCCGGCTCACAATCGCTTCCTCAGTTTAGGGCAATTTGCGCGGACGTGGGGTGGCTTGGGCGATTACGCCGAATTCAGGACAACGGTCATATTTTTCAAAATTCTAATGGGTGCTTGCTCTCCAACGGTCACATATTTCGAATTAGCCCCATCAGTCTCCCTCTCTATATATATATCCCTCGCCGCTCTCCCAGTCCCCAATCAAACACCACATTCCCTCTCTCCTCCCTCATCACCTCACCTCTTCGAAGAGAAACTCTCCCCCCAGATTGGGACGATGGATTTCCACACCCTTCCTCGTCGAGATCTCCAGTTCCTCTGCAAGAAGAACAAGATCCCCGCCAACATCACCAACGTCGCCATGGCCGACGCCCTCGAAGCTCTCCAAATCGTAAGGAACCGCTCGCTCTCCTCTTCTTCTATTACCATTTCGATTTCTTTTGATCCTAATTAGGGTTTCTTGTCGATTCCTACCCTAAATCAGGTCGAAGGGATTGACGAGGTACTAAACGACGCATTGAAGTTGGAGTCGCCCGAGAAAGCGGAGGCCGGGTCGCCGGAGCTGCCGCGCACCGCCTCGCGAAGGGCCTCAGCCCGCGGAGCGGAGGAGCCGAAGGGGACGCAGGGGAGTCCCCTGCCGCGATCTCGCCGAGTGACTGCGAACGCCTCGGAGATCATGCAGCTGGTCGACGGCGACGGAGCGGAGGAAGAGGAGAAGCAAGAAGGGAAGAAGGAGATGCCCAAAACGCCGGCTGCGGCTCTTCGTAGCAGCCGTAAGCCGCAAGGGACGGCCGGGAGAAGAGCCGCGAAGAAAGGCGAGAGCGGAGCTGAGGAGATAGTAGGTGGGACTCCGGCGGCGGCGGCGTCCGGTGCAAGAACTGCGAGGAGAAGGACGAGCAAGAAAGAAGAACAAGAGGGCGTCCACGGAGCTGCCGTCGAAGTCCCCCTCCCGACTCCGGCCCCTCGCGGCGGGCGGAGAACGGCTGCTCGAAAGGATGAGAAGGAAGAGGAAGCGGCGGCGGCGGGGGCGTCCCGGACTACTGCACGGAGAACGAGGCAGACCGCGAGGAAGGCGACGGAGAGCGCTGCGGCATCTACTGCAGGAAGAAGGGTGACGAGAGCCATGGCCGCAGCCAAGATGGCGGAGTTAGATCAGGAAGAAGAAGAAGATAATGATCTGGCAAAGGAAGGTGAGTGATCCTAATTGCCCTGATGGTCTTCTCTTTTGGCTCTTTTTTTCTTTTTCTTTTTTTTTTTCTCCCCCCCTTGGTTTTGTTCTGATTGCTGATCAACGGTGGGCGATATCGCAGGAATTGATGATCCAAAGAATGGTTCTCCTCAGGCTTCTGATGAGCAATCTGATTCACTGAAGAACATGGAAGTCTTGGACTCGAAGGGGACTTTGGTAGAAAAGATGGACGGATGTGAAGGAGTGCTCAACGAATGCAACGAGGAAGTGGGTGAACAAAAGCGAGATCCCTTGTCTGGTTTGGAAGATTCGCCGATCAGAGGGCTCGTATCTGAGGTGGATTCTCTGAGTCTCTGTGATGAGATTGTCAAAAAGATTCAGGACACTTCTATCACAGGTCTCGTACCAGTGGATTCTCATCCGACGGAGGAGAGGAATGGAGGAGATGGTCCGGACGGCAAAGAAGAAGGCGGAAGTCCGAACGACGATCTTATTCTGTTGGATTCTTCTAAACAGATGGGAGGAAACAATCAGGATGGAGAAGAAGAAGAAGAAGAAGAAGAAGAAGTTCTTAACCTCCCTCTCCAGGATTCAGCTGAATCGGAGACAATCAGGATGGAGGACACCGAAGGGCTTTTGGAGATCTCGTCTATCTCCGAAGAGGTCCTGCCAAAGACGGCAGCAGAGTTGAGCGTCGCAATGGATGATGCCGGTTCCGCCGCAGATCCCACCGGATCTCCGGCCAAGGAGGAGGGCATACCGGAGGACCTCATCAACTCTTCCGCCAAATCCTCACCTCCGGTCGGAGATCCAACGGGAGAAATCATCGACTCCGTCGTCGCATCCCTCACGAATACTTCCATCGATACTGGAGATCTGGTCGAAAACACATCTGATTCTGGCCTTATTTTCGAAGCTCCAGAGACTCAGCCGCTGGATTCCAGTGATTGTAGTAGTGTTGAAACCACCACCGGAATCATGTCGGCGGTGGAGGAAGTGGAAGAAAAGAGCGCAGGGAAGGGGAGGGTGTCAGTTGCAATTTATGAAGAGGAGACCAGTGCAACTGAGACTAAAGTCGCCGACTCGTTGACCATGGTGGGAGCCGAGAGCGGAGAAGCAGAGGCACAATTTAAGGCGGAGGACCAGAACCTGCCGCCGAAGGCTGTAGACCTGCACTCTTTAAGCCTGAGAAAGCTGCAAACTATGTACAAGGAGAAGCTCATAAATGTGAACAACAACACTAAGGTAAATAGTCATTAAGTTACTAATGTAGCTTCCTCTCTCTTTTAAATTTGTATTCGAATTAATATATGAGTAGGTTAGCTAATATTATTGTTCTAATGTGGTTGTTTGAACTCTTATGCTTGATAGGTGATGGAAGGGAAGAGGTTAGCTCTTGCAGAGTTGAATGAGAACCTCCTATTATAATTGATGATGGTGGCGTAAGATAAAACATGCCACTAGTACTATGAATGGGTGTGAGATCAAATAAGAGTTGGATCCTACTCTTTTTTGGTGAGATTTTGCATGTTTGGTTTTGAATATATGAATTTGGGTTGTGAAACCATGGTTTCTCCAACCCCCCTTTATGGTTGTTTCTGGAATTCTGGTATTATTGTCTGGAGAAGTAATAATGGAACTATTGTTGTTATAGTTTCTGTCTAGTCAGATCTTTCGTCTGTAATTGGTTGCGACCAAACTAAAAATGAGATTTTCAGTATTGTCAACATTTTTTTTTTCTTTTCAATTTGAATGAAACTCGTCTGTTTGTTTCTACATATTCATTTAGTTGCATTCATCTCCAAGGAATGTTTCAAGGTTTGAATCGATATCTGGTGATGTAATAATAAAAATATATTTGGTGACATAAATTCTTCGCACTGTTTTGAAGCTTATTATTGGTGTATCAGCGTATTTTCGACGGCTCCATTTTTATAATATTGGACAGCTGGAACATAGGAATGTTCCTGTGATTTAAGGGAATGAACTATGCTTCCTGCCTAGTTCTTTTATGCTTTACTTTTTCCACATGCAGAAGCGGATATAGAAAACCCTTGCAGTACTTTCATTCATGTGTTGGTTCCATTGATCCAGAGATGTGGAAAATAATCATGTTTCCTAAATTCATTAGCGGACATGATCAAATCAAATCATGCATGCTAGGAATAGATTAAAGAGGCATTACAAATGATTATTGCTGCTGCAATTTGTATTGCTAACGTGCAGAAGAGAGGGCATATAATTTCAGTGTAGTAACAGATTAGATGTGAAATATTGTGGGAGTGCAAGTTTTATACGACACTATAGCTATTAATTTTCTTTTTCTGTCATCTTTTAGCAATTTTCAAGGTCTCTCAGAACACTGCATTTTGCTAAAATTCATAACGAAATTGAAATTTCAGAAGCAAAATTCGGTAAATACTTATGGATCTTCTGCTCATTTCAATCGACTAAATTTGGTATGTTATTTTAGTACCACTGAGCTAAAAAAGCTAGAGTACATTTGTTATACTAGTTATTTTCTTAGGAAATTGGTTTGCTATATATATATCCTATAACTGCTATTTTCACCGCCAATTTTTTGGCAAACATTACAAATTTCTTTTCTGTCATGATCGTCAAAATCTTTTGTTCTTATTTTTACCATTTTAACTTTGTTGATCCAGCCTGCTTCGTTGATCTATCTAACCTTCTTCGTCCCTTAATATAGGGAAACTTTAAAATACAACTGCATCAGCAAGTGGTTTATCCTCCCAAGATCTAGTAGAAAATTCTTGTCTACGCTTTCGCCAAAGAATCAGCATATGTACACTTTACTCTAACACCTAACTCTCGTTTCTGCGATCATTTGGGCGCATGTTAGCCTCATCTATCTCAATCCTTGCAATAGCATTGCATAGAGGAGCTCATTCCATGCGTCGGGGACTCCAGGTAGGCACCAGTGGCTGCAGTCCTGGACGGTTTGCGGGCTCCTCCGTCCTGCAGGCACCCGATACACTGACGGGTGCCCGTCTTTCCTGTAGTCCGTCATCCTTGTTACGTTGAGGTAGAGGACGGGTGTCCTCATCTCCGCGAGCACAGACTCAAGAATGGGAATTAAGACTAGGTACTTCTTGGCTAGGTGCTGGTCGTCGGTGATCGGGAGCGTCTCCCCATCACAGTTTCCTCCAGAATTCCACTGCCCGCCACTGCAGAAAAGATATGGTAGCTAAAGTAATAAATAGTAGGACATGACTAAATCGCACTTCTATACTTTAAACATTTAATCAAGATGAACTTGAGTCTAAGGGCCAAAAGGAAATTAGATAGATAAAAATCGGTTACCTGAAGTGACTCCAGGCGTATCCGCGGAAGAAGACCCGCGTGCGAAGCGGGTCGATGTGCTCGTCGACCCATTTGGCCCATGTGGTCATAGCCTTGCGATAGGCATCCCCTGAACTCAGTTGAGGGTGCACATAATCACCTTCCTGATAGTAGTTGATCCTGCCAAGGAATATAATAAAATCCACTTTCTTAGTATTATCCCTAATTATTCTGCTACTGGATCAGATCAACCTAAGTTCCTCTTAATGGAATAAATTGTATGAACTATTTTAGATACCAATTTGATCTTCTAACCATTCCAAGCATGCTGCCTAAAAATTAGCTTAAAATGCTTGAGTTTCCTTATTCTGCTTTTCATTTTATAACAAATATAACATGACTTTTCTCAAAAGAAAAGAAAAGAAAAAACAAATATAACATGAATTACTCAGAATAGCAAAAAGAGCCTATTTTCGAGTGCTTTGCCCCACCTAATTACATAATCAAGACCATCTATCATTATATCTTTTGAATTTTTTTTAAAAAAAAGAAAAGAAAAGATATTGCAGATAAATGAAGAGTTCATGTATTACCCTTTAGAGGTCTTCTCATGTGTCCACCAGTGCCCTGAGTTGAATATTATCACATCAGCATCTTTATACCTTGTCGATGCGCGATCGATCATATCGAGTCGGAGAGTATCCTTCATTTTTCCTTTAGAACCCACTCTCTCCCACGGTTGCACGAGGAACGGCGACCGGAAGAACTCGATCGAACAGTTATAATCCTATCCTTCAAAAGAAAACAGAAAAGATAAAAAGAAAAAATTACTATGCCAGAAACCATTATGAGCAATTTCATTTTAACAGCTGTAGTAAGTAATCTACGAAATCTTACGATGAATCGGAAAGAATAGGAGCTCTCGGCTTTGAAGTCCTGCTTCCCGGAGGCCTCGAATACGCGATCTTTGTCCGGCAAGGAGTGCCTCAACATGCAGAGCAGTGATTCCCACATGTTGCGGTTCAGCGAATCCCCGACGAATGCCATCCTTTTCCCCCTCAACATTTCCAGCATTTTCTTCCCCTCTAGCCTGATCAAACCAAACAACTAATTCAGAAACCATAATTCAAATCGTAGCAGCGCAAATGCAGAGCAAATGAACCGCCTTTTTGGTGTATAATCAGAGAGCAAAAAACCAAGTTCAAGAACATAACAACAAGGCACATTTTTGACTAAAAGAGAATTAGATAAGGTGATGATCATATGTGAGGAGATTGAAGGAACCTCGGCACGGCGCAATGCTTGGGCCGCCACCGCAGCTTGGTGTAGTTGAGATCGCGCCGTCCGTTGCGGAAGCAGTCGAATCCGCTGTCGATGAACGGGCACGATCCGGCGGGGTAACTGGGGCTGGACTCATCGTAGACCCATCTCCCATCAAAGAGATTGCACCCTTCAACACCTCTCTTCTCGATTGAACCAGAACCAGAACCAGAACCAGATACTTGGCAAGTATTAGTAGCAGAGGAGGTGTGGTTCTTGGAAGGAGGAGAGGAGGAGGAGGTGGCGGTGGCGGTGACGGTGGTGGGGTTGAAGAGGAGAGAGGTTAACTGGGGGCTGCGGCCATTGATGACGAGGAAGAAGAAGAAGAGGAGGAGGAGGAGGAAGAGGGAGAAGGAGGTGGTGATGAAGAGAGGGAGGTGGAACAAGTCCTTGGAAGAGGCCATGAATGTGAGTATGATTATGAAGAGAGCGAGCTCTAAAGAGAGAGAGATTGAGATTGAGATTGAGATCGAGTTTGTTGTTGATTTTTTCTCTCTTTTTTTTTGGATTTTTTGAGTTTGATTACGAGGAGAGAGGGAGGGTTGTTTATAGGCTGTTGGAGTCCTCGTGCGATGTTGGTTTGTTTACGGTTACCAGAGTTGTAACTTACAAGGCCCACCTTCGATGCTATATATGAGATTCAACTTATGATCACAAGAGTGGGAAAAGTTTTAATTTGGATTATTATATACTGTGGGGGTGCATTTAAATTAATTGGCCCACACCATGCCAAACTAGACTTTTATTCTAAGTTTTACACCCAAATTAATTTAACAAAACTATATTACTTGGATACTAGTGGAAGGAACGAATGAAGCATGGTTTTTTTTATCTTGCGTAAAGGAGGAATTTTATTTTATTTTTTTTAAAAAAAAGATTTGTTTTGCATAAAGATTTATTCAGTTGAGAAAATTTTGAAACGTATAATAAGCCCGATAAATAGAACTATCGATTTGTTTAGATATTATATTCAAATTTTAAAAAAGTTCCGAACCAACTCATCATAGTTTGTTCGGTAAAGTCTCACTTTTAATTAGGTAGTCTTGCTTTGTGGAAATTAATAAAGGATTAAACTCCAAAATTGTGTCAATTGAAGGAATTTTAGCTGCTCCCCATTGGCTTTATTTTTAGAAAAAGTAAATTTGCATTGCTATAGTAAGTTTATTTGCGAGAAAATTTTATACCATAATATTCCTAATTAACTTGGTAAGCAAGCAAGAATACCTAATTAACTCTCCAGTGATTGGTAAAATGAAAACAAAAAAAGAAAAGGAAACATACAGATTTTCCATCGACGAATTATTATTTGATCCCTCCCCATTTTTTTTTCAACTTAAAAAACGGATTGTTCCTAAATCGATTTCCTCGGTCAACAATGCAAGAGATTGAGGGAGTATATGAGTACAAAAGTTCAAGCACTAATCTGTTTAAGAGAAGGACGAGATCGCAATTCGTCAAAAGTTTGGGACTGCATAGACATTTTACCCTAGTCTCTCTCTATCAGTTAAAGCATTGCAGATATAAGAAACAAGAGAATCAGCAAGAACCAGCTATTACATTTATGCCTGCTTGGATCATATAATATCCTCATTCCATATATTAAGATTGTGCTTATTTTGGATATTGTGAAGTAAGGTGTATCTTTATTCATTTGACATTGTGAAAAGATGAAACTTCCTAGAAGTATATGTAACCAAAGTGCCAACAAGTATCAGAAGAGGCCAAAAAGGAAAAAATAATGAAATCACTAATTGATGATATCCCATTGTGGTTTACTTTTCTACAACATAAAAAATCCCATATTTTTATATGACACATCTAATTTATAACAAATACAATCAGATCTTCCACTTTTACCATTTCATATACTTTCCTGTCATTTTCTATTTCCATGAACACATAATGCAAGCCTTTAAACCACTATAATATTCGGCCCAAAACTCGCTAAGATTATGGAGAATGTTGGGTTATGGACATATGTAATTACTGATGGCCTCGAACAGTATTTACCTTGATAAAGGAAAGGGGGAAAAAATACATAGAATGGTGCAAAAAGTTTGTAGGGAAATCTCTTCACCAGAAAAGGTAAGAGAAGGGCGTAAAATGCTTTCTTCAAGTGTTCTGTCATTCTTCAATTAACAAAATCAGCAACTACTCGAGGAAAGAACATCTCCACTTGCAGTCAAACATTAACTACCAATTATAAGTTTCTACTGTAAAGAAGGATAAAAAATAACATCATCAACAAGTTCAATATGTTGTTTAATCTGTTCTTATTCTCATTCAAAATTCAAGATAAAACAAAATTTGATTTGCACCAAATGCAGCAGTTTGTTGTTTCCGCTTCGACCTAACACGAAACTATAAACATTCAAAGTTTGGAGAACTCTTAACTAAAACCATACCACCAATCTTCATCACAAATACTGACATACACATTTCTAGGTTTACTGTTGCATTTCAACCAGTCATTGCCATATAGAAAGAAGCATCAATTCTGACAAGATTTTCCAAAGAAATAGACCATATATTAAAACTTCCAAAATATTAATTTAAATAATTCAGAAATAATACCAGATATGAACATGAATAAGAATCAAGGTAATCTAACTATATACAATATATAATATGACGGTTCCTCCCATATATGTGGCGCGTCTCCTTCGTTCTCTCCACACGGCGTCTCTTCGTCTTCTCTTCCCTCTCTCTCTCTTCTCTCTCCTCTCTCTCCTCTCATTCTCTCTCTCTCCCCCCCTCCCCTCTCTTTCTCTATCATATCGTATAAGATCTCTCTCTCCTCCCCTCCCCTCTCTCTCTATCATATCTTATAAGATCTCTCTCCCCTCCCCTCTCTCTCTATCATATCTCATAAGATCTCTCTCTGTCCCCCCTCCCCCCCTCTCTCTCTCTCCTAGGTAGACCCTAACTCTCACTCCCATAACACTCTCTCTCTTAGATTTTTCTATCATTACATATGTCTCTCTATTCTCCCTTCTTTCATTCTCTCTCTCTATTCCCTCCCCTCTCTCTCTATCATATCTTATAAGATCTCTCTCTCCCCTTTTCTCTCTCTCTCTCCTAGGCAATTATTATGCTCAGCCTAACTCTCACTCCGACAACTCTCTCTCTCTCTCTCTCTCTCTCTCTCTCTCTCTCTTAGATCTTGCAACAAAATTTTTAGATTTTTCTACGATGCAAGGAAAACATCTCATTTCACGATTTCATGCTCATAGTAAATGCACGTAGACCAACTCACTGACTGAACTATTTATCTCAAGACAAATCAGCAGAACTTGGAAATTGAGACAAATAACAGACAGAGTTGTAAAGATACTCGTCACAAACACATCTCAAAAAAAAGAAGAAAAGTTATCACTAATGTGGAATCAACAAGAGTTTCAATAAAGATAAACTACTATAAAGCAGACAAGAAAGTACATTTTGTTACACCAAATGAGCATTTAAGTTATAGAAACTTATCATCAGCAAATATAATCTTTATCATGGCTGTTGAAGGTTTCTCCTATATATACGCTCCCACCACCAATATGTCGAATCGAAAAAGTAAAACAAAAGGAAAGGATAGACTGACCCATCACTATGCAACAAGATAAAACGATAAAACAACACCAAACATACAGTCTAATATATATGACCCAACACTTGCACATACCAAAAGCAAAAATAAGACATGAAATTATTTAACTTAGCTTACTAAAAGATGAACTTCAGTTCAACCTTCGTCTCTTACATGCATGAAGAGCCCCTCCATCTACATCAAGAGAACCGGAAGTGCCGCTTCTTCCCCTCCTTCTGTGGGCCCTAGAAGACCCAGCACTGTTAGGTTCAGATGGATTATCAGAAATAGTAACCTCTCCTTGTATTGTAGCCATGGTGCTCGAAGCAGAGACCTGATCCGCCCCCAATGCTGCACCCACATCATGCCCACCAGCAGGAGGCTCAGAATTTGGCGGATTAGCAGATGAGGTGGACGCTCCGTAACGGTTACTAATACTTGCGAATTGCCCCACCACCCTACCAAGATCAGCAGTTATCGCAGCTAATCTTTCTGTATTAGCAATACCATAGAGTGAAAAGCGTTGCCACAGATCAATTCCATCTCGGAAAAGTGAGTTCGAAGTACTCCCAACAGGGTTTAATGCACTGTTACCAGGGGGCAGTCCAATGTCACCATTGACAGACCCACTGATAGACCCACTGTTACGATTCACCTCTTCCCTTAGCATTCTCCTTGCTCTTAGCCTAGTTATAGCTCTGCGATGGGCGCCATCAAGTATTTCCTGCAGGGCAGGGTCCGCTTGCCCTTCGAGCCTACCACTCCCATAACGCATCTGATGATCTAAAAGCCGTCTCCATGACGATGCAATCCCTTCTCCCAATCTCCTTGAAATAGGCCTAAACTGTTGCCTCAAGCTCTCCACCCTATTTCCACGTGGCCTTGGTGGTATTTTCAGACCTGACTCCCCTTCCCCTTTAAATTTCTTCTCAGCACTATTCTCTGAACTTCCTCTACCATAAATAGGAGTGACATTAGATTCAGTAACTTCTCCTTTGCAAACTGGGCATTCATTATGGTCAGAATGAACGTGAAGCCATTGATACAAACAGGGCCAGCAAAATAGATGGCCACATGAAGTAACAACAGGTTCAGTAGCCATATCCAAGCAGATATTACACTCAAAATTAGCAGCAGTTCTGTTCTTCTCTTCCGCTTCCTCTTCTGAGGCCTCCATTGCTATGGATTCAACAGATACTTTGTCCTTCCTAGTACATTCTACCGATCCTTGCGGGCTCGATACATTCATTATTAACTGTTCAGGAGTAGGAGTTGAAGGTGAGCCAAAGTTGGACCTTTCGCCAGCGAATGATATCGAAGACCTAAACCGCCTAGACCGAGACCGATGGCTCGACTCAATCAATCTTCTGAAACGTAATTCAGGTGAACGGTGGAGCTCGTTCCGAGAAGAGGACCCACTATTCTCCCCCAAAAACTCCCCAGCGTGAATATGTGGAGCTGGGTAAAAGCTGAAAGCTACTTCCTCAGGGGTCGTTGTTGGGGGCGCATAATGTGGCGAGTACGTTGATGTCGGAGGAACATAAGGCGGTGAGTAAGGCATATGAGAGCTGCCGTCAATGGCTATGGGCTCGTCGGCATTAGACTCGTCTATCTCGTTAACAATCGGTAGTTGGATTGGAGCGTAGGAAGAATTATTGTAGGGTTCGTAGGATGGAAAGTATGGGGTGTACTCTGGACTAGGGGCAGGGTTCACATTCATGGCGGGTAGTGTAGGAGAGTAAGCTGAATGGGAAGGGGAGTACGGTGGGTGGGGATCCGACGGTTCTGACATAATAGGCATTTCAACGAGCGGTTGGCGGTCGCCGACAGCTGGCATGGGTAGGGAGTTGAGAGAGAGGTCAGAGCCAAGATCCGGTCGGCGAGGGCGAGGGGAATGAGGGAGACCCAGGTAGAGATTCACATCCATTCTCCTGATTCTGCTATCATTTCCCTCTTCTTCCATTCCTGGAGAGAGAGAATAGCCCACTTATCCCCTCTTAGAAGCTTTAAAGCTCACTCATTTGCAAAGAAACAAGAATAAATAAATAAAACCTAGTTTTAGTTTCCATCTCACCATGCGAGAAACCCCTCTAATAGGTTTCAAATAGGGATCGGAGTTTGAAACCCTAGCTCATTCCAAGGTCAAAATTGACACTTTTCTCCCTTTTTATCCATAAAAACCCCTCTTTTACCGCATGAAGACGAAGATTAGGGTTTCGTTACTTGGTGCGAATCCAAGTTCCGCGAAGAACGAAACCCTAGCGGGGAAGGAAACAAGGGTTAGGGGATCAGCTCGAGCGCGAGCGAAATCGGGAGTAGGCCTCGAGAAGAGGCGCGCAGTGGGAGGAAGAGGGCGAGAGAGGAGGATTGAGGGGAGGCGATTGAGGGGATCATACCGGGGGTTTGGGGAAAAGGCGGCGGGAGCTCGGAATTTTGGGGTTTGTTTCTCTCAGGCTCAGCTCCCACCGAGAGAGAGCGAGGGAGAGGGAGAGGGGGAGAGAGAGAGAGAGAGAGGTGGTTGGACCTAAGAAGCGAGCTCTGGAGGACTTATATAAAGCGCGATTGCTGCTACAGTGACACGGTGACACTAATTTTTTTTCATTTTTTCTATTTAAAAAATTCTTTGGTCCCCCTCACAATATTTTTCTTGATTTATTAGTATGTATATCTAACATTTTTGAAGTGCATGCAAAATTTTTCACTTCATAATGCTACCGGAATAATTATATATGAATAATAATATATTAGACTAACGGTTTAGAAAATCTATAGCGATACTTCTACAATAACATTGAGCTAATATCTGGAATTGTGGGATTATGTGCTAGATATATTAGAAAAGTAGGGTAAAAAATTGTTTCATTTGTTTTAGTAACAAATAATATGTTACATAGATTTGCAGTGAGTTGGTGAAGAACGATCTAAAAGTTCGATTAAAAAGTAACATTGCATATTTATGCATGCTTTCATCTCAACCTTTTTTCTTTTTCTTTTTTTTTACCACACAGACTCTTTTAGTAAAGCTTAAATATTTTTCAAAAATTATTATTATTTTTTACTTTATTTTAATTTAGAGTTTCTGAATCGATAATTATCAACATTAGATATAATTTAGAATACTTAAATTTAATATGAAGCAAGTTTTATAATTTTATATTACTATTTATCTACCTCCTTGGGTACTAATTAATTAAATAACTAAAAAAATCACAAAAATTCGAGGCTAGGCCTAATTCGGGCCCAAAATTTTGGTTGATCCAGGAAAAATTTGATACATTTCTAGTCCTAAGCCCGGCTCAATTAACCGGAGCGGATCAGATCAGGCCTGGTCAACTAATAGAAAAGTCCAGGCCTAATATAACTAGTTTGAGGCCATTGATTTTACGGGCCCCGCCTGGTTTCACGAACCGGTCCGAACCTTCACTTATTTAATGGGCTGGACCAATTAGGCCGATTTTGGGCCACAACACGACGCACTGCTATAAAAGGGCCCCAGTTTAAACCCCAAAACCCTCGACGTCGTTGCCCCGCAAACCCTCGCCGCCTCCTCGAGACGCCGATGACCGAACGGCGGTCGCCGCCGCCGAAGCGCCGCCGCGTGTCGCGGCCGCGGCCCCTCCTCGGCTTCTCCCCCTTCGCTCGCTGCGTCCTCCTCTCCCGCGTCGCCTCCGCCTCCACCTCGAAGCCCCCTCCGCCGACGCCGCCACCCTCCTCTTCGTCCACCCCGCATCGGCGAGGTAAACCCTAATCTCCTCCTCGATCTCGCTTCTTCTTCCTCGATACCGTCACTTACCTCTCCGATCTCCGTTCTAGAGCCAAAAGAAGAAGGAATCGGCAACCCTAAACCCCTAAAACCCACCAAACGAATCGAGTCCTCCAGCGACGACGAAGACGACGACGAAGAAGAGGAGCAGGAAGTGCGAATCCTGCTTTGTTTTATGGTATTTATACGCTTCTTGATTCCGATTTGATGTAGAGTTTCTGATTCTTATGGGATTCAGCTTGAGACGGTGCAAGCCGATTTCGGATTCTTTGATCCCAAGCCGGGGGATTTCCATGGGGTGAAGCTCCTCCTCCAAAGCTACCTCGACGATGAACCATGGGACCTTAGTGGGTTCGTGGACCTCGTCCTGAATCAGACCACGGTGGGGACTGTTGTGAGATTGGACGGCTATGATGATGACGATGAAGGGGACGGGAATAACGGTAGCAGCGGCGGTGACGATGATGAGGATTTGTATGGCGTCGTTACTGCACTCAATTTAAAAAGATATGCTGTGAGAAAATTGAAAATTTGATCATTTCGGTGTAATTTTGATTCTAGTGTGTCAACAGTTTCTCATGATCTTTCTTTAAAAACAACTTATTTCTAGGAGCATAAATGCATTAAGGAGCTCAAAAAGTTCCTTCTCGGAGTATGTAGGGATGAGAATGCGAAGAAGAAGCTAAAATTGCTATTGGAAGAGCAAGCGAGTCAAGTGGGCTTGCTGGTCTCGCAGCGCTTTGTGAACTGTCCTTACCAACTTATGCCCCCATTGTATGATGCACTTTTTGATGAGGTCTCATGGGCAACAGAAGATGAGGTATTAGGTTTCCCCCCTTTTCATATAAATTTCATGCTGAAATTGGTTGTAACTGGATTTGTCTATACCTATCAAAGCCCACACAAGAACTTCGAGACTCCTTCCGGTTCAAAAGCTATTTAATGATTACCAGAATATATGAGGTACTTTTCCTTTCCAAATTGTCTAATTGCACTTGTTGCTGAAACTCAATATTATTAATTCACTTTGCAATTGTATGCCTTATGTTCCTCCCTAGTACTTCGACAAGAGGCTAGTGGCTAGTTCATCGAATATGGTTTATTTACTAGTCATTACTATATATGTTCTCTCTGTTTAACCGCTGATGTTAGCATCCGCTTATGTGAATCATTGTTGGGTCGTGATTCAGCTTATTGTTGTTCTTTTTTGTAGAAAGATCCGAACAAACCAAAGGGAAAACGTAGCACCAATCAAGATGAACCTGTTATTTATATAAAGGCAGAAGATGAAATATTTCATGAGGTATTGGATATATACTATCTTGGATATATACTGGATAAATACTATCTTGGATATACACTAACTGCTAATTGATTTTTTTTAAGCTACTTATAGCACCTTTCTCATTTCAGCTCAGCACATGGTCTTTTACTTTTCCTGTACATGCCGAGCAGTTGGTTCCAGATGATGTAAGTTGCATGTAGTTGTTTAAAGTTATGCCATACTTGCTCTTTTTCTTTATTATCCAACCTATTTTTATGTGCTTTCTTCTTTATTATCCAGCTTATTGTTGTTTTCTTGATAACATTGAACATTTAAAATTTTGATTTTTGGTCCATTATAGATGGTTTTCACACTTGTCTAAGTATAATGTGTGTAAGTTGATCTTTATTCCCGAATGTGAATGGAAGCAAATGCGAGGTGGAAACACAGAAGGCCTTTGTGCTTCTGAGACCACCTTAACTTAGCTCTTGATAGCAGTGGGACACCACTTCTATCACTTTCTTACCCGTTCGATGCTTCGCCGCGATTCACGCAGGTGTGCTTCATGATGCATGCTGTGTTGTGCCTATCATGATTCCCATCTGTTGGTCATGTAATTTGTGATGCATGTCCGGCAGGTGAAAAGGTGATAGCTTTAGCTTCCTGGTGCTGCCCATTGTGTTTTGGCTTGTAGGGAAGAGATATCCTTCTTCAAATTAAGAAGTGAGCTAAAAAGCCAAAAAAGAAGCTTTTAGTTGCTTAAACAAGCTTGTAGTTGCCTAAATGATAAATTGTGGAATTTATGCTGAAAAAGGATCATATTCATTCCATCCCGGAGAATGTAGTTTTGGGCTATAGAACTATTGTCCGTTGCTTTTTATATTTATTTCTATGCTAGATGCACTTTATGCCAGTTTGAGCTAATCTGCTTTCCAATTTTTATAAGGAACTTTTGGCAAGATATGCAAGTTATTATTTGTCATCGAAATGCTAGATTAATATTCTAAAGTTGACTTGTTATTTGTCATACGTCTTGAAACTTCTTTTCATATATTAAGAGAAGTTGTCACTTACGGAATTTCCATTCTGAATAAAAAGTGCTGCTAAGATTGTAGCGGTCTGTTATTATTATGGTATTCGAATAGATTGCTGCGCCTGCTATTTAACTTTCTTGATCTGCATTGAGGATGCCTTATTCATGCTGCCATTTTTTTTTCCCTTGCACTTGTGATTAATTTTTATTCTCAAGAAGTTCAAGAAAGCACTGGATTTAAATATGCTGTATTTGATATTTTTAGTTCATTTAACTGTTTGATTGAATAGTGATCTTATCTTTGATTTCAATATGCATCAATACTGGTACTCATATTTCTTTTTTCTGCAGTTGAAGAACTATAGGCAGATGGGACTAGTTATGGTTTTTAAAGCTGACGATGTTCCCAAGTTTCGAGAAAAGTTAAAATCTTTAGTAGCTGAATCATGATGCCTTCGGCATGATAATTTTGATGTGAAATAGTTGTTCTATATTTCTGACGGCTAGCCGTTGCCATTTTATTTGTAGTTGAAATCGCAAATCTTATTTCATTGTTGCATTTCGTGCGCAAACCTAATTTTCAAGGTGAAGTTTATTTTTCAATTGGTTGGTAAGGATAGAGGAGCTAAAATTTCTGTGTGTAATATCACTGGAAAAGGCAAGTATTTTGTAGATGGTCCAAAGATAGGTAGTGGGACACGAAATACTTTTGGCATTTGTTTCCCTTGTTATTTATATAGTTGTAGGATGTGCAAATTTATTTTAATTGTAGTTTTAGAGGCTAAACAGAAAAATGTGCATGAGCGGTGTAGATTGATCGGGCCCTTCAGTATAATCACAACATTTAGGGAAGTTTCTAGTCTTTACATTGTCAATTCTGCAAATAATTTGCTATCATCTTGTATCAACAAAACGCTAATGGCCGGTACGTACTTTTCTAATTTCCGGTATCTATTCTTTTGAATGAGTGATCTTTTTGCAAGTTCAGATCCACTAGAATTCTCGAGAATAGCTGAGCATGTTTTATTTTAATGTTATGTACCCTATATTGAGTAGTGACTACATCCCTTGTTAGAGCATGCGGCCCTTTTTCCATTGTGATCCTTGCTGAATTCTCTTGGGCGCTGTTTAGATATCAGAATAAGATATTCAGTGACGTCTTATTTTGTATGAAAATTTTCTATTATCATTGAAAGCCAGGAGTGTAATCAAATGTATAAAATAGAATATAGCGTATTCGACATACAAATCAATTTTTTAAAATAAAATAAATCATCTTATAAATAAAATATATTACTGTACTAAATTATGAATACGAAGAATTTTTAAGAAATAAAAATCAAACCTTTGCCTTTTATTTATAAGAAAATTTTCATACCGGCCAAAATATTATCAGGTAATTTATTTTGACATTCAAATAAGGTCTTATTGTCTAACTTGTTTTAGTTTGGTTCACATGCTTATATTGTAGTAATGAATTGAAAGGAACTATGACTTGATGGTCCAGAGCCTTCTAGGCTTCAATGTTGAATGAGTGTTTGATTTTGGATATGAACGGGAGGTTGAATAGTTTAGTTTGTAGACTTTCCTAGGCTTCCAAGATGTTGAGAGAGAGAGAGAGAGAGTGCGTGTATGTATTTGTCATTATATTTACGAGCTATCAAGCAGCACGAGATGAGTTGGTTCGCCTTGGTTTGCCTCTCTTTCTGCTTGTTTCTATCTTCTTTTTATTCTGCAATCTTCAGATAGAAAATTTATTTCCCTGTCGGTAGGACTTTTGCTCTGTTCAAACTAAGATCCATTATTTAAGTTCTCGTGTCAACTTATCTTTCTATTCCTGATGTCAAAGTTTTCTGATCTGAAAAGTTAAAAGTTGGATTCGAGTTTTAAATCTTGGTTAGGCAGCTCAGAGCTGCAGTTGGAATTTATGTGATTAGTTCGATCTAGCACCGAGTCAAAGAAGCAATATCGAAATGTTTCCAACCGCTGGTCAACAACCTATGCTTAAGTTGCTACGTTCACCATTTCTTTGAGCAATTTGATTAGTTGTTCCCATAAATGGATTGCGGTGTAGCTGAATTACGGGCCCTCCCATTAATAAGCTATCCTGGCCCATTCTGAAAGAATGAGGTTGTCAGACTTTGGGAGGAAGCCTATTAATTTGATTAAAAGCCTTCTTTTTTTCTTCTTTTTTTTGTTTCTTTTCATTTTTTTTGAGAGAGGTAGCAAACTATTCCTTTTTTAGAAATAAACTCAGCTTAAAATAAGAGGTAATTAGATACTAACCATCAACCTTTGAGCCAATTATGTAAAGTACGGTTCATAAAAAGCCGTTACTTAGTGCAAACGGATAAACACTAGCAAAATGGGGATAGATACTAGCAAAAAGTTTAGTGGGTATCAATGTTGTAAAGAATCTACTTTTTCTTAACATGAATCGAGAGCTGGGTGGCATCCGCATAAGCAATTATACAACTCTTTTTAGCTTCCCGGTGGACTCTGATCAGCTTAATAAAGTACACATCAAATTGCTAGAGACTTACAGGCCCATATAGTACTTTCCATTTTTTTATTGACAAAAAGATCAGGCTAAATGGATCTAAAAGGAGAGGAAGCCAAGTGGTGGGTGGACGCGTGGAGCTGATAATAAACTATTATGAAACTTTTAAATTGACTAATCAGGTTTTTATTCTCTCGTCCATGCAACCAGCGTGGTGATTGTGGTGCCATCAGAAGCATTAATTAGTGGTGACCTCTCCATGATTTCAGGAATTCACTCTGTAACAGCTTCACCAAGTACGACAGATCGATAAAGCCCAACCGGTGCAAATTATTCAGTTCGCGATAAGAATCTTCACATCTGTTCAAATGATCCAGTTCCCACGTTTCGGTATGTACTATACTATAGTCTTATATCAAAAGGTCCACGAAGAGACACATTATTTATCTATTTTATAAACCTTCATGTGCGCCTAACTTATTGGCTGGCTTCTGATAGCTCCAAGGACAAGGCATACATGAACTAGATAAAGTCGTGGCCTACCAATATCCCAAGAGAGTTCAGGACACATCGACCACCTTGCACACAATCAATTATTAGTCATGATAGTTTAATAGTGTCTAAACTATGCGCACGGCACTCATAAAAGTGATAAAGATATTGCGCGCGCGCGCAGGGAGGGAGGAAAAAAAAGAAAAAAACACATTTATCCAAGCCGTAATAGTAGTAGCATATAACCACACCAAGTATCCAGTACACGGAGATCGCCACAGTAGTAGTAGTAGTAGTAGTAGTAGTAGTAGTAGTAGTACATCACCAACATATACGTACACGCAGGGAACGATACTATGCATCCCATATAATATGCGTGCACTCTACTAGCTAGTGCAACTAGTGCTGCTTATTCTTTACTATCGCCACGCCTACAGTAGAGTAGCTAGTGGGCGGGGGTAGGCCCCAGCGCCCCACGGGTTTAGTTGAGGTCCGGGTGGTGGGGAGGCTTGTCGACGTCCTCAAGGGGGCGGAACCACACCTTCTGGTCCAGCACCGTCGACCCGCCACCATTCCCCGCCGCCACACCAGCTCCGTTGCCCGGCCAGTCCTTCGGTCCGGCAGTGCCGGCGGCGGCGGGCCCAAAAACGCCGGTCGCAGGGTGCGGGCCCCAGTACTTGTCCGACGCAGCAGCTTCGATCACATGGTCCGGCACCACCACCGGGTGCACCAGATCCTCCTCCACGTTCTTGTCGTACGATGACGCGTGCACTCCCCTCCTGCAGGTTTGTTTTTTCATTGAATTCTAGACTTAGGTATATATAGTGCTCAACATTTTTTTAAAAATGACAGGTGTACGTCATTGTATAGAGAGAGAGGAAGCTGTTTCGTGATATGGGGCCTGCAGGGGCACTATGGAAATATATATGTATATATTCGTCCGAGACCTGGGGGCAGGCGCCAAGAACGTGACTGGAACTGGAGATCGAGATGGATAAGAGCAAATCTCACTCGTACGCGTGGCCTCCGATGGAGAGACCAAAACGCCTCCCCGATGAGGAGGAGAAAGGTTGGTGACTACCAAACGATCAGGGCCGTTGCTTCTGCGTGTATCCATCCGTATGACCGCAAGTACCCATCTCACGGCTCACGTTAGTCATCGGTGCGCCTTTAAACGGAGGGAAAGAATCGTACGGCAGACATGGTCCACCCAAAAAACGCGTGCGGAGTAATCGAGGGGGCACACAAATCCACCGTCCAACGATCCTCCAAATAAAATCAGGATCGTCAATTGACGGACGGTACAATCAATCACCCGAGTGGTTAAAGCGATGGTTATGTTCCCTCTCTGGATACAGTTCCTAGTGAGGTCCCACAGTGTCTTTCTTATCTTTTTTTTTCCGTCGTTTTGTGACTTCTCTCTCTTACCATGTACGCTTTTACGCACAGCGAGTGCAGGAGAAAAGGAGAGAAAAGACGGGAAAGAGTACAGAGAAAGGGCAAACCAGTACGGAGACGAAACAGGGGCGAAAATATCTCCGGGAATTAGTAGAGGTGGCAAAATTAGTGCGGATAAACAAATAAAGGACTTTGTGTGGGAAATATTATCGCCACGCACTGGAAAATAGGAAAAATTAAGGGAAAAAAAAGAGGGGGAAAAAATCAAAAACTCTACCGAAGATGTCCTTATAGAGTTGCATTGCATATCTTCTAAAACAGAATAGATCCCATCGAAATTTCAACTCCAAGATCCACAAAAGCAAGAGAACCTCAGAAAAAGGAAAACTAATTAGATCTATCAAGATCACTGCTTATAATTGATACTTGACTGCGGAAGCAATCATGGTAATAGCACCGATCACTAAAACAAACGTAACAATTGACACATCAAGAAGCAAAAATTAACGGACCGTCCCTAGCGCAAGTGGCAAAGGACTTGATGGTTGATACCCGAGATTTCGAGTTCGAATCCTAGTTGATTCACATTTCTAGCTAAGTTTATTTCTATAAAAAATAAATGAAGCGGATAGCGTGCTAACTTCTCTCAAAAAAAAAAAAGCAAAAATCACCAACTAATTTCACAATATCAGATGCTTAAAATAAAAAAAAAATCCTACAACCAGTTATACCAGTGCTTAATTAGCACATGTTGAAAATGTTAGCAGCAACTAAAATATTAGCAGCGATCAGTGAAAGAAAAGTCTAAGAATTAACACATAGAGTAGCAAAAAACACCGGTTGATCTCACGAGATCACAACAAATGCTGAGCAATTAGGAGATGTACCTTGAATCCGACGCGGCGGAAACCGCGATCGGAGAAGGATTTCGAGAGGCCCAGATCTGGTTCACGAATCGCTTCCCGAAGCTTCCCGCGATCGCTCGCCCCTTCGAATTAGCGGCCATGCAATAGAGAGGAGTGAGAAAGAGGAGAGAAAATAGCAGAGAGAGAGAGAGAGAGAGAACGAAAACAACGGCGAAAACGAAAAGGAAAGGGATAGAGAATGGGCCCTTTTCCATTGGTACCAGTCGCTATTTATAGCCTCGCCCACACTCGCTCCAACCGCCCACCTACCCGCCCCGTTTACTACGCCGTTAACGTTTTCCGTCCCTTCTATTAACGGCGCTTTTAACGGCGTTATAGCGGAGGCAAGCCACGTGAGTGGAGCGAATATTTTGGAGCATATTCTACATACAGTCCGAAGCGTCCCTCCAGATGCTGCTGGTCTCCTGCTTTGAAATTACCAAAACGCCCCGCGGCGTCTGGTCTCGTCTGACACAGTGATACACTGATCATGTACTCGAACTAAACGACAAAAATAAGTTACAGTTACGGTAAAATTAATTTGTCCGTGCCGTAATCTCAGCTTCAAAGATTAAAAGCTATAAATTAAATTGGTATTATGATTATTATTATTTATTATTTTAAAAAACAATTTGAAACTTGATCTTAGGGACAAAAATTTAGTAGGCACCATCCCCAAACTAACTAACTATTAGTTTGGGGATGGTGCCGCCCATCCCACCCACACACAAAAAAATTTGTGCCCCTGCGTTTTAGAGTTTTAGAAAGAGAGAGAAAGTAACAGGGGAAAGGAGATGGGCGTCGTGGGATGTGCCACACAGCGCCCATTAGTTTGGGCATGGTGTCCATCAAATTTTTATCCTGATCTTAGGCTCTTAAAGGAAAGTAAGGATCCTAAGAGATACCTATCAACTTTCTCCGCAGCTGCGACAAGCTTTATATTGTGGTTGATTAGTACAAATGCTAAGTACTCATAATGATAAGTTTATGCTGCCATTGGCATCTAGCACGGAAAAAAATTATTCTTTTATTGGATTATTATGCATTTGTTCTCCACCCTATTATTTGTCAGTTTTAGACTGATATTTGAGTGCGGTATTAGAAAATTTGAAAATATTAAGTTATTTTTTTTTTGCTCCACAAGTGGAAGAGTTTTATTTGGAGTGTTTTAACTTTAGAAAACTTTTTTTTATTGTTGTAATGGTATTTTCTATTTTTTGTATTATTGAAAAGTCTTTCCAGAATGACTATTGCCAAAACTAGAGGAATATAGACTAAAGTGATATTCGTCATTGCGTGAAGAAAGACCAACGAATAGTAGTTCGTTTTGTCGAGCTTGCAACAAGACAATTTCTTCATCTTTCTAAGTTAACCGTAGAGATATACATCTTCTTTAGATATGTGTTACATTGATACTCGAATGTGCTATATAAAATTGTATATGATATTCGGCTGTAAATATTATTATCTCATCAATTACTATTAAAATCAAGTCTAGCAACCGACCGTCCTTAGCGCAAGTGTCAAAGGACTTGGTGGTTGATACACGAGGTCCCAAGTTTGAATTCTAGTTGATTCACATTTTTAGCCAAGTGCAGGTAGCGTGCTATATACCTTTCTCTCAAAAAAAATAAATAAATAAAAAATCAAGTCTAGCAGCTTTGAATAGAATTGTTAGAGGAAGTCCCAATAACTTATTTTTTTAAGCATGCTTCTATTTGGGCTAGATTCCTGAACTCTTTTTTTAAAAAAAATTGCATTTTCTGAATTATCTTACTGCTATAAAATAACAGAGAAAAAATTATGTTATAATTAGTTCTATAAATAATTTCTATATTTTCCCCCGGCTTTTTGAAAAAAATCCACCTATCAGGTCATTTCCTAGATTATGTCAGCACTTTCCAAGAAAGTCAAGAGTCGGTGGCAAGAGAATTTGTTCGGATAAGAATTAAATAATTGCTCACGAAAATGTAATTGTCATCTCCATTAAATTAAGTTGTTCGCCTATGACTACTTTTCTATTATCTTCTCAGTACGTACTCCTTAGCTTGTACTAAGAGGAGTACTTCTATGTAGCTTTCTAATGTTATTTTAGCTAAAAAGATAAAATAAAAAAATAAAAAATCGCGCTGCATTATTGAAATTATTATTGATTAGTTAGATTTTACGATACAGCGCTGCTCATCTTATATCGTTATACAAATTTTTTTTTTTTTCTTTAGGACTTGACTAGAGTGTTGGAGGAAAGATCGTTTATGTTCATTAAATTTTTTTGTGAGAAAATATTAGCATACTATCGTTTCATTCATTTAGATAGTAAACTCGGCTACATAATGAGAGAACTAGGCCTCTAAAAAGAAAGAAAAAAATAAAAAAGAAAGAAAAAAAAATCCCTCGCAAATGAGGGCGGGGAAGACTAACATAGGAGACTGGCCGGACGGGTTACATTATACAGAATTTTATCCGCTAGGTCCCGAGCACTACGGGCGTCTGCTAACATCTGACTCCGCGAATATTTTCTATTCTGAAAAATGCGCATATCTCGTTCTAGCCAGATGATCCATCAGGTACTAGCGATTGTCGCAAGCTTTCTAGACCTTATAGAACCTCCTTTAAGTCGACTCGTCTCCCAAAGAGTATAAGCTGTATTATGATTATCGATATCCTTCTTGTTGGGCATTAGACACTTCAGAATTAATTTGGTGATCTCACAAGTGACAAAATTCATTAAAATTTATAAATTTTTTTTTGTAGTTTTATTTTTCATCTGTTATTTTTGTTGAAAAGTGTGAAAATTAAATAGATAGAGATTTGATTGGAAAAAAGCAAAAAAAGACTTCACTATTCATTCATATACAGGAGCTTACATATATACAAGTATAACAACTCAAGTAGCTGTAACAAATCTTCAAACTAATAGATCCTAACTTATCTCAACAGGTGAGAGATTAGGTTAATAGATCTTATCCATTCTCAACACTCCTCCTCAAGTTGGATTGTACAGGTGCATAAATATTTTGTACACCCAACTTGCCAATTAACCGATTAAACTACATGGCTCCTAGAGGTTTTGTGAAAAGATCCGCAATTTGATTAGCACTCAAGGCCATTAACATTGCCCGGCTCCAGGTTGTATAATTCTCGCCGTTAAGTGGTTGAGATACCAAAAGAGTTCCTGGATTATTATAGTGATGAAGATAAAAAGGACTTGTAAATCATCTACCTTAGCATTAGAGGAAGCATTTTTGTGTTCCATTGCAGTAGATTACATAAAGGTAATTGAAGAAGAGATGAGCAAATAAAAAGGCTCTGATACCATGTGAAAATTAAATAGATAGAGATTTGATTGGAAAAAGGTAAAAAAAGATTTATATTTAACACTTCCTCTCACGTCTGGGTTCGAGACTTCTCGTAGGCTCATGACGTGAACTTGAATTAAATAGAAGAAAATTAATAATTTTAGGAGCTTGGCATTACTCGAACTCAGAACTTCCTGCTCTGATACTATGTGAAAAAATTGTTGTACTTTAAAAATTTAAGCTATTAGAGAACGATATTTATATATTTTATATTTAACAAAAAAAAGTTAAAATAAGACTACAAAGACAAATCAGAAAGCGCCGGGAAACTTCCTCTGCGCCATTTCAATTCCCAGATGTTAACTTGAATCAAGTTCCTGTCAATGTCGCACACCTACGATTCAATGGGAGCTATTTTGGGCCAACTCTATATTTTTTTTATCATTAAAAATTGATATTTCTAAGAGTTGATTAATATGGATTAGTCACTGCTAAAACGACATTTAACAGTTAATCAGCAACGTCGGTGGTTATTAATTAGAGCAATGCTTCAATGCTCCATTCTAATCTTAACCGTTTATTTTTAATCAATGAAATGTTAAGATTTATATGTAAAAAAGATAATCTACTATTGCATAAGAGGTACCGGTCACAGGAATGTAAAATTAGAACGTTTTGGAGAAAAAAATTAATTAATATTAAAAATTTAAAGATACAATATTAGAATATTTTACATGCTATCCTTGAATCATGAGAGAATGAGTTTTTGATTGGATTATCGAATTTGAAGGCCGATTTTAACAATAATTTGTGATGACAACGTAAGTTATAAATTTAGTAATTTAAAATTTAGAGTTAATTTCAAAAATTGAAATTTTATGTGTAAATAGTTAAGAAAAATTATTTTTAAACCATAATATAAATTAAATCTAAATTTAAATTTGATCAATAATTTTGAAATCTAGTGTTGTTTTTCAATATTGAATTAACAAATTCAATTGACTTTAAAATTTAGAATTTTTTATTTAAATAAGCAATAAAAGTTTATAACTACACTATAACTTAAATTAAAATTTTAAAAAGAATAACATTTTCGAACTTTCATATTAGTTTAATATTGAATTGACAATTTGAATTGAAATGTATTGCTGATTTAAATATAAATTTTTCTTTCTCAAATTTAAATTTAAATTTAACTTATACAATTATAAATATAAAGCTTACATGTTAATTTTAAATTCAAAAATTTATGAAGATTTATCACTTATCATATTAGCCATTATCTAATTTGGTAAGTAATAAAATTAAATTAGAAAATAAATATTTTTTGGATATTATCAAATTTGGTAATTGGCTAATACATATTTATCTTTATGATTGATTGGTAATCTGGTCAGCAGATTACCATTGCATAGAAATCGATCTTAACCTTAAAAATTGGACGGTCCAGATTTAAATTGATTGGTGTATTGAAGCATTTCTCTATTAATTGATAGCAATGAATAAAGTTTGTGGTTAAAAGAAAACGAAACTTTTCATTAAATGAAATATTTATAGAGGTTTCAGATAGAAGTACCTACTAGGTGTAATTGGAAATAAAAGAACACGAATTAATTAAATAGAAAGGAAACAATGTAATAAGACCATAGATTTCACGCAAGATTTCAAATCTACCAGGGTGAAAAACCAAATCAGTTTAGATTCTACCTGTCTGTCTTTATCCCACTTCTGGAAAAGACCCACTAAGGATGGTAAGCGGCTCCTCAGTTCTTAAAAATAGTATGAAAAAGAATCTTTTCAGAAAAAAGTTTTTTATGATTTTTTTATTTTTCAATTTTTCATCCTTTTAGTTCTAAAAAACACTAGTTTTTTTAATTTTTTTTTATATTTCATGAGAAATTAGTGTTTTAGTTTTTCCTAAAACAGTTCGAAAAACAAAAAATAATAATTTTCCGTAAAATCTAGAAAAATGATTTCAAAAAAATAGTTTTCTTTAAAATCAAACAAGCAAAAAAATTCATAATTTTTTTTTTCTGAACTGTTTTTTTTTCTATACTTTTCCTAGGAAGCAAAAAGCACTTAGAAAGCTCAATTATTTAATCTCATCCAAAATAAAACTTTGTTGACAGATTGGAGTTTGGAGATCCGTTAACGAAAGTAAAATATGTGCAATAAAGTCTAAAAATATCAACTTCCATCTAGAGCCTTACGTTCTGCTTAAAAAACAAAATGTTTGGATGGATTGAGATAATCATACTTTAATACTGCTCCAATCGTACAGCTAAAATATTTTTTATAAACAAATACTATACCCTACTGTAGAATTAAACTTTTTTTTTTAATTTTCACAAAGACTGTTGGCTTAAATGAGCCAGCATCCTGCCCTGTGGCGGGAGGTCATGTTGGGCCGAGTCATGTTCGAAATGGCGTGAGGCTGGGTGGGCCGAGTCATGTTCGAAGTGGCGTGAGGCTGGTGGGGCCGAGTCACAATCGAGACCCGTGGGCGCTGTATCTGTACGCTTTAAGTGAATTGGTTGCGTATTTCTAACAGCTCGAGCTTTTGGTATTAATGGTTAGCGCCAACGATCCGACAAGTGGTATCAGAGCCAGTGGTCACGGGTTCGATTCCCGCATGCTGCGAATGTGTGCAGATACTGGAGGGCCCTATGGCGGGAGGTCATGTTGGGCCGAGTCATGTTCGAAATGACGTGAGGCTGGGTGGGCCGAGTCATGTTCGAAGTGGCGTGAGGCTGGTGGGACCGAGTCACAATCGAGATCCGTGGGCGCTGTATCTGTATGCTTTAAGTGAATTGATTGCGTATTTCTAACAGCTCGAACTTTTGAGATTAATGGTTAGCGCCAACGATCCGACAAAGACAACTCATGTTCAAGAATTAGGAAAAAAGCTAAAAAATCTAAGAAAATGTTCACGAAATTAGATTAGTTTTTCATCCCAGAACATATTCGTGACGTGAGAGGTTGAACAGATTAATAGTCAAATCTAGAAAACTATACAAAGAAATATATAATTGCGTCCCTTTGAATCGCCTTGGTCCCACTGGGCCAAAATCTACAGAGTGTGGCGTGGCGTGCGCGATGTGTTCGGAGAATTGACCCATGGAGTTGGTTGGAGAAAAAAGATGATAAGGTATGAAAATGGCCGTGCCGGACCGTATGACGGGGAGTACTCATTTGATCCGAGATGTCACCGTCCTCGCGTGCACATACTGTTACTAACTAAGGACTAATTGGGACAGGCTCCATTGCCATGTTATTTTGCGTTTGATCATCGATGAGATCACTCACCAGGTCAAATCTTGTCTGAAAATATGAGATTTAAAATATCCCTTGGCATTATTTTGATTTTTTTATGCTTTTAATTAGCTAGGGCTCTTCCGATACATGTTCCCTCTTTTATTATTTTAAACACTAATTATACATAGTTTAGAAAGTTAACATAAACATTTTTTTTTGTCGCCATTGTCGGTTAACTTACAATAAATTCTAGCTTAATGATGAATAATAATTTATTTAAATTATTGAAAATAAAAATATATTTTTGTTTTTTATGTCAAACAAGTACCTTGTATGTAAGGATTGGGAGCAATCTATAATCTCTTCTCGCATAAATTCATGTAAAATTTATATTTTGGAAAAGTAAAAAATGGTAATAACATCAAAAGAGGCAGTAAAATTTTGTTACTACACGTGATTCAATAAGATGTCTCAGGTGTATGCCTCACATGAAATATCTGTTGTGGAGAAAAACTTCTTCCTCTCCGCATGCAACTAAAACATGTTATCACAAAAAAAAAAAAAAAAAAAAAAAAAAAAATCAACAAAACTCAAAATGGGCTGGGCCTGGACCTCACTCCTCTCTGAAAACCCCACTTAGGACATGATCCGGCCCGTAATAAGAAGGGCGTAAAATCAAAATGGGCCGGGTCCGGGCCGGGCCGGGCCGGGCCGGGGGCGGACTCTTCATCCTAAAACCCTTCCCCGCTTCGCTCACACTCGATACTCCGACGCATCAAACCCCTTTCACGGGGCGCCCGCGACCCTCCTCCGCCACCGCGCCTCGTCCCATTCCAGGTAGAAAAATTCAAAGCATAATAAAATAAAATAGGGTTTACATATGCAGATCTAAATAATCACAAATTATTATTATCCTTTTGATTCCGATATTAAGAGGTAGAGCGGGAATTACTTGTTGTGCAAGTATATATATACTTATATTTATGTATATTTTTTGATGATATGAACCCTAATTCAAATCAATGCACAAATTCGCAGCTACCTGGTAGAAACCTGCTTTGATCATCAATTGGACGCCCTTTAAATTTACCGCATATAGAAAAAGAGAAAGGTAAAGTTACTATATAATCATATATTCATATGTTATGTTTGGGGCAATTCAACAAACATCTTAAGAGCGTAAAAGCCAGAGTATAAGTGTTCTGCATGAGAGATCATTGGATAAATTATTGTTAGAAGCTGTTAATTAGCATGTTTGAAACTATGGGTTGTAGTTATTATGATCTAGTAAAAGTACGAGTTCATTATAATGCGGGAATAAGTAAGATTGTAAATATCATGAGTAATTTATTCATGTCTTTGTACTATAGTTTCTGTTTTTCTTTTTACAGTAATTTACTAATGTTTTTCGGAAATCATATTAGGTTGGACCTAACATTTTCTCGGATAAATGGAGATGGCCTCAAATAATCCTCATCCTACTCAGTTTCCTGTTACAGAGAAGTCGATATCCTTAGATATCAAGGTCTCTCTCTCGCTCTCCGAACTAACTTTTAGTATAATTGGACTTACTATGTATTTAACATAGTGTAACCTTGTATAACCTCACATCTACAACCGATTGGCATGGCATGTGCCTAACAGCACCAGATTTGGCATGATTCATTCATATATCATCGTGATGTAGTTTTGTTTAGGACAACTTAATGGGTTTGACGAACATGTAACAGAGTGCATGGTTTTTTCTTGGTTTAAGTCATTGACGAAAACATGCTTGAAATGTTTATTTGTCATCTTATTCTACCAGGCCATGTGGTTTAAGAGTATTGTGCTATAATAAGCAGTTATTGCGACCAATTAATTCTGGTGAAGTAGCAGACTGGTTACAGATTATGGCTGTCAATGATATGCACTCCATCTATAACTACTGCATGTGTTTGTTGAATAGCCTAAGTTCATTATTATGCATATTTTTATTCCAAGCTAGCATATTAGCGTATTGCGGAATGTTATGTCAGCTCGCTTGGCATTTCCTACTAAGCCCTGTGCCTCCTTCGTCCTGCTTTGTAGCTTCCTTCCTGTCCGAATTGCTGTTAGCATAACCATTCCGCTTCTTAGCAAATTTTTCTATTCAAAATTTTTGCGTACTTCAGCCTGAATTGTTGTTACCTCCTTTCCGTATCATCAAACAAGAACAAAGCATGCACCAATTTGAGCCTAGGGCCGTGGAGATGTTAGCATGGTGGAATGTATATATAAACTTTTGTGCATGCAAGGTGACATGTCAATCTCTTCATAGCATTTTGTGTTTGGCATTGTAGGGAACTAAGACGGACATCATAATCAGCAAGTATACAGATAGTTTTCTGGTGAGTTGTATCTCATACTCAGCACTATAACTTTTAATATGGACATGTTTTCATGAAAATGTTCTTTCAGGTCATGGTGACTCAAATAGGATCTATGGGTACCATACTGCATGCTAGGTCTGTATTTTCTTTTTCCTTTATGTTATTTCAACTATGCATTCATAGATTCCTTGATCACAACCTTGTGCATGAGCATCTTCTATTTAGTCACTATGTTATCGACAGTTTGACACTGTTCAAAAGAAACATATTTTGAACTTATCTTTGATTAAACTGAGGTAGGATGACTGAAATAAATTTTTAACATTTGAATTTTGATGCACTAAATGTAATACATAGTGTATTTAATTGATTGGTAGGATGGGCAGAACCTATCAAATAGGCGTAATTATGGGCTTCTAAGCATGTCTTTTTGGTTGAGGTTTCTTCATATGGAGATAACAGCAAGCCTCTTAAACCTTCAAGATTTTGCTTGCCATTTCATTTTCTAGTTGGAATGGCTATTTTATTTAGAATTCAACAAATTCATTTTAGTGCAAAAAGACATTTAAACTTAATGTTCACCATGGTCATTGATTTATCAGCAATGGAATAGAAAGCAAATTGGCAAATCAATAGTTACTTAAGCACGAGTGTTTTAGTTTCAGTAATGCTATAATTCAACAAGAGCTTAGAAAATTTTAGGGCCAGTGTGTCTAACAATGATGTGTTGATCAAATTTATAATATTGATCAGGCCTTATTTTGTGGGGCCATAGCAAATTATTTCCTCTTCTGTTTGACTATACTGCTGATTGAAGATTTAACTTTTCTGATGATAGGAAGGAGGAAGGTGTATCACTAGATCCAACTTTTAATGTTTCTGTGATATTTGGCAAGAGAGATGAGGTAAATACAACACATCTATTCTCTAATCCGGTCTTTCCTTTCTAATGGATATTGATCTCGAGTCTAAATTGTGATGGTTGCAGCCACTTCTAGTTGCATGTGCAAGGCAGATGATTGAACATATGAGGTATTTTTACCTCTCTATGGTAGATAAGGATGTTTGACATTTTGAAATAAGAGCTTTCTCTCAGTTGAACTTGGTCAATGAATTTGTTAGTTCGAGTTATGCTAATTTCTTGACTTTATGCTTTTAAAGAAATCAGAAGTGCTGCCTTATAGGGGCCTAAATGTTTGACTGTTGTCTCATACAATCAGATATTTTAGATAGTTATAGATTATTTGAATTTTCTTATAATAGAGTTTTGATTTTGATTTCCTTTCAGTATGTTGAATGACTAATTCATAATCTGCAAACATGTTTGGGAAATTCTCTGTTGTCGCCGGGTGTTGTCAATATTTCTATCAGATTATGTCATGTCTGTTGTCATCTGGGAAATAATTCTAAAGAATAGGTATATAAGAAACCGGATTGTGCCAGAATTTAAATTTTATAGAAATTGACGAGTTATATTCTGTGGATTGTAATACCATACTTTCAATCTATATGTTGCAGCCACTGCGGTTCGTCGAGGGCATTGATTCTGTCTCTTGGTCTAAAAGATCACTCTCAGGTAACGTATTGAAAAGACCTGGAGATGTTGTAATCTTTCATGGATTCTGTCTCGTGTTTTAACTTTGAATACAAGTCACCGACTTGAATTAGCATTTCACCTAGAATTAAAGTGCTTCTTATCTTTGATTAAATTAGCCTTTTCATTTGATCAAAATTTCTTTTTTTTTCCTTTTACTTTGATTAGGTTATTAAGCATTTGTCCTCACTGTGGTTTTTGGTTTCCACAGGAGACTTTAAAGGATATCATTTCTGCCGTTATTGAGAATCGCCTTTGGTGAATTTGAGATGCCTAAAAGTTATTAGTGCTCTTTCTATTCCTTTTAAACAACCTTTTTCCTTTTATTTATTATCAATTATTTTTCTATTAGTTGTAACAAACGCATTGAGAAAATGTGCTTTAGCTTTTGTGGCATTAATTATTTACTTGCTCACTTATACCTTTTGGAGTTTGGTTTTTCTCCCTTGTTAACAACTGATGTCCTAGTTATTTGTTCCAATTTTAGTATTAAAAAAAAAGGCAATAATTAAGTTTCATCAGGTAAAACATTTCACAAAACGGCTGATTTTGCCAATTTTACATAGTTCACTCCATTTTCATACAAAAGTCACACCTAGTAAATTAGTTCTAAGAAGCACTTACATTTTTTTTTTTTTTTTTTTTCAGTTTAAAAAAGCTGGTAGGCAATTCCTATTGCCTTTGTACCTAAGAAAATAAGATTTTCACTTCAGTTACGTTTAATCATCATCCTCCACAAAATCAGAGTCATCTGTAGGTTCTTCCTCCCCAACAGAATCAGAGTCACTTTCTATGTAAACAGCTCTTCTCCTGTTCTCCCTCATCGGTTTGTTCCTTGGTGCCACAATGAATTCTTCAACTGCTTCCATGCTTCTACCAAATGAAGGAGACTCACCATATCCTTCTTTGCTGCTTCCTGCAGCGGCAGAACTCAAAGCACTTGCACCCAAGACCGAACCGCTCTTCTTGTTGAAGGGGGAAGCCTTCATCTTCCTCACCTTCTTCTCCGGCGAGCTGTTCTTGCCATTATCTGCGGGCTTAAGCACTTCCGTAATTTGCTTCTGTCCTAAAACAGGCTTGTTCTGAGCCGCCCCTCCCTTCCTAGCGGTGGTTGTCATGACTTTTGGTTTATTACTACCAGGATTTCTTCCTCTACCCCTCTTCTCCTTTGGTGATTCTACCACTCTAAACTCTTCATCACCTTCCTCAAGAATGGTCGTCATGTGATCACCGTCATCATCATCGTCGGAAAGCTCGGTGTAGGTCGAAGATGGCGCCTTCTTTGAAGCCGCTGCCCTTTCACTTGGTTTTTTCTTTGCCATCACTTCAGTTTCCATGTGATCATCGTCATCATCGTCGTCATTATCGTCAGAAAGCTCGGTGTAGGTCGAAGATGGCACCTTCTTTGAAGTCACTGCCCTTTTACTTGGTTCTTTCTTTGCCATCACTTCAGTTCCCACGGCTGCAAATGGAATGGGCAATCAGCTCAACCGGCTATTTCCCCCCTGGAATTAATGATGTTATAAGAGAACTTAGCCTACCAGTATGATCTGGAGAAGAGTCAAGGTTATAAGCAGCCAGACGGTCTTTTAGGGCTAATACTTCTTCATCTTCGTCATCACTCTCAACGACATTAATCTGAAAAAAGAAGAAAAAAGAAATTGAACCATGAAAATAGACAATGAGAAGAATGAATTTCGTGTCTAAGAGTTCATAGAGAAATCATTTGTTCCACATCATAGAGAAATCATTTGTTCCACATGGTATTAGAGCAGTTCTCAAGTTCTAATAAAGTTTTGAGAAACCGGTTGTCTCACAGTTAATTAGCAAGAGGAACATTGATATACAACTGTAAGTACAAACCTTCTTCTTTGTGGGTTTCTTTTGTTGTCCTCTGGGTTTAGGTTTTGATGTCTCTGGAGCAATTTCTGCATAAGTAGACAATTGTTTCACAGTTGAAGAATTTTGCTCAAAACACAAATAAACACAAGTGCAATACTTCCCAGGAAACAGAAAATGATACCTGTATTGTTTGCAGCACCATCTGATTTTATAGTGTTATTTGCGTTCTTTCTCGGCTTCTTTGCTCCCAGCCTTGATCCTGCACCAGTGGCAGTGTTCCTTGCCTTCATCTCTTTCCTCACCTTCTCAGCCTCAGCATCTTTGTAATCTTGGTCCTGGTTCAAACAATTAATGTAAGTAAATCGAAAAATGAAAAGGCGAAAATTTGATACTGAATATAATAACCAAACACTTCTATATCTTGACATGCAAAGGTGTCTAAAAACTCTAACTATATTTGAAAAAAGATTATATCGGTGGCATAAAACTCTTGGTGACATGCAAAGCCTTGTCTTGTTAAGAGAGCGCTACGCTTGTACGGCTACTATGTATAAAAATACCCAATGAGAAGCAAAGTAGATATTAAAGCAAGAGAAGTAACTTACATCCAGCTCCTTCTCAAGAGCTTCAAGGTCCTTCATCCACAGAGATTTCGGCGAGGCTTTCCTCAATTCCTCGACCTCATTCTCCAACTTTTCTTTCTCCGCACATAGCTCCTGAACCTTTTCCAAAGTCAAGGTGCCTATTGCCATTGAGAGCAAATACTCATAGTCACTAGCCTTCACTCCACCTTTAGCCACTTCTGGACTTTCTTCATTCTCTTCTTCCTCTACTGTGGCCCCTGTAATGGCGGTGTTGCTGCCTTTTGATTTCTTTGGGAAAGGCGTGAAGCCTTTCTGCTTAAGCTCGAGGAACAATTCAGCTCTCTTTCTATTATTTACTATGATCTCGCCATGAACTACGCCAAGGATGAATCGGACTTTGTTGTCCACCTTCAGCAAATCCAACTCTAGATTATCCAAGAGTACTTTCTGAAATATATAATAACAGGTCATTAGATTGTTCAACATATATGAAACTTCCATTCACTAAAAAAGGTCCTTTGAGACTGACCTTTCTTTTTGTATAAAACTCAAGCCTAAGATGAAAGAACTCCTCGAGAACTGTAAAAGAAATTGTCAGCGGTAAGCAGGAAAAGATAAAATACTCTATGGTGATAAATGAACATCAGAAACTCACTTTGTTCAGGGGTATCATATTTCTTTATGACACCTTTTGAATCAAACAGGTGCATATTTGTAGTCCCAATTGTTGTAGTGAGCTTGAATTTTTTCTCCAGCCCTTCTTGTATAGCAATGTTCATATTTTCGTCTGCCAAGATGACCTCAAAGTGCACATTCGTGTCATCATTGTGCTCTCGGTAATCCTGTCATTAAGTATCAAGTTTCGTTATTATAACTTTTTTATGTACAGTTCTTGAATGACAAATTGAATACTATTCAGCGGTTACCTTAATAAATGGCTCCTTGATCTTATCATTCCCAGTCATCAAGGATTCGAGAAATTCCTTATAATCCTGAGTCCATCGACGAACTGGGAGCTCAGTGATCCTCAATGCTGTGCTATCTACTTCCTCTATTGTTCCAGTAATAGTGTAAGTCACACCAGCTTCCTTTGTAATTGACTTCTCAATTAGACCCTGTTACATCATAGGGAATAACTTGTTATTTAATGTCGTATGTAATTTATATACTCAGAAAATTTAGGTTAATCATACAAAGAATAGCTTATGACTAACCTTAAATCCCCTATACCATGGGTCCATTGGTTGCATTCGGTCATCATTGAGTAACCGTCTCACGTTAGCTATAATATCTCTTGGATTGTAGTTTGGAACAAAGGAGCTCCATCCGGTTCCAATCCCTTCGCTTCCATTGATTAAAACCATTGGTATGATAGGCATATACCTGAGGATTAGCCAAAAATGCATGGTTCAGAATCCTAAGATTAACTAATTAATGCTAATTAAAATAGATAACTTAAGCTTGTTATTACCAAGTGGGCTCAATTAATTGCCCATCTTCATTCAAATAGTCAAGAAGAATATCATCATCCTTGGGGAACAAGAAGCGAGTCAGGGGCGAGAGGCGTGTATATATATACCTTGCACTGGCATGATCTTTGCCACCCTAAATTCAAATGAAAAGAGTAATTCTAATAAGAAAAGTATCCACACAAGACGCGGAATAATAAAGTCACAATTCAGAATATCTGAACAATATTCGTTTTCATGCTCACTTGATGTCTGGTACCAAATTGCCCATTAGGCTGCAAGAGGTTTATGTTGTTGCTACCCACAAAATCTTGAGCCATTCCAATAATGGTACTAGCAAGGCTCTGCTCACCATGATGGTAAGCTGAATGCTCAGAAACATAACCAGAGAATTGGGCAACCTGTTTTGGAGAAATCACATTTACGCATTACATTTTATCGAAGAACCTGTCAAAATTTATAGTTTGTGGATTGATCCGACGGTACCTTTGCTTCCTTGACAAAATTCCGCTTGAATGAGCAAAACAAAATCTTCCTCTGACCTGGTTTTAGGCCATCAACCATCGATGGAATCGACCGTTGCAAATCCGCCATGGAAAATAGTATCAACTCTTTGTTGACAAAATCACTGTATTTGATAAACTTCTCCTTTTGATCAAGATACGTGCCGGGCTGTAAAGTTTATTTAGATAATCTTGTTAAAATCTAGAATTAGCAACTAATTAATTTATGGTAAATCAATTTGCCAAGGCAATACACCTCAAATTGGCGCAACCAGTTCTTCCTAGCCTCGATTTTCTTCTTGCTAAATGCTAACTCAATAGCATCCCCATCTTTTTCATCCGCCCATACAAAATCCTTTTTGTGCTTACCAATATCTTGGAAATATTCCTTTCCTTCTTTCGAGGTGCTTGTTCCCAACCCCTAAAGAAAGTAATACCCATAAGATAATTAAAATCATCTTCATGTTCAATTCTAGAAAGGCTGCAAGAATTAACACAGAAGAACTGCAATCACATTCCAAATTTAACACCAACAAACCTTATAGTACTTTATAGACCATCCATTTGCACTTCCACCTAGACTTTCTTTCCATGCTTCATACTCTGGCATGGTGTAGAATGATAGGACAGTTTTGTTCTTGTTATTAGTTGCCTGTTCAGCACAATACATGGCTTACTCAGAATTTCACAGTAGTTGAGAGTTCTCTATTAAGTTTAAAAGTATTTCAATCAAGGCTACCTTTACAATAGGAGTTATGAATTCAACCATGAATGAGGGAATTTTGAGGAGTGATGGCCAAAATGAGTGGATGAAGTTAATTAGCAACCCTTTGATGTGCGAACCATCGTGATCCTGATACAATCATTTAACAATATAATTAGTAAATAAACCAGTAATTCTTTTCATTTTTGACAAAGGGTAGAAGAAAAAAAAAAAAAAATACACATCTCTCAACATAAACCTGATCAGTCATTATCATCAGATGTCCATATCTTAGTCCTTTAGTGCTGTCGTATTCCTTCCCATGCTGTAAACCAAGAATTTGCTTCATGTTCTGAATTTCTGCATTCTCCATTATCTGTTTATGATTTGCTTCTCTCACATTCAACAGTTTACCTCTCAGTGGGAACACACCGTAGTAGTTCCGCCCTACTACAGAAATGCCAGCCATCTATATACAACACAAGAAATCAGCATTGCTTTTCAGTACTAAGAAATTGAAGTTATGATGCTGATCTTTCTAAATTATCTGAAATTGCTTACAGCAAGAGCTTTTGCAGAATCTCCTTCAGTTAAAATTAAGGTGCATTTGTCTGAGTTTTTCCCTCCTGCATCATTAGCATCCTCAAGTTTAGGAATGCCAGTTATTCGCTGCCTCTTGGTTCCATCTGTCTTTTTCAGTTCCTTGCTCTGCTTGAAGTCAGCCCAAGAGAGGACACTGCTTACAATTCCCGATTTAGACACTGCAAGAAAGAATGCATACAGGTACATTGCTAGTTCAAAACTAAGCTTGTCATCATTTAAATCCAATTAAAAAAAGAAAAGTTGCCACCGAAGACTAACCCTTCTTTAGGAACTCCTGCGAGAGCTCGCACTTTGATCCAAAGCTCCCTTGACGAGTTGTCAAGGTCTCTTTTGTCTGTGAGTCGAAAGCAGGGTTGTCAATGAGTGCATTGACAAATACCCACAAATGGCTCTTCACATTGTGCGCTTTGAGGTTGGCATTCTTGTTCTTCTTGTTCACGATGCTCATTACATGGTTTGTAATTTGGTTAGTTACATAGTCGACGTGAGTCCCACCCTTTACGGTGGCAATCCCATTTATAAAGCTAACCTGTAATTTCAAGAACTAAGTATTTAATATTCATGAAAAATTACAAAATAATATTACTCCCTTTACTATTATAGAGATACTGAGAGAGTCCATAAACTCTTTTTCTCACCAATCGACTCACCAAATTTCCAAAAATTACCAATTTCATCCCGTTTAATCAGATAGATTTATTGCGATTTCATCTTACAAGCCTGTGTCACAAACATTTGAAATCTAACAAATGGTCCAGTAGCCAAACTGTTTGCTTGGTGAGAGTTGAGGAACCGATTATTTAATTCAAAACCAATGTACACAGCCGGATCAAATAAATTCTTTTTAAGTACCTGCTGGAATTGCCCTTCACTTAGACTTACACAGATCTCCCATCTATCATTAACTTTCTCTGCAATCCTGCTTGATACAAATGGCCAAATAGCACGACTTCAGAAATTAAGGAACCTCAAATATGTATGAATACCAAAAGAAAGGTTATTATTCTCATCACCTTGGAAGGGGATCAGGTCTGGATTTTGAGGCGGATCGAAGATACAAGTCGACGTAATCTGAGAAGGTCTTCACAGGGACTCTTTGCCCATTCAATTCCACCTTAACAGATTTGCCGAGGGTTCCCGCTATGTCAATGACTCTCTTCTTCATAAGAGCAACTACATCATCTTCAAGATGGGTCATGTCGAATTTCGCCAGGTCAGGCTTAAAGGTGACTTTGGTCCAGTTTTCCCTGTCCCTGCATTTTGTAATCACGGGCTCAGACCTTTTGCCCATGTTCTCCAAGAACACCTGCATTTAAAGAACAATAAAACTTATCACCAAAACCTACTTAAGCAACCTATTACGGGCCAAGCGACCTACAGGTCTGATTAACAAAAAAAAAATCTTTTAAGATTGAATTTATCAATAAAGTTTATCGTGTACCCAAACCTATTACCAGTAATTAGAGAACTTTAGTGCCGCAAATAACTCCAGAGACTTCCTAATTTCAAAAACATGATCATTAACTCAGTAAATGTTATTACGAAAGAGAAATTCCTGCGAGACAGATTGATTGTTGGGAATTCTTCAGATCAACCATTGTAGGTGGAGTAGAGAGCATACCCAACTTCCGAGTATACGGCCAAATTTATTGATCTCACCAGAAAGCTTGAACTCTATATAGACAACAATCAACTAATCCAATTCCTATAAATGCAATAACAAATTTACAGCAAGAAACTCTACAAACAATCAATTATTCAACTCAAGAACAACTATTTTATGAGAATCTAAATCAGATCGATATTAAGCAGAAGTTGGGTATGCTCCAAAATTCCTAATCACAAGTATCAGCAAGGAAACCCTAATCCAAGCGATTTGGAAACCCTAGATCACAATTAATACAACACGAAGAGAAATAAGGATCCGATTTAGACCGAGAAACCGAAGAGAAAGGGCTCAAGAACTGGCATTTACCTGTTTATACTTCCTCTGCCTCCTCCCATCGGCAGTCTCGATGATGAACTCCGTCGAGAAGATGTTCGTGAGCTTCGCCCCGTACCCATTCCTTCCTCCCGTCGTCTTCTTGACATTGTCGTCGTAGTTACTGCTTGTGAGCAGGTGCCCAAATATCATCTCCGGCACGTAAACCCCCTCCTCGCCGTGAATCTCCACGGGGATCCCGTCCCCATTGTTGTACACGCTAATGCGGTTGGCGGCAACGTCGATCTCCACCTTTACAGCGTCCATCGAGGGGTCGCGCTGCTTGTTGTCGGCGGCGTTGACGAGGATCTCGTCGAAGATCTTGTAGAGGCCCGGGACGTAGGTCACGGAGCGGTGGACCATCTCGGAGTTCTCGTAGACCCATAGGGTTTGGGCGTGCTTCTCGACTGAGCCGATGTAGGTGTCGGGGCGAAGGAGGATGTGCTCCAGCTGCGTCTTCTTCTGATACACCTCCTCGATCGTCTTCTTGGGGGCCGCCGCTGCGGCAGAGGTGAAGGCAGAGTTGTGGGCGGAGCTGGATTGGAGGGGGAGCTTCTTGTCGATGGCCATGGCGGAGGAGAAAGGGGGAGACACAGAGATTGTGTCGCGGGGAAGAGGAAGAGAGATAGGGATCGAAAGACGTAGTTTGGGGCTTGGACGGGGATTCATAAATTGGGAAGGGAGAGAGCGGTCTAACGGTCGACCATTTGAAATTTGAAATCGAGTGCGGGAGTTCGAAATGGAGGGTGGGGATGCAGGGAGTGCGAGGGTCGGCCGATCGGCGGTGGTGGTGGTCGGGTTGGAAACTTATAATTTTTTATGCATAAATTATTTGAATTTAAAAATCACATTTTATTTTATTAAAGTTTTATTTTTAAGTATTAATGATTAAATATTAATTGTGATTTATGATATATATGTGTTCGCTATACACCGTATGCAAGCAATAATACGTTTTTTTATTACTCCAAATCGGACCCTGTATTTTTTTTCTTAAGTTATCCGTACGTGTAGGCTTTTCCTAATCGGATTCGTAGTGGACCACCAATTACGATCCAATGCGTCTGTATAAATTGAGAAAACGTTAGAAAACGAAAACCCACAGAAGCCTCAAACTTTTCCCGGGTTTTTCCCTCCTCCCCTACCATCATCATCTTCCTCTTCTTCTCCCCTATCTCTCTCCAATGAATCAAAGGGGGAGGAGAAGAGTGAATTAATTAAAGATGGGTTATCGATTTAGTGCGCGGGACGAAGAGTTGATCGATTGCCTCAACATGAAGCTCACGAATCAGCCGTTGCCATACGCCGAAGTGTTTAACGACATCGACCTCTACAAAGACGACCCTGCTCACCTATTCGGCAAGTGCAAGTTTTATAAATATATATATATATATATATATATATATATATATATATATATATATATATATATATAGAGTCCAGCTGGTATACTATCGGTAGCACGGAGCCCTCCGTGCTACCAAGTTGTTTTCAATGATGCGGTTTCCAAATCGACGATCGGCTCCGTTAGACTTGATCTACACTATTGAAAGTATTTGGAAACTAAATTTCATAATTTTTCGATATCATTTACCTATCAAACGAGTAGTCGAAAAATGAACGGTTGAAAATAAAAATCTCATAAAAAGTGATGATAAAAGACTTAAATTTAAGATCAGAGATACTGATCTTACTCTAAATAGTTCAAAGAATTTTCTATAAAAATTTCATCAGATTTGGATTGTTTTACACCGTTAAATTTACAAACGCATCTCATCTACCATTAAAATTATCAATTTTGAGACCTTTTGATCACTAGCCAAATGATGTCGAAAAATTATGAAATTTAGTTTTCAAATACTTTCAATAGTGTAGATCAAGTCTAGCGGAGCCGATCGTTAATTTGGAAGCCACATCATTGAAAACAACTTGGTAGCACGGAGGCCTCCGTGCTACCGATAGTATACCAGCCTAGCTCTATATATATATATATATATATAGTCTCTCTTTTATGTTATTTGCGTGAATGACTCTCAATGCATGATTTAAAACTTAAGCCAGTACGTGTAGGTATTGTTTCACATTATAATTGTTGATGTGCGTCTCTGCTAGAGAAATTTCACCAATGGGGCAATTTGATTAGTTACTGCTGCGAAGATTTGAGAACTTATCATGAATTTTCCGGAAAGTATTAGCATCACTTTTGTCTTGGATTAAGATTTTATGTAAATTGAGAAGAATTTTTGGTGGTGCCATGGATTTGATCGCTCAGTACACACGGGATTTGCAGCAGAGATATCTGATACATCAGATGATATCGGATAGGTGGACGAAAATTTTATAGACAGTTTCCAAATTAGATTGCTTGGGGATTATCCGGATAGGCCCCATACTGCGAGCCGCGTCCATCCCAACGGCCCAACAAAAGTATTGCTTTTGCTCGGTTAAAATGCTTAGAGAACTTCCTCAACTATTATTCTTTTTGAAATCTGCCTTTTAATTTTCTTAAATCTTTTAGTTTTTATTTTTTAATTTAATTTTGTATGTATTTTATATTAGTTTAATTAAATTTAAAAATTAGATTTAATCAATTTTTTTTTATTAAATTTGATACTAAAAGTCTAATAGGGTTGTCTCATGAGTTACTTGAATATTAAATTAATGGATCAAATTTAATATTAAAAATTTAAATGAATTGTCTTAGTCATTCAAGAATTGAGACAATCCTTTTAGAGTTTTAGTATCAAATTTGATATTAAATTTGAATAAATTTAATTATTAAATTTGATAAGTTAAATATGATTATTAAATTTGATAAAATTTTTAATTAAAACTAATTAAAAGATCGATTTCAAAAATAATAATAATTGAGAAAGTTCTCTAAGCATTTTAATCCAGCAAAAGCAATCATTTCCCAAACAATCTTGTTCGGGAATTATGTCCATAAAATTTTTATCCCGGATTAGGTTAGATGATGTATTCTATAGGTTGGATTGCTCGGCTAATTTGCAAAGTTATCCAACCAGTAGACCCAGAAATCCAACCGGTTGCGCTACTTCGCTAGTTTTTTTTTTTAGAGAAAGATAACATGCTACCCTCTTCGTTTTATGTTTTTTTTAGTAATAAACTTAGTTGAAAATGTGAATCAATTAGGATTCGAACTTAGGACCTCGGGTACTAACCACCAAGCCCTTTGCCACTTGCGCTAGGGACAGTCGACCTACTTTGCTAGTTTTAGTTTGAATTGGGACAAGTCTAGAATTTTTGTGCTCCGTATATGGGGCTTTGTATAGTTTCACTAGAAATCTCTTGAGAGGTTATTGTAAGATAAATTTAAAGATTTTGGAAAGCTACCCAATAAGGAAAAGGAAGAAAAAAGGCTTAAATAGTGTGCAATCTAGAGAAGAACATTGAAGAAAATTGATTGGAGGAGTCTGATCAATTTTGTTGTTAGAGTTGTTCTAATAAAAAAAAATTGGTGATGTTATTTCAATCTTATTTTCTTTCGTCTTATATTGAAAGCAGCGTTTTTCAGTGCGGTGCTAGAGAAAATTTTGTACTCTTATTAATTATCTACAGTGAAGCTCCTTGTACTGGTACCCGTCCTTCTTACTCTAATTTTTCGTAGATGTAGCCTTCGGCCAAACTATATAAATTTGATGGTTTTTTTTTTAAAGAGAAAGGTAGCACGCTACTCGCTTCATTTATTTTAAAAATAAACTTAGCTAGAAATGTGAATCAACTAGGATTCAAATTCGGAATCTCGGATACCAACCACCAAGTCCTTTGCCACTTGCGTCTTCGGTGTAAATTTGATGTGTGGCTTATGTGATTTTTCAAAGCTCTACAATTATTATTGCTACCCTCTTTCGCTTTGGTAACTTTTCAATACTCCATGGACCTAGGGATGTAATGTGGGCCGTGCCGGGCCGGCACGGCCCACATTTTTCGGGTCGAAACGGGCTAGAGGCTGGCCTGGCCCGGCCTGGCTTCAATTTCGGGCCGTGCCGTGCCGGGCCCAAGCCGCCTAGCCTCCGGCCCGGCACGGCCCTTCGGCCCAGAAGGCACGGACCGTGCTTCGGGCCGGCCCTTTAAGATATTTATTTTTAATTTTTCTTAAAAAATTATTATAAAATTTAAAAAGAGAAATAATAAATTATTTTTATTTAAACTTATATTTTGATCAAATTATAAAAATAGTTATAATATAGTAAATATTTAATTTTTTTTAAAAAATTATATTATTTTAAAATAAAAAGAAAGAAAAGAAATGGGTTTTGGTCCAATGGACCAAAATGCTTTGGTCCATTGGACCAAAACCATTCCTCCCAAGGTCTGCCTAGGGAGGAGAGCTCCTGGGGATCAAGCCCTCCTCCCCACGAGCTGAGACCCCGAGGCCCAAGGCCTCGGGTGCGGGCTGTGCTGGCCCGGCTGGCACGGCCTAGTTGGGCACGGCCCAGTTGGGCCGTGCCGTGCAGGGCGGCCCGCCTCTTCGCGGCCCGATACGGCCCAGTCCCGCATCGGGCCGTGCCGTGCCGGGCCGTCGGGCCCAGGGGCGCGGCCCCGTAGCGCGGGTCGGCCCGGCCCGACACGAGTGCTACAGTGCCCGCCCGGCCCGTTTTACACCCCTACATGGACCCCAACAATTTTTTATAATTAATAATTGAACTCTACTGTAACTATACATATGTATATACACCTCTTTGATCATAAATACGGCCTAGATAATCACCCTTTGATTTTGACTCAAAGAAGAAAAAAATTAATGTCTGAAGGTTTAATTATTTGGTTTCTAGATTGGGAATTTTGCACGAATAAATTCCACATGGCAAAAGTTGAGTAAATGCTCTTGAAATTTACGAGAGGAAGAATCAGGAAAGATTCTAGGTTAGTAGATGCAGTAATTGATAGGTTATGGGGTCGCAGATCATAAAGATTTCAACAATCTTTTTCAAATTATTGTTTCTAGATGGGCTCTGCTCTCTTTCTTTTTCTTTTTTAAAATAGGCACTGCAAGTAATTAGAACTTAAGTAACAGAAGCTAGGAAACCAAACATTGAGTTAAAGAAGAGAGAACATACAAGAAGAATAAGAAGAGCGGGGATAAAATTTAGAGATTACTTTTTTTCCTACTTAAGTTGCTAATTATTTGTGCACCCGTTGATTCTTTTTGTTCTTCTTCTACACACTCTTTCAAGTACTAGTTTTGAATATATTTCATTTAAAACCTCTATGAAGCTTTTACTTTTGACAAGGTATCATTAACCTGCTAAGACACTCTTACAAGTATCAGTTTTGAATATTACTAGTTTTGGATATGTTTCACTTGAACTTCTATGATGCTCTTACTGTTGACAAGCTATCATTAATCTTTTCTGCGGCCAACATTATTCTAGAAACTTACAAGCGAAGCAACGAAGAAACTGTTTACTTCTTCACTCCCACAAACCGCATATCTCCAAATGGTTCTCGAGCATCCCGCTCTACTCCGAGCGGATATTGGAAAGTCACGGCATCTGCGAAAGAAATCAAATCACAAGGTAGCGTCATCGGAAGGAAACGAAGTTTTGTCTTCTATTACCAACCTTCACAAAAGAGATCGAAAGACGAAGAAAAGAATAATAAGAGCAATTGGATTATGTACGAATACATCAGTGAACTCCAAGCGAATTCCAGCAAGAATCCCAAACCTTCAATGCAGGTAACTAGTGCAGTACGCAAAACAGTTGCATGAGTTTGTCGGTCTCAATATATCAATAGCGGAACCTATGCTAGTTTTTTTTGGGTTCCTTTTTCTTTGCCATTAATTTATATATTTTTATTTGCAGCTAAATGAACGGGTCTTATGTAGCATTCATAAAAAACGACAATCTGCACGAAAACTTGAGAATCAAAATGAACCTCATCAAGGACACGGCGAAAGGAGCTCGAGCATCACAGAGGAAGAGCAGGTGAATGGCTATGAGCAAGAGAATCATAGTGGTGCTAGTTCAAGTATTTGCTTCGATAATGTGATTATTGTGCCACCACTAGCCACAGCCTCAGAAACACTCAGGGTTGGCCCAAAGCCAGCCTTGCCTGGCCCCTTCTATGGTCAAACCCATTCTACCTCCAGCAGAGTGCAACCTATATCAGAGCCAACCATGTGGAATCTAGATCAGTACGAGCCGACTAGTATCAGCTCAAATGTCTACCCCAATAGTAATGCGGTTATGGTGCAACCACTAGCGGTCGACTCAAAAATGCTCTTTAGTCCTAGCCTGTTTGGCGCTCGAAATGATTTGGCCGCAGGTCTAGCCTGGCCTGAATCAGGCTTGGCAATGGGGACTTCAGGCCAGCCTGGACCGGTTAGCACCTCCAGTCGGTGCTATAATAATACACAACCATTGACAGCAACACAATTTGGCGACCAGGATCTGGGCTCTCGTTATTTCGCACATCAATTTGGTGATCTGGCGAGCTTGCTCGACAATAACATGCGAGCATCGACAGTTGGAGAATCCTTGGTTTACAAGTCATGTTTTCCTAAGGATAATATTATGGATGGCGGGCTGGGTCTAGTCGTCCAACAGTCCTTAGAAATGGCAGTGGCTAAAAGCCAGGGTACCAGTCAAAATTCTAATAGTCAACCTAAAGCTACGTCTTTATCTAACATAGCTGAGGTATTGCTTAATGATGAAGTGTATGAAGAGCAGAAAGCAATCAGTTCTTTGCCACAACGATCCTTGGACAAGCAGGAAGATCAATCAAAATCTTCATTAAATGATCGCGGCACACCATTTCCCTCGGATAGTTCTCCTGGATCATAGGGTTTGCTGGGTTGAATTTCTTTAGTACATAATCGGTTTAGAGTTTCTTTAGTACATAATCGGTTTTTTAGCACATATCATCACAGTTATTCTTAGCTTCAAGTTGGATTGTTAATTCATAGTACCTTTGCTTACAGGCTCAATGATTCTGAGGTGGCAATTAGCCTTGTTCGTTCTCCATCGTTTGAAAAGATTGTCATATTTTCTTTCTTTTTTTCTTTGTTTTTCTTTGTATCCATGTCAGGACCATGTAGAAAAGATTTGCTTCATTTATACTCGGAGCTTTGTTTGATGGGTCATGTTTGTTATTTTACATCAGATTGCTCCATAAACTAGTTTCATACTATTTACGGTTTCTACCGTAATAGACCACCAAGTTTTATCTCTCACGGAGAAGTACTCATAACGATGTGCCAGATACTGTGAAAAAAGAACAAGTGAAAACTCAACCGGTTCACAACGAAGCATACCTCTTATTCTCTTATAGACAATAATCTCATGACACGGCCAAGTTATGAAATTACTGTAACAAATACAATACATAACAAGTATGCAACAAATTACCGAGGAAAATCCGTAGACAATAGCAGACAGTCCTCCACACTGTCCTGTTTGGGTGCATTGTTGCAACATAAAGCTGAAGGCTCATCTGCCGAGATCTCTTCCTGAATTTTATGGCTTTGCGGCGGTATGCTAAGCTTCTCTTGACTCTTCTCAGCTGAGTGCTGCTTCATAAGCCTTCTCAGTGCATCAAGCTCGATCGCCACTTCCTTCATCTTCGGCCTCTCTTCCCCTTTAACTCTCAAACACCTCAGCGCCACTTTTGCAATTTCATTAAGATGCCTCACCCCCGCCTCCTTCACCACCCTTTGATCCAACATCTCCAGTAGCCGATTCTGTTCAACCAACATAGTGAAATGCGAGGCTAGGTTCCTCCCTTCGTCCGACCGACAAAAAGAAATAGGCATCTCTCTCGTCAATATCTCAATGAGTACCACACCGAAGCTGTACACATCGCTCTTATCTGTTAAAAGGCTTGTGTGGAAGTACTCTGGGTCCAAGTATCCTAGGGTCCCTTGAACAAGTGTGGTGATATGAGTTTGATCGTAGGGCACTAACCTCGAAGCCCCAAAATCTGATACCTTTGTATTGTAGCTTTCATCAAGAAGTATGTTAGCCGACTTGACATCTCTGTGAATGATTGGTATTTTCGTAGCTGAGTGCAGATACGCGAGCGATGCTGCTGTCTCAACGGCTATTCTTAATCGATCCTCCCATGGCATTGGGGCCGTTTGGTTACTGTGAAGATGATTAAAAAGTGTTCCATTTGAAATAAATTCGTAGACTAGTAAGGGGACCTGGGTCTCTAAACAACATCCCAATAGTTTGACAACATTCTTGTGATCGATCTGAGAGAGGATGACCACCTCATTCACGAATTGCTCGATTTGCGTCTGATCAACCATCTTCGATTTCTTGATGGCCACAACAGTTTGATCAGAGAGTAGTCCCTTGTACACAGTTCCATATCCTCCTCGACCAAGAATCCGATCCTTGCTGAAATTATCAGTTGCCTTTCTGAGTTCTTCAGAAGTGAATATTCTTGCTGGTGCTTTCTGGGAGAAGATTTGTTGTCGTAACATTAAGCCGCCATTTTGGAGGAAAAATTTCTGCCTAAGCTTTGTTTGCTTCCTTTTCTTCCGAAACCAATGAGCCCAGAAGCCTACTGCGAGTAAAACAGCCAATAGACCTAGTCCTGCAACTGCACAGGCACTGCAGATTCTGAATCCACGACATAAACACTAAGAAAGAATTAAATTGAATTGATAAAAGTATATTTCAGTTCCTCATCAGAGGAAAAGCTGCAGACTTTTTGGTCGTCATATATCCAATTTACTAGAGCTTCTGCTTTCTTGCTCCAGAAATGCGCCGGAACAGGCACTTGGGTGTAACAAAAGCCCGATACTAGTTAATGCTTACCTAGCCCAATCGTTAGGGGCGCCAACCCCTCGCAGCCGGAGCCCGTCCTCAGCCCATCGCCGTTGATTCCGAAGGGACAAGTGCAGTTGAATCCTCCAATTGTGTTGATGCATTTATGAACGCAAGGGTTCGTTTTTGGATCCTCGCACTCGTCGATGTCTTTCATGCATTTCAAAATCCATAGAGGAGCAAATATTAATTACTTATTCGCGACAACTTCAATTTTCCACTGTAAAGCAAGATAAGAGAAGAAACAACGCTAGCTATCGTTTCCTCTGCAATCCCCAGCAAGCTTAATTTTTAGGGTCCCGCTTATCTCCATTTTTATGTGCAAAGCAGGGTATTGGTTAAAAAGTAGATCAATACCTTGGCATCCGCCTTCCGTTTCTTCCAGGTAAGGATTCCCCTGGAACCCTCGAGAGCAGTTGCAGCGGTACCCGATGCCGTTTGTCGAGTTGTAGCAGTAGCTATTCCCCTTACACGCGTAGTCCTCGGCCTCTTCTCCTCTTCTCCTTTTCACCTCATCGCAAGTCTCCTCCCCTATCGACCACTCCAGCACCATCGGCCTGTACTGATCCTCCGGATTACCGACCAAGTCATTCTTCGAGAACACATAGTAGTCCTCGTCGACTATGAATGCCTTGCTACAGGGCTCCCCGGACCGGTCTTTGTAGGTGGATCCTGTGAGGCTTCTGATGCTGGTGAAGGAGAAGTTGAGGCTCTTCAGCCCCTTTGGCAGCGAAACCTGGCAACACCCGACGCCGGAGCATGCGCCGGAGACGATGCTGTCGTTCGTAGCACAGAAGGAGACGCATCTGTTCAATATAAAATTTTTAACTTTCTAAATTAAGTTTCATGCGCTGCCAGCACAGAAAGTCATAAAATGAAAGTAGTCCGCGTCGCTTCTGCCGAACATAAAATATTAAAATAATATCTTTTTGCAACTTTAGTTTTTAAAGTATTCCGTTTAATTTTTTTCCCTTTTTGACACCCACCCGCCGCTGTACTTGTGGTTGGCGCCGCCCGCCTGCGCGAGCATGAGGACCATGGCGTCGCAGCCGACGGCGGTGAACTTGTTGTGGGCGTCGGAGAAGGTGTAGGGGGTGCCGTGGAGGCTGAGGCCGCGGTCGGGCGGGGGGAGGCTGGCGCCGGAGGAGTTGTCGTAGCAGCGCCAAGCGACGGCGCGGCCGACGATGCGGACGTAGCCGGAGAGGATGGAGATGTCGAGGACGACGTAGGGCTGGGCGGGCGCGGAGGGGAGGGAGAGAGCCGGGGCGGAGCCGGCGCAGGAGAGCTCGAAGCGCGGGCGCGGCGGGAGGGGCCCGAGGCGGGTGTTGTTGGGGCCGACGATGGCGAAGGGGTATTGGATGATGGAGGAGTTGTAGCAAGGCGGAGCGTCCGGGAGCAGCGCCGACGGGTCGATGTAGTTGGAGGAGGAAGGCGGTGGCGATAATATCCCCAGCAATACGAGGAGAAGGAGAGAACGGAGGTGGAGAGGGAGATGATTAGGAGGAAGACGAAGAAGCATGGCGCTTCCTTCCTTCCTTCCTTCCTTGCACTAGTCTTGATTCTTGATTAGGAAGGAGGAGGAGGCTGCAGGCAGAGTCGGAGCTAGCGTCTGCGTCGGACTAATGGTGGAAACGATCATTCGACAATTATCCGGTAGCATAGAGGCAATTATTGGTTGTTGTTGACTAGAGTCAATAGTTTTCTTTATTTTAACAATTTAGTGGTTGTTGTTGTCTCAGAGACTCTGAGTCAGAGTCAGCAGTTTTATTTTATTTATATTTTTAACTTTCTCTCTCTCTATTCAGTAGTGCTGCAGCTGTTTAAAAACTATATTGTCTATTGTCAATGCATTAATATTTATAGTATAATTTTTTTTAAATTTAACTTAAATATATAATATGTATTTAATAATGAGAAATGCTAAATGTATTTTTTTCGGAATATAATTTTACATTCCATCTATTTTAAAAGTGAAAATTGAAGAACTATAAAGAGGACAATCTTATATACAACGTGATGAGTCAAAAAAGACCGGTAGTTAGCTTGGTTGGAGAGAAACCACATAGTACTCTTCGGAGGGAGAACAACAAACCATGTGCGGGTCCTGCAGGACATTCGATCACTTTAGGGCTTCGGTTCGAGCATTGCCTTTAACACACATGCTTTATTTCTAGAGTTTTTCTTTTCTTTTCTCTCTGTCCTTTTTTTTTTTTTTTTTTTTTTTTGAGACTGTGTGCGATTCATCATTCCTTGGTGAATAAAGTGGGTAATATATTATCTTTTTCTAAAAAATTCTCGCTACTCACATTGATGACTAAGTGGTCAATTTTATTTTAGAATGAGTGATATATATGATTTTTATTCTTTGTTGGATTATGTAAAGTCATATTCCGAGTCGATATATAGAGTTTGACTCTAATTGGATCTAATCTTGTTCTAAAAGATTAGGGATTCTCTAGGATCACTTTAAAGAGGATTCCTAATAGGATTCCTAAAAGGATTCTTAAGAGGATATATGGTGACTAGAGATGAATCGGACTTGGATGGAAGACTAAAATTGTTTCCTACTAGAATTAGAATTTTAGGGCTATATAAACTCTTGTAGTTAATCTTTAGAGTTTAGAGCCTCATTGTTAGAGGTTTCTCATTATGAGCTTCATTGAAAAATACCCTAATTGAGAGGAAAACGTAGAGAGCTCATGAGAGAGAGTTTCTTGTAATCCAATCTTACTTCTTTGTACTTGTGTGCCGTGGATTAATCGAAGAGCGCATTGAGGTGGTCTTGCCCGTGGACGTAGGTCGACTCATGGTTGGCCGAACCACGTAAATCTTGTGTTCTTGTTTTCTCTTGTTTTCTTTATTGCTTTGTTATCCTCGTGCTTATTTTTCTACGATCGTTCTCGTCTCTTACGTCTACGAAAGATCCTGTTTCCGCTGCGCTCGTGTGCTGTGTGGGTTTGAGGTGTGCTCGGTAACCCCACGGCCGGTCCCCCTTCAATTGGTATCAGAGCGTTTGGTTCTTTGTAGTACGTTGACGGTGAAACGATGGCGGGAAAAAAAGTTACGGCGACGAAGTATGAGGTTCCTCGATTTGATGGAACGAATTTCGCGTTGTGGAAACTGAAGATGCAAGCAATCTTGATTAAAGATGCTTGTGAGATCGCCCTGCAAGGAAAGGAGAAAAAGCCGGAAGGGATGACGGATAAGCTATTTGAAGAGAAAGACAAGATGGCTTTGGCAAACCTATATTTGGCACTTGATGATTCGGTGCTATTCAATGTGGAGACCGAGACTACCGCAAAAGGGATTTGGGATAAATTGAAGAATCTCTATGAAGGAAAGTCATTGGTGAATAAAATTTTCTTGAGACGGCAATTGTACAATCTAAAGATGAAGGACGGGGGTACCGGTACAAGAGCATCTAAGTTCATTCAACTCTATTGTGAGCAAGCTTGCGGCCCTAGACGTTAGAATCGATGAAGAAGAAAAAGCTAGTATTTTACTTTGTTCGATGCCGGAATCTTGGGATAATTTGATTATGAACTTGAGCCACGTTGAAACCCTTAAGATGGAGTCGGTTGTTGCATCATTACTTACCGAGGAGATGAGACGAAAGTCTAGCCAAGAAAGCTCTTCGGGGGTGGCTATGATAGCACGGGGAAGACCTTTCGAGAGGGAGCGTGGTGATCGAGGGAAGTCAAGATCAAAGTCCAAGGGCAAAAAGAAAGTAAAGTGCTGGAATTGTGGAAAGTCGGGGCACGTGAAGAAGGATTGCCGGGTTAAAGGAGTTGATGGTAAATCCGATTCGAGCAATTTTGAAGGTAACGTAGCCGAAGCGGATGCTAAGTCGGCTAGTTCGGAGGACGGAGATGCGTTGTCCGCATTAGATAGATCCGATCTTATTTATCATTGGATCTTAGATTCGGGAGCGTCGTTCCACATGACTCCCTATAGGGAGTGGTTTCATACTTACAAGTCATGGGATGGTGGAGTTATCTATTTGGGTGACAACACGGCATGTCCGGTGGTTGGAGTGGGAGATGTTCGGATCAAGATGTTTGATGGTATTATTCGAACGGTTTCTAATGTTCGGTATGTTCCTACACTTAGAAAAAGTCTTCTATCACTTGGAATATTTTGCAAACAAGGGCTTAGGTTCGTCGGCGAGAAGGATCATTTGAAGGTATGTCAAGGATGTTTGGTGTTGATGAAAGGAGAGCAAATAGGTGGCCTATATAGATTGGTGGGCGAGACTCAAGTGGGAGAAGCGGTTGTTGCAAGCGCAAAGGTGGAGTCTCCGACGGTGTGGCATCGCCGTTTGGGACACATGAGCGAGCGCGGATTGCAGGTATTATCTAACCGTGAACTTCTTCCGGGTTATAAGTCCGCGCCATTGGATTTCTGTGAAGATTGCATCTACGGAAAGCAACGAAGGTTATCATTCTCTCTATCACATCAAAGAAGTAAGTCGCATCTCGAGTTGATTCATTCGGATACTTGGGAGTCGCCCGATAGTTCGTTGGGCGGTGTTTTTACTTTGTTTCTTTTATTGATGATTATTCTCGGAAGGCTTGGGTGTATATCCTAAAGCGGAAGTCCGACGTGTTTGAAATTTTTAAAAAGTTTAAAGCTCTTGTGGAAAATGAAAAGGGTTTAAAAATTAAGTGCTTACGTTCCGATAACGGAGGGGAGTATTGTTCAAGAGAATTTGATGAGTTTTGTAGTGAACATGGAATTAAGCGGCACCTCACGGTACCCGGTACACCGCAACAAAATGGTGTAGCGGAGAGGTTAAATAGAACACTCATGGAGAGGGCCCGAAGCATGTTGAGTACTTCAAAACTCGACAAGAGATTTTGGGCGGAAGCCGTAAGCACGGCTTGTTACTTGATCAATCGAGCGCCGACAAAATCACTTGATCTGAAAATTCCTGAAGAAGTCTGGAGCGGCAAGCCCGTTGACTACTCCTATCTTCGTGTCTTTGGATGCGACGCTTATGCGTGGATACCGAAGGAGAAGAGGTCCAAATTGGATAAGAACTCTCGGAGGTGCATATTTCTCGGCTACGCGAAAGGTGTTAAGGGGTATCGATTGTGGGATCCTACTACCCACAAGATTGTCGTAAGCCGTGACGTTGTCTTCAACGAAGGGTCCTTTCAAGGCACCAAGGAAAAGCAAGATGATGAGGCTATGGTTCCAATTGAGCTCTTTGAAGCACGCGATGAGGTGCAAGGTGAGCAAGCACAAGAGGACGAGGAGGTGGTTGATAATGAACCGGACTTGGAGTCTCCGCAATCATCCGAAAATACAAATTCACCGGTGGAGCCACTAGCGGATTCCAGGCGTCCTAGGAGAGTCATTAGACCTCCTGCGAGGTATGATGATTATATTACTTTTCATTTACTCCTTCTGCTAACTATATTAGTGCATATGTTGCTTTGGCGGAGGAAGATGAGCCGACTTCGTATAAGGAGGCTTGTGAGTCGACCAATGCCGGAAAGTGGCAATGCGCGATGGAGGAGGAGATGGAGTCACTTCGGAAGAACATGACCTGGGAACTTGTTGATTTGCCGAAGGAAAGGAACGCGATCGGATGCCGGTGGGTGTTTAAGGTGAAAAAGGATATGGATGGGAATGTGGAGAGATTCAAGGCGAGGTTGGTGGTGAAGGGTTATGCTCAGAAGCCGGGGATCGACTTCGATGAGATCTTCTCACCGGTGGTTCGTTTTACCACTATTCGAGTTGTTTTGGCGATCGCGGCGATTATGGATTTAGAGCTCGAGCAGATGGATGTAAAAACGGCATTCTTGCATGGTGACCTGGAGGAAGAGATATATATGTCGCAACCGGAAGGCTTTGTCGAAAGAGGCAGGGAGCATTTGGTTTGTCGGTTGAACAAATCGTTGTACGGCTTGAAACAGGCGCCGAGGTGTTGGTACAAGCGATTTGATTCCTTCATTGTGAGTTTGGGTTTTGATAGGCTTGAGGCGGATCATTGTGCATATTTCTGTGGATACAATGACGGGAGCTTCTGTATTTTGCTATTATATGTCGACGATATGGTGGTCGCGGGAAATAGCAAAGGCCGGATATCTACCCTGAAGACTCAGTTAGCCGGTGAGTTCAATATGAAGGACTTAGGAGCCGTGAACCAAATACTCGGGATGAAGGTACTACGGGAGAGAAAGAATAGGAAGGTTTGGCTTTCACAAAAGGGTTATGTGGAGAAGGTTCTGCGGCGCTTCAATATGCAGAACGCAAAGCCAGTTTCTACCCCGTTTCCTATTCATTTAAAATTGTCGGCCGAGCAATCACCGGATACGGAAGCAGAAAAGGCCGACATGGCTCGGGTACCATATTCATCGGCAGTAGGGAGCCTTATGTTTGCCATGGTGTGTACGAGACCCGACATTGCTCAAGCAGTGGGAGTAGTAAGTCGGTATATGGCGAATCCAGGTTGTGAACATTGGAATGCAGTGAAGTGGATCCTCAGGTATTTGAGGGGCACTGCGGATTTCTCACTCTGTTATGGTTCTGCGGGTTTGGAGTGTGTCGGATATGTGGATTCAGATTTTGCAGGAGATAGAGACAGGAGAAAGTCTACTACGGGCTATATTTTCTCTATGGGCGGTGGTGCTATTAGCTGGGAGTCGAAGCTTCAGTCCGTAGTCGCTTTGTCGACGACAGAGGCGGAGTATATAGCAGTGGCACATGCTTATAAGGAGGCTATTTGGTTGAAAAGGCTTTTAGGAGAATTGAAGGTGAAGCAAGATGTGATGAGAGTGAATTGTGATAGTCAAAGTGCAATACACTTGGCGAAGAATCCGGCGTTTCACTCTCGGACGAAGCACATTGACATTCGCTATCACTTTGTAAGAGACGTAGTGGATGAGGGTCTTATCTCACTGTTAAAAGTTCATACCGATGCAAATCCAGCAGATATTTTGACGAAGCCAGTGACTCGAGAGAAGTTCAATTGGAGCATTATTTCTCTCGGTCTTGGAGCTACGTGAGGAGAGTGGGAGTTTGGCAAGACTTCCAATTTATTGTTTCATGGTATTCGGCACATGTCTTTAAGTGGGAGAATTGTTGGATTATGTAAAGTCATATTCCGAGTCGATATATAGAGTTTGACTCTAATTGGATCTAATCTTGTTCTAAAAGATTAGGGATTCTCTAGGATCACTTTAAAGAGGATTCCTAATAGGATTCCTAAAAGGATTCTTAAGAGGATATATGGTGACTAGAGATGAATCGGACTTGGATGGAAGACTAAAATTGTTTCCTACTAGAATTAGAATTTTAGGGCTATATAAACTCTTGTAGTTAATCTTTAGAGTTTAGAGCCTCATTGTTAGAGGTTTCTCATTATGAGCTTCATTGAAAAATACCCTAAATTGAGAGGAAAACGTAGAGAGCTCATGAGAGAGAGTTTCTTGTAATCCAATCTTACTTCTTTGTACTTGTGTGCCGTGGATTAATCGAAGAGCGCATTGAGGTGGTCTTGCCCGTGGACGTAGGTCGACTCATGGTTGGCCGAACCACGTAAATCTTGTGTTCTTGTTTTCTCTTGTTTTCTTTATTGCTTTGTTATCCTCGTGCTTATTTTTCTACGATCGTTCTCGTCTCTTACGTCTACGAAAGATCCTGTTTCCGCTGCGCTCGTGTGCTGTGTGGGTTTGAGGTGTGCTCGGTAACCCCACGGCCGGTCCCCCTTCATTCTTTAGTGTATAAATAAATAGCAGTACTTTTAAATAATTTTTTTTTTTTTTGGGTGGTGGTTTGGCACGCAAGATCGGATGCGTGTTATTGGCCGTAGGTGAGAAAAAAGTCTAGAATGCACCGGTTATATTGCTAACGTAACGTCTCCAACCAAATACATTGTCCCCTTGGGTTCATCTGTCTCATCATAGTTAATAGAAAAATATTTTTATTATACTTTTTTCTCAAATACAGAGATATGATTAGTTGATTATTGATGATGTGGTATAAGAGTTATACAGTAAATTTTCTCGTAGGCGAGGGCCAAACCAAACTCCATGCTTGCGTGGGCAACCCGTGCACACACCCTTTCCAGTTTACGCTGGGTTGGAACCTAAAATTTACTGTCTGAAGGAAAAGGAAAATTGCACAGCCAAAGAGGACTCAGGGGGTAGAGAGGGAGATTGCAGCCGGCATGATCCACGTCTTCTGAGCTGTGCAGGCCCAACATAAAGTAAGGCCAGAGAGCATGCTTGGAAATTGATTGACATCAAAAAGAAGCAAAGAAAGCGATGACGCCCAGTCCCCGACTGCCGAGTCGACGATCTTCGTCGCCCCAGCAAGATCACGTATCACACACAAGTCAAGTCTCCCTTCCAAGGATATCAACATAATATTTCCGTTAACTTTACTAGAAGCGATCGATTGAAGAGAGCCTAAGCTTCATTAACCTGCGATTGATCGATGCATCCACCGTTATTCATCTTCTTCCACCTAGTATGGCTGCTTGTGCCGGCATCATCCTCTTCCTCCGACTCCGTCGATCCATCGGCGCTCGGGATGGACGCCCCCAGCTGCAATTTCGACTTCCCCTTCGGCGTCCCCGGCTTCTCCCAATACCGAAAGGGCTTCGAGGTGTCCTGCGAGCCCAGCCTTAGCGGGAGCCCCTCGTGGCTCCTAGTCGGCTCGAAGAAGCTGCAGATAATGAACATCTCGATAGCCGAGGGCTACGTGCGCACCGGAATCACCACTTCCACATGGCAGTGCTCTCGCCAGGACGAGGCGGGAGCGAACATCAGCCTGGAGGGCACCCCCTTCACGTTCTCCGCCACACGGAACAAGCTGACCGTCATCAGTTGTGAAACCTTCGTCAGCTTTGAGGACCATCGAAATTCTAGCGTCTCCGTCGGCTGTGTCGCCTTCTGCCCCTCGCAGCTGAGCATGATGGATGGCGCCTGCTCTGGTGTTGGCTGCTGTCAAGCCGCGATCCCCGCAGGGCTCAAGAGTTTCAACGTGCAATTCTACAGCATCCTGGACGCGATAAAAGGGTGGTGGAAACTGAGAGTTAACAACACGCTGCAGCCGATGACGCCCTCCTCGTCTGGTCATCAAAAAAAAGGAGCTCCTAGAGTAGTTGATCCGCCTCATTTCAGAAACACGGCGCCGCTGTGTAGCAAGGTGTTCATCGCTGAGTATGAAAGATTCACGTTCTCAAAGAGCGATATGCTGTACGGCGCTGCCTGGGACGACACGTCCCTGTCGATGGTGCTGGATTGGGCGATCGGGAACGAGAAGTGTGAGGAGGCGAGGCGGAGGAACGCGTCTGACTATGCTTGCGTCGACGAGAACAGCATCTGCTACGACTCGCCGGATGGGTGGGGTATCGCTGCAACTGCAGTGAGGGCTATCAGGGCAACCCTTACGTCGCCGGTGGATGCCATGGTAAGTTTAGTAACAGTAAAATGTTGCATGGCTTGCTACAAGGTAGTCACAAGTTGACTAAAATTCAGGGAAGCTCAAAAATTCGGAATTTGACAGAAATTCAAAAAATATTCGACAATAATTCGAAAGTGAAATTATAAATATAACCATAAGATATATAAAAGTATAAAATTTGTATATAGTACTTTTATATTTTATCATTTTTTTTTTTTTGAGAGAGAGAGAAAAGATAGCATGCTACCCGCTTCGTTTATTTTTTTTAGAAATAAACTTAACTAGAAATGTGAATCAACTAGGATTCGAACTTGGAACATCGGGTATCAATTAAAATATATTGATAGATTTACAAGTTTTTTTTTAATCTTTTTCTTATAAGTTTTGGTTGATATCTCTATATTAGCGTATAATTTGGCAAAGTATTCGGGCAACCAAATTAAAAGTCATAAGTTATTCACAATTTTTTTAAAAATTTGAAGCATCTATAATAAAAACTGTGAGTTTGAGGGGGAGATCAACCCATTTTTATTTTGTCAAAGAAAATCTCAACATTTTAATTCTTTAGATTTGAGGAAATTTAGAAAATTTTATCCATCCATCCACCCTATCATCTCAACTAATGCCGAACTCCCCGATAATATTTTTTGTAATTAAAAATAATATTTAAAAAATCCCAATAAATTATTATTTGATTTATTGAGTCAATTTAAAAATATTAACTTAATAGATTGAAGTAATTAAACTAACATTCAAATTGATGAATTATGCAAACTATTTTTAAAATTTTAAATCTTTAAATTGCAAAACTAAATTAAACCTTTTGATTTGGTTTGATTTAATTTTTCTACATGTTGATTTAGTTCTTAATTTTGGATTTGTTAACCGATAAAGATTACTTTGATTTTAATATATTTTATGTGCCATATTTTTGCTAAACGTGCATTACACGTGCATGTTTTCTAGTTTTGTTACCATTGGTATTATATCAATTCCAGATAATTAAATCAATTAATAGTTACACTTATATTTTCTCTACGAGCATGTTTGTTTCATGAGAAATGGAGGGGATGAAGTTATTTTTTACTGTAAATATCTACTTGAATTGTGTGTTTTGTCATAAATTAATTAAACTAGCCCAGAACTCTTCTATCCCAAAATATCGTAATTTACTTTGCCCTAGATGGTGGCGAAGTCAATTACAGAAAAGAAAATTAAAGATTAAAAAGAATAAAAAATTTACTATTGTTATATTTTTTATTTTTTATAAGCTAATGTAAAATTATTTCATAAAATAATTAAACAAAGAGATAACTACATCTCCAAAGTCATTGATTTCCTATCAACCAAACAACAGTACAAAAATAATTTTTATCTAAACTTTAATTCAACTTAACATCATTTTCATTCTAAAAATCAGTTACGAATAAACAAATTTTCTCGCTACCCATTCTCATATGATAATCTAATAAGCAATGCTACATGTTCATCTATAGACCAGGTGTAAGATTTGCAGCTCATTTATTAAAAACTATTATTTTTCTACTAACTTTTCCAATACTAAATTTTTTTAAAAATTTTATAAACTGTGGGATAAGGAACGTATATGATTCACATCTATATATAAGCATGTAGATACCATTTTGCTCTTCTTATTCAGCCACGCTCATGCAACCGGCCAATCCGGACATTACGCATTCACATCTTTTTTTCTTTTTTCTTTTTGAGAGAGAGAAATTACGCATTCACATCTTTTTTTTTTTGAAAAAAGATAGCATGCTACCGCTTCATTCAATTAGAAGATGAAATATAATAATTATTTTGAAAATTTCATAAAATGTCTCCTAGCTTCAACCAACAAGTGGTGCGGCTTAAAGCTTCTTTAGCCGGTAAAAAGACTTATATTATGCTCATTATCATAAAAGAATCTGGTGATTAACTTTTTTAGATCGTGCGTTAACTTTATCACTTTATAATTTATATAGATCTTAATGATCTCATTCCCACTCCACTGCTATACAATTTAATTACTACCATAGAAAGCCCCAGTTTTCGGCCACTTATTACTATGTACGCGGGTGTTTAGTTTCTTATAAAAAAATTTAAAAAATTTTTAAAAATTTCAAAAATAATTTTATTCGATAGTTTCTATTTTCGAATAAAATATACGAAAAACAAGTACGTTACTATGTTGCAAAATCTGAAAATAAAAAACTTAGAAAATTTACATTTTTTTTATAAATCAAATGTTCATAAAATACTGTCCCAACTTATAAAAAATTAATTTTTAAAATATTTTCTATCAACACGGACCCCCCTAAAGCTACTGTGTTTTATCAAAATCAAGATACATCGATCAAGAGAGCACTTACAATCCACAATTAGCTTATTGGAATCGTTAATTGTACACCTGTAGTTTGAGTCTTATTATCTCTTCTCAGACGTTGATGAATGCGCGGCTCCGGACAAGAACAACTGCACGTGGTATTGCCGGAACGAGCCCGGGAAGTACCACTGCATTTGTCCACCGGGACACAGCGGAGATGGAACCAAGTACGGAACTGGTTGCACCAGGGAAGCCGCAACTCGAGAGATTGGCCTAGGTACTCTGTTTTAAACCTCACTATCATTGGACATTAACATTAATTGCCCTTGTACTTGCTAAAATTGATCACGATCCAAGCGTATCAGCAACAATAGCATAAGTAAGTTTTGTGCTTAATGTCTGTTTCATTTAACTTGTAGTTTTATTTCTTTCTAAAAGGAAAGACTGGAACTTTTGTGGCGACAAAACACTAAAATATCTTCTAAACTCCAAAGCAGGAGCCGATGCTTCTCTGGCAGAGAGAGAATTCAAAAAATACCGACGAGATTTTAATAAAAACAAAGATTTTATTTTTCACTCTTAACAATTTCGCAATAAAAAAAAAAAAATTATTTTTCACTCTTAACAATTTCGCTCAAACAATACTTTTGACATTAAGCCCCTGATTCACTAGAAAAGTGAAAATAGGATGATCTCAAATGCATCAATATATCCAACCACTCGTACAAAGCGAACAAGAGAAAAGAAGAGCCTGTTGGAATTTTGACATTAATTAATGAAACTTGTAACTTTCGTATTGTATACAGCGATTGGGCTGTCGGCTATGGCTCTGATCTTCCTGGGAAGCTTGTGGATATACTGGCTGCTGAAGAAGCTGCGGCTCGGAAGACTCAAAAGGAAGTACTTCATGCAAAACGGAGGCCTACTACTGCAGCAGCGAATCACCTCCGCTCGCAGGGCCACCGCGATGATCTTCACCATCGAAGAGCTCGAGAGGGCCACCAATGGCTTCAGCAAGGACAGAGTGATTGGCCACGGCGGCTACGGCACGGTATACAAAGGAATACTTCCCAACGACCAAATCGTCGCCATCAAGAGATCGAAGCTGGTGGACGAATCCCAGATCGAATCGTTCATAAACGAGGTGGTCATTCTCTCTCAGATCGATCATAAGAACGTGGTTAAGCTACTGGGTTGCTGCTTAGAATCTCAAGTCCCTCTCCTGCTCTACGAGTTCATCTCCAACGGCACGCTTTTCCACCACATTCACGAGAAACCCAATATAGTGATTCCGTGGGAGGCTCGCCTCCGAATTGCAGCAGAGACCGCGGTAGCTCTGGCGCATCTTCATTCGAGGGCTTCTGTGCCCATCATTCATAGGGACGTTAAGTCGGCTAACATACTGTTAGACGAGAGCTACACTGCAAAGGTGGCAGATTTCGGGGCGTCGAGGTTGGTGCCTTACGACCGCACGCACGTAACGACGCTAGTGCAGGGGACGCTGGGTTATTTGGACCCCGAATACTTCTACACGAGCCAGTTGACGGAAAGAAGCGACGTTTACAGTTTCGGAGTTGTGCTGGTGGAGCTGCTGACGGCGGAGAAGCCGGTGTCGTTTTGTCGGTCAGAGACGGAGAGGAACCTGGCCTCGCATTTCGTGATGCTGCTGGAAGGGAAGAGGCTGTGGGAGGTGGTGGACGGTCGGATGGTGGCGGAGGCGGGGGAAATGCAAATGCTATCGGTGGCTGATCTCGCGAGGAGATGCTTGAGCGTGAAGGGGGAGGAGAGGCCGGCGATGAAAGAGGTAGCAGTGGAGCTCGATGCGCTCCAAAGGCTCATGAAGCAGCACTTAGCATTGAGAAGCAGCTTGAAGGAAGGGGCGAGGCCTCTTGCTAAGCCTTTAACTATCAATGACATTGATATTATTGGCGAGGTTGGTGCAGAGATCTAGCTTTCACCGTCCATGGATATATAGTCTGTGAAGGAGGCTGTTTAGCCAGGTTGTTGGGATTAGGGCGGTCGAAAATATTTGGTATGAAATTATATGGTGCTGTGAAAGAAAAATAGGTAGAGTGCTTGAGTGATTTTGTTATTAAAGTGTTGTTTGCTGTAGAAAATTATTTGACAAAATTTTTGATAAATTGCTGTGGCGAGTTGTGTAAAAAATTAACTTATTAAATATTAAAGTGTGTGAAATTGTACGGTGCTGTAAAAGTAACAAGCTGTAAAATGTTTGATTGACTTTATTATAAAAGTATTGTTTATTATAGAAAGCTGTTTGATTAAAATTTTGATAAAGTAGTGCATAGTATTGTATAAAAATATTTAACTAATTAAATATTAAAAGTGCTTGAAAACTTTTTTAAGTATAGCCCATTTCCTACTAGTCCCGTGAACTTCAAATTCCTTTGCTTGATGCTCTTTCCCTCAGTGCTCTTTTATTTTCATTTGAGTTATTTTATCCAATTAAATTAAAAAATGTATTAAATTAATCAACAGTTTTGTATAATTTTAATTTGATTAAAAAATTCTCTATTATAAATATTTTGATAAAAATTTATTGGAGATATCCTTAATTATCAAATTTACTTTTATTAACACTTTTTTTAACTTCTAATTTTTTATATAATTTATCAAAAATAAAAGAGAAGGTTAAGGGATTTAGTTCAGAATTACTTATGGTTTTGGGTTTTTCCTTTAACATCTTCGATCACCAAAATAACAAATATTTACTTCTTTTATACATACTGCATCATACATAATTTGATCATAAATATATACTAAATAATATGGTTAATTTCTCCAATACTCTCCTTAAAGGTTGTAACTTTGTAGATGCCCTTCAAATTGTGAAATATCATTGGTGTACATATTTACGTGGGTTTAGAGTTTGGATTTAGAATTTAGACAGGCATTTGTAATATATTCATATATTTAGAAGGCTAAGAATGATAGATTTATATGTTGAAAAGGGTATGGATGACATTTAGATTTTGAAGGAGTATTTATAAAATTTAAAGTTTTAGAGAAATATATTTGAAATTGTCCCTAAATAATAAATTAATTACGAGTTTTAAAATAAGGAAAATTTATTATTTATTTAAATTATAAAAGAAAGCCAGATAAAAAGGAGGCCCCTTTTCTCCACCATTAGTGAAAAAAGAAGCCTTTTATTATCCTCTTGAACTAAGGGGCTATGTCTTTATATTTTTCTACAGAGAGAGTACGAGAGATATATCTTTTAGAGTTAATTGAATACAGGTCCCCGCAAACATAGTGAATTACAGATATATTCCTGCAAAGTTCAACTTCCATTAGTTATCCCTACAAAAGTCCTAATGTATTCAGATATGTCCCTCTAGTTTGAATTCGTTAGAGAACTGTTAATTTTTTAACAGTAGAGTGGTGGAATGACATTTTTGCCTTGCCTTCTTCCTCTACCTCTTCATCTTCTTCTTCTTCTCCCTCTTCCTTTTCGTGCTGCGGGAGCAGACGGTGGCGGCGACGTCGCGGAGCTTGTCGGAGTTGCGGCCGACGAGGATGAGGCTGAGGCCCGCAGTGGCGAGACGGAAGGCGAAGGTGCGGCCGATGCCATCGGAAGCGCTCGTGACGACGGCCCACGCGGGCACGACGATCGGATCATCGACGACGACGACAAAAAAGAAGGAGGAGAAAAAGATGAGGAAAAGAAGGATACGAAGAAGAAGAAGAAAAAGGCGGAGGCGATGAGGAAGATGAGAAGAAGAAGAAGAAGAAGGCGGAGGCGATGAGGAAGATGGAGAGGGTGAGGAAGATTGAGAGTGGCAAAATTGTCAATTCAACTTATTAATTAACCATGGTTAAGTATTTTAACTGTGGTTAACTAAGTTTCTCTAACAGATCCTAACGGTAGGGACATATCTGAATACATTAGGACTTTTGTAGGGATAACTAATGGAAGTTGAACTTTGCAGGGATATATCTGTAATTTACCATATTTGTAGGGACCTGTATGCAATTAACCTTATCTTTTAGGGGCAATTGCTTATATACCCCTGAAAAGTTTCCGACTTTCTAATTTATCCCTCTTAGAAGGCTAATATTGAAAATACTCTTCTTACGTTCCAAGTTCTTTCTAATATACCCCTGAAGTTAAACTGTGTTAATGAACTGTTAGAGTCGCCGTTATCTATGTGAAATTACTATTTTGCCCTTTCAAATATACTTTTTTATCATAACGACCTTTTCTTATATACCCTTCAAATTGTAAGTACTTTTCTTATGTGCCCTTAAAATATCAAATTCTTTTCTTATTTGCCCTACAATGGTAAAATATTTAACTCTGGTAAATATTTAACTTTTGTTTAACCCTAGATAACTTAACGAGGGATAACAGCGGGGGTATTTTGGATAACTATGGAATGTATGAAGGGTATATTAGAAAGAAAAAAATAGCAGGAATAAATCAGATATTTTTAAAGTTTTGAAGGGTACGTAGGCAATTATCCCTATTTTTTTAGGGTTAATTACATACACGTCCCCACAAATATAGTGAATAGCAAAAATATCCCTACAAAGTTCAACTTTTGCAAAATGTCACTGCAAAAATTCTACCGTCTGCAAAAATATCCCTGCTGTTATACTCTGTTAGAATTTTTTAATTAACCATAGTTAAATTCTTAACTCTCATTAGTTAAGAAGGTCAAATGACCCTTTTACCCCCATCCTCTTCCTCTTCCTCTTCTTGATCCGCCGCCCGCTCCCGCCGCTCCTGCCGCTCCGCCGACTCCTCCGCCGTCGCTGCTGCATCCCCACCGCCCTCGTCCGCCGCCTCCCGGCCGCTATCATCCCCCCCCCTCCGCAGCCTCCCCGCCGCCCTCGTCCACCCTCGTCCGCCCCCTCCGCCGCCTCCCCACCGCCCTCGTCCGCCCCCTCCGCCGCCTCCTCGCCGCCCTCGTCCGCCCCCTCCGCCGCTGCCGCCGCGAGGTCGGCCTCCTCCTCGACCACGATGGAGATCCGCGGCTCGAGGCGCCGGATCGCGGCGAGGATGGCGCCGTCACCACGGAGGCCGAGGGACTCGAAGTCAAGCTCCGCCACCCGCCCGGGGGAGGGTGGACGGCGGCGAAACGGAAGGGGAAGCGGAAGCGCCGCCGCCGGCCGCCGCCGCCTCCTCCTCCTCCTCCTCCTCCTCCTTCTTCTTCTTCTTTTTCTTCTTTGTGAGGGTAAAAGAGTCATTTCACATATTCAGAATGGCCTGTAGCTGAGGGCCTCGAGTATAACTAGAGTGCATAAGGAAAATAAAAATTATATAGTGATATAAACTATAGATCGAGAGCAAATTATGAATCAAAATAAAAGCAAGGCAAGTAATTAAAAAAACAGATGAAATTAAGCTTTTGATTTGTGTTTTGTGGACAGGATATCCCTGACGTGAGCCAAATTCCATGCTTGTGATCAGGACTGAAGGGGGGGGGTGGGTTAAGAGAGAGAGAGAGAGAGACCTGCATGGCTGCATGCGCGCATCCACCTCCAGGAAGCAGCTGTGGGGGCGCGACATACAACAGGGTCAGGGCATATGTTTGGAAATTTGACGTCAGAAGAAGCAAACAAAGCGACAACTCCGGCTCCTTGACGGCTGAGTCGACGCTCTTCTTCGCTCCAGAAAGATCGCCAAGATATTACACACCACACGTACACCGGCACCCACCCATACCCACACCCACACGAAGAAGAATGACGACCTCCTGATATAATTCTTATTCTTCCTCGCAAGTCTCAATATCTCCCATCGAAGTAGAGAATTAATTTAAGCGCCTTCATTAATCTGTGATCGATCGATGCATCCACCGTTATTGATCATCTTTTTGCACCTAGTATGGTGGCTTGTGTCGGCATCACCCTCTTCCTCCGACTCCATCGACCCATCGGCGCTCGGGACGGACGCCCCCAGCTGCAATTTCGACTTCCCCTTCGGCATCCCCAGCTTCTCCCCCCACCGAAAGGGCTTCGAGGTGTCCTGTTACCCCGGCCGTACCGGGAGCACCTTGTGGCTCCAAGTCGGCTCGATGAAACTGCAGATAATGAACATCTCGATAGCCGAGGGCTACGTGCGCACCGGAATCACCGCATCCACGTGGCAGTGCTCTCGCCAGGACGAGGCGGGAGCGAACATCAGCCTGGAGGGCACCCCCTTCACGTTCTCCGCCACACGGAACAAGCTGACCGTCATCAGTTGCGAAACCTTCGTCAGCTTTGAGGACCATCGAAATTCTAGCGGCTCCGTCGGCTGTGTCGCCTTCTGCCCCTCGCAGCTGAGAATGGTGGACGGCGCCTGCTCCGGCGTGGGCTGCTGTCAAGCAGCGATCCCCGAGGGGCTCAAGAGCTTCAACGTGCAATTCTACAGCATCCCGGACGAGATGAAAGGGTGGTGGAAACTGAGAGTTAACAACACGAGGCCGCTGTGCAGCAAGGTGTTCATCGCGGAGCACGAAAAATTCACGTTCTCAAGGAGCGATATGCTGTACGGCGCTACCTGGGACGACACGTCCCTGTCGATGGTGCTGGATTGGGCGATCGGGAACGAGACGTGTGAGGATGCGAAGCAGAGGAACGCGTCTGACTATGCTTGCGTCGACAAGAACAGCAACTGCTACAACTCGCCGGATGGGGTGGGGTATCGCTGCAACTGCAGTGAAGGCTATCAGGGCAACCCTTACGTTGCAGGTGGATGTCAGGGTAAGTTTAATAACAGTAAAATGTTGCATGCCTTAATAAGGTATATACGATCATAGCAACATGTTCAGCGTTTCCGCTAAAATTTGGCCGACAATCATTGAACTGATAAACAATAAATATATAACACTAAAATTATATAAAGGCATAAAATTTTTATGCAATACTTTTATATTTCATCATTTTTTAGACAATAATGTAATGAACAATCTACTTAACAATGAATAATGTATAGTATTAAGAATATATTGATAGATTTTTAAATTTTTTTATATTTTTTATAATTGGTTGGTACCTATATGCTAGCCAATAATTTGGCCAACTGTTCGAACAACCAAAAGTCTTAAAGTATTAACTAATTTTGTAGAAAATTGGAGAAGTTAGTTGCTATAAGCCTGATATCAATTGTAGTTCATTAAATTAATTAAAAATTACCATCTATATTTTCAAAATTTATGGTGTTCTATCAACAGCAAGTTACATAAGAGAGCACTTAACTAAATTCAGCCTTTTGGAGTCGTCAAACACCTCTATTGATTCAATACAACTCTTCTCAGATGTTGATGAATGCGCGGATCGGGACAAGAACGACTGCACGTGGCAGTGCAGGAACGAGCCTGGGACGTACCAGTGCCTTTGTCCACTGGGACAGAGGGGAGATGGAACGAGGCACGGAACTGGTTGCACCGGGGAAGCTGCAACTACAGAGACTGCAACCAGGGAAGCTGCATCTATAGAGACTGGCCTAGGTACTCTGCTTTAAGCCCTGACAACATTAGAGTTTGGAAAACTCTAATTATACATCTCCAAAGGGATGTAAAATATACATTCTATTCATTCAAATATGAAGTATTATTTTATTAATCACATTAATGTGACTAGTAATAAAATCTTCATCGTTGGATGGATGAGATATACATTCTACATTCTTTTGGAGTGTACAACTAATGTTGCCGGTATGGATCACCAACGTTGGAAAAAGAATTCAAAAATATTGAAAAGAGATTACTATTATTTTAGAGAGACAGAAATATAGCATGCTTTTCAATTTTATTATTATTTAAAAAAAAATAAATTTAGCTGAAAGTGTAAAATAACTAAATTTCAAACTTGAAAGCACGGTAACAGTCCTCAAACTCTTTTTCACCCGTGCTAGGGTTGGCCGGTATATCAGGGAGATTTCAACAAAGGAATTCAGCCTTAACAACTTTGGTCGAACAATATTTTCCTAGAAGCTTCGATCAGATGAGGGCCATAGAGCCTCTAAATCACTGAAAAAATGAAATGATCTCCAACGCTTCGATATATCCAACCACTCGTTCAAGTGAACAAGAGAAAAGAAGAGCCAGTTGAAATTTTGACATTAATTAATGAAACTTATCACTTCTGTATTGTATACAGCGGTGGGGCTATCGGCTATAGTTCTGATCTTTCTGGGAAGTTTGTGGATATACTGGCTGCTGAAGAAGCTGAGGCACGGAAGACTCAAAAGGAAGTACTTCATGCAAAACGGAGGCACATTATTACAGCAGCGAATCACCTCCGCTCGCAGGGCCACCGCAAGGATCTTCACCATCGAAGAGCTCGAGAGGGCCACCAATGGCTTCAGCAAGGACAGAGTGATCGGCCACGGCGGCTACGGCACGGTATACAAAGGAATACTCCCTAACGACCAGATCATTGCTGTTAAGAGATCGAATCTGGTGGACGAAACCCAGATCGAATCGTTCATAAACGAGGTGGCCATTCTCTCTCAGATCAATCATAAGAACGTGGTTAAGCTACTGGGTTGCTGCTTAGAATCTCAAGTCCCTCTCCTGGTCTACGAATTCATCTCCAACGGCACACTTTTCCACCATATTCATGAGAAATCCAATACAGCGATTCCGTGGGAGACTCGCCTCCGAATCGCAAATGAGATCGCGGCAGCTCTGGCGCATCTTCATTCGAGGGCTTCTATACCCATCATTCATAGGGACGTTAAGTCAGCTAACATATTGTTAGACGAGAGCTACACCGCAAAGGTGGCGGATTTTGGGGCGTCAAGGTTGGTGCCTTACAACCGCACGCACGTAACGACGCTAGTGCAGGGGACGCTGGGTTATTTGGACCCCGAATACTTCTACACAAGCCGCTTGACGGAAAGAAGCGACGTTTACAGTTTCGGAGTTGTGCTGGTGGAGCTGCTGACGGCGGAGAAGCCGGTATCGTTTTGTCGGTCAGAGACGGAGAGGAACCTGGCCTCGCATTTCGTGATGCTGCTGGAAGGGAAAAGGCTGTGGGAGGTGATGGACGGTCGGATGGTGGTGGAGGCGGGGGAAATGCAAATGTTATCGGTGGCTGATGTCGCGAGGAGGTGCTTGAGCGTGAAGGGGGAGGAGAGGCCGACGATGGAAGAGGTGACAGTGGAGCTCGATGCGCTTCTAAGGCTCATGAAGCAGCACTTAGCATTGAGAAGCAGCTTGAAGGAAGGGGCGAGGCCTCTTGCTAAGCCTTTAACTATCAATGACAACGATACTATCGGCGAGGTTAGTGCGGAGATCCACCTTTTATCGTGCACGGATAGTCTGTGAAGGAGGATGAGCACAGTGAATGCGAGAGATGGTCTGTGAAGGAGGATGAGCACGGTGAATGCGAGCTAATTTACTTATTAGGGCCTGTTTAGTTAGGCTGTTGGGATTAGTGCGGTCGAAAATATTTGGTATGAGATTGTATGGTGCTGTAAAGAAATATGGGTAGAGGGCTTGAGTGATTGTGTTGAAAGAAATATGGGTAGAATGCTTGAGTGATTGTGTTCTGAAAGTGTTGTTTGTTGTAGAAAATTGTTCCACAAAAGTTTTGATAAATTGTTGTAGCAATTGAGTTGTGTAAAAAATTAACTAATTAAATATAAGTGTATAAAATTGTATGGTGCTGTAAAAGTAATAGCTATAAAGTGTTTGACTCTCGACTTTATTATAAAAGTGTTGTTTATTATAGAAAGCCGTTTGACAAAAATTCTGACAAACTATATTGTATAAAAGAAATTAACTAATGAAAACTTTTTCAGTTATAACCCATTTCATGCTAGTCACTTGAACTTCAAAATCTTTTGCTTAACCTTCTTTCCCTCGGTGCTCTTTTATTTTCATTTCAGTTATTTTATCCAATTAAATTAAAAAAATTATTAAATTAATCAACAGTTTTGTATAATTTTAATTTGATTAAAAAATTCTCTATTATAAATATTTTGATAAAAATTTATTGGAGATATCCTTAATTATCAAATTTACTTTTATTAACACTTTTTTTAACTTCTAATTTTTTATATAATTTATCGAAAATAAAAGAGAAAGTTAAGGGATTTAGTTCAAAATTACTTATGGTTTTGGGTTTTTCCTTTAACATCTTCGATCACCAAAATAACAAATATTTACTTCTTTTATACATACTGCATCATACATAATTTGATCATAAATATATACTAAATAATATGGTTAATTTCTCTAATACTCTCCTTAAAGGTTGTAACTTTGTAGATACCCTTCAAATTGTGAAATATCATTGGTGTACATATTTACATGGGTTTAGAGTTTGGATTTAGAATTTAGACGGACATTTGTGATATATTCATATATTTAGAAGGGTATAAATGATAGATTTATATGTTGAAAAGGGTATGGATGACATTTAGATTTTGAAGGAGTATTTATAAAATTTTAAAGTTTTAGAGAGATATGATTGAAATTGTCCCTAAATAATAAATTAATTATGAGTTTTAAAATAAGAATAATTTATTTTTTATTTAAATTATAAAAGAAAGCCAGAGTAAAAGGAGGCCCCTTTTCTCCACCATTAGTGGAAAAAGGGGGGGCCTTCTATTATCCTCCTTGAACTAAGGGGCTATTTGGTTTAAAGTAAAACTGTGAAATTATTTTTTTGGAGAAAAATAAATTTTAAGTTCTTTATTGTCTGGTTTATAAGAAATGAAAAATAATTTTTCATCACAGTTGTTTGGTTGAAAAAAAATTAAGTTCTTTATTGTCTGGTTTATAAGAAATGAAAAATAATTTTTCATCAAAGTTGTTTGGTTGAAAAAAAAAATTAAAAAAAACAAAAATTATTATATGTATAAATAATATATATAAATAAAATGTTATATAATAGCATATATATATATATATATATATATATATATATATAATGAAAGATGAGAGAGAGGTCCACCACTCTCTCTCACACGGTCTACGAGTCGAAGTGGACCTTGTGGACCGCATGCAGAATCCCAAAGTGAACAGCGTGTTATCAGTGGACCGCGTGCAGAATCCCAAAGTGAACCGCGTGTTATCACTTCGGGTTTTCGTTTCCGCGCTCTTTGAGCGAAAAATAAAAACCCAGTTTTTTCAGAGAATTGGTAATAAAATTTTTTGAGAAATTTTTTTTTACAGACAACCAAACATCCGAAAAATTACTTTTCAACCTTGAAAAATAATTTTCAAGGTAATTTTATAAGAAACCAAACACACCATAAAAGAAGAGGGGAGAGCCCCTTTACCGGAGGAGGGAAAAAATGAGATAGGAGTCTTTTCCACCTTCTCTAACAAGACATCTTGACGGAGAAGAGAGAGAAAGGCAGCTTTTATTAGGGTTTAAGATCGTCATGTATGTGATAACAAAAAGAAGAAAAAAAATGCATGAATAAAAAAAATGATAAAAATAATAGAAAACAAAATGCACAGAAAAGAGTCAATGTTTTACGTAATTCGAAAACTTGCATATGTCTACGGAGAGAGTACGAGAGATATATCTTTTATATGAAGAAACTAGAGTACAAGCCCATGTCTTTATATTTTTCTCAACTTAAATACAAGTCTTATGGTTATTACCGTCCTTCTTTTGTTACAAGAAAAAATTTCAATTTTTTTTTCCTAAATAATTTTTCCTAAAACAGAAAGCATCTCAACAAGCTATTAAGTTTTTGGATAGACTTTGGAAAAAAACAGCATGCATGGCACATGCATGTTTTCACCGTCCAATTAAATCATTCCATTGACACTTGAAAGACTTTGATACTTAGTCCACTAGAAATTAACTTTTATATTCATGTCTCTTTTATATTTAGAAACTTTATGGACTATGCAAATGCTTTTTATACCCTATACAAAAGAAGACTTTTATTCATCAGCTCCTCTACTTTGAGGGAACCTGGAGGTTGCTCAGATTAAGAGTTCACATATAAATAATCTTAAATCAGATATTTAACAAGAGATTACAAAGTTATATATACAATAAGCATAACAGGCTTAAACTTTTAAATTGAATGAGTTTTACTAAACATGTTACATTTTTAGCTTATGTGAGTTTATTCTAAACCCAAAACTTCTAACAGCTCGCCACCTTTTCCGGAGAAGATAAAGAGAGCTCCCATCCCTCTGTCCTTTCTACGTCAAGGGAGAAGGGAGACATGAGGATCACAAGCGTCCTTCCTCCCCCAAGGGAGAAAGGGTACATGAGTATCACAAGAGAGAGAGAGAGAGAGTAGAAATCTGTAGTAGATTGGGAGAGAATACAAAAGAAGTACAATTTTTAAAAAAAATTCTATTGGTAGTTTGGTTTTTAAAAGTAAAAAAGAAAAAAGAAACTCAATGCATCTCCACTACGCTCCGACTTTTCAGTCGTGAAAGCTCCAACTACGGAGCTTCTATGATTGGGATATCCACCCCAATTTTTAAAGATTTCCTTCCAGACCACTGATTGTAATTGAATATTATTGGTCCAAAGCTCGTTTTGGAAATAAAAAAGCTGGACCAAACACCCGTTTAATCACAAATAAGGTGACATACATTTGATATAGTTCTCGGTTTTTCAATTTTTAAGACGTTAATTCTATATAATTAACTTCTTGTCTTTTTATGGTTCGTTAGTGATGAATGACCACTTATTTAAAAAAAAAATTAAGCAACTAAAAATTATTTATTTCAAAGTTTTTATTTTTTATTGTCAAATAAATATCTTAGATATAAGAATTGTAGGCAATTCACCACTCATTTCTACACTATTTTATATATAAATTCTATTTAGCTAAACAAAAAATAGCAACAATACAAAACAAGGCTAAACATGTAATTTTTTGAATTATTAATCACGAATTAATTCCATTTATGCTTGAGATTGAGATAATTTTATTATTTAGGTCTATAATTCTTCACTAGAGGCTATTGATTCTACGCCTTTACTTCTACACGTACTCAATATAGACAAATCCCAATTCTTACAGTGAAACGTCGACAAAAATTGCACACCAAGCCAAGGTGGTGGTGATAACGGGCACAGCAATACGAGGAGGAGGAGAGAATGTAAATGAAGAGGGAGAGGAGGAGGACGAAAAAGGATTGCGCTTCTAATTTCCTTGCTTGCAGTAGTCACAAATAGCAGGTGAGATACAGGAATTTAGGAAGGAGGCTGCAGGAAGAGTGCGTATCGGCAGTCATTGGTCGTTGTTGACTCAGAGTCAACACTTTTTTTTTTTTTTCTTTTTTCTTTTTTGCCTCTCTGTTGGAGTACTGCATTAACTTAAGGTCATAGGCGTCGGCCGACCGGGCAAGTGGTTGGAAGCTCTGACGGCCTACCTCGAAGCATCTTGAGAAAATCTGTTTCACATATTCAGAATGGCCTGTAGCTGAGGGCCTCGAGTATAAACTATAGAGTGCATTAGGAAAATAAAAATATAGTGATATAAACTATAAATCGAGAGCAAATTCTGAAGCAAAATAAAAACAAGGCAAGTAATTAAAAAAAAGAAGCTAAAATTAAGCTTTTGATTTGTGTTTTGTGGACAGGATATCCCTGACGTGAGCCAAATTCCATGCTTGTGAGGACTCTGTGAGAGAGAGAGAGAGAGAGAGAGAGAGAGAGAGAGAGAGAGACCTGCATGGCTGCATGCGCGCATCCACCTCCAGGAAGCAGCTGTGGGGGCGCGACATACAACAGGGTCAGGGCATATGTTTGGACATTTGACGTCTGAAGAAGCAAACAAAGCGACGACTCCGGCTCCTTGACGGCTGAGTCGACGCTCTTCTTCGCTCCAGAAAGATCGCCAAGATATTACACACCACACGTACACCGGCACCCACCCATACCCACACCCACACGGAGAAGAATGACGACCTCCTGATATAATTCTTATTCTTCCTCGCAAGTCTCAATATCTCCCACCGAAGTAGAGAATTAATTTAAGCGCCTTCATTCATCTGTGATCGATCGATGCATCCACCGTTATTGATCATCTTTTTGCACCTAGTATGGTGGCTTGTGTCGGCATCACCCTCTTCCTCCGACTCCATCGACCCATCGGCGCTCGGGGCGGACGCCCCCAGCTGCAATTTCGACTTCCCCTTCGGCGCCCCCGGCTTCTCCCAACACCGAAAGGGCTTCGAGGTGTCCTGCGACCCCAGGCTTACCGGGAGCATCTCGTGGCTGCAAGTCGGCTCGAATAAGCTGCAGCTACTGAGCATCTCGATTGCCGAGGGCTACGTGCGCACCGGAATCACCGCATCCACGTGGCAGTGCCCTCGCCAGGACGAGGTGGGAGCGAACATCAGCCTGGAGGGCACCCCCTTCACGTTCTCCCCCACACGGAACAAGCTGACCGTCATCAGTTGCGAAACCTTCGTCAGCTTTGAGGACCATCGAAATTCTAGCGCCTCCATTGGCTGTGTCGCCTTCTGCCCCTCGCAGCTGGACATGATGGATGGCGCCTGCTCTGGTGTTGGCTGCTGTCAAGCTGCAGTCCCTGTGGGGCTCAAGAGTTTCGACGTGCAATTCTACAGCATCCCGGACGAGATAAAAAGGTGGTGGAAAGTGAAAGTTAACAACACGCTGCGGCCGATGACATCCTCCTCGTCTGGTCGTCAAATAGTTTATGATCCACCAGCTGATTCCCAAAACATGAGGTCGCCGTGCAGCAAGGTGTTCATCGCAGAGCACGAGAAATTCGCGTTCTCGAAGAGGTATATGGAGATCGGCGACAACTGGGAGGATGCTTCCCTATCGATGGTGCTGGATTGGGCGATCGGGAACGAGACGTGTGAGGATGCGAGTCGGAGGAACGCGTCTGACTATGCTTGCGTCGACGAGAACAGCAAGTGCTACGACTCCCCGGATGGGGTGGGGTATCGCTGCAGTTGTAGTGAAGGCTATCAGGGCAACCCTTACGTCGCCGGTGGATGTCAGGGTACGTTTAGTAACAGTAAAACGTTATATGCCTTAATAAGGTATGATCATAGCAACATGTTCAGCGTTCCGCTAAAATTTGGCGAAGTTTCAATATTCATTTGAAAAATATTCGACAGTCATTGAACTGATAAACAATAAATAAATATATAACACTAAAATATATACAGGTATAAAATCTTTATGCAATACTTTTATTTTTCATCATTTTTTAGACAATAAAGGTGAAACACAATCTACTTAACAATGAATAGTATATAAAATATTAAAATATATTGATAGATTTATAAGATTTTTTTTTATAATTTTTTGGTTGATATCTACATATCTAGCGAATAATTTGGCCAAATATTCGAACAACCAAAAAGTCTTAAACTATTAGCAAATTTTATAAAAAACTGGAGAAGTTTGTTGCTATAGGCCAGACATCAATTCTAGTTAATTAAATTAATTAATAATTACCATCTACATTTTCAAAAGTTATGGTGTTCTATCAATAGTAAGTTAGGTAACAGAGCACTTAACCAAATTCAGCCATTTGGAGTCGTCAAACACCTCTATTAAGTCAATATATCTCTTCTCAGACGTTGATGAATGCGCGGATCCGGACAAGAACAACTGCAAGTGGCATTGCAGGAACGAGCCCGGCATGCACCAGTGCATTTGTCCACGGGGATACAGGGGAGATGGAACCAGGTACGGAACTGGTTGCACCAGGGAAGCTGAAACTACAGAGATTGGCCTAGGTACTCTGCTTTTAGCCCTGCCAATATTAAAGTTTGGAAAACTCCAATTGTACACCCCGGAAGGAATGTAGGATATACATCCCATCTATTCAAATATAAGATATTTTTTACTAGTCATATTAACGTGACTAGTAATAAAATCTCTATCTTTGAATAGATGGAATGTATATCTCACATTCTTTTGAGGTGTACAATTAACATTGCTCGTATGGGCCAATACTGTAGAGAGAATTCAAAGATATTAGAAAGAGATTATTATTATTTTAGAGAGACAGAAAAGTAGCATGCTTTTCGCTTGATTATTTTTTTTAGAAATAAACTTAGCTGAAAATATAAAGTATCTAAATTTTGAACTTGAAAGCTCGGGTAACCGGCCTCAAACTCTTTTTCATATGCGCTAGGGACAGCCGGTATATCGGGGAGATTTTGATAAAGAAACTGTTTTATTCAGCCTTAACAACTTTGGTCGAACAATATTTTCTTAGAAGCTTCGATCAGATCAGGGCCATAGAGCCTCTGATTCACTAGAAGTATGAAATGATCTCCAAGATATATCAAACAACTTGTTCAAGTGAACAAGAGAAAAGAAGAGCCTGTTGAAATTTTGACAGTAATAAATGAAACTTACAGCTTCTGTATTGTATACAGTGGTGCTATCGGCTATGGTTCTGATCTTCCTGGGAAGCTTGTGGATATACTGGCTGCTGAAGAAGCTGAGGCTCGGCAGACTCAAAAGGAAGTACTTCATGCAAAACGGAGGCCTACTATTGCAGCAGCGAATCACATCCGCTCGCAGGGCCACCGCAAGGATCTTCACCATCGAAGAGCTCAAAAGGGCCACCAATGGCTTCAGCAAGGACAGAGTGATCGGCCACGGCGGCTACGGCACGGTATACAAAGGAATACTTCCTAATGACCAGATCATCGCCATTAAGAAATCGAAGCTGGTGGACGAATCGCAGATCGAATCGTTCATAAACGAGGTGGCCATTCTCTCTCAGATAGATCATAAAAATGTGGTTAAGATACTGGGTTGCTGCTTAGAATCTCAAATCCCTCTCCTGGTTTACGAGTTCATCTCCAACGGCACGCTTTTCCACCATATTCATGAGAAATCCAATACAGTGATTCTGTGGGAGACTCGCCTCCGAATCGCAAAAGAGATCGCGGCAGCTCTTGCTTATCTCCATTCGAGGGCTTCTATACCCATCATTCATAGGGACGTTAAGTCAGCTAACATATTGTTAGACGAGAGCTACACTGCAAAGGTGGCGGATTTCGGGGCATCGAGGTTGGTGCCTTACGACCGCACGCACGTAACGACGCTAGTGCAGGGGACGCTGGGTTATTTGGACCCGGAATACTTCTACACGAGCCAGTTGACGGAAAGAAGCGACGTTTACAGTTTCGGAGTTGTGCTGGTGGAGCTGCTGACGGCGGAGAAGCCGGTGTCGTTTTGTCGGTCGGAGAAGGAGAGGAATTTGGCCTCGCATTTTGTGATGCTGCTGGAAGGGAAGAGGCTGTGGGAGGTGATGGACGGCCGGATGGTGGCGGAGGCAGGGGAATTGCAAATGTTATCGGTGGCTGATGTCGCGAGGAGATGCTTGAGCGTGAAGGGGGAAGAGAGGCCGACGATGGAAGAGGTGACAGTGGAGCTCGATGCGCTCCAGAGGCTTATGAAGCAGCACCTAGCATTGAGAAGCAGCTCGAAGGAAGGGGCGAGGCCTCTTGCTAAGCCTTTAACTATCAATGACAACGATACTATCGGCGAGGTTAGTGCGGAGATCCACCTTTTATCGTGCACGGGTAGTCTGTGAAGGAGGATGATCGAGCACGGTTGAATACGATCAAAGATACTTGATGACAAATAAAGATGTAATTTTCTGGATTATTAATCACGATCTTTAATTCTACCTGCACACTTGATGACAAATAAACATGTAATTTTTTGGATTATTAATCACGATCTTTAATTCTATCTGCACTTGAGGTGATTGGTTTTAAATGCGCTTAGTTTTTTAAGAAGCATACGCTTTCCTCATTCATTTTGCTGTTGAGGCTTCACTGTACGAGTTGGGATTTGTCTAGAGATTTACAGAACTGAAGGCACACCAGCACAATCCTAACCTGATTTGAATAACTACTCATCGCACACCAGAGTTTCTTACAAGGGCTCAGCTTCCCACTAAATTAAACCTGCAACTTTTATTCCTGCAACCGCGTCCTACGAAAGATCCGACTTAAGTCTAAGCCCTGGAGACTTCCTAGTACGCATGACTAGACCCGAGCAAAGAGCGGGCTAGGCAGGATCCAAGTATTTTGGGGCCGTGCCCGGAATTTGTTCTACCTATTCTAAGACTGAAACCAATCCAAAATGATCGGGTTGGCAGAACCATACGAAACTGGTTCGTATAGAATGCAAAAATAATTCAGAATTTTTCGGAGAGACGATTTTTAAGGCCCAGCCCAATTTATCGAACCAGATTGAGCCTAAAGCAAGCGGCAGAAACGGATGGACTGGTCAGGCCAGGTTTTCTAAGACTTACAATCTCAATCCTAATCTTCTAGCTACCGTTTGGTTCGGGGTTAAAGGGAGGGTTAAGGGGGTTAACCCCCCCTTTAACCCCAAACAAAAAAAAGAGGGGGTGGGGTTTGTTAATCCCACCCATCATGGGATTATCTCAGGATAACCCCATGATGGGTGGGATTAACAAACCCCACCCCCCCTAGAATTGGGGTGGGATTAAAGTTAATCCCACCCCAATTTAATTTTTAATATAAATTTAAAATTTAAATTTAAATTTTTAAATCCCACCCCAATTTAATTTTTAATATAAATTTAAAATTTAAATTTAAATTTTTAAAATTTAAAATTTGTAATTTTAAAATTAATATTTTAAAATTAACATTTTAAAATTAACATTTTAAATTTTAAATTTTAAATTTTAAATTTTAAATTTAAATTTTAAATTTTAAATTTTAAATTTTAAATTTTAAATTTTAAATTTTAAATTTTAAATTTTAAATTTTAAATTTTAAATTTTAAATTTTAAATTTTAAATTTTAAATTTTAAATTTTAAATTTTAAATTTTAAATTTTAAATTTTAAATTATTTAATTTTAAAATTTAAATTTAACATTTTATATTTGAAATTTCAAAATTTATAATTTGTAATCTTAGAATATATATTTATATTTTTAATTTTTAATTTTTAAATATTAAATTTTAAATTTTAAATTGTTATTTTTAATAATTTAAATTTTATATTTAAAATTTTATACTTGAATTTTTTAATTTTATAAAAATTAACTATTTAAATTTGAAATTTTAAATATAAAATAAAAAATTTAATTTCAAATATAATAATTAGGGTCAAATCATTATTTTCTATTTATAATTACCCATTATTCTTCTTATTCCATCTAATATATTCAAACGCTATTTTTTTTAATCCCGAGAACAACTCAATTTTCATCCAAACGTAAAATTGGTCTATTCCAGGCTTAACCCTGAACTTAATCCTATTCCTGGAATAATCAATTCTTACTTAACCCCGAACAAACGAAGCACTACAATCTTAATCCTAATCTACTTAAGATTCCGTAGCCGGGTCAAAGAGCTAAGCTAGTTCTCCCAAAGGCCAAAGGGTGAGGGACGATGATGATGATCGTCATAAATTGACGGTTGAGATCAAGCCAACATACCTTCCTTCCCTAGGGTTTTTCTCTTTTAAGCTCTTTTCTCTTTCGTTTCGCCACCTCTTTCCTGGTCCCCGACGTTCGAAACCTCGCCATGTATGGCAGCGCCGGCGAACCCTAAAGGGGAGGGGGAGGAGGACTCCTCTTCATCATCATCATCTCGTCCCTTCACCTCCGCCGTTGCAGCGATCGCCATCGCCCAAATCTGCGGCGGCGCCGGGTTCACCGCCGCGGAGCCCTGCGCCCTCCGCGCCCTCTCCGACGTCGCGGCGCTCTACATCGAAGCCCTCGCCCGCTCCGCCGCCGCCCACGCCAACGCCCGCGCCCGCACCGACTCCAACCTGCTGGACCTCGTCCGCGCCCTGGAGGAGCTCGAGGCGGCGGCGTGCGGCGGCTCCCTCGGGGGGTCGGACCCCGCGCGGCTGCTGCTGCGGTCGAGCGCGCTGACGGAGCTCATGGGCTTCGTGCGGGACGTGGACGAGGTCCCATTCGCCAAGCCCATACGGCGCTGCGCCGGGGAAGGAGGAGGGAGACGACGGGCTCCGCCGAGCTTCGTGGAGGCGGGGAAAGAGCCGCCGATGCCGCACGTGCCGCGGTGGCTCCCGTGCTTCCCGGAGTCGTGGGAGGGTTGGGGAAGAGGGGAAGAGGAAGCGGCCGCGAAGGAGGAAAAGGAGGAGGAGGAGGTGGCGGTGGGGATGGGTGGGATGGTGAAGAGGGAAGAATCGGGGGTTGCCGGGGTTTTACCGGAGGAGAGGGCGAGGGTCAGGTTTCGGATTGGGGCCGGTTGTGATCGGCGAAGACGAGGAAGGTGAAGATGGTGGAGAATAATGGGTGAATTATTATTATTCGGGAAAATGGATATTTAGATTTTTAATAATTAAAATTTAAATACAGTTGATTTTTGTTGGGACGGGGATTCGATCCCATGATGTGCGAGCCAAACGGTCCTTTGTGCTGGACCTGAGCACCATCTCACCAGCGTACCGGGTGGTCTCGTGGCCTAGAATAATTTTTATTATTTACTAATTGAATGCTTCATTTATTAAAAGGCAGAAGAAATGCTGGCCTCCAGTATAGTTGTTTTTTATTTCCTGATATGAATATCATGTGTTGTTGGAGTTAGCATGATGTGTTGCAGTGAGCATGCTGTCAGGGACGTAGAAAAAAAATTCTGCGCAGGAAGACGAACGCCGCACGGGCTTTGTGAACAAAAACGCTAAGGCCGTGACAATACGGACGTCTAGTTACAGAGAATCTTTATAACAAAAATTAATAATTTAGCAGTAAAATTATTAGGCTAGTTTTATTTTTTGAATATGCTATTTAGTACATGATCAAGATGTATTCCAAGCTATTCAATCCTACAAGCCACAAGTGGAAAACAGTGGATGTGTGAGATTCAAATTCTGCCACTATAAGTGTTTCAAATGTTATTCCATCAAACATAGTAATAGACGGACTATGAAGCAATAGTCTGGAACTACCTTGCTAAGATCTGACAAAATGGAGCAAATCAAACTGCTAAAGATAATTTACTCACTTTTATATAAAAAAAACGCCCATATGGATGGGCTTGTTACTAGTGCTATACCGAAATCCAAATTCTACAAGTCTACGCTTCTACAATATGCACACACGGCTGCATTTCATTAGCAGCTAGTATTTCATGTGTTCAAGGAAGAAACCATAAATTTTGGTCATAACCATTGCACCTGTTCATTAAGCGACCAGGGAGAAAATGAGAAGCATGTCGCCAATCCCAACAGGATGCTTACAAGCAGGTAAATGCCAAAACTATGTGCAATGCCTCATAAGACAGAATACATATTCAGAAGTCACTCTGCTGGACACCTGAATCGATGCCAATATTCACGAAGAGTTGCTAAATTTTTAGACCAGTTGTATTTCTATTAATGCAGAACAACACAGGCAGAGCGCAAAGAACAGAGGGTTCAGATTATACTTGCTTTACCTCGTATTCATGACAAATTCTCAAAGGAGTGTCCTTAGAAACCGGCCTCTCTTCAGACCACAACTCCAAGTTAACGGTTCCAGTTCCCCAGTGCAACAAACACTTGCTCACCTGACTCAGTTCAAAGCGGTTGATCAAACATACACCTGTGCATTTGTCGACCAGCATCCACTCCCCTAAGAGTAGCAGAGAGGCAAAAGAAATGAAAAGATGGAGGAAAAAAAAAAAAAAAATTATGCATTCATATACGAACCAAAGTAATATATGCAATATATGCTATTATCGAAGATAAGTAACATTGTACAGACTCTTTACCTGAACTACAGTGTATTCATAATAGGAACTTGTAACTTTGAAATTTTTTATTTTACTACGTAACCTTACAATATATTTGATTCAACTATCTCGCTGTCAGAACTAAACATTATTAATATCTTTTTATATGTTCTATAACTTAACTGGATATTCGCTAATTGAGGAAATTTCTGTAACTTTCCTGACGGAAATTGTGAGTTCTAACTGAAGTTGATGGAACTTCCTATAACCAAAGGAAAGAAAGATTATAAGGTGAAATAAAAAAAAAATTCAAAAAAAATTCAGCCCCCACTTCCTAGTATGCTGTAGTCTGGCAAGATCTGCATGTTTTTGCCTTAATGATGTAATAACGTCAATCAACCAATCAATTGCTAGTCAGACATGTATATTTTACCATTAGGACGGAGATCTCCCTCAAATAATTGCTCTCCAGGTTCGGGGGAGATTTCATGCTTCAAACCATCAATAGAGGTGAAAGTGACCAAAACTTCAGACGGGTGTAGAAGGGTGAAAGTTGGGTGCACTCGCAAGCATACCAACCTGTCACACACCAAGGGGGGAAGATCATTTTATTAGTTTTTTATGCCAGAAATAAGAACATTAAGTTTAAAGATAAACATTTAGGCTGTGTTCGGATGTCTGAATAAATATCCAATTATAACTTATTCGGTATGAAAATTTTCTTATATAATTGATAGGAGTTAGATTTTTGCTCCTTGAAAAGTTTTGGTATCCATGATTTAGTAGGATAATATATTACACCTGATTTGTCTTATTGCAAAAGAAAAAGACTTGAATGCCATTTTATGGCATCCATTTTAGACATTTGATCATACCAATCTACCAAATACCATAAGCTTTTTGAGTAAATTGAAAGAATAGACTGACTAAGATGTTCAAGCATCCCAACAAGATCTTATTAGTTTTTATAAAAAGATGCCAATGGTGACATCAAGTAATCGCTAGGAGAAATTAACCTTGAGAAACCACCAGAACCAGCTCCAACATTCTGTGCAACAATGCTAGAGTCAATTTGGAGGATCTTTCTTTCATCCTTTGGAATAGATATCTGGCGACGAATAATCAATCCACCACCAACATCCCCCTCCAAGCAAAGTGATTCTTCCTCTCCTGATTGTTCAAGGTCCCTCCTACAAATTCAATCATAAAGGGATGATAAAAAATGCATCGATTAATTAATAATAGAAAAGGCAGGCAATAGTTTGTCCAGGTTACACAACAAGTGCTGACAATTAACATGCAAAGACTGATAAAATACAGCAGCACAATTTCCTATCAAATTAGCTACTTCATCAGTAACATAACAGAAAGGCCAAAAGATCCTTACCCAACAACCTTATACTCCTCAGAGCAACCAGAAGATCGGTATTCTGTTCCACTGTATTCTTCATATCCATCTCTTTCAACTCTGCTGTGAAGCCACTGGGTACCTAAACCAAATATTAAAAGAGAAAAGATTTATATTTCAACTACTCTAAAAAGATAAAAACCCATAGATGTTGCTGTATACACAAATCTCTCATGTGAACTTGGTAGTTACCCTTCTGAAGGCCTGCAGCAAATACATTTCACATGAAATTTATTTGGCATCCTAAAATGATCATGCCTTGGCAAGAAGCTACGAGAAGATTTTGTATTGTTTCACATATTGTCACATAAAAATGAGAAACCTAAAAAGTTGCCAAGGCATGTTCACTGACACTCCAATTGTCTAGTCCATGTCTACAAAACAAAGGACAAAAGAAACTACCAAAGCAAGCTGACAGTTAGGCCTGATTAAATGTTGTACCCACACAGCTAACTGACTCCTCTGATAATTTCAAACAAATTCACCATCTTCTTCTCTCTCTTTTTTTCGGAAGTAAAAACAAATTTCAACATGATAAATCCTTTTCAGCAGCAATCTTATACATGATTCATCAGGAAGTAGAGAAACGTAATGGGTAGCATAGAAAATATTTAGGCCTAATTATATGGTGACAGCATAAGCTTGTTGTTTAACTACACAGTTTAGCCTGCTGTCTGACCCTCTTTCGTAATATTTGGGCTTTAATTATGTCCTTTCAAACTCTTACTTAACTAGCTAACAAAAAGCCCATATTGGTGCTTTACTAGATTACACTGGGGGGTAAATCTGGACCATCAAGCAAATGAATAGTAAAGATTTTATGAAGGATGAGTGATCTGACTTTACCTGTAGGGATATGCATCATTGAGATAATCCGCCCCCCAATCCAGGGTACTATTTTGAGAACCCAGTCACCACTTTTCAGATCAATAGGGATTTTCGACAGCTCAATGCCCTTTACTCCAGAAACTTCATCTACATCTGGGATAGGTTTAGCTGCTTCTGTACATCATTATAACAACCTTCTCATATGAGTAGAAAGGCAAATAAACCACAAGAAAAGAAGAGAAAAAGAACTACAGCCAATACAATTATTCCTATTTTCCGCATTTCTGTCTTCTTTACTTCTGGCGGCATACTAGTGTAGAACATGCATAGTAATAAAAATGGGAAGGAAATCTTGAGCAAACAAGATACGATTTATTGTATTGTTAGCACAGATAATTGACAAATGATATAAAATCTGTCTGACCATTTCAAATGATACTTTGCCTATCTTATATGCCACCTAACCTGATATCCTAGATGTAATGATTTAAGTGCCATGGGACGGGATTGTGCCCAAAATTTGCTGACATGGTATGCCATGGTACGTGCCGTATCATGCCAATGCATGCCTGTCACAAAAAATACCTATGTGTGTTGACACACAATAGCATAAACTAGCATAAACTATTTTCTTTGGCATCAATATATTCTAACTACTTATTATACATGCCAATGCATGCCTGTCACAAAAAATATTATGTGTGTTGACACACAATAGCATAAACTAGCATAAACTATTTTCTTTGGCATCAATATATTCCAACTACTTATTATATATTTTTATCGAAACTTTGCACTTTATTAAGATAAATACTAGCAAACTTCAAAGAAATTTTTTTTTGAGCTGTGTCACGGGCACGGGGATTGTATCATGCTAATATATTGTCGGCCCGGTACAGTATGGTGAGCACGGTCCTTGCCGATGGGCACTTAAATCCTTGCCTAGATGTGCATATTTGTAAATGCAGTATCAAATTGAGAAGAGCGTAAAATCACCTAAACGTGCTCTGTACTGATTTTCACTTTCTGCTACTAAGTTGGACACTTCAGATTCCGAAGGCACTATGATATGTACTTCATCTCCATCAGTACCTCGAGAATTGATCTGCATAAAGAAAATTCAATACAAACTATACAGTATGCTATCAAAATAAGTACTATTGGAAAAGGAAAGAAAAAGACCTAAGCATGGACTGAAAAAAATACACACCATGGCACCTCCACCCAGAAGTAAATGCACATGAAGCACACGTTTTGGCCTCTTCCGTAGTCCTTCAGTCTTGGAGACTTTGACTGTCACGACTGAAGAATCTAGTTCAGCAGCATAGTAAGTCAAGAGAAAATCCCCTTGAGTGTACTCATATCCATCACCGTCATCCTCAAACAATAGACCAGCAGCTTTACCTGGGAAAAGAAGCAGATGCTAATATAGTTCATGGCAGAAATGCGGTTCATAGCTGCACAAAAAAAAAACAAAGATATTTTGCACTAAAATTGAGAAAGATTTCAACACTATGAGTAAGTGCAAAATTATTTGGTACTTATTGACAACATCTGTCTCTCTGTTTCATATAGAACTACACCCAAAGAAGACAAAGTTAGTTGGGAATTAACCAAGGGGGTTTAAACAAATTTTACCAACAAATATGCATCTTTGAAGACTAAACCATCAATGCACATCGGCACAAAATGATGTTGAAAAAAAAACATGCTATTCCTTATTTATTCCAAAGACAACTATGCAGCAGTAGAGTCATTTTATACAACAAACTAAAGAAGACGGTCACTTTAGACCACTGTTCATGCTTATTGCACTTTAAGCATAGCCGCCAAAGGTCTAATGCATGACTTTAGACCACTGTTCATGCTTATTACACTTTGAGCATAGCCACCACAGGTCTAATGCATGATGGGGCATTAATGTCAAGAAATAATACTGATTAGCATCAAATCCACATTATTGTTGCATATGGTTAATGGTATCATCTAAATGTGTACATGTATATTTAAGAAATACTCCTGAACCACTTTCAGTGAAAAATTACAGGGAATGCAATTATGCTGACGATTGACGGACTAACAGTATGTATATATGGAAATATTTTCTTCATCAAGGCTACCAAGTAAAGAAAGGCCTTTATAGTTCAGCCAAACAATAGGAATACAAAAAATAACAGGAGTTACCATCTTTATCTAAAGCAACAAAAAGTGACAAGTCGTCCTCTGCTTTTGCTTCACCAACATGTTGAATTGGAGGCCCTATGGGAAGTATTGACCCACCTTGTAGAAACAAAGTTGGCAAGTCCTGAAAAATATTTTAAGAATTATTAAAACAAAGAAATCAACAGTAAAGGAGTAAGACCTTGTAGTATATGCGAATTAACTTACAGGATGTGAATCACCAAAATCAAAAGGTAACCAGATTCCTTTTGGCAAGATGTGCGACAATTCATGTGCACCTTGATCAGGAACAGTGCTGTCAATTACAGTCAAGAATATCAATAAGAATAGCAAATGATGGTGAAAACATATTATTGTGCATTCTTCTACTACCATTTTTTTCTGTTTATATTTGTCCATAAAAGGAACAAAATACATAAATTCTCAAATATGTTAATCTTCCCAAGAATCAACAGATAGTTGATATCCCAAACATACATGAAACAAAGATGATCATTTTTTGACCCAAAAAAGAGTAAGGTATACCTAGAACATATTAGAAGTGGCCCCAGTAAAAATGAATTCTCAACAGTCCTCAACCTTGAATCTTGTGGATCTACACAAACCAGCAAGGTGTCAATACATAATTCGTCATGCTCTCCTAACATTGGATCAAACTTGTTGAAGTTTACCAGCAAAAAAAGTTGGAGCAGCAACAGGAGTTCCATTCATATGAGACATATAAAAAAGTGTATATATGTGAGGAAGCAAGCGATAACGCCTCAACAATGCAAGGCGGCATACTTCTTCACACTGCAGAATAAACTTAGGATTAGAGTTGACCAAAAGAAAACATTTTAAAGATAAATGCTTACATCCTTCTTTCATCACACTCGCTAGGTAATTCTGAATATGCATGTCATCTATTTCTCTAAAGATTCATTTTCCTAAATTTAGAGATAATATGAAATCTAATCAAAATAATTTTAAGAAGTTTCAAATGCAAGCTAAACATATTTTGCAAAGGCTTGCCATTTTTTGGCCTAATGAAAATTTCAGGTTTTCTAACTTAATCATCAGAATGTTTAACTTACCAATGAATGCATCACTTGTAACATAAATTGTGGTAATTAGAGTACTACCAATCGAAATTCATTTGAAATGGACAAGATCTCCATCATGTAGCATTGGCAGGAAATATAAGACAGATTTATTTTCAAATGGCATGGGTCATGCAGGTCTTGATCTGATCAAGAATACAAAGTACCTAAAAACATGATTTGACCTAAAATAATTCTTCAAAGGTATGTTCAATGGTAAAGGCTTCTACTCTCAAATGAAATGGTATCTATAAGTGAAATAGTAGTTCGTTATTAGCATGATTTTACGATTAGATGCATCTCGGAAAAGGAGGAATGATAGTATTAGCTTGTAAGTATCAGCATATTCATTTTAGAGAACTGAGTTTACCCAAATAAGTTTTAAGGATGCACTGGAGAACAAAAGTTACCTGACTTGTTATGCTTATCTTTGGACGACAGATTGGTCTTGAAATTACTAGATTAAAAGCGGACATTCTCTAGGACTTGACATTCTGTCCAAAAATACACTCAGAGTTCTAAAGTCAAAAATTTTCAAAAATGTTGCAGAATAGAGTTGAAAGTGGAAAATCATGGACCATTTATGCTTTGTTGCTACAGTTATTTCACACTATCAAGTGACTGAAATAAGCATTTGAGGTACATGAAGGATAAGTATTGAGGATATACTTCTTCTCCGAATGACCAGGGTTCGTGGTCAACTGTTCCCTGTTCAGTGTGCCCACGTGAAAAAGGAAACAAAGCACCAACTCCCATCCATCTACCGAAAAGTTTTGCTGTTGCATTTCCAGCAAATCCGCCAATATCTGGTCCAGATAATGGCTGACCACTAAGCCCCTGTCAGAAAACTAAATAGTCATTGAACTAAATATATACGAGCCCAATATAAATGCCATTCTCCAGATGGCTTACATGTCTAATATGTTTATGGACTAGACCTTTCCATCAATCCCCTAGAAATTTGTGTTTGTGTCTGGCCTTCATCATGCTTGGGTAGGTTTTGATGTAATCTAGAATCAAAATCTGAATCCATATTCATACCCAACTTCTAACAGGTTTGGGATTGAGCTCAGATGAAACATAAAACAAACACAATCCAAATCCATTGTTTTAGATCAAAGCCCATTAGCAGAGCATCTAAATAGCAACCACAGGGCACCTAAGTAAATCCGAATTTCTAAACCAAATGAATGTATCCTTCTAGGTCACATGTGCATAGCACCTCCAATCACCTAATACTGTAGAGCTCTTCTACACCTTAGTAGGCAGTGTCCCTAAGGCTGGCTAAAGTTTTTTAAGTAAACATCTGCAAATTGGATGTCATATGAACTAGAATATGTTATGTTCCCAAAAGAGACTAGTAAGCAACTAAGCATACACAAAAAAGCTTACCAATTGAAGAACCATAGATATACTCATATGGAGGTGTTCCCAATTCGACAAATTATCTCCAGTCCAGGTTGCAGCATAACGCTGACTTCCTATAAACCCAGCTCTTGTGAGAACAAAAGGTCTTTTAGTTCTACAACCCATTTTCATTCCCTCATAAGTTGATCGTGCCATCAGCATGCCATAAGCCTGCATGTAGCTAAATGTTGAGAATTATTCCAAACTTTAGTATGTAAAAAGTAATAAAAGAATTTCAGAATAAGCAAAATTGCCACAATAGCTGAAATAGCTCTTTATTCATCTGAAACTTAACCGAATTCTAATTTCGTTTGATGAGATTACATGTATGCTATATATAGATAATTACATTATGATAATGAGAATGATTTTGGCAACCGCCAAGTTCATCATCTCCTCTGTGGATGTTGCTCTCTGGCATTGTTTTCGTTATGGTCTGCAAATCAACAAAAATGAATGTCAAAAAAAGTTCAACATCAACACATGGAATTCAAGGTGAAGTCCCAGAAGGCTTACTCTAAAAACTGCAGGCTCATTCATATCGTTCCATATCCCATCAACACCGTTGGACATGAAGTCTTTTACTAAGTCAGCCCACCATGAAAGTGCCTTTTGTTGTGTAAAATCAGGGAAAACACAAGGCCCCGGCCAAACGTCCCCTAAAAAAGCAGTCAAAGATTGAAACTGACCTCAATTTTAATCCTTCTTATACTTTGAACTAAGAAACTTTACCAACAAAAGGTTTGCCATCCGCCTTCTGAATCCAAACATCATTTTTAGATCCGCTATCATAGACAAAGTAGCCCTCCTCATATTTGATGCCTGGGTCAAGCATCCAGATTGCTTGGCAGCCAATGTTGTGGAGATCATTCACCATAGACTTTGGACTGGGGAAGCGTTCCTACAATAATACGGAGCATTATGCATATGTTGTACATTTAAGAAGTGAAACCAATACGCAGACCATGATAAATTCAAGTCAAGTACCTGAAATTACTAGAAAAGATATACATTAAATAATGATATGCAAAATTTCTAACTTACAGAAGCTATTATACAAATATACTTTTAGTCGAGAAGAAGTTTGAAGTTCATTCCAATCATCAGCGAGAATGATAATTAGTGAACAAAGAAAACAAATCACGATACCTTGCCACATTACTGGGAGAAGACAAACTGAGAGATGGTAACATGTATTTGTCATACGCAAAATTGTCTATGCTTAAGCATTTCATGTGCATGGATGAAAGGATGTAACCTGTTTCAAATTTTATCTACATCTGCTGGTGGCTTCAGTTATTATACAATTCTTTAGCATGATAAATTTGTCACATAATAAACTTTACTCGCAACATGGCAAATAAATTAGAATAAAAAGAATCATACATGGTCAAATGTGAAACATCGGAAACCATCCATGTAGTCAATATCCATCCATATGACATCACAAGGTATGCCTTTCTCACGAAATGTTCTAGCCACCTGTGCCAGGAGAAGAATGAAATGTAACCACAATGAGTAGGTTCTCTAGTTCAATATTAGAGTAAGACTATGCTATTCCAATGTCCAAGGACCACTATATCCATATACATGGCAATCATAAATCTCTACTGTGAGATGAATGAAGGCACTCTTTTTCCTTTCTAGAGTAAATTTCAAAAGGTTAAGAAACTGAGCTTCTGCACAGATAAAAGCTTAAAAGGTCGCCTCAAGAGGGAATCACTAAACTTTCGTAATGAACATTGAAGTACCTTAAGAACTTTGTCAGCAGAATCATAGCTCCAACGGCATTGATGATAGCCAAGAGACCACTTTGGAGGCATAAAAATGGTTCCTAATTTAAGGGCAATTTTAGTATTCAATCAATTTGTACAGAAAAAGGTTTAAGTAGCATCATAATTTACTTGTGTTGTAGCTTACATTATTCCTATATCAAGTCGAGCAAAAAGGACATAAGAAAATGAAAGCTAAACGACAATAAGGCAGCAAAAAGAATAATAGCTGTGAATCATACATTTAAGATCTGCATACCTTCAGAATAAATGAATAATTGAACAATATGTAAAAAATTTATCTCTGTATACTGTTACTTTGTGCGGTAAGGACTAAATTTTAGAACTTCTGAAACAACAACACAACAAGTGATATTTGAATGAGTCTGTTGAACGTCTGCCAATACTAGGTTTTGCATGATTCTTGAGTGTTGTTCAGACATTTCCTCCCTTTGCTTTACAGTGGGCTAGTGCTCTAGTTTGGACATTTTTGAAAATCTTAGGGTGAGAATTCTATCCTTTTTCGGTATTTTGGCTTGTTCTTGTTCAATTTTAAATTTGTTATAGGAAAGAAAGAGCATTGCTGAAGCCATTTCCCTTTCTCTAGTTTCTATTTTATATTTCCTTAATCATATTCATTTTTCTAACTATTGTGTATTTATTAGTTTGACTTCAAAAATAAGCAAGACTAAAACAAGAATCAGCAAGCTATTAAGTCACCAATCTGGTTTAGTAAGGCGCATAGTTGATTCAAAACAAATACGCAGCATGTGTAAGAAGAAAAATAAAAGGAAAACACGCCAAAGCTTTCCATGCAAAGGCGCACTGTCAATATAGTGAACAAGGAAAATAAAAAGCAGTGAAGCTGGGGTTCTGAGAAAAACCAATTGCATGAGAGAGGGACACGAGGACTTCCGTGGGCGACCCAAATGGACCAAATGTGATGACAGGGTATGGGGCTGCAGCAGTCAACCTTATAGTAGAATCTTCCCTAAGATCAATCTGTTGAAGAAGCATCAACAACATCAGATCCCAAGAATTAAGGGTCATTAAAGTCGCAGAAAAATCCATGTGAAAAAAGGAAAAGAAATTGCGCTAGACCTCACAACGGCGAGTAGTGTCAGCTAGAACCCCCAGTGCCTTCCCATCAGGAAGAAGCGCAAGAACCCAAGGGTGAGACTGGTATAAAGACGTGGTCTCAGGTCCGAAACCCCAGGCGTCCGTGTTCCATGTGAAAACCTAAGATCACAATGACCGATCTACAATATCAGGAAAATTAAAAAGAACAAGAAGAAAGAAAAGAGAAAACTATCTTGAGAGAAGACGCACACGCTTCCCTGTTCGCTCGAGCTGCCCACTCACTTCTCCAGTCCCATAAAATGATGTCCCTGAAGGAAGCTGTCGAAACCAAGATATTAACAATACTCCGACTCAAAAGAAACAACATCTTCAAATATTAAATTTCGTAATGAACATCGAATCCGGGCTCTAAACGAGAACGAACCTTAATTTCCACCTTCTGTTGTCCATAAACGCACTCGAAGGTGGGTACGTACTCGGGCGCCTTGTGCACCGCGATCGGCGTGTCCCTGACCTTAGGATCCGCGAACGAGAGGCTCGGAAACGCCGCGTCGCGATCGTTCCCGGAGCAATCGAATCGGAACACCCCCTCTTCAAGAATCGGCTCGAACACCATCTTCCCCGCTGTGGGATCGGCGTTGGCGACGCTCTCTCCTTCGCCCATCCTCGAAACCAACCTCCTTCGCCTGCAACCACAGCAAAATCGCATCAAGAAACTCCATAGACCCCACATTAGAGGATTCTAAAGCCGACCTTCGACGATGGAGGAGGAGGAGAAGAAGAAGAAGAAGAAGAAGAAGAAGAAGAAGAAGAGATTGGATAGGAGTGGAGGATTCGGCGATCGAGAAGAGAGAGGAGATAGTGGGGGAGGAGGAGGAGGAGGAGGGGCACCTGGGAAGAGGAGAGAAGAGATGATGGGATAAGAGAGATTGGGGAAAAACCCTAGCGAGTGGGAGGAGAAGAGGAGCTCTTATTCGTCGATGGTGAGAGCGGAGAAGAGGGAGTAGTAGTAATGGGGTCGATGGTGATCGGGTATTTATTAAGACCATTCTTCAGGAGAGATATTAAGACTTCTTTTATAAGCGAGTATAATAATATATGACCGTTGCTGTTCTGAGTGCGGAGAGTAGAGAGCCGTGAGCTCGGGACGGAAAGAGAAAGAGGGAGAACGAGAAAGTACGGGGCGGGACTATTATGCGGATAGTGACGCATACGACTTACCTACCAGTTACCACAGGCCAGTTGGACGATTGCTTTTTGAGTCAGCAGGGCATGATATGTTGATACGTCCCGTGGACTCGTTTCCGCACGAGTCCGCATATACTTCACCCGGAGACCAAGCAGATCCACGAACTCAATCAAAATCCGGCCCAAGTTGTTAACTAGCGTTTAATGGGCCGCGCCGGCCCAACCATGGCCAACATTCGTGTGGGTCGGGCCGAGAGACTGGTCCCACGCGGCACGGATCAATATTCGGGCCGTATCCCGGTTCGGACTAGGACAGTCCAAATCTACAGCCCGGCCCACCACTTCTCTTTCTCATTTTTTTTTTGAATTTTTTAATTGTTTTATAAATTTTTATTTTATTTTAAATAATTTTCCGATATTAGCTGAAAAATTCGGAATTTAGTATCATTCAATCCTCTCTTTTTTTTTTCTTGAAAGCATAATGTTATTCACCTCGGCATTAGAGGGTTTTTTTTTTTTTTTTTTTTTTTTTTTTTCCCTTTGACATGTACCATATGATTAAGGATGAATAAGTTATTCATACCTGGGCCGCATTTCCCTTCAAATGTTTTTCAAAGAACAAAGCGCTTTGCCCTTATTTTTCCTTAAATACGTAATATAATTAGTAGTGCACTGTTGCAACATACTTCATAGTTTTCTGCACCCTAGGATTCCTTTCAAGGAGACAAAACGAAGAACAAGAAAGACAAGCACCGCCAATGGGCTTCAATCTGGGGCTACATGCTTTATCCCCCCTCCATGATTGTATTGTAAAGTTATATCCCTATAATTCAAAGCTAATATATCCAAAAACATAATTGCATCATAAGTGTTGAATCCTGGTTTTCTGAGAATATGCAATGGAAACCCGAACCATCCATCCAAAATGCAGAGCTCATCTCCGCAGTTCGACCATTTGCGGTGAGCTAATGATCGGTCGAGCCAGCGGTCGAAATGGACTCCTCCCTTCAAATGAAGGACTCGGATCAAGTGGTTTGCGCAATTGTTCCCTGAGCACTAGGTTTGCGAAGGAACTGCTCTCATCAATATTGGACTCAAAACAAATTTAGCAAGCATGATTTAGAAACAAGTGTCTAGGTATTACATGATTGAGTTATTTTTGCCAGAGTATAGCTAAGTAGATGCAGTTTATTAGGGTACTGAAATCTCTTCCTGAGGAGTGGCAAAATAATTAGCATGTGTTCTCTCTAAACAAAACCGAATGAAGCAGCATAATGAGACTAAGTATTGCCCTTAACTTTTTTTTACCTTTTCTTGTGGGGGTGAAAAATCAATTCTACTCATAACTTGGTAGACTTAATTTTAATGTTCATTCAATGTGAAAAGAATCAAGGGAAAAAGCCGTGGCGCATTTGCAACTCTTTCGAATCGCACACAATCGCAGGTTATCACAAAATAGGACACAGCCTACATCAATTTCGCCAGAAAAAGAAAATACATTAAAAAACAAAAACAAGAAGAAGAAGGTGAAGGATATGGCTCTCTTTTTCCCCCCCTCAAAACATTCATGTAAGTATTATGCCATTCCATATTTAAGTGAAGGAGCTTCCTAGCTAGAGTGCTAGCATGGAGAAAGCATGTAGACTGTCCTCATTGGATTGTATGTTCGTTCCCGCACGGCCGATAGCACGATCGTGGAAAAGCCTGAGGGCTCTCCGCCACCTCCGGCCATCTCTGGCATCAGCAAAGAGCACGCGGTTTAGCCGAAAGAGGAAGAGCCTCATCGCAAACACCATATCGGCATAAGAACCCCTCATTCGAACGGCGAGAGGAAGCTTGAGTAAGAAGAACCACAAGAGAGCAACATGGAGATGAGAGTGGCCTCCGACGCCACTGCTCGCAGCGAGGAGCTTCAGCTTCAGCATCACCACAAAGTCTATTGCCATGTCCTACAGTTGAGAACTCAGGAAAAGGATACAAGAAGAGAGTTTATTTCATGCACAATGTCCTTCCATTTAAGGATCATAGATATAGGAGCAAGCTGAATTGCATTTTTGAATTATTGGTAGAAAAAAATTGAAGTATTGCATCTTCATTGAAATTTCGGATGCATATTTGAATTATTGAAGGCAATTAAATGAGAGTAAAGACAAACTGAGTCTGAAGAAACACAGCATTAATATGTCTTTTTCCATCAGAAAAGCCACCGAGTGGGGGCCTATAATTGCAGATGAATGAGTACATGACTCCTGTGCTTGGATGATAAAGCCACCTCCTCTCTAAGCTGAGAAGTTTGAAATTTGTGTCGGTTCTAAATCTCATAGAAACTTAGACCCTTGGTTCCTTTGTATGTAGGAGAAAATAATAGAAGAGATAATAGAACATTATTAAATATACAACTTAATTTACTACTACTTACTGAGTTACTGTTAGCCGCATATTTTGGTCCACAAACAGATCAGGGCTGGAAAACTCAGCCCATATTTTATGACCACAGACAAACTTAATTAACCAAGAACTAAATTCAAAAATCAGGAAGTCGACCGGCAGATAATTCGATCATTTATTTCAAAACTTACATGAGGAAAGGGAAGTTAAAGAGCAGCCTTGCCATTGCGGGGATCGGACAAAAACAGAGGGGCACGAGTTTGGTTCAAACGAAATTCGGTTGACTGCAGCAGGATTAACTGCAGAAGATAGGCCTGGACATTACCGACCGACGGTTACAACCCAAGGCTCTATACAAGCAGCAACAGAAGAAGGCAACAGGATCTCAATGGTATCCAGTCATTTTCCCGAGCAGTAGAGCTAAGATGTAATCTATTCAGCCCCTACCATTGAACAATTTTTTTTTAAAAAAGCAACTGATGATAGGTATTCAAAGTACTAGTTAAAAAAAGAGCATCTAATCCCCCACTACAATATTCCACAAGGAGTTTCCTAAAGAATTTTCTTTCGAAGGCACCCCCTTCCTTTCCCCCGGTCCGCTTGAAAATTATATGCAGATGCTGTAGAAGAAAATTCCATTAGAAGTTCAATGCCAAATCGCTCGATCTTTTGAGTTTTGAAAATGAACTGATTAGAGATCAATCATGAGATTATTGCACTCGTCTAAAGCCTGAGTAGATAACAATCCCTTGCTAGCAAACTCCTACATGCCATTGACGAGTTGGGAGGAAGTCAAACTCAATCTGTTTTGCTGCGAAGGACGAGAACAGGGTATCAGCGTGCACCATCACCAAGCCAGTTGCAATACCATGTGTTTATGAATACTTAATGTCGTCCTATATTTTGTTTAGTTCATACAACATACTGAGTTGCAATATTATTTTTCTATTGATAGTTAGATTTGAAAGTACAAGACAGATGGATGATAGTAATGTAAATGGGTAGCTAAGTAGGTATATTTTGGTTAGTTGGTGAAAATCAAATAAGTTGCTCCAAAATGGAGTAGCAAAATAAATAGCATACTTTTACACGGGCGATTGCCAGCTTGTGGAAAAGCCTTAGGGCTCTTCGCCATCGCTGACCATCTCAAGCATCAGCAAGTAGCACACGGTTTAGACAAAAGAGGAAGAGTCACTTCATAAACACCATATCAGCGTATGAACAACTCATTCGTACAGTGAGAGGAAGTTCAAGTAAAAAAAACTACGGCAGGGTAACATGGAGAGGAGAATGGCCGCCGCTGCCTCCGCCACTTGCGGCGAGGAGCTTTAGCTTTAGCAATACCACAAAGTCTACTGCCATTTTCATCTATTATAAACACGGGAAAAAAGGATAACGAGAGGAGGGTGAATTTCATATACAAAGTGCTTCCGTTTTAAGCATCCTAGCTATAGGGTCAAGTAAATGTGCCTTTAGCATTATGGATAGAAAAAAAAAAAAAAAAGTACTGCAGTTTCAATGAGTTTCAGAGGCAATGAGGTGACACTCAAGAACATTGCGTCCATATTTGTCTCTTTCTCTGAGAAAAGCCATTGCATGAGCCTATATGATTGCGCACGAAAACATTGCACGATTATGGTGTTTGGATAATGGAGCTACCTTCTGTTTTGTCTGAGTGAACCATTGTGGTCTAGACAACTCCAACATTAATTTCATCCCATTATGATCAAGTGTGATGTTTTAATAGGAGCTGGTTCTCTAGACCAATATGATAGCACTCCTTAATTTATACACATCATTAAAGATGAATTTCCTTTGCAGCAATCAAAATTCTGGAAGAGAAAATGCGGCACGATGTCAAATTCTAAGAGGATGACATCTCTTTAATCAGTTCGACGGATGTGGCATTTGGAATATAATGAAACAAAGCTCTGAAGGGAGATGGTGATGGTGACGGTGACGGTGCTGCCAAAATACTATCCATATGATTAAGCAAGCTCAATCATGAAGCAGAAGACAAATGACTATCTTTGACCTCCAATATAGAGTGAAAGAGAGGCTGTAAACTTGTTCTATCTACTAAGTTTGATTACTCATACAAATCATTGCACAAAGTTTACAAGGCACAACCCTACGAAGCATATAAAACCTTAATCGAAAAGATAATTACAGATTCTAGTTGAAGACGAGGCTATCTAAGTAAGCCACAGGAGAGATAGTATAATATCTCCAAGGAATTCTACTACATATCTCGACTTTCTTCAATGTGTTCCTCTTGAAATTACAGAGAAACAGAGAATCAGGATACCAGGAATTAGCATTAAACCACCCAAGCCATATCTCTCCATCACTACTAGTAGAAGTCACAGGTCTAAGAAAATACCTTTCTTTCAAAAGATGTGGCCTTTCCACACGAAGAGTCGACACAATGTGCTGTTTGATCCAAATCTCTCTCTCGTAATCCTTCATCACCCATATCTCCATAACTGATTCTTCCTTTACTTGGCAGAGGCCAAGAGATCCTTCGATCTCCAAAAGATGGTTCCGATTAATCGACCGGGACGAATTGGGGTGCGAAATTTGGCGGAATTCCTCGATTTGGGTATCAAAAGCAACAATCCCATTAGTAGTACTGCTTCTAAAGGCACCGTATTTTGATCCCATCCAATGCAAACAACCATGGAGCAAAACGGGACTGGCTATGGAACAAGATGGAACATTGTAATCCGGCCAACCAATCCGCCTCCATGAATCGGAGTTGCTCCCCACAGTACACACTTCAAACCCTAATCCGGCGATGGTCAAAAGAAGTCGATAATCTCCGGAGGGGTAATGCAGGTAGAATCCGCAGAGGAAACCCATTTCCGAGTTGTCGGATTTGGGCACAAAAACCCAATCTTTCGTGATCGGACTGGTGACGCAGTAGTTAGAATTCGAGGCGGGTTCTCGGAAGCAGAGGAATCCGTTGCAGGAGGCGACCAATTTGAGGTTAGGGTTTTCATTACGGGGGAAACTCTTCGTCTTCGCAGGAGAGAGGGCGATCTCGTGGACGCCATGGGAGGAGGCGTCGAAGAGGTAGAGGACGATGGAGTCGGTGAGGTCGTAGAGGGGTTGGGCTTGGATTAAGAGGAGTGGGTTGGTGTTGCGGAGCGCGTGGGAGTGGACGAAGGATGGGTCGGAGGTGAGGGCGAAGACGAGCTTGGAAACGCAGCGGAAGCGGCGTACGGATCTGGCGGGGAGGCGGAGGAGGATTTGGGCGAGAACGTCGGGAGGAAAACTCTCTCGTCCCTGCATCACCTCCTCGTCTTCGTCGTCGTCGTCGTCGTCGTCGTCGTTGTGGTGGGGACAATTAACAAAAGGGAAATGGAGAAGAGATGGGAGAAGGGAAACTCTTGCAATTCCCTTGTATTAGAAGAAACGGTGACGTTATAAAGGTGTAATATTTTGGGGCAGTTTTCTATATACCCTATAAAATTCTTTCCTTTCATATATATATATATATATATATATATATATATATATATATAAGAAAAAAACAAAAACTTTTCAGAAATATATTAAAAATTAAAAAAAAATATCACAAATTTTCAAGAATAAAAAAATAATTATCTCTAATATTTTATCCTCAACTATAATATCCCATGGGAGGAGAAGGGAGGAGAAAGGGCGCGTTGAAGAAGGAAAGACGAGTAACGAGATGATATATTGTAGTTAATAGCACTTTGCAGACTACTTTTATTCGTTTTTAATCTGAGCAATGCTTTCTTGTTTCACCCATTCTAGAGTATAAAATCACTTACATTTATTTACTACTTTTATTTTTAAATTTCTAGGTGAAGAGATTTATGATCTACGCCGTATAATAGGAAGAAGTCTACTGTGTCACGCTTGCACCACGTCATCAATAACAAGTCAATCACATCTTTTCTTTTTTTAAAAAAGTATAATAAAAATATTTTTTTATAATCATGATGGGACATATATACCTAAAAGAAAATATTTGATTGGTTTGGAACGCCTCGTCAGCAAATACATCCGTTACATTTTAGAATTTTTCGTATAATAGAACGTACACGGATTGCACGAAAGCAAACCGAAATAACCCCTCTCCTGGATCCGACCCAAATACCCCATAATTCTGCGTCTCCCATTTGTCACCTGAATAAGTTGAAAAAACCAGAGTAGGATAAAAGTGCAAATGCTTTAGATGAGATAAACTCCTACAGCGTACGTATAAACCGGACCCTGCAACCAACAACAACTCTGAATGCTGCAAGTTAAAAACATAAACCTCACGTAAAATCTAAATCTCTCCAGTAGGCATCGAGTTTGCTCTCCTGCAGTCTCACAAAGTAACATAAGAAAGGGCAAAAAAAAAAGGCAGAAAAAAAAGACTATTTTCGGGAAAAGCGAAAGGCATTCAAGGCTATTTCCATTGCTTTGCAATACACTACAAACAAGAGAATACAAGTTCATATATATGAGAACTAATCCTGGAAAACAACGAGCAGGTAATCAGATATGCTAACTCTGTTCACTGAGATTATTCGGAGATGAAGATTCCAGATGCATTTAAGTTACAGCTTTCGCATCATCTGATGTTTATGCTTCACATATACTGTTTCCGGTTCTTCAAATATGCTTCTCAGCACACACTGTAACTACTGAAGGACATAGCCCGTGATAATAAATAACTGATGTATCCCAATGTAAATAAACTCTTTTACATGATTTTTGAAAAGGTATGTAATTTTGCGGAAAGGCTTAAACAACTAAATATACTGAAAGCTGCAGTTAGTACACTTTACAAGAGTCAGCCAACCGAAATGGCGAATACCTGATTGCTCCCTGGAGAGTTTGCTCCCTTCCCTCAAAGGGATCAACAGCAAGATGTCAATCTCCACGACATTGACGTAAATCACCATGATATATTTTACACTGACCAATCAGGTCCTCATTTACCAAAGCAATCGGTTGATCAGAATCACTTACTGAAGCAACCAAGGAGGATCAATTCATCACTTCAACTATAATAAGCCAAAATGTTTCCTTTTTTTTGGCAGTCTATTTGATGTATCTCTTAAAGCTAATAGCACTGGTACCTATGATGTATTATCTCTTACTGCTGGGCTAGCCATTTTTAAGCGGTGAGATACGGCAATTGGGGACCTCCCGACTGCTTCCAGAATCCTACTGAACACCACCTTCACAGGTACACATGTGACCAAGGGAGCTGCTCCCTCCGGTTTGATCAAGCTACCCAAAACATCCCCCGTCTCACCCCCAAGCTTCTTTTCAATAGCAATTGAAGAGAGAGTTCTAATCTTCTGGCTCGACAAGTTAGTTCTTTTAAAAAGCTTCTTCTGAAACTTCACTGATGATGGCCGATTAGCACGCGAGATACTCCTCTTTGCCAACTGGGCCTTATGATTTTGGATGGAATGCTTCTTTAAATGAGGAGCCTTCATTTCCCAATCGGAATATAGAAGAGCCTTCTCGTCATCATTATCATCATCGCCCTCTAAAGTAGATGTTATGGGACTAGAACGGGGGACTCTTTGCATGGCAGTTCTTCGGCCTGTCCTCCAAAAAGGCCGTGGTGCGGTACTTTCGTCAAGGCTGCCATTATTAGCCATAAGAAGTTGAGCAGTGGAACCATCTTCAAGTATCTCGATTTGAACAGGATGTCCAACAATTGCTTTGCCATTTAATCTGCTCATTAGAGAAACCAGAGGAACATGCTCGCCTTGATAGCTTGCTTGCACCTTTAGATCAACATCTATCAATATTGGTTTTCGACCAACATGAGACATCCCGTCCACTTCATAGTCTGATAGGGGGATCATATGAGACTGGTTTTCAATCAAATCAGACTCGTCATAATCATAGAGAAACTCCTCTTTCACTTGGTAAATTCTTTCCGATTTAAAAGTTCTTCCCCTGCTTTGATACATAGAATCCCTTATAGAGCCATCATTATAGTTATCTGAACTCATCTTTCCATCTGTCAAATCCATAGACCTCTTAGACACATTACGGTTGTTGCGTTTACCTTTCATATGCCATTTTGAGACCCCAACATCGGCCGAACCATCCACAAGGTCCTCATTAGAGTTCAACTGGGGAACATAATTAGACAGAGGCATCATTTCATTATTGTCCATTTCTCTGAAGTCTTCTGAAAATTTAGATGCGGAAGGACCACACATGTTCAGTTCTGGTGCTAATGTCTGATTTGTATCTGCAAACATATCAGACAATCAACACTACATATAGCTTCCATAAGAAAAGGACTGCTCTAATCAAATACTCGTAAAAATGTATTAAAAAGCCAATTGCAAAGAATGTAAGACGACATACTGCAAATCAAGCATAAAGTACAGGGCCATAATATATACACGATAGGGAATATCAAAATTCCTTAACCTTAAATAATGGCATTCCCATAAACAACAGCATTCTACATATAGTAATCCTGGAGAATTTCAGATTAGTGCATTTAAGAACTCAACGCGAAGCAATAATAAGAAAATCGCAAGCCAAGAGGAATATATACTGATAAAACATTAACAGAAAACATGTACATACACCACATATAATAAAAACTTCGCATTAGCATGTGTTAGTATCAAGACATGATTCCAAATACTAAAAAGTCAGCTTGCATCAACTGGTCATATATCAATATAAAATTTTGTGGCACTCAGCATAGTCATGATGCACTGCAATGACTAGCTCAGGGAAAATAAAATTGATTAACTGCTACACAGGCAATAACATCTCGGCTCTGTGGCCTTGCACACGGGGTGCTAAAGGATACTCCTAACCAAGATATCATGCAAGCTCAGAAACCAAAAAGAAAAATTGAAGGATTTGTTCAGTAAACAATCATAAAGCTAGATGTGTTGTCAAACATTTTAGCACTTTATTGCTTGTTAACAAACTGAAAGGAGATAACATATGATAGCCAAGCAAACAAGCATTTCAATTTTTAGCAGGCAGCAAAAGAATTAGGGTGATATCAATCAGTCTTTACCATCATGGAAGCAACAGAGCAAACATGATAATAAGCTGCATATGGCATCTAAGTATGCAGGAATAGTAAGAAAAAAGAGCTTTCCCTTTTTTCTAGTACATGAAATAACTTGTCCACAGCACATGCAATGTGGTGACTTGCAAAGATGCAAAAGGAAATACCAATAATCTCAACCTCCAGATAGATAGAGAAGCTGAAGATATAGGATCCAGATAGATAGGGAAACTGGTATAGAAGAATATACAATATAATATTAAGCATCAACTTGCAATAAAGAAGCCAGATAACATAGGGGGGGAAATAATTTCAAGCCCAATACCTATGAAAAGCTCTCTCTCCTCATCCGTGTCAGTTTCTGAGCACTCCCTTCCTAAAGAATCAGACTCATTCTTTAAGCCAGAAGATGTATAATCTTCTGCCACACCAGGATACTCAAAGCAACTTTCCAAACCAAAATCATCTCCTGTAGTAGGCAACAGGTCTGAAGGAAATCCATCATTATCCATAAAATCTTGTGAATCAGAAGGTAAATATATGCACTGACTTCTTTTTGCCCGACATATTGCACTCCCCATTTCTCTTTCTCCTTGGACAGAGACAGCACTACAATCACGATCAGCATGCAAAGAATGATGAGCTGGCAGTTTTGAACTACTTTGTAAAACCTGAACAAGTGGTCGACGCCTATCACGTTTTTTAACACTAGACTCCTCAAATGCACTGTTCTGTGATCGCTTCTTTTTAGCAACCAATGCATTTTTCTCACCACTAGTATGAAGAAAATCATCAACATGATCATAGGTGTGGTTCTGTGACATCTCCCAAGCAACAGATGGGGACAGCTTTCTCTTAGGAGCAATTCGTAGACCAAAATCCTGAAGCCCTCTCATCCTAGGAATGGTTTCTGTTGTATCTTCTTCCCATCTGAATTGCTTATTACTTTTGCTTTTGTATTCATCCTCTTGAGACCAGGCTGCTTTTTTGGGAAGCATCTGAGATTTATATCCAGAAATTTTAGCGTGTATCCCAGGCTCCTCATTTTTCAGGTACATTTCTGAAGATGACGAGTTATAAAGCTCTTTCCTAAAAGCACCAGAAGGCTTATTGGCACCGCCATTAGAAGTGACACCTTGTTTCTGATGCTTCTGCTCAAGTTGTTTTCTCTCAAGTTCAAGAGCATGGAGAATAGCATCTTCTCTACGTGCATACTTCTCTCTTTTCTTTATAGGAGCACCTTGGGCAGCCTCAGCCCTCTCAATACAAGCATCAAACTCACCGCATCTGAATGACTTTACACGTTTGGATTTCTCTAGATTGTACCAGTCCCTGCATAAGAGATGACAGAAATATGAACTTAATGAAGGACACAATTTGCTGCTTATTTTAGAATCTATAGATGCAACTTCTTTCTGGACCAATTGAAAGAATGATCTATAAGCACTTAACCTAGCTCTATGTTACCTAGGCGAAAAAGAAAATTAATAACTGGACAATATTAGCACACACAGTATGGCCGGTTATGAGTTCATCTCAACTGCAGCCAGAACCAGGAGGCCAACCTCAATATAACAGTTAGGATGGTCTTAGATCTTTTTTTTCCCCCTCACGCTATTGGTTAAATTTGTCACTAAAACAACTTATGCATTCGACAGGAGAAATAAGGCGGAAAAATGGTTTTATCGAATCCCTGAACAAATATGAGTAACTACCAAAATTAAGAAAAGGGCATAGGTGAAATTTGCATAAATTTATAAGCATTTATCCAAAAATATCTCACCTATGCATAAATTTATAAGCACTTATCCAAAAATATCTTACGAAAATATACGCCACTCTTAAAATATACAGCACTCTGTAAATTCAAAGTTGATCATATTTCTTTGAACCAAGAAGAATTTTTTTAAAAAAAAGCAACAAGCTAAATTGAAGATTAAAAAAGATTTTTAAAAAAGGTTGAGACCTCTTCTCCAGCCAAATTTATCCATTGGGCTCCGCACAAAGATCCCCGTACATAGCTCATAAACTGGGTTAGTAAATCTAGAAATCTACCTCCATATCATTCACCAAAAGGTAGGAAAACTGCATTTTATTAAGTGAATTTGGAGATATTATTCATATATAATTCAGTATATAAAAGTAAACTTTGTCAATAGAGTCAAATAAACTTATTTGTTTTCAAGCTATGTTGGTTTTAAATACAATAGGCATCGCCGTATCATTTAAGGCCATGAAAATGAACATATCACCGGAATATGTTAAAGCATACATATGCATGTAAAGTACAAATTTTATATGATATATTGTATTTTTTTAATTCATACGAAATACTCTCATGATTGTTGGATCCAACTACACATTATGCATAAGGCAGAGGTATAAAGTAAAATCTATATGCAAAGTAACACTCAGCTTCAAGAGGATGGGCGGCGAGTACAAGATAGCAGTAAGATGCTTTATCATTACTTGCATTAGATCTCGTATGAACTATCAGAAAGCTAAATGTGAAAAGAAAAAAAAAAAAAAAAAAAAACTCAGCATGCACACCCAACAGTTGTAAGTTTCTGTGATTCAAAAGCTCCAGCATAAAACAAATTCCATGATTCAATAAACTACCACCATGATCAATTTCCACCACTCACAGGTAGTAGAGAAGCCTATCTGACCAGGGGAACAGCTCTTCACTTGAACATCATATTATTAGCGGTACAATATGTTCATTTCAAACAAAAAGAAGCTCCAACAAGAAGCAGTAGAGAAGAAGGAAAAATAAAAATAAAAAATTCAGGTTCTAGATGAAATATCATTCATGAGAAAACATATATAAATATTATCACTTTTTCTACACATCCAGACCCTAGCAAGCACCAGAAACGAACTCAGAAACCCTAATAACAGTAAGATCTAAAAACAAAAAAAAAATATGAAAAAAGGGGCCAAAAGAATCTCACACGCTGGCGTCCTCCCTACCGAGGAGCTTGACCGGGGTCCCCGATCTCGGCGACATGAGGTGAGACGCCGAGAGCTCCTCCGGGCCGAGTATCCTCCCAGGCCACCACGACCCGTTCCTCCGCCGCACCCACACGATCGTCCCCACCGAGCACTCCACGATCCCTCCTCCATCCCCTCCTCCCTCATGCGTCCCCATCTCTCCACCTCCCCTCCCCTCCCCTCCTCGCCGCGGCGGAGGCCCTCCGATCACCCGCCGGAGAAGGCGATCACCGCCGCGCAACGCCGCTTATGAGATCCTCCTCCGGATCCGATCGCGTTGCAACCCTCGGCGCCTAGGGTTTCCATTCACATCGAAGAAGATCTCATCCCTCTTCCTCCTCCCACACCACGTCCTCTCCCCTAGGGTTCCTCCAAAGATCGCCGCCGCCTCCTCCTCCTCCGCCGCCGCCTCCTCCGCCGCTCCGAAGCTCCGGTCTCTAAATCGCCTCGGATCGAAGGTGGTGATATTTTTCTCAGATTCGCTCCAACGTTGTCTTAACTTTATTTTTCCCGTTTATTTCATTTCCCTCGCAGCGCTCAACAATAGAAAAAAAAAAAATTAAAAAAAAAATAAAACTTAGAAAAATAGAAACGAAGAAAGACGGTGACCAGATTCGGATACCCCCCCTCTCTCTCTCTCTCTTCCCCTTTTTCTTCGAGAGGGGCCGGAGGGGAATAAGCTTATCGAGGATACGGTGCGCGAACCGGAAACGGTTCGTTTCCTTCATTCCCGACCGGGCCCAAGGAAAACCAGTTCCCGGTGCTGTTGCAACGGATAGATTATTCCATGGACCGAGGCCTATACACCACGGTCTCCAAAAAGGCAAAACCCTAAATTGTCCCATTCAACTAACGATATTTGAATTACTTAATACTTGAATATTAAAATTTTTATTTTCTAATCTTAATTATTTTTCCTCTAAAATTGATGAGATTCTATTAGTTTAACTAGGTGGAGTCAGTTAAACTCCACATTTATTTTTAATTTTAAGAGTAATAATTTCTTATAATATAAGATATTTGATGCATAAAAAGAGATTTATAGTTTTTGCTATACTCAAAAATAGAAATAAAATTTTGTGCGGTTATTAAATATAATTTTTTTATTTTTTTGCTAGAAATTTTTTTAAAGAAATATTTTAAAATAACACTTGTCCTAATAGTAATACTGAGATAATATTTTTTAAATAATATTATATTCTACAATAAGATTAGATGGGCGCGGGACAGCTTGTTTATCGCACCAAAATTTTAAGGACCACTTTTTTTTTTTAGAGTGGATTTGTGGGCTAGGTTGGAATTTTTTATGATCCCGGTCTATGGGCACGATTCGTGCAACAGTTTCTCGCGACGGACGGTGTCGGTGGAGGAATCTGGTCGTGGTGGAGTCGACTCGGATTCGTACTTGACCCGACTTCGGCGGGTGTCGCTTGAACCGGGTTTTTTCATATAAACGAGCCGGGTTCACGAGGCCTAGGCCCGGTTAAATTGAACCGCCTTGTTTGGGTCGGGCGCGTCCCATGGCTCTTCAATGGGCCCTCCATATTCTCCTTTCTTTGGCGCTTGGCCCAATTATTGGGGAGCACCATTTTCCTCCGTGGCTCCAAATTTAGGACTAAAGTTAATAAGCATTAAGAACAGGGGATAGAAGGAAATATTTTTCGGAATCAAAATTTATTTTGTTTTCCATTTTCCTATCAAAATATCGCAACAAAAATGGGTCACAGTTTCATCTCTTTCACTTGTTTCATTGAAAAATAATATTCGAAATCTATTCAACAATTAGCATGCGATTGAGTTCTTAACTTTATTTTGCCAGTTGCAACCTACACTTGAGCCGTACTCTCTCTTTGGACTTCGATTACGGATGATTCAACATAATAATCAAATTTCTTATAATGTATTATTAGATTTTACCATAGAATTGCATTGTTTTATGCTCTTTGTTTTATCCAATTTAATTTATTTTGCTTCTCACTGTGACAAGTTCTCAAAACCAACCTAATTGGCAAGCAAAAAACATGATCTTATTCTACATGTGCATGTAGTAATCTTTCGACATGTTCACTGTTACTTTTAGAAAGTACCTGAGAATACATGCGTATTTGTTAACAATCTTAAAGGCAAGGAAATAGAATTGTTTAGTATGATAATAGCTAATATTATGTGATAATAAGGACGGTATGATTGAGTGCTACTGGAGATGATTATATCTCACGTGTAACACGCCTTTAAACGTTTCATCTAACTAGAATCAGAGCAATTAGGGCCTTCTCTAAGCACCGGGTAAAAGGCCTTAAAAGCTAGTCGGAAATGTTATGGTTGGGTATTGTTTCTCCATAGCTTCAATAATCTTCTTAGCTACTGCACCCGCATACACCGATGAGCCTTCGGATATCTACAAAGTATTGATTTAAAAAAAAAAAAAAAAAAAAAAAATTTGTTACCTTACAAACAATGCTATAAAAATGCATTAATATCATAATTTATGCTGTGTGGAAATGACAAATTAAGAATGACCTTTGTATTGAACATGAAGATGTTGTGGTCCCCGATGGTCGCGCCGGTACTATGGATTTGCTCGAGTTGGAGCTCATCTAGGACCTTCGCGACATACAACAAGCAATTGACCTTATTTTTCCGAGTGATCTTAATGTTCACTTCGTCGTCGATGATACGAACATCTACGAAACAATCCTTGGATCTCCTTTGTATCCATGAGCTCCTCAAGGCTCCATTTAGTGGATTATCTTGATCCCCCCTAAAAGGGCTCATTAATGAGCTCTCCATGTCACCACTATTCACATCATTACCCGTCTTCAGCATCTTTCTCCTCTCATTCCCATGTCTCTTCTGCTCGACGAGGATCTTTAATTCCTTGATTGTTCGATTTAGCTCGTTGATGTATTCAATTGCGTCTCCCACAATGGATGCTCTATCAGACTAAATTATGAGACAGAATTGCAAGGGATTAGAATACATTTGTACCGAGAACATTAGTGATCACAAAAACAAAAAAAAACTGTAGCAATATACATTTGTAAATTTGGTAGCACCAATCATCTCCTTAACTCCTTAAGAGTATATAGATTGAGAGAATTTTCTTTCTCAAGATTGTGTGAAGGGAACTGAATTCAAAACAAGGGTTTCTATCAAAGGGAGCAGCAATAATTGACAACATCGACAGCAAGAGACACTAATTTATCACGGATATTGAATTTGTACTATGCAAGAATAGTATCATGACATTGTCCTCTTTTACATTGCAAAAGAGCTTGTGATAAAGCATCAATCCATTTATGGATGAGAGAGAGAGAGGAAACAAGCTAGAAGGTTCTTGAAGCAGCATCTAATTAAGGAGGTCTAGCTGCAAATTGTATATACAGCTAGTCCACATTAAGAAGCCATAAATTAAAGAAACTCATGCTTTAACCTCAACTATATAACAAGCTATAAAGAAAAGAAATGTTTTTCTTGCTTTAAGTCATTTTCTGAGAATGCTGATATGGGTGCTATATCCTGATACAAAAGAAAGGTTTGAGTTTCTAAGTTTCGACATATTAATTTAGAAGGGCAATTACACAAAACTATTTAATGCTAATGAAAACTAAGGTTAATTATGGAAATATAATATACGAAGAAGATTTGTCGCAACTCGAGCAATATTTCAAGCAATTTATACCAATGCACAAAGATGTACGTTTGAGTAGAAAATAATTGCAAAATGATATACAGCAATACCTTTGTGGGGTTCGGGACTAATGATTTCAAAGCTGCATACTTTTCATTCAGCTGCTCTCTTCTCTGCTTCTCGGCCGCGAAGTTTTGCTTCCCGTCCACCTTAGCCAATCCTCCAATCTCCCTCCTACAATCTAGCATTGTACTACTAACATTTCTCCCGTCGATTGGTTGGAAAATATTCCCTCCTATTCCTTCTCCAACTCCGATCACGGCATCCCCCTCATCACCGTAGAGCATCCCGTAATTTTGTGGCAGTGAATGGAGAAGATCCTTTAACAGGTGAGATCGAGTAGTAGGGCAGACCACCGAATGAAGTGTCGGATCGTAAAGCATCGACGCACCACCGTCTTGAATTGTTGCTCCTGAAAGCTCGTTATATGCCTCGAACGGAAAGCCGCTCATCGGAGGATAATCCAGATTGGTAGTGCATCTGGGAAGTTTCATGAAGCTTAGAAGGTCGGTCGTGACCGTGTATGAATTTGGATAGAGGAGACCATCACTGCTTTGGATATTTTGTTCCACAGGAATGGGCAGTTGGTTTTCGTAGTTTTGCTGGTGGTAGATAGCCGGATCTTGGATGTCTTGCATGGCCGGCTCCCAAGTAGCACTTTCCATTGAAGGCGTGCCGTGGATGATGTGACTATGAAGCTCTTGCTCTATATCAAAGCCAAGTTGATTCTCGAGGTGATCGAGCCCCGCTGCCATCGACGTCCCCTCTAACAACGGATAATGGTTTTGGCTCGAGAACTCTTCGACCGGAAAGAAGGGGACCTTAGTGCATTCTTTTACGCCGCCTAGGCCATTGTCGGGTAGGGGTTCTTGAGAGGAGCTATGAAATGAAGAATTCGGAATGAGATTAGGATCATGAGAAGGATCAATGTAGCCATTCTCGTCGAACATTTTTGCTGGTTTTATAGAATTCCACCCTCCATGTTCGTCATGCAAAGCTAAATCTAAACATTAATATCAAAACGCCAACTTGACGGTCGATGAACTTAAAAAGCTACAAGAAAAGAGAAAAAGTCCCTAAGAGAACTTTCTTGTCACAAAATTAGAAGACAGCATCAAGAATTTAAGAAAGGCAAGGAAAAGGGTAATGAAGACTTATGGGTTAGAGAAAAGGTAAAAGGAGGTAGAGCTCAATAAGAGAAAAAGGAGGGGAATGTTTAGAGGGACAAAACAGTGTTGATGATATTGAGCTTTCCTTTGTTGCTTGGTTTCTTTTATTGGTTTGAAGTGATCGAAAGGTTCGGAGTTCAAAGAAGGCTAGCTATCCCGCAATCTCTTTTTTCCGTGTAGAGAAGTTGTTGCGGAGAGTAGGTTGAAATGATAATCTATTGTGCTCCGTGTAGCCCCAACAAACTTTCTAATGCCTTCTTTCCTTCTCCTAATCCCTCATCATTACTCTTCGGAACGAAAAATAAGTTTTCAAATGCCCAAACTTCGCTAAATAATCACTAGAGTGCCATCAAGCTACCTTCATACTAAAAGACCTCCAGTGCCAGATACCAAAGAGTTATGCAATTACATACTCTTATTTTGTTATTAATTGAAGTACAATTACAAGGAAAAGGTATCAACAGTATTATGGAAAAGATTCTATGTAAAAAATTCCTCCAATATTTCCTCCAAACGATTTATTAGGTAATTTTTTGATAAGTAACAGCAATGCTTACAATGATATATGTGATTTGAGTATTTTTTGAGTATCTGATGGATGTAGGTGAAACCAAAATATAATGAAACAGTACTGCAGTTATATTCTAAGCAAATAGTAGTTGAATTTTACCCCTAAGACTTGGAAGGCTAGTTTTGTGTTAAAACGAAAAGCATTCTATGAGAGAATTGTGATTTCAAACGAAGTTTAACATTAATGTGGGGACCATGAATGATGGTAAATCATGCCAAGAAATAAGAACTATAGTTTAACCAATTAATCAATTCATAGGAGTTCTAATCAATTGGGCTAATTTATGTTAATACGAATTTATATTCATTCATTTTACCATTTAAACACGGTTTGAGTGAGGGAATATCACATGTTTACCACCAACCATGGAGAGAAGAGACTCCAAATCCACACTCTTTTTGCTTTGGCCTCTGTGATTCTATTTATCCCTTGGGAAGTTGAAAAATGCAAGCCATGCCTCCCAACTTCTCCCTTTACTATATTCATATGGTGTATTTACTTATACACTATGTCCCATAAATGAATGTGCCACATAAGAGAGTGCTAATATTATACAATAATCATCTTTTGAGTGAAATTATTTTACAATAATCATGATGGCAAATTGGCAAGGAGTTGAGAAGTCATTTATGGGATCTCCTTACGATAATGGCGTACAAGGATACCTAGAGAATTTAGTTAGTTGGTAGATGATTGCGATCACATACGTGCCATGTTTTGTTACTTGATAGCTTAAATGTCTGTTTAGCCTAACTCTGAAAAATCTTCTCTATTTCAAGAATCAAATAGACAAAACATTCAAACAACAAATCTAAACTTTTGTTGATTCACATTTCTAGCTAAGTTTATTTCTATAAGAAATAAACAAAACAGATAGCTTGCTACATTTCTCTCAAAAAAAAAAAAAAAAAAACAAAACAAAACAAAACAAATCTAAACTTTTGTTGCAGCGGAGGAAATTAATTGAGCTTACAAACCCTGCTAACGGAAGTTTTCGTTTGGATTTTCTTTACTTCTATTGTTGTCAGAAATTGTCGAAGAGATTATAATTAAACACAAATAAAAATAATAATTATCAGTATTTCTTCAAATAGCTCTACTCAAAAACACATCTCCAGAATCTTCGAGCAGACAAAACATAACTGAAGCCTATTAAGTTACAAGTACAGTGTTGGAGACTACGCAAACTCATTCTAGCTTAAGAATCAAAAGCGTCATTTACACCACAAATCGAACTTGGAGGCATGTTTTAGCCTCAGATGTAGTTAATTAACCTCAAATGCAACCAATATCTTAATACTGGGTCGGATAAATCATGAGATTCCCAGTAGCTTAACAAATTTACAAATTTTGGGAGTTCAATCCCCTAAGAAACCAACCGGAATCCAAATTCTTCACACACCTAGCCGTAACTCGTGCTCAAGAACAAGTCTTTTATAGTTTAGCTGCAACTGTAACTACCAAAACCCTATATAGTTTCCCATTTAAGTCGGGGCGCAGAACCAATATCAACTAGTAGCATGCATCAAAGTGATACTCCATTTAGCATAATTTTAATGTGGTTCGTTCTAAATCCTTGCTTACACTCCAAAGAGAAGTAATATGAACCTCTATAATAGAGATAAGAAATAGATTAAAAAATCAACGTTTAGCTATATTTAGAAGTCCTCTTTGGATCTTCTAATTTTATACTTACAGTAGTGCTTCTAGCAGAATTACTCAACTTGCATACTATCAAACAGAACAACACCCTTCAAGACCAAGCATGGCCTAAGCAACATTAGAAAAATAAAAGAAATATATATATTAATATCTGATGATAATTGAATATTATTAACATAAAATTAGGCGATTAATCTAGCACATAGAGAAGAGATGATAAGTACATTACTTAACAAAACCAATAGGAAAGTGGTTACACAAATAAAACACCACGCATCAATCAAGTACTTGAACATTTAGTTGAGATCACAGATTAATTTGAACTAAAATATTCAAAAAAGCAATGGTTAATTCTCTTTTAACATACGAACATGTAAGACTAATATGATTCACAAAGCAATGGTGATCTTTTATTACCACAAGAAACAAAAAGACGAGACACCTGGCAATCTTCAGTAACACAAGAACTTTGTATAGTAGACTAGGTGTAAGGGTTCTAATAACCAACAAATCTTCAAATAGTTTTAAGGCTTTTGCAGTAGGCAATCTACGAAACATTTTAGACTCAGCCCCAACTAAAGAAACATATTTCGGTTGTATAATTACATGATATTTCAGCACCAAAAGCTTTCACATACTATATCAATATACCTTGCCGTTCTGTTTCATGCACACATCTCTAATGAAATTGCAAGTTGATAAATTTGTTCTCCTCTTCATTGATTCAAAGTGGTATGAGAACTTCACTGAACTACATACGGAAGGCACTTTTTTCCAGTTCGTTGAACTACTGGAATTGAAAGGAGCTTGAAAAGGTGAGGTATGAGGGATTATCTTGTTCTTTTGCCAAGTCAAATTAAGCAGCCCTCGAAAGCTTTTCTCAAAGCAGCTTCATCCAAATTCCTTCCAATAAATACCAGCTTGTTGATCCTTTTCTCGTCAGGTCCCCATGGTTTCCCAGGGCATCCATCCAACATGGAGTGCACACCCTAGAAATCGAGAGAGAGAGAGAGAGAGAGAGAGTACAAGCTGTCAGTACTGTGAAAGAAATATGCATTCGGACAAACAAGCCAAGCAAAAATGAGCAGGTACCCTCTCCAACTATAGAATTTTAGAAGAAGGTCCTTGAACATCAGTTTTCTTAATTCGAATCATCAACTAATTTGATGTGTGATTCGAGTGAATATTGTCAGATTCCATTATATGATTTCCAACAAAAAGTTTCAAAATGAGTTATTCTGGCAAGTTCAATGAGATTCTATCCAAAAAGTTATGAATACGGTAAAATTCTAATGGAATTTTCTGCAATTAAACAACACAACGAGTTTAAATAGAAAAATACAGCTGAAACAAAGGCCTGTACCCAAATGACCTATAGTTGGAGGGGTGTTTGCACATTCTTGCTCATTAATTTTGATTGCCTTAAGGCCCACTGTAAATCTGTAATGAAGAAGAAAAATAACAGAAGCAAGGTAATGGATATATAACCTGGAGAACATAACGCCCAGTAGACTCATTTACAGATATAACACCTTTCATTCTGTACAAATCATCGCCTTTCTCATCAACCAGTCTCTCTAGCCAATCATTGACCTTGGCATTGAGATACAGTAAGACGTTAGTAGATCGGACGAGCACCAAAGTAAAAAAAAATCGGACGAGCACCTTGAAATCAATGTGCAGCATTAAACCCCTAGAGTAAGAAAGGGGGGGAAGTTTATATTTCACCAGAACAATTGACGCTTATCGCATGACTTGTGTAAAATGAAAACATATACTTCAAACCTAACTAGGGTGCCTTATATTATTAAATGATTCTAAAATTCCTTTTACATATTTTTCTTTCCTAGACTACAGATGCACCAACATCAATGCACCCAATAGCGCTATGCAAAACAGCTGCTGCAACCAGCTTTTTAGAAAATAGAACTCCAAAAATAAAACAAAGTTGGAACTTGGAAAGTACCTCATCAAGATCCAGCATCCCTTCAGAAACTATGCTAACACTTGTCACAGAAGAATCATGGGTGTGATCGTGATGGTGCCCATCATGGTGACCTAGAAAGAGAGAAAACGTGTCGATTTAAAGCTAGGAAAGGTTCTACGAAATTGCTTCTGCCTGCTAAACATAGGTTTCAAATTATTCCTCAGAACATGGGAGCTGAAACAGCGCCATACTTTCATAAGTTACTACAAGAAACTATACAAAAGCATTAAGAGAAAGGATGCTGCTCACTACAGAATGCTTGATTAGGAGTTATATTTATCATAAGCGATATCCAGTTGGCATTCTGATTCCCGTCACTTATCATATAATGCACAGCCTAGGGATCAATCATTCGTCTTTAATTATTCAGGTTTCCTAATGAGGCAGATCTTGATAAGTTAATATATTTGGCAAATGAAAACTACAGTCAGTATGTAAGCACATACCATGTCCATCTTCACAATGATGACTCGCTTCATGGTCTACATCAAGTTGAACTTCAGACTCAATCCTGCTTAAAAATTGATCCAAGAATGTCAGATTAAATTTCCTTGTACTAATCTTAAGCAACTACACGGTTTAGCTTTTCAAGACCACAATGTGGTGATGACCACAATGTGGTGATGTAAAATGAGATTCGGAAATTTTAGATAATGAAAGAAAAGGCTACTGGTACAATGAAAATGACCTCTCTAGGTCATATCCACCCACTCCTAGAACAAAATCGATATCAACAACTCCAAACTTCGCTTGTTTAATTTGAGCCATGCCATTTATAAGCTGCAAAATAAATAAAATAATAAGCACAGACATGATAACTCGCAGCGGTAAGACCTTTGAAAGAAAATAGGTTATACCTTAATTTTCCTAGTCAGCGTATCCAATTCAATATCATTCACCAAATCTATCTGAAAAAAATAAATAAAAAGAACACAAAGAATTCAGAAAAGTACATTGCTTCTTCTTCAAAAGATTATAAGACATTAACACATATAGCCCTAGAAAATTATCTATTAATATATATACCCCTGCAAAATTGGAAACTTCATATATGCCCCTCAAACTTCCTATCACATATAACCTTGTACTTACATAACAATTGCACTCTTCAACAGGCAAAAAAAAAAAAAAAAAAAAATCAAAACCAAGTTCCCTCTGGTATTGGATGAATCCTCAACTAAAAGGTATTTTGTGAAAGATTGCATATTTTGAGGGCTATATATGGAAAATACAAATTTTATAAGGGCATATAGGTAAGCATTTGGTTTTGCACTGCATATCAAAGCCCCAAAAGTTTACTATAACAACAATATGAGAGGTGCAACATAAAATGTCTGCTTACACATAGCATATACTTGCCTTGTTTAATATGATTCGGTCAGCATAAGCAACTTGTTCTACTGCCTCATTCACGACCCACCTCGGTTTCACTTCATTCAGATGCTGCATGGAATGCTTGCAGTCCACCATAGTGACAACACCATCAAGCTTCACATAGCGAGAAACCAGTTCATCCGAACAAAATGTCTCAATGACAGGAGAAGGCTTAGCAAGGCCTGGATAAAGAAAATCAAGAACTTCTTACATGACAGACTAACAAGCATTTGCAGTTTAGTTGCTTAATAGCTCCAGGAGCCAAGCTAAACAAATATTTCCCACCAAATCGCAACAAAAAAAGTGGTAATAGTAAGTTGTCATCAACTAGAAGTTGAAAACAGAAGGAGGTGCATACCAAGGTGTTGGAGAAGAAAAATACCAACATAATCATCTGAAAAAACCTAGGTAAAAACGTATGGACCTTACCTGAACTATGGACCATTTGAATTTGGCTACCCATTTCAAAATTTTGATTTTATTATCTAACCTTTCAATTTGTTTGATTTAAGTCAGTCAACGATACTTTGACTTTAAAATTTGAATTTGTCGTTTATCTTTACAAGTTTAGTTAGTATATTTTATGCAATTCTTACAACTATAAGTTTATTAAAGTAAATAATTAGCTTAAATTTTAGAGTCAAAGTGCCGTCAACTGACTCAAATCAAACAAATTGAAAGATTGGGTAGAAAAATCAAAATTTTGAAAAGTTGGGCAGCCAAATTCAAATAGCCCATAGTTCAGGTAAGGTCCATGCATTTTTACCAAAAACCTATTGGCTGGCTAAGAGAATATCAACTCTATTGCCTTGAAAAAAATGAGTAACCCTTATTGTGGCCAAAACAATAAGCCGGATTAGAGAATTCAATCAGAAATTTAAAGTAAAAGGAAAAAAAAAAAAAAAAGACATCAAGTCAAATATAAATGGAACTTTTGCACCCAAAAAAAAAAGGCAAGGTGGCAACAATTAAGTTTGATATGCTAATAATGAGAAAGAGTAAGTAATAACTTTAATATATCAAGACTCAAATATTAAGTAGGAAATTAAGAAAAGCAAGTGCAAATAATTAACGTCCATAAGTGTTGAAGCAGTTCGAAGGCTGGCCGATATCTCTACCTGTCGTTTCTATAACAATATGATCGAACTTCTCCCGTTTTTCCTTAGCCAACTTCAAAAGCATCTTAACAAGATCCCCTCTGACGGTGCAGCACAAGCAGCCATTATTAACCATCACAATGTCTTCTGCGACAGATGAATGACTAGCAACAAGCGAACTATCAATATCAACCTCCCCAAACTGCGACAGTACCACATCAATCCATGAAATGAATATTTTCACCAAAAATTTGTCTCGTGTGTAGAGATTAAGTAGAAAATTCATTATGAAAAGAGACAAAAGAGGGAATAAAATATCAGAAATATGCCAATCAAGTGAGTCAAGATTTGATGTTTTTGCTAAACTAGTTCTACCCATTCATATAACCATGATGTTTCAAATTCCTAAAAATATCAACTACCAAAGCCGTTCTGCAGCAGGAGAAAAGGCTCGCAAGATATAGCACTTTGTTCTAGGTAATTCACAGTAAGCAAAATAATCAGCAACTAAAAATTACAAAAGGAAGCCATTATTATAAAGGGATAAAGAAAAGACATCTTGTACCTCATTTTCAATGACAGCAATCCTCTTCCCATGTTGTGAAGTCAAAATATGGTTCAACAGAGTTGTCTGCATATAAATTACACATCACGCTTTCTGTGCGGGAAGACACATATATTTCCCAAAGGAAAAAAAAAAAAATCAAAAGTTCTTGCTATATCACGCTATATATCGCCATAGACGGAAAATATCATACGAAACCTCTGAGGTTAACGGCTCTCTTCATTTCATCATAAGATGTTTTTTTTGCAGGATTAAGTCCCCGGCACATCCCATAAGATGCCATGCTTGTTTGGGCATTAACATGGTATGAGTACCTCATCATATGGGAGAACATGTTTCTGTGGAACCTACAGACAAGTTCCAAAAACAACACGACACTCGAACAAAACTCCGGGCTAATAGCATTACCTATTCGATACATAATTTCTCAAAAAAAAAAAATCCTAAAAAGTACTCGGCCCAATGATTCACAAAATGAAGCACATTGCAAGCGATAAAGGTAAATAACCAAATAAATAAATGAATAAATAAAGATTCTAACATATCGGTTGCCTCTCAGAAGAAGCCCAGGGAGGAGGAGGAAGAGACCTGTGATCACTTCCTATCTCTCTTTAAAACCAAACAACGTAATTTGATCCGCACAAGAACCAGAGACAGAGAATAACATATATTTTCCCTTCAAAGATAGAAGCCACCTCCTATAGGGTATTCTTAGATCTTTAGGACGCAACTTGATCAAACCCAATAAAAATGCAAGAGCCTAATGAAGAAAAACTATCGAATCGATTGATTAGAATCTGACCTTTCCGGAGCCGAGGAATCCGGTGATCACGGTGGCGGGAACGCGGGTGTCGAGATCGAGGGCGCTGGAAACGGCTTCGGCGAGATCGGCCCTGGGTCGTGAAGCGGACACCATCGATCTCGAATCGGACGGCCGTTCGTGGGAGAGTAAGGGACGGGAGATGAGGGAGTGGAGGCCTCTGAGGCATTGGGAGATCGAGGCGGAGGAGGCGGCGCCGAGCGGAGGGAGGGAGACGGGTTGAAGAAGATGAGCTAGGGTTTTGGAAGCTCTCGGGATCAACAATTTCGCAGCCATGGCAGAGAGGTAGAGAGAGAGGGAGAGAGAGAGAGCTTAAACCCTACTTGGAGGTTTCTTGTAGGAGAGAGGGAGGAGGTGGGAAGGGATGTCTTAAACCCTAATGAAGGGTTCCTGTACGAGACCGACGCTGAATGCGGAGCGTTGGGTATCCTACAACGGTCATATAAAGAAACTTGTACAATAGAGAACTAGAGATCCGATTCAAAACGGCCCGGCTCTGTATTGTCCAAATTAACATTAGGAAGGGCTGGATCAAGTAATATAATTTTTGGGCCGCTTCAGGCCTAACATTCTAATTTCTCTCTCTCTCTCTCTATAATTGGAGATTAGTCACCTTAAAATCTATAAGATTGAATTAATTTTAGTTTTCTAATTTACCTAGAATTAATTTCAGTAACCTAATTTACCAACTTGAAATCTATAAGATAGAAATATCTTATAATTATTATTCTATTTAAATTAGACTAGCCAATAATAGATTTCTAATTGGTCTACTAAAATAAGAAAAAAAATATTTTAAATAAGAAAACTTCACAGATAATGTATTATCTACTATAAATGTATAAATACCAAAAACCAATGTTAAAAGTTAAATAAGCAAATTTAAGAACATAAGAGATGCAGTAGTTTTTTTTAAAAAAAATTAAAAGATAGCTTTTTTTAATTATTTACGTTACAACAAATCCTTTCCACACCACCAGCTACCTATTGACAGAAAAAAAAAAAAAAAAAAAAAAAAAAAAAAAAGAAGAAGAAAAAGTTCATACGTATTTAAAGAGCATAAAGAATTAACAATTCAAATCTAATCATCAATAGTATAGCCAAAATAACAAGTAGAACCAACCAAACAATTAACCAAAACACACTGTTTCACTGTAGATTCATCTATATCTATATATATATATACACTATACACAAATTGTCTCAGCTTGAACAGAGTACGCGTAGCTCCTTATTCCGGATTTCCGTCCACTTCATTACGCGCTGGCGAGATTCAGCGGCACGCCGCTAATCGTTGAGCGCTCAATTAATGGTACCCAATTGGAGCCGGCATCTCTCTCAGCTCACGTCCCTGGTAATGAATGTCCTGCAGCCAAAAATAAAAACCATTTATTTATTTACTTACGTAAAGGCCAATCCTAATCCAATTTAGTACTACTATGTGATCCAATCATTGTTGGGCGTTCATGTTACACCAAGTACTGTTTCTTTCCATTCGAAAGGAATTTTGTATAGTAGTGGACGTACCGATGCAAAGTGGTTGACGTCGCGGTGGTGGGCCTCGTCGGCGCGGACGACCCTGACGACGTCCTTGAGGGTGGCGTCGGGAGGGAGGCGCCAGTAGTCGACGGCAATGGCGGGCGCGGGCACGTTTTCAATCTTTCCGGCCTCGAGATCCCTCATAAACTCGTTGTAGGAATGGATCGCCTCCTCTTCGAGGTACCCGACGACGCGGTGGGCGAGCTTCGGCGAGAGGAGGTAGGCGACGAAGTAGGCGTTGAAGAAGACGCCCTGGACGGCGACGACGAGGGCTCGCTCGTACCACCGCGGCTGCGTCAACTCCATGAACGTCATCAGGTGCATGCGCTCGTTCTCGGCCTCGTCCAGGAGGGCGCGGATCCAGCCGCCGCTGTGCTCGAAGCGGCGGAGCGACCGCAGGTGGAGCAGCACGCCCGCCACCATGCCCGGCACCGCCGCCACCGTCTCCAGCATCATCACCCGGTACTCATACCGCCTCTGCGCGCATCACACGTTCATTAATTCATATATTCTACAGGTTGAAAGGAAGATACCATCCACACTTGAGCATGCATGCTTACATTGAGGTAATTAGATGTAGCAATGTACGTAGTTGCCAAAATTTTGTCGAGTGTTTATATATGCATATATGTATTCTGCTTACCTTGCAGGCGCGTGATAGGCTGATAGCCATCTATTCTAGCCATCAACAAACTCGGTCACGCGCGGGATCGCTTCATGACCGCTTGATTATTAGCAACCGCGGGTCCAGACTCGTCCTCTTCACTGGACGGTCCAGATCATCGGCTGCCATTTCCAAAACAATTTTAAATTCCAAAACAATTTAATCTTAATCTTGATAATTGCAACAAAAAAAGGAATAATTCAAAGCTGTACTAAATTAGAATTAGTATTAGAATTTTCGTTACCTGGAAGAAGATGTCCACTGGCACCCGGAGCGCTTTCACGGTCCACCGCGCCACCTTGTCTCCCCACGTGATCGGCACGTGGTGCTTTCCCAGGTCGATCGAAACGTTCGCCGAGTACGTATCCCACGGCTATTTAAATTTTTAAATAGAACCAAAAAAAAAAAAACAAATAGTTATTTTTTTAATTTTTATTATATCATCAACCAAAAACAACATAAATTACGCAAAAAATAATAATAAATAAATAAATTACCCTAAAGCAAGGCCACTTCCACTCGGAGCCATCCTCCTTGACGAGGTTGGGGGGCGCCACACCCCAGTAGCTCACCACGGCCTTCTCATCCTTCCTCCCTCCGGCGGCGCCGCCGTTCTCCGCCGCCGCGCCGGGGGCGGTGGCGACGCAGCGCACGCGATGCAGCGCCACCGGGAGCAGCGCCGGCGACGCAGCGGGCGCCCTCGCAGCCCCGGCGCCGGCGAAACCGGCCGAGCTGGAGATCGCCGCCGCAGAGAAGAGGCGCGGGGCGAGTTCCCTGAGCGCCGATCTCGCCATGCGAGAGCTCAGCATTTCTTCTGATCAGAGAGAGAGAGAGAGAGAGAGTGGTTTTAATCTAAGAGATCGAAGGGAAATAGGGAGCGTATATTACATATATATATATATATATATATGTGTAATGGCGTTTAGCGATTAGGGATGGGGAAAGTGGTGGGGTTCAGGGAGGGGTTTTTATAGAGAGGAGGAGAGGGGCTTTTTGTGGTTAATCGCGATTTGTTCTCGTGCCGAGTTGACCTTGCTGACTCGGGTCCGCAATTTTTGGTAACGATTTTTTTTTAGAATCTTTCTTGTTCACATTTGTGAGTTGGTTTAGTTCTTTGTATTTTTAATATTTTTTGGAGATGTCATAAAAAAAATAAAGTTTTTTTGGAAGTTGTTCGTAGAATTTTTTTTTTCTCCTTCAAATATCTTGGATCCAAATAAAAATAAAAATACATAAAAACATAATACTGCATTTTTTGATAAAAATATTAAGATTATACTATAACTAAATTATTATCATTTATATAATGTAATTTATTTACGAAACAACCTTACATAACCTTACATAACGCAGTCTTTTTTATAATTTCAAAATATGCAGAAGTTTGAACCTCCTTATTACAGAAACAAACATATATAACTTAGAGTAACAAATAACTATTATATATAATAATTACTATTTTTTTCTAAGTAAAGGTAATTATTTTCATGGCAAAGTTTTATAACTTTATGTAACCTCCCTCGTGATATATTAGAAGGGTAATGTTGTCAGTTTGTCTCCTTCAGTTTTAGATTGCGCTCTGTAAGCTGGGCATGGATTCCGAGTTTCTTGCGGAGCAAGTAGGGGTATTTGAGTAATTTCAAGGAACATCTAACAACTCCCCTACGATTGAATAAACATTGTTACGTAGAAGCTAATGAATGTCGCTGCATGGTCATATACGGAGCATGGTTGAGCCGGAAAATTTGACTCATAAAAGTAACACTTGCACTTTTTTTTTCCATTAAAAATTTTATATGAATTAATTTTTCTGTAATTTACTATTATTTTTCAATAGGTCCAAAAATTTGTATTATCAGCTAATTACATTGTAAAACTTCATTAATATTGCATTGTTCCACCTCTTAATATCTATCTAATTTATAACTCAAAAAAATAGATTAAAAAATAAGATAAAGGAGATCTCTTATTTAATTAATATGATCAAAATTTATAGTTTATTATATAATTTTTATTCAATTTTTATAATTCTATTGTATAAAATTATAATTAACTTTGTCTATAAATTTATTTTTATAAAATTTTAAAAAACTGCAAGTTTTAAGATAATGAAACTATAAGTTGATTGAGAAATGTCACAACTGCAACTCCCACAAATTTTTTTTTTTTTTTTTAGGGGAAAGGTAGCATGCACGCTACCCGCTTCATTCATTGGATTGATGAACTAGGCTACAGGGACGAGGCAATCAGAGCATCAGAAGATGTGAGAAGCGGGAAAAAAAAAATCACCACACACACACGCACTCTATAATTGCCACTTTGCAGGGAGAAGATATTTCTAGTCCTTTAACAACTGATGGAGTTCCACGAACTTTGATATGCCAAACATAAGGTCAAAAAAGGAGTTCCAAATTAAGCGTTTGCCGCGTTTGAATCTCCCGATCAGCTCTCGGGTATTTAGTAATAAGGTATTAGTAATTTAGCGGTTCCCTATAATCGTGTCAATTTAGGTGTTTGACCAAGTGGACCAAAGACCTTTCTCTTTTACAGGGCTAATTCTACGATGTTTCGCGGCTTGGTAATGTGGTATCATATATCACGTAGAAAAGAGAAATTCTCTACGTTCTCTAAAATACTTTTTTTATGACTATATTTGAAATTATCGGATAAAAAAAATCAATATATAAATATATTAAGAATCAAAAAGCTCTGATAACCTTTTTGATACGTTCTAAATAATAATTTCGTCGGCAGTTATGACTACTTAATTAATATTCTCTGCAGTAAGTTTTTCCAAAATTTTATTTTATTTTTATATACAAACTATTTGCGGGTATAGATTCACATCCAAAAGTTAGACCTTGCTGAGCATCTTATTATATATATATATATATAAGTAAAATTACTATGCTATCGGAAGCATAAAGGAGTTGGTGTTTTTGATTTTTTAGCCCTTGGATTAATCATTTGATCATTTCTACTCATTGGATTAATATTATTATCCAATAGGAACCACTCAACCCTAAGGAGACAACTCAACCTTAAGGAGGACCACTATCATCCTAACCGTATAATTCTTGATCTAAGGATCAAAAAGTCGCCAACTTTCTATACTTCCGATAGCATAGTAGCTCTATAAAATATATATATATATATATATATTAAAAAAAAAAAACTCTAATGTTACCGCTACCATAAATAGGTCAATTGGGCTTCATGGGCCAAAATATTCGGACCAAATCCACTCGAGCCAACCATATTCACGGGGAAATTTAAAGAAAGCAAAAATGACCAGTAGCCTTGTGATTTCCAGCGAGGGACAGCTAACAATAAAAGCTTACCCGAGAACGAAGCACGAAAACACCCCTAATGTTGGAGTCAGTGAGAAAAATCACCAGCTGATCTCATATGCAGAAAAATTTTCGACCAAACTCAATGAACTAACCAAATTTCATTTCAAACTTTGATAGCGAGTTTTCATTTTTGGTAGTTTTGGCAGAGTCACATGCATATATAAACCGTAACTAGGTTTCTTAAGCAGAAATAAACAATCACTGTAACATCTGTTGAAATCAGGGTATCGATTAAGAACAGGAATCCTTACTCGTAAATTTATAATTTTCTTAAATATTATCTTTATAAATTATTATCAAATATAACATATTTGAATTTGACTATCTAATTTTAAAATATTTTGATCTTACTATTCGACTTAAGTCAATTAGTGACTCTTTAACTTCAAAATTTGAATGCATCATTTGTCTTTACAGATTTAATTAGATATTTTATGCAATTTAAGAAACTATAAATTTATAAATAAATAAATAACTTAAATTTTATATTAAAAAATTATCAAATTACTTAAATTAAATAAATTAAAATATTAAATACTAAAATTTAAATTTTAAAAAGTTAAACAGTTTAATTAAAATAATTTATAGTTTAAATAAAATTGATATATCTTTACCTATTTTATATGATAACAAAAAAAAAATTTAAGAATATATAAACACAAGATGCGACGAGAAAATTACTCATCCTAACAAGAGTTGGTGGTGAATAAAGCCATTCGAGTAGCCAATGCAAGACGCATGCGACCACGGAATTAGTGGGATCGCTAGTACTCCTCCATTGAAAAAAGTTCAGAATGCACAAATTATATTGCTGATATGACATTTTTAATTAATTAAATTATTTTTTTAAAATTTATCTATTCTATCATGATTATTAAAAAAATATTTATATTATATTTTTAAAAAATATAAATATAATTAATTAATTAGTAATAATATGATGTAACCGTTACATAGTAAATTTCCTCCCTTTGTTGCTGTTGTAGTGAGCGACAGAAACAATCCCTCCACTGTAGAGAGACAACGACACGTCACGGTCACGGTCACGGTCACGTCCTTGGGTGCTGACCCCGTTACCGCCGTTTTAGCTAACGAGCAATTACCTCCTGGGCTTGGTCCACCGCATCATCCGTGGACCGCAAAAATCTCGACCGTACACGGCAGAAGTAATTTCTCCCACTTAATGGTCTGCATCGGACTAATCTTAGGCCGTTGGATGACTTGGGATATTGTTGGCTCTTCGGGATATGCGATGACTGAGTACGACAGCGACCCCGAAGAAATAATAATATCTACTCTATAACTTGCGGAGCAAACGCAGTGCTCGTGTTGCGAGTTAATAAAATAATAATAAAATTAAAAATTACATTGAATTGAATTTGAGGAGAGTCCGTCGCTTTCATTCCTGTGGATATGCATATGGTGTGAGTTTTTTTTTATAATAAAAAAATATTAATTAAGCTCGTCTAGGAACCAAAGTAGCGTGTGACTTTTGTATTTTGAGGTGGGGAATTGCTGAGTGGAGATAAATGCAGCATTTATTTGGTCCTAAATCTACACTTCTGCTGCACTCCTTCCTACTTCCCTCCCTATGCTCTTTGAAGCTTTCAGTACGTCTCCTTGTTTGTTTCATAATTGTGTCAATTTAAGTAAAGATCCCCGCATCCACAAACAATATTAATTAGCAAAACATGGACATAGTAATTTGCAATATTTTTTTATCATAGTGTACGTCACTGCTTTACTCGAATATATATATTATATATATAAAAACGGATAATTTTTTTTGAGTTGATAGATAAAATTTTATATAAAATAGAAAACTATTTCGTGCGCATTATGAAGAAAAAGTTAAATAAATAATTAGTTAAAAATAAATTATATTTTAAAAGTAATTTTAAAAATAAAAACAGAAACTTTTAAGTTGACAGATATAATTTGAAAAAAACTAAAAACATAGTACTATCCAATTAAACAACCTCTGTTTAGTTCAGCAAATCGTGAAATATAAACCCATATATAATAAAACTACAGCTGAGCTACGTACGTTAATGCAACAGGGGAGAGAAAAAATAAATTAAAAAAGAAAAAGAGAAAAAGGTCGAACTGCGTCGCTATCAGTACCGAAACCTCATCATTTTCCGGTAAAGAAAACAAAAAGGTAACCATACCTTTCTCTCTGCCCGCCTTTCTTCTGGAAATGTATGAGACTCCGCTCCGCGCCAACGCCCTCGTCACCCATCACATGCACCCTTCCTCTAAAAGCCACACTCCCTGAAATACCCCTCCGAGGTTCGCTCGAGCCTCCCTCCTTAACCACCCCGCTGCCCCTGTAATAATCTCAACTGGCGAGGGTAAAAAAGTAAAAGCACTTGCCCTTCCGACCTATTTAATCCCCGCACATGGCTCAAGATTCCCAGTTCCCGAGCTCTCCTCTCCTCGCTCTCTAATGGCGACCCAAGCGGACACGGAGGCGAAGCCGAAGCCGAAGCCGAAACCGAAACCCTTGACCTCCGCCACCTCGATTTCGGAGGACTCGTCGTCGTCGTCGTCGCCGATTCCTTCTACGAGCTCCCTCCTCTCCTCCTACCTCGGCATCGGCTTCGCCCTCTTCCTAGGGTTTCTCCCGAAGAGCTCCTTATCGTACGTCGCGTCGCTCCAGTCGCGGAACCGGATCCTGGCGCTGAAGCTGTTCCAGGCGGAGGAGCAGCTACGGCAGCTGCGGTCGCGGCGGAAGGAGGACGCGAAGGCGAACGCCAGGGTGGTGGAGATCTTCGCCGGCCAGCGCAACGGGTGGCGGGAGGAGGAGCGCCGCCTCTTCGGCGAGATCGAGGCCGCGGCGGAGGAGATCGCGGGGCTCCGGGCGCGGCTCGCCGAGGCGGAGGCGGCGACGGCGGAGATGAGGACGTGCGTGGAGCGGCTCGAGCGGGAGGTGGCGGAGCGGGACGAGATGATCGAGCTCTTGGCGAGGAGCGGGGAGGGGGAGGGAGAAGACGAGGATCTCGGGGAGAAGGAGAAGGTAAACGGCCGGATATGCGGGGATTTTGGGGGAACGCGGGGGACGGTTAGGGTTTCGGAGAGGGCGGATCCGGCGTCGGAGGCGTGCTTCTTGGAGCGCAATGGGGAGTTGGAGTTGGATGAGATCGCCGCGCTCTACGCGCAGCAGGGTGGCTTTGGGACGGAGCTCTTTCCGGCGCCGTTCCATGCGGCGGCTCCGGCGGTGGCGTCCAAGCCATGGATCGAGAGGTCGAACGGGTGGCAGGTGAGCATATTTTCCCGAGTTTTCAAATTGATTGTGTGTTTTTTTTTTAACTTCAAGTGGGCTATAAATTTATGAAAAATTAAAGAAGAAAAGAAAATCAAAAAGTTTGGATGAGCTTTAGGAGTTCAGTGTCATGTGATGTGACTAGTAGTTGTTTGATATCCGTATAATACAGGAAGTAAAAGGCCAAAAATCTCTTTTGCATTAAGCGTCCATAATTAATGTTTCTCACCGTTTAAAAACTTAATTCTTCTTATTATTACTACTAATTTATTTTAGAATATACCGGGGATCACTTCTTTTCTTATTTTTGTTGTATATTCGGTGGAAGGAATTGGGCCTGGGGCAAGATTTTTATATGAGTTCTAGAAATTCCTCACTCTTTCTTCGCGAAAAGTACTCATTTTGATGTTTTTGCTACGCACGATCTCTGATCCTTTTTTGGGTTTGTTCTATGTTCCCTGCTTTTGAATTCATAATTTTTGTGAAGTTGATGATGACTGACATCTAGATTTGCTGATTCGGCAGTAATGAATGCTTTGTTTATAATCCCATTTCCCCAATAGGATTTATCCTACTGTAAAGTTCAGGTAGCTCTAGCTGATTTATTTTATGTGTGAAACAGCTTTTATTGCCGCTTATAGTAACTAACCATACCTGGTCTGCAGTTGGTGATGCTAGAACTTAGTTAGTTACCTGGGCTAGTTAGCTGTTATGGGGCTATCAAGGTTAATACCTTACCAATATCCGTGCTTTAACCCCTGGGAGCGGCTCCAATGCTATATGTAATGGCCCAATTAGCGCACCAGTAATTAGCAACTTAATCGGCCTTCACTGTATGGTCCAAAATATTCAAGTATAATATATGAATACAGCCACTCTAGCTTTATCCAACCATGTTCATTTTGTTGTCTGTCGTGAAGCTATTTGGAGTGTGACAGTTACTTTTTCTTATTTATATTTTAGGGTGAAAATCTTCTGTGATTATTGTGGCTCAGAAAGTTTCCGAGGCTTGAGCTTATTTAACTAGTATAGTTTGATATCAGAATACGAAATATGAATTCTGGCTTTTAGCTCATATTTTCTGGATTCAACTTATACCTTTCATGGTTGGAAGAATCAATAGGATCAGTTACTTTTTTTGAATACTAAGAATGTAGATGCCACTACTAATGATCAAGTTAGTAATCTTTTAAACCGCTTGAACTTAGTGCTGTCATATGCTTCTTGTCCTGCTTTTGCTGTATTATATTAAGGAAGAATGTTTTTTTGTCCTACTCATGCTAAGGAGCTAATGTCAACAAAGAAATTCTTACTTTTCTGATCTTTAATTCTGGTAGGACACGCAATATGATTCACTAGAGTCAACATACAACATAAAGCATCTCGTACCAAGGTAAAATTACAGTTGATCAAGTTAAATTCCAGATATAGCGAAATTTTTGATTTGGTACTTAATGTTTAGTGCATCTTTTCAGGAGGGAATCCCCTTGGAAGGTTGATGGTGAATCATCAGGAATCCCTGCTAAGCTCAAACTACTCGAGCAGGAATTAATTAACCTGGAAAAGGTGGGAAAAGGAGATTTGTCCAAGATACCAACATTGATGAGAAAGCAGGCTAAAAGATATCAATCACTTGCTGGGAAAATTGATGATCTGTGCAGAAGAATGGTAGGTTCAAATCTTCCAATCCTCAGTACTTTGTTGATATTTATTACGGTAGCATATTTCATCTACAGTTGCCAAAAGAAAAGAAGAGAAAAAAAAGTGTGGTTTTTTGAGATTGCGTTTGTGTGTGTGTGTCTGATTGTATAGTCACACTTGGTGTCATCTGCTATGGCAGTTTCATATGGACCTCCTCGTAATTTAGTTAATGCTGGAGCACAATTCCTGTTTTGCGTAATTATTTTTCCAACTTCTAAGAAAAGAAATGTCAAAGCTAGATGATGATAAGAAAATGATGAAAGGTATATATTACAGTGACAAGTAGTCTGCATATAGTGAAAATCCACTCTAGCAGTTCAGTCCTGTATTGTCCATAGAGGAGACTAGTTCTTATTATTACCAAGTCTCTCAATTGTAGCATGTCTCTGAAATCTGTGGTAAATCTATTATGAACTACAAACTGCCAATCTTAGTTATACTCGTGGATACTTTATAGAGTAAAAGAAGCTATATAAAGTGTTAAGCTTAAGGAAGTGACAAGATCAGTTGTCTCATACTTACACACACTGCTGACATTACCTTCCAAATCCTTTCCCTCCGTTCCGGATAATGCTATAGATTGTTTTTGTTGTAATCAAATTTATCTTAGCTGACCTTAATGATGCAAAGTATATTTTGCTTTGTGTATACTTGCAAAATTTGTACTTAAGATACCATCTCCTAGTGAGGTAATGCTGCATTGAGCTAAAATTTCTACTCTCTTCTCCAGCAAGTTAGTGATCCGTGTGATCCGACCCTCAGCCCTGAGTTCCGAACGCAGCGGCAAACTGAATTCTTGCTCGAAGCATTCCAGCTCCAAAACCGTGCCACAGAAACAAGAGACAAGCTTAACACTCTCCAAACTGAGACCGCAAAGTGCAACTTCGGGGACGAATTAACAGCGCAGGCAAAGTTGAACACGAGAAGATCTTTGGATTCCATTAGGAACAACTTCAAGGAAATTCAGAGAAATCTGGAAATATGGTTGGCGAGAATTATGGGCGACCTGGAGGGCATCTTGGCCCGGGACGGTGCCTCACGCGTAAGGGATTTCTATTTATCTCCTTACCCCTTTGTGCGATAAATTTATGCCACTATGCATTGATCTAGTTAGTATTCCCTGATTGACCTTTTGTGCTAGTTAAGTTGTATAGGTGACTTCTACCTATTCCGGTGCACTAACCGCATTTTGAGATATGCCTAGGCTGTAAATGTGCATATACACAGTCCTGTTTTTTAATTGAGCACATATGACACGCCCTTGTATATTCTTAACATTTGAGATAAACTTCACCCCCCGCGTATTGTTCCCGGTAAGCTCATTAACTTCGTATAAACTTAGTACCCATCTTCAGTTTCCACTTACTAGATTACTATGTGTGTGTTTTTTTTTCTTCTTAATAAGTCTTCTACTGTATTAACATCTTTGCAATTTCCTAGCAACTGTAAGCAGACCTCAAACGATTCTAGTGTTTGCTATTTATTAGCCAAACCCGAATACTTTGCTGCATGTGGGGTTGGGTTACGTGACTGCGTGGGTCTTTTAATGTACTAGGAAGTAACTCCCGGAGGTTACCTCTTCTGTGAGGTTTTTTTCTTTTCTTTTTGTCCGTAGCCCTAAGGACTTGAATCATCGTAACGACTTGTTGTGTAGTGATAGCTAACAGTTAGATAACAATGAATGCCTTCAATTATTGCTGGTTGGCGTATTAGGTATGGTTTGGCTCACATCGACGTAATTGCAGCTGGGCCATAGGCGGCAATAGGACGCAGCACTAATGCTGTAGGCCTAATAAAGGCTTGTTCTAAAGCCATACTACTTGTACTACGAGTAAGATTGCACAGAACTGCTAATAAATTTATCACATGCGATTAGAAAGGAAACTTCATAGTAAAAACAAATGAGACGTTTATGGTTAACAACAAGAGGCATAATTCTCCTCACAAATGTTCTTCACGTACAAAGTAAATGCTATTTATAAGCAAATACAACTATATAATGAGGCAAATTGTAGTACTGCTGCGAAGTACTAAGGCAATTAAACACAGGATTTGAGTTGCTTCTCATTACGGAGAAAATAAACCAAACAAGATGACAAGCATCACACAGTTCCTCGCCCAAGAATGTCAAATAGCTTCAGGTCATAGCAACCTCAAAGATGGTAAATAATTGAAATCAGAAAACTAGGACAAAATTCTTAGAAGTTATGGCAAAGATTTAAGGATACTGTAGATGTACTCCTAAGTTCGACAAGAAAACCAAAACAAACCGACAGTCAACTACAAAAAGACATAGCAGCATGAATAAAAGTGCGAGCCTCATTTCATCATTTCTTCTCCTCCTTTTCTGCCTCAGCAGCCTTCTTCAACCTGACTCCAACCTGGCGCTGGTTCATCCTCTCAACGCGGAGCTTGGCGTAAGCCTTGAAGGATTTCATCTCATCTGTGACCTTCACGAGCTCCACAGACGGCTTATCATGAACAATAGGCATGTATTGTCCCTGTACCTGAGTCGCAGTTGCAAGCTCCTCAGGAGCAGAATCGCCAGCCTGAAAGAGAACAAGGAACGATCAGAATGTGCCAAGTCATATTCACAATCAAGGGCATAAAAGCAGCCTTACTAATTATTAATAGACATAGCTAACATCAATCAAATAAATACTAATTTTTTATTTTTATTACCTTGAACTTGCGGGCACGCCTTGGGAAGATAACTAACTTGGCCTTGTAAGTTTTGAGCCTCTGAATGTTTGCTTGGAGCCCTTCGAGGGAGCGGTTCTTCCTGCGGTGGTCTACTGCAATGCCAATGGTGGGCGCAAGCTTCTTTGGGATGCCTGCTGCCTGCGTACGTTCAATGCATGTTGCCGCAGATGTATAAGTAACAAATAGTGACGAAGGAGCTCATCAAAAACACAATTAGAAAGACAGCATAGACTGATAGACTTCATTCACTCTGCTCCATCCATCTGAACTCCCAATCAATGCACCCAAGACCAAATCAAAGAGTGGAAGTTCAATGTGTCATGAGGAGAATTATACAGATAAAAATAGAGTATATATCAACATTACTTTGATGTTTTGTTTTCCAGGTGACATTTTCCATATTGCAAGACCTGAAGCCAAATATCAAAGGCTATCATCTTAGGGTGCATAAGCATGCAAGCAATTCATTTTCCAGTATCATTTTCCAGTAGCGAGTCAAAAAATGGGTTGGTTTAAGTGTCCTATCCTAATAGAGAACAGAACTACACGTCAATTTTGAAACTATCTTGTGAAGGGAAAAAAAAAATCGATATTTTATCTCTTAACTAGGGATGTCAATGGGTATGGGTACCCGAAAAATTATCCGAACCCGAACCCGAACGGGTCGGGTTTACCCGAACTAAATGGATATGGATTCGGGTATGGGTATAGAAAATAAAAACCCGACGGGTATGGGTACGGGTATGGATTTGTATGTACCCGACCCGAACCCGAACCCGAACCCGAATAAATTATATATTTTTTATTTATTTATTTATTTAATATATAAAATACATAATAATTTTTATCCATTGGATCTTCATCCAATGGTACACTCAAAGACTCAAAAGTTTTAATTTTACTACAATATATTTTCAAATATAGTACTTCGGGTTTGGGTTTCGGGTTCGGGTTCGGGTACGGATTTCGGGTATTTGGTCGGGTCGGATATGGGTATGGATTTTTAAAACCCGTCGGGATACGGGTCCGGGTTCGGGTTCAAATTTGGGGGTCGGGTTCGGGTTCGGGTTTTTTAAAACCCGACCCAAACCCGACCCATTGACATCCCTACTCTTAACAAGGATCCATAAAATCGGCTGGGGCATTTGATATGTTAACTTCTCTACTCAGAGTTCCTCTAAATTATGTCAAGCTATATTAACTGAACCACAAGAGTGTATATAACCTTAAGCTCCTCAAGCGTAAAACCTCTCCCCGCTCTAGATTTCATGTTGTACTTGAGGGTTTGACATTGGACAATGGGACGGAGAGGTCCAGCAGTAGGACGAGGGAAAATCTTCACAGCCTTCTTCTGCCTAGCTGCATAAACAACGAGTGATACAAAAAGAATATAAATGTGAATATTCACTAAATTCAGATATAAGTGTGTGTGTGTGTGTGTGAGAGAGAGAGAGAGAGAAAGAGAGAGAGGCCTACCAATGCGTCTCCTGGTCTTGCGGGCAGGCTGGTTGAACCAAGTCCTTACATAATTTTGCCAGTGCTTCCTAAAGTGCCCATTCGGCACAACATTGTTATGTTTGACCATAGTTCCTTACCTAAACCCCGGAAAAAAGCAACATTTGTGAGATGTTTTGCATACATAGAACTGATTTTGATAGCAATACTATCTCCATAACATACTAAATGTTGCATCCCACGATTTCTTCTAAAATTACATACTACCTCTACGTAAAACAAACCATTGTCCGCAGCTGTATTGTAAAATCATAACATACGTCCCTCAGTTGAAACTACAAATAGTAAAAATAGCCCTATCCCCAAAATGAGAGTAACAATGAAACTTCAAATAAAGAGCAAAGCCCAACTAGCGCTTGTTTGCACCAAAAAAGAAATTGCTTGTTAAATCACAATCTCAACAACCCTAATACATACCAAGGGACTCAGAAACTTTAATCTGACTATAAGAACTCTAAAAATTAAGAACATCCTGCAACTTACCCGTTTCACTAAAATCCCCTGATAACAAAGCCAACATTGTAATCTAGTTGATGTTCACATTATACTAGGATAAGCACAAACATGTTTGAATTATTCAAACGCTAATACATAATCTGCATACAACAATCTTTTAAAACGCACGCCACAGATCTACGCATACAAAACTAGTGTTACTAAAAAAGCAAAATTCATACAAATAATAGTCGAGATAATATCTCAAATCAGATCCCAACATTCAAAGCATCAGAGAGGGCGATCGAAAGAAGGAATCGACGAGATCTCACCAGAGGGAGGCGCTTCCGCCGCGGCTTTTGGAGCTTTTTCTCCTTCGCCTTCAAAAAAACGCCACGCCGCCACAGAGGAGAGGAGAGCGCTAAAACCCTAGGCATATATATATATATATAGACGGACAAATGATGCGGTGTGGATCGACTAGTCTAAGTGGATCCGAATCCGAATTCCTATACCCGCATCCGGGAGCTATGAGCCCTTTCCAATAATTCTCGGCCCAGCCCTCTGTTTTAATGGGCCGGGTCAAAACCGCACCTGTTAATAAACGAGATCCGGCCAAAATTGCCGCAGCAAATACGCCGCACCACAGCGTTGTCGCCATCGCGATGGGAAACCCTAGTCGAAGGGGGTCGGCGCGCGGCGGAGGGGGCGGCGAGTCGGAGATCCACGCGGCGGCGCGATCCGGCGATCTCCGCACGGTGGAGTCCCTTTGCAACTCCAACCCCCTCGCCATCAACTCCCGCGACCGCCACTCCCGTTCCCCGTATCCTCCCGTTCGTTCCTTTCCTTTTACTTTTTTGAATCGTTTATATAGTCATAAATCGATTCAGGTGAGCTAGGGAGTAATCTTTGTTGTTCTTATTGATCGATTCATATTGCTTCTCTTTTTCCTGTTAATTTGTAAGTTCAAGTTGCGATTTTGAGGGGTTTTGAGATGACCCATTATGCCAATTTTGTGAAGGAAACTTCTTTTCTCTTTTGCGGCATTTTGGGACCGTTTGGTTGATGTAATTAGAAATACGGTGTTAGATGTATACAGTTGGAAATGCATGCAGTTGGAGATGCAGTAGTTATAATTATATATATCTCGTTTGGATAGATGTAGTGGAAAGCGCTGCAATTATAAATAATTTGTTTGGTTGCATGTAGTCGAGAAGTACGTTTGTAAAATTTTATCACTTTATATATGGTGATGACATTCTCTCTAATATAGAAAAAATTTGTTCAAAAAGTAATTAAGGAGATAAGCTTATCTCTTATTTAAAGTTACTCTCCCCAATTGCTGCAGTTGGAATTGCGGCTAATTTTGACGTAGTTCCAACCGCTGCAATTAGGCCTTCTCATGCAGTTCCAACTGCAGCAGTTAGATTTAAATGCATCGAATCAAACGTCGAATTTGAGTTTGTATATAGTTACAACTGCAGTGCAGTTACAACTACATACAACCAAACAGCCCCTTGGAGCTGAAAATTGTAAGCTATAGAACGAATGCGTTGGTTAATTTTGGCAGGTTTTGCTTTTGATGGTCTCACCTTTGGATGGAATTTGGTTATTCTTTTTGTCATCTAGGTTAAGGGAAAAGTCGAACGCTTTTTATGTAGTGAATACTATTCGTTTTGAGAGGTAGAAAATTGAGGTTATTTTAGATTTCTCATTTCATATCATGGAGTGTGCTATTAAGGCCTTCTTGCCTGTGTTGCATGGTTATAATCTTGTCATTTCAAACAGAAATGTAGAGTATTCCCGGAATGTCACAAGTATGTTAGTCATAACCCCCCCATAAGATGTGAAATCTAAATATAAACTAGTTATGGGTAGTTGATTTTTCATGTTTTCTTTTAGATTGTATGACAAAAATCTGTGCTTTAAGTTGATTGGTGAAAAGTTATTCCTGGAGGTCATACGAATATTAACTGATATATTGCTGACTAGTTTTTTTTTTTTTTAATAATCACAGATATTGTTTCTTATAGTTTGGTTATATTTGACTACTGCAGTTTCTTATAAACCACTATGCACAAGTTACAAGCTGTATGAAAAATTCGAATTTAGGTTCTGGATCTGTTTGCATATTTTCAAACTCTAATTGAAGTGCAGGACGGTTTGTGGCCACTGCTGATGTTAGTAAATTACTTTGCCATATGTAATAAGCTATGCATTCATCTGTTGCAATGCAAATGGTTTGCTATGCAAACTCAACTCTCAGCCTGTAAATGGAGCCCTAAGTATTATTTCCTTGACATCACTGATTCTGAACTGAGACTCCATTTAGCTGCATGGGCGGGGCAAACTGAGGTGGTGAGTTATCTATGCAAGCACAAGGCCGATGTGGGAGCAGCTGCGATGGACGATACAGGAGCAATACACTTCGCTTCACAAAAGGGCCATCTAGAAGTAGTTCGTGTGTTATTATCAGCTGGGGTCCCTATTAAAGCTGCTAATAGGAAAGGTATGACCCCGCTACACTATGCTGCTCAGGGATCATATCTCGAGTTGGTCAAATATCTCGTGAGGAAAGGTGCGGATATCAAGTCGAAGACGAAGGGCGGACAAACTCCTCTTAATCTTGCAGAAAATGAGGAAGTCTGCGCTTTCCTGAAAGAATGCGAGCAGTCTTTGAAAAAAGGCAGTGAGTTGAATGCTAGCAAGAAAGCCAATGAATCTGTTTCAGAATCATCTGGAAAAGATGATGAAGCTGAAGAGAAAGGAGCTGCTGCAACGGAGAAGAGGAAAGGCGAAGAGATTAACGAAGAGAGCTTTTTGGAACCAAAGAAGGCCAAAGTCTCTCTCGAGCACCTGATTAATGAAAATGATGAGCAGGATGCAGAAGAGTAATAGTTCTAATTAAATTTTGGGAGAATTCACTTGTACTTACAAGAGGTTATTTTAATTCGTTTTCTGAAGTTTGGCCGGTAGAGCAGGAAATATGAGTTTAATTCTTGTACAAGTGCAGATGTGAAGATGATTAGTTCCTCTTCTTCTGTGGATCGTGAGTTACAGAAATCAGTCTGGAGTTCAGCATGTCATCATTAATTCTCCAGTTTATCTGTGGATGAAATTCATAGTGTCAATTCGAGAAGTCTGAATCTCTCTTTGATACAGGAGGATTTAAATCTGCCTTCAAGAGCATGTTTCAAACACTTCTCTTAGTCTGTAATAGATGTATAATAGTACAAACTAATGGTTGGCATGAAGAGTGTATGGTAATGGCTAATTAGATCATTTGAGTTGCTTCGTGCCATGGTAATGACTAGTTAGATCATTTGATTTGCGCAAAATTTCAACTCTCTCGTCTTCCTAGTGCTTGTATACGTATGACGATTGTTTTTTTTTTTTTTTTGAGAAAAAGATAGCACGCTATCCGTTTCATTAATTTAGCAGATGAATTTAGCTACATGGATTGAGGCAACGCGGCGTCGGAAAATATTGAAGGCAACCAAAACAAAAAAAGCAAATAAAAACAAATAAGATAAAAATATAAAAAAATTAAAAAATTTATTCCTCACTCAAAATAAAATTACTAAGAGCTGCAAAATTCATCCCATTTTTTGCTCACGTTCTGAATTCGTCTAATAGTCAAAAAAAGGTCAAAGTGCTTGGTTTTTAAAAATTATGACGATTGTTAGGCTGACATCTGGGAGGTCTTGTACTACTGGAGCATACTGCAATTTATAGAGAGATTTTGAGGCACACAATAGTTCGATTTGCAGTGCGAATTAAGTGCGCTATGCAGAAGCACGATCGTTATCTGTTGCGCGGTTAAGTCATAGCTCTCTAGAAAATGGAGAAGCCATATTCTTGCTAAAGTTGCACGGTTTTCTTAAGAAGGTTTCTTCAGCGCTCGTCTTAATGTAAGCAACAGAATTCCCGAACTTAACTTCACAACAACCACATAGAGATAAAGGAAGCAAAACACGAGAGCTCTACGAATAAATTTAGATGAATATTATAAGCTAATGGTAGCAAAAAAGATACCACATCATTGCAGTTACAGAGACGTGATGATAAATCACCGTGATATCCTACGTTCTACTTCACCTATCAAAAATAACACCAAAAAATAAATGAATAAAGAAAAACTCAACATTATTCAATGCCTAAATCTAGGACATGAATCATCTCAAAATTCATTGGAGAATGAAATTTCGGGGGGCACGAGAGCGGGCCTCATGAACTCCTCTTCATCCTTGGGGGCGTGGATTGTGACAAGATCAGGCAATGGAGTCTTGGGGCCCTGCTTCCCTTTCGGGTCCCAATCTAGCATGATCTTCACCTTTATGCCAAGAACTCCCTGAAAGAATTTAGTTGATAAAAAGAAAAAGATTAAAAAGAAAAACCTCTACAGAATAATGAGCGAAAGAATATAATATCCAAACATAAGACCTAATAGCAGGAATTCAAGATTTCAATCAAAATTACATTGCGATAAATTTTCACAACAAATTATACAGAGAAATTCTAGATAATTTTAATAAGTGAATACTCTTCCAAATATTAGTGGAGGATATAACAAACATGCACTACGCAGAATCCAACATATACACCCCTCATATCGACCTAACATTAGTTGTATTATTATACAAAACAGTAAAGCATCCAAATCATATAAACTACATGTAGACAACCCCAAAGAGGCATCTTAAATGACGAGAAACATGTCATTCAGCTATATGCTAAACAGCTAAGTGCTATATAGGCAGCAGGACCACCCAAAATTACCAAAATTAAGAAAAGTCCCTATCAATATGTTTAAGAGCATTATTTGCACGTGCCCCTCCAAGAAAAGTGAAGAAATACTAAAAAACTTAGACAACTGACCTGCCTAAGCAGAACATGCCTCACAGCTGAATCAATGTATTCCTTAACTGGCTGTCCAGAGGAGATCATGTAGCCATCCTTGAATTTCATGGACTTAGCACGCTGAGCCCTAAGCTTTCCACTCACTATAACCTGATAAAATCCCAATTGATCAGTTAGGAATTGTGATGTCTCAAGTTCTGGAGGATTAACAGAAGCCCATTACAAAACTTGATGTTATAAAGAGATGATAAAATCACTCAAGACTAGACTCCTTTTTTTTTTACTAACCTCACAACCTTTAGCACCGCTTTCCATGACAAATCGGAGTACACCATAGCAGGCCCTGTAAAGGTAGCAACTATGACACATCAAATAAAAGAACATGTTCATCTAAAAAGGAATACCATACAGAAGTTAAGTCAGAGCTGTAAGAACAAGGAAAATATTGTATAACCGGTACTAATTTCTCCTTGGCTCTTGGTTCAGCTTGCAATTCTACGTAATGTTGAATCAAAGACTAAAAGTTTTGCGACAAATTAGATAACTAGTCCAACACATGTAACCTAGCATTTTCAAAACTAAATATGCTCACATTCGTAAAAAACTACTTTATATGCTTCTAAATTGAAGGAAACCACAAAACATGAATCAGCACTAACGACTGACGAATATATTTTTAGAGTTGCATACCTAGAAAAGCACTTCTAAAAGTTTAACCTGCTTGGATATAACCAACATTACAGTCCAATACAAAACAATAAACATTCAAAGCTCAGATTTACCAGCACGAGAAATCAGGTCGACATTTGAAGAGAAACATAAAACACATACCAGTAGCGAGAAGAAGGAAGCGTGAAAACAAACTAATACTGGAACACTTATAATCTGTAAATGGAAATGGAAATGTAGGGGGGGAAAAGGTCCTTTTTAAATTACCTTCGAACTGCAAGGCCTCCAAGAGCTTGTACCTCAGAGACTCCGCTTGAGCAGTGGCGCAGAGCCCTCTGTTGTTAACCTTCTCGGCATAGAGTTCCACTCCATTCTCGGGAAAATTGAATCGCTTCTGGACCACGGACGTCAATTCCCTTATCCTCCTTCTCGCCTTGGGAAAATCAAAATATAAGAGGCATAAAGATTGAAGGAATTCTCTTCTTTTTCCATTGATAAAACTGCACTCTTTTGAAACATAAGTGCATATAACAGAGAGAAAAACAAACCAAATGTTAACAAATAAAAAAATTTGTTTACAATTATATAAAACCCCTTTTTCTCAGTGAGAAAAGATTTTACAGCCCCACCGTACCATTTACATAATCTAAAATTTACACGCACCGATTAGAATTCTTTCTTTGTTATGTAAATAATAATAATACGGATCAAGAGAGTCCAATGTCCAAATGCGACCGAACAAATGAGGTATCTTCTTTTCCTAAATAACGCGTAGACCGGATCAGAGAGGAGACATAGCGGAGCTTACCAAGAACGTTCTGAGTCCTAGTGGCGCGGATAATGATCTCGGTCCTCATCGGCGTGACCCGGACCTCAACGCCGGAGTACCCGTCCTCCGCGAGCTCCCTCGTGAGAACCTCGTTGAGCTCCGCAAAGAACACGCCATCGGCGACGAACTAAAGATCCGACAACAGAGAGAGAAGAGGCAAAAGCTAATACGAAAATCCAAAGAAAGTAGAGGAGAACAAGGATCCCCGGAGATCTAAAGAGAAGAAGGGAGAGATTAGGGTTAGGGTTTTTGTGAGTGCCTTCTTCTTCTTGCTCCTCTGGATCGCTATTAGGGCTAGGCTATGCGGCGGCAATGGCGGGCGGAAGGAGCCTCCGGACAGAAGCTTCGACGAGGTTCTGCGGCGAGCTATAAAACCCTAGGCCTGAGGAGGTGGATGAACGGGATGAGGGTGTTTAGGTCATTTCATTTGTTTTGTTGAATCGGATCGATTTAAAAGAGTCTGATCCGGATCGGATCGTCTTTGACCCGAAACGAGTCAGATGAATATTGGGCCGGGTGATGGTTTGGGCCCCGTTTATCGCGCCAGGCCCAGTAGCAAATTAATTGAGTAACGGACCTAACGTTTCTCGCGCGTGGCCGTTTAACGCCGTTAAGAAGACCTCTGAGACGAGACCACGACCGGTCCAATCTCCAAACGGCCGAATCTTGTCGCCGCGGGGATTATAATTTGCCCCCAAAAATATCCCCAGGAAAAAAAACCTTGTGGCGTTCGTTTTCAAACACGCCCTTCCCCTTTTCCTCTACCCTTCTCTCTCTTCCACTATCACAACAATCGCACCGATCCTATTGTCGGAAATGGTGGATTTGGATCGAGAAATCGCCATGGATGTCATGTAGGAGCTCCAATTCATGGATCCCTCGGAGCCCCCAGAGGGAGGAGGAGGAGGTGACCGAGTAGGAGAAGGAGAGGTTAAGAGTGAGAGGAACAGAGCTTCGGGTGTGTTGATTCGTTGTTGTCTTAGCATCGCCTTCTCCATTGTTGCCTCCTTCGTGTTCTCCTTCTTTCTCGGGCTCGCGGCGTTGGCGATCGGGAACCTCTCGGCCTCCACCGCGGTCTCGGTCTCATCAACCTGCAGAATCGTCTCTAGCAGTGAGTAGTTTGTGTTCATCATGTACTTAGGGTTTATGTCATTGGAAGGATCTTCTCTGTTTTGTTTCTGTCGTTTAGAATCGGTCGATTCAAGTCTTAATTTCGGATGCGTGATTTCTACGGAGATGACAACACATAGGAGCAAAGCGATTATGTGCGATGAGCAAAATTTTAGTTAAATTGTTATTTATTTGGTCGATAATTAGTTCTTATACGACTTCAAAAGGGATAATTAGTCCTTATACACTAACTTCTTTAGCCCTACCGAATCATATTCTAGGACTTCCTAATGTAGTGTAGAAGGACGATTGAAGGAGAGGAAAAAAAAAAAAAAAAAATCTCTTGATAAGTGATAACTACAGAACCCATGGAAGTAAAGGATTATGTTGAGCCTCTTTGCACTCCCATATTTGTCTTTTATTAATAGTGTTGGAATAGCTGTAGCAAAAGCTTGCATGTCTTATTGCTGTTATATCTTGCAAAAAGTAAGAAGCAGCAGTTTAACTTAAGGTGAGTTCTTTCTGAGCTCTGATGCAGCATTACATTATCCTTACTATCATTTAACTAAGAACTAATGTGCTGGATGAGCAGATTGTATATATCTGCTCTATGTTTTGATTAGAGGGATGTTTGTGTTAACATGTCTGGAGATCTTACAGGTGTAGATCTTAGATCATCCAAGGTTTGTGAGCTTGGACTGTTGAATTACAATGCAAAGCATGTATTCTACCCTTCCGAGAATAGAAAATTTCGATGCCGAGATGATTATTATTGGGCTTCAGTTTTTCAGGTAAATATTTATCTATACAGCTCTTTTTGATGTCCTTCAAATACCCCTTAAAGAACTTCCTGGTTACTAAGCTGATGGAAGGTTAAACTTTGTTGTTCTTCTACTAATTATATATTTGATTAATAGAAGTAGATCTTGATTCTCATTTTGGTATATTTTTCTAGGTTTGTTTTAAGGCTATTGTCAAGTAAGCTTGTACGGACTAGCGAAATTGTTTCCATACGTGGATACTCGATCTAGCATTATTTAGTTGGTTCTGTTTGGACAACATTAATTGACCAGTGAAAGTTTTCAAACATAACTAATCACTTCATGAAATTTGTGTTGCTTTAGAAACTTGTGAAAGTTCATGCTTTACTTGTAAAGTTTGGCAGGAATCACCAGAGAACAACCTTTTTTTTTTTGAGTTTTTTTTTTTTTTTTTGTTAAACATAAGATGAGAAGTTAGATGATAACCAAGAGTTCCCTTTTGGTCTAATAATTGTGTCAGGTCTAACACATTTAATTGGTATTTCAAGTATTCGTAATTCATATAAAAGCATACAAGAACTGAACCAGTAATACAGTTTGGCATGTCACATCCTTATACTAGTAATTTAGTGCAGCTGGCATACGGTTCAATAAATTGTTTTTCCTTTATTTGTTGCTCTTTTGATCCTTTTAAACAGGTCAGAATAGACATTACAATTTGGTATGTTGCTTATTTTTTATCCATTATCATCTTTCCAGGTGGAATACAAAGAATACTTTTCTGGCCAACTATTTCATGCTGTGGCAGAGGCTCCAAAGGAGGCCCTTCCTCATGATTGCAGACCTGATTTTGGCGCAGCATGGTTGATGAGATTGAAGTTCAAGGTAGGTGTTCCTCGGGATATGCTACTTAACATATATCAATTATGATATTTCCAGTACTTGTGGTTTGATGACTCTGCACATCTTTATCTAATAGAAAAAGAAAAACACAAATACCATTAAGAGCTTTTCCTGCCTTTTCTTTGTGTTGCTCCAGAGTTCATATCGTTGTGAAATTCTCTTAACGTTCTCTTGGGAAGTACCTGCGTCTGAAATTAGTTATGTGACAAGTCAGTTTTATGCTTATAATTTTGGTTTTAGGGAAAATGTCCAAAATTGTGTGGGATATTACTGTTGTAATTCCTTACTGATCTCACTTGACTAAAACTGGACTAGCATCTTACAGTTATAATTTGCATTTTACTTTGTGTTTCTTTCTTCCTTTCCTTTTTCTTTCCCCGTGTCTAGCTTATTGTGTTTTCTTTGATTTTTTTTCTCATACCCTTATTCTTTTTGATGTTTTCATAGGTCAACGAAACATACAGCTGTAGATATATGCCAGGAGGTCGCAAAGCTGACATATATTCGGACGATCTTTTTAATTGCCAAACAAAAGAGCCTTCTCTAGCAGAGATGACCAGAAGAATTTTCATTCTGTGAGTATCACGGACACTAGTTCTCTCCTTAAATCCATGTCAAATATTGAAACCCAGTAGCAAGAGCCAACTCTTAACATTTCTATTCCATGCTCCTCATGTGGCACTTGTTTCTTCTGACACTTGGGAATTGGGAGGTATCAGAGTGAAATTTTGAGGCAAGGACATCCTGACTCCATATGGATGAGGGCTTCGATTTTATGCTCAACGCCCCTTAAAAGCCGGGTAGTGCTTACTGTTTGTAGGTACTACTAGCTTATTTTTTCAGCATAGTTTGGTATAAGCTCTATTCGTGTTGTTTTTGTGCGAATAAGTATCTTATAAAAGAAAAGTGGAGGGTGAGGAAGAGAGGGTAGTCTTTTTTCGTGCTTACATCTTCAATAATGCAGAAGAATCCTGGAATCCTGCATGTTTTGGTTAGTGAATGAGCCGAAGGAACTCTCTCTTTGTGCTCTTTTATATTCAAATTCTTAAGGAACCTTCTTTTTCTTTCATACGTCACTGTTCTATAATATACTAGTTTCGTGAGCTCTTTCCGTGATATACTTAAACATGTTTGTGTGTCTTTTAGGGTCCCTTCAAGTCTTGCTTTTATGAACCTCACACTTGTGGTGGTGCATTTACTTTATTTGAACTTGTAGGCTCTTTCCTTGATATACTTAAACATGTATGTGTGTCTTTTAGGGTCCGTTTAAGTCTTGCTTTTACGAAGCTCACACTTGTGGTGGTTCATTTACTTTATTGGAACTTTATAACTCTTTGTTTAAAAAATAAAATTAGCTTTTTTACTAAACTCTTTTTCATCTTTTTACTCAACAGGTCCACGAGATCTTATACTATTGAAAGTTTAAGTTCCAGACTCGTGGGTTACATTGTTGGGGGGATCGTATCCGGCATGTTGGCCGCCATGTGTGTCGTCGTTCTCCTAAAAAGCCTTCAGGGCTTATTCCACGCTGCAACTAACCGGTTGGGTGCTAAAAAGAGCTACATCATCATCTCTCTTCAACGGTTCAGGCGGGCTTGTCTTATTCTCGCTTATTTCTCTGCTGTGGGCTGGTTGACATTGCAATATGGTAAGAAGATTGGGTTGAAACAGCTTTTGTTGGACACTAAACTTAGAGAGAGGATTATATAACAACTATCGGTTTCAGAAAAATTAAAGTTCTTCTTCATGTCAATATCAACTCTTTACTGATTGTGGTTGAGGAAATGGTTCTTATACATTTATGGATTCAAATGGATCACCGGTAGGGTGGCGGCAGATCTTTGGTGCGGTGTTACCACAGAAACCATTCCAGTTCAAAGTATAAACATCAATCAATATCAGAAAATTGCTTTCCTTATTTGCTTCTGATATATCTTCCACCAGTTTAGTTCCATTGACTTAATAGTTTTAAATTAAGTCACTTTCCATTTCTTAGTTATATTGTTGACACTGTTGGGAGGGACGGAGAGTGCGACCGACGAGAATAATGTTTATAGATTGGTTGATAGGTTGTACTAAAAGACCCTTTCAAATTTATCCTTTGTAAAGTAATTATAGGTGTGGAGACGGATAGATAAGAGGTATGGGTACTGATGGTGAAGCGTAACCTATTCATGAGCTGTACTAGGTTCGGACCGGGTCTGATTTTAATACACAAAGGTCCGAATCCGGCCCAGCCTGGGTCAGTCTAACGGGCCTTCCGAAATGTCCAAGGCCGCCTGCGCCGCCTATGATCAGGTAAGGGTTTCTGACTTGCGAGAGAAAGATTACCTTGATAGAATAAGGCGAGAGAGGTGTTTTATTTGTGAGGGATTAGGTCCAACTAACCCAACAACAACTCAGGTAGAACAGAGAAAATGAATAAGACAATAAAACCAACTCTTGGATTTTACACATCTTCAGATAGCTGTACAAGCATTCGCCCCGGCCAGTTCTTTCCAACCCCACATATGATGTGGACGTTGAACTAATCTATCAGCTGAAATAAAAATCTCAATTGGTTAGTTTGTTGCTATTGCTCCTGCCAAACTGTTTTTTGCTACAGCTGTCTGAAGAAGTCCTAACTTCGTTCATAATAAATCCCTTCAACAACTTCTGATTGCACCTAGAAGCTGAGGCTTTAATTGGACCTGCTCTGGTTGCATTAACAACTACAAAAATTACTCTGCTAGATGATCACTAGCACTCGCGACAAACAATTTTCAAAGATAAACAGCTTATTTTTCATCATGTGAATTGAAGATAACACCAAAATAAACCTTCGCACAATAAACAGCAGCTCTCACAACAATTTATTAGCCCTAATGTCGCCTTATTGAATTGGGAAATTGACTTCTGGAATTACCAAAACCCTGGACAAAACCAACAATGCAAATCATACCCAAACCAGTCTTTAACATGTGAATGAATTAATAGCACACACACAATCATTAACAATATACGCTAGCCGGTTGGGCAACAGGGGCCGAGCCCACAATCTCCACCTTCAGGGGAAGGTGCTCCCAAACCCTCCCACCACCGCCGCCACCACCACCACCACCACAATTCCTCCTCTTCTTCGAACCATCAATAACCTTACGAGTAAGAGAAGCTGAACCCTTCTCTCCGTCCACCACCGTCTCCTTTGCCTTCAATCTAAGTCGTTCAGCTCTCGATCCGATCGTCTGACCTAAAATCGAGGCGGCTATAGTAAAAGCCATGGCAGTCTTCGGCATTAGCACAGACTTCCTCAGTATCGCGATGAACGGGACCGCTGCATGGACTGCCGCGAACCACTGGGGCGAGAATTTCTCAGTGTGTTCTCGCCAAATGCCAAGAGGGACATTCGCTGACATGCCGAGCAAGGCAATGGCGAGCATCTTCGCTGGCAAGGGTTGGGGGCGGAGGTTCTTCACGAGGGCAGTCCTCGCGAGAGCTGCACGGGCAGCCACGACAGCTGGAGGGCAGCGGAACTTCATGCCAGGCGGCGGCTTTATGACCTTTGCAACAAGGGGAAGGATGCCGCTCATTGCACGGTATGATTTTGCAATAGGGCATTGTCCAGTCTCCAGCCACTCGTTGCTTAGTGACTCGTGGATTGGATCGCCTCCTCTCTGAAACATTAGTTTAGCAGAATCAGAATGAGGCTAATGGATTGCCTCTTGTAAGGTAAAAATCTGTAAATATTATTTTCTATTCAAGAAATTGTAGCAGGCTACATCCCAGACACCAATTGAAGCGAAATATTAAATATAGCAGCAGTAAAACTCTGGTGCAAGAAAGATCGTTAGGTCTATATGATTGATTTGACTAGGTGTCACATTTAAAAGGGACATGCAAACTACAGTGGCTAAAACTTATCAACATTCATGCACAAGTAAATAGAGGATGAGCAAGTGCTATAGTTTTCTTATATTTCAACTTCTTAACGAGATTATGTGGTAGTTCCAACATGATAGTTTTCTTATATTCAACTGCGCAACTAGAGATCCAAGCTTAATAAGGAATTTTACTTTGTAATGATAATAGAGTTCTAGGTTATTAAGTATCCAAACAGTATTCAAACGATGAACATCATAAGGTGGCATTTTGCAAAAGATACAAAAAAACCAACAAATTTTATCGGTGATTATATAGGTAAGAATGGGACAAAAAAATTTACCCGAGAAGATGGCTCATGATTGGATGATTTCTTATTTAGCTTCTTCCACTGGTTGGAGAAAGAATCAAAGCTGAAAGGTCCTCCAGGTCCAAAAGCCGAGAGACTAATAGTCGCAGCTTTTGCCGCAAGGGGATTAAATTGGGGGACAGTTTCAGTTTGTGAAATGTCAGTACGCGTAAAAGATCTTCCTGAAAGTGGAACGACTCCATCTCTTCCATGGAAAAGCCTGAACGCCATTTCGAAGTTGGGTCCATCTTCAAAGATTGGACCTTTGGCTCCCCGTACCTTTCAAATCAATAATAAATGATACAAATAATACTAAGTCATGACGATTCATTGAGAAGCTCTACTTAAAAGGATATACCAGTAGGTAGAAATACTTACAGGAGGAAGAAAATTGGCTGATGAGAAGGAAAAATTAGTGGGTTCGTTTATGTTTCTCAAAAATGGGCACCGTTCAATGTCTTGTTGAGCAAAAGTATCGTCGGAGCACAGTGACTCGCTGAAAATCCTTCTGGAGTCCATCTGAGCACCAATAAATTGATCTGCACATGGTGAGAGTTACTGACTCCGTATTCATAGAACATTTAATCAGATTATCTGGGCATAGAAAATGAAAGACAAAACGGAAATTCGGCTTGACAAAGGAAGTTAGAAATCGAAGCTACTCATCCTAAACAAGGTTTAAAGAAGAAAGAAAGAAAATGCTAAGCTGCGCAATCAGAACATCACAGAAACACAGCCTTTGCTTCTATATGGTAGGATGTTTTCTCATGATAATTGAACTTCGCATATGGACTCTTTATTTTACTATATAGTGCTTCATTTAGTTCAAATTGACTCATAGAACAGCCTCTCTTTGATAGATAAACACCCATCAAAGCCAGTTTAATAAATCGAGAAAAAATATATTACGATATTAAGTATGGAAAATATATTTTTTTTCCTCCCATTCTGTATAACCATAACTTCTACAGTGACATTAAAAACACTTCACGGAAATGAGTCCTAATCACTCAGTCGATCTATAAGCTTACCAAAACTAAATAAGAGAACACGACAATCGCGATCCACGACGCAAACTAGATTCTAATTGAACACCTTTCCAATCTTGATTGAAAAGACAAAAAAAATCCAGTTACCGACATTCTTCTTCTCATATCTAGATGAGGAAAATGGTAAATAAAAGAGAGGAAGCTCTTCTATGTCACAAGAATATATTTAGCAACCCTTTGCCCCCAAACCAATCAAGCATTGAGACCAAGCACAAATTTTGGATACGAACTAGAATTTAACGAACAATCTAACTTAGCTAGAAAAACCCATCATACAGAACCAAAAAGCATGACACAAATTCCATGAAATGGGAAAGAAAAGAAGCAATAGCAAAAACAAAAATCTCATTTTTATCCAAATAGCTTCTAATTCTACCATAACAGCCACAGGAAGGAACAATCTCCTCCAAATGTCAAAAACCATCACAAAAATGAATAAAATAAACACAAACCGTATTTAAACATCGTTCAATTTGAGGTAATCACCAGATTACAACGTTGTTTCAAGCATAAATTCGCCAAAAAATAAAAAAAGAAAGAAAAATTACACTCGAGAAGAGAGTAGAGAGAGGAGAGGAGGCGTACCTGGCGAGAAAAAAAAGGAAATCTCAAATGAAAAAAGGAAAAATATCGTCGAAGCGCCGGAAAAATCCCAAATTGGAAGAGAAACCGTGTGGAGGGCACGAGATCTCCCCCCGCCCCCTCTCCCCCTTTTGTTTCCTACGCCCCGAAGAACGGCTTACCGGTTTGGGCGGTGGCACCCACCCTTTCCACCGCCTATCGCCGGTTGCTTGAAGTCCTGGACAGCCGTCGAAACTTTACGCCATCAGAGTCAGAAAGAAAGTAGGAATGTATAAAGACGCCCTCAACTATATTTAGTTTTCAAGTAGGCCCTTAAACTTTACCTTTTATCTTCTATTTTTCATTTATATTTTTTTAGTAAATTGAGTTGAACTTTTGCTTAATTTATTATCCCTATTAGCTGTTAGTTATAACTTTTGCAATTTCTTAATGCGAATAAATTGAAATTATTTTTACCTATTTGGCTAAACTTATTTAATTCTGTACAATCAGAAATAAAGAAATATTTTAATTAAAAAAAAGTGAGAATTGAGGTTATATTTCAAACGTTCTATAGCTGAGGGGTCATCGTACAATTTTACTCCAAAAGTTTGGCTCGTTCCATTACGAGTTTCTGGTCAAAGCGTGGTATTATTTGCACGAGTCAACGACTCGGTAGATCGTAGAAAAAGCCTCGCGGGTTCTCATTAGAGAACGTGAAGGGCGTGGCAATTTCGTAAACTCAGCTATATGAATATAATAAGACAAATGCTATTTGTACGCTTCCGCATAAATTTTATGTTCATTCATCATCCAAAATTTCAACTATCTCTTTTAAAATTTAAATATTTACAAAATTTAAAATTAATAAAAAAAATATTAAAGTGTAAATTTTATATTTACTTTTTAGATATATAAATTGTATTAATATTGTAACAGCTAAGCTTAAGAAAATATGAAGGGCTCATTAGCCAAAGAAGTACTAATTTTGTGGACCTTTCCTATCTAACAAAAACAATGAAACAAATTAAGGAATTCTTAGCCTTATTTGCTAGTCGTTGAAAAAGGGTACCAATATGCCACATAAGCCTTAATTTACATTTGTTCTATTATGATTTTCTTGGTGCATACATGCCTACATGTTCATACCAAAATTTCATACAAATTTAGTCAAAATCTACTTCTTGTGTTTGACTTTGTTGATATAAAGGCCATGTATTTGAGATATACTACAATCGTATAGTTTTTCTTGCTTTTTTGTGTATGTACTCTTAGAGCTTGTTTGATTCACCTATTTTAGATTATTAAATCAGTATGAAATTCATTAATTTCAAGAATCAAATTCCGATTTTTATTTCAGAGTGGAATGAGAATGACCGAATCCATTTTTGGCCCAATCCGATTTTAAATTTCGGATTACTCCATTTTAAAATAAATCACTCAAAAGTCTTTCTCACAAACACTTCCTCTTCCTAACCCTTCATCGCTTTTCTTTCTCTTAACCAAAACTTTCTTTCAAAAACTTATATATCCATTCCGATTTTCATTCCAACGACGAACCAAATATTTTTAGATGATTCGTCATTTCATTTTTCATTCCAATACAATTCGAGTCCATTTTCAAGTCCTATTTTAATCATAAACTAAACATACCCTAAAAGTGCTTCTCAATTGATGTAGTGCAGTAATGAATAAGAGCAATGCTAGATGTACATAACCACTGGACTGTGTATATTTTATACTGCACTCATTCAATGACTCACTCTTTACTTATCTTATCAATTTCTTATTTTTAACTAAAATTCAATCTAAACTATTTGTGAATCATAGGATGAAAGAGTTGTAAGATATACACTTATAAATAAGTGTATGGAAAGCACTTTTCGATGAATAATATAATGAGCAGGAAATGGATGGTGGAGGTGTTGGTGTGTTGGTGAGAGTTAATCCCTTTCTTTCTTTAATTATTTGGTAAGGCTCATTATGCGTGTGCTTGGCTCAAGTGCTAGCTCTTAGCCCCCCGTTGAGAACTTCCAGTTTTTTGGCTTGTTGATCATGCTTCAGTGGTTGTGTTGGTGGTGTTGTGGCATGGTGAATTCATAGCCAACATGTAAATAAGAAAGAAATCGAGACATCAGAAGATGCGAAGTAGCTTATTAGAAGAAAACTACGGAATTAGAAAACAACAAGAAAGAATTGAGCTTTATTATCACGATAATAATGCGGAATTGCGATTAATATCATCTATTGTTGTTATATTTCTATCTCGGAAAACTACATCTATAAATATTTTGTCCAATGGGCCAAACTGCCTAAATATTTGTGACCGCTGATCAACAATATTTTGACGGTCCAAAAGATAGGTTAGTGGGATCAAATAAAGGGTACAAGTTATTACACCCGAACCCAGCCCGATTTATATATACCAGGGGCCAACTCATGATACATTAGCTCGAAGAGCGCAATCATAAATGGCTAGATGATGGGTCCAGTTGAATCAGATCGGGAAATGAGTTCGGTTCGCGCGTGCGAACGAGTATGTCCGACGAGTGCGCCCACGCTTTAAATGTCTCGAACGCGACATGCATCTTCGTTCACATGGCGAGCACATGAGCGCACTCAATTTTCGAAGGGGGTGATCAGATCACCGCAGTAGGAATTAGGAAAGTGTGCTCGTTGCAGATAACGCAGAACGTTGCGACTGGCACCGAATTTAAAGCATGCCATCGTGTCTCTTTCTCTCCAGTAAATATGTTCCTGATCGTTTTGTTTCACAGCTTTGGCTACAATTTTTCTTTTTCTTTTTAATAGATTCTTCTTACACATTTGTTTTGAAACATCACTTGATGAAAACCTTAAACATCTATGTTTATATTCGAAGCTCTACGGCTCAACTAAATACATCTATACATAGTATTTCTTATTCAGATATACTCCTAACTTCTAACGCAATACGAATTAGTAAACAAAAATCGTACAAAGATAAAGTTTGGCGCCTAATGCAGGTGGCGAAAACCGCAAAGCGAGGATTAAAAAAATATGGAAAGTGAATGTAGGAAACTTGTACAATACATGATCCCCCTCTCCATACTTTGGATTAAATAAGACCATATTTTTCCTTTTTTAAAGATTAAATTTGCCCAAGGAGGATTTATTGCAACAACTTCAGTTTTTTTTTTTTTTTTTTTTATAGAGAAAAGTAGCACACTATCTGCACTTAGCTGAAAATGTAAATCAACTAGGATTCGAACTCGGAATCTCGAGTACCAACCATCAAATTCTTTGCCACTTGCGCTAGGAACAGTCGGTAACAACTTCAATTTTTACATTGACAGGAAATATGGGTATGCGTGCGTTAGGTTGAGAATTTTTCTCACCTGCAAAGGGAATGTGGGTAGTACGGTAATGATTCATTTCTCATGGACGGAACACTAACCAGCTACACTTTATGGGAGCAAATAATAAGACAATTCTGTAAGCTATCGAGGGAGCTTTTCTAGTTATGTATCCTTGTACAACTTCGAATGACCTACATGTACCTTGATGAGCAATAAAATAAGCTCATAGGTAGTAAAATATAGAATTTTTGTGCGTAGATTACATGCATCTCTTTTTTACTCCAATAAAAGCTCCAATTCTGTCACATAAATCACCCACCGTTTTCCAACTCAAAATCAGACCCCTCGTAATTAAAATTTTATTAGGCTTTTTTTTTTGTTATTCTGTTAAATTTCTCGTTCGTCATGCACAAGTAATTCAAATATTAAGTCAACAATTGATATTTTTTTACCGATTGTTCCTAGCGCAAGTGGCAAAGAGTTTGATGGTTGGTACCCGAAATCCTAAATTTGAATCCTAGTTGATTCATATTTACAGCTAAGTTTATTTTAAAAAAATAAACGAATCAGGTAGAATGCTAGTTTCTCTCTAAACAAAAAATAATTAATATTTTTTTAAGAAAAAGTAGCATACTATCGCTTTATTTAATAAAAATATGAACTTAGCTATAAAGTTGCAGCAACAATGCCGCGGAGAAATAAACAATTGAAATTAAATCGACAATTTTATTATGTGGGGGAAGGTTTTTGGTGGCTTATTTGGTAAGCAGGTTTAAAAATTATCCTTATTAGTTACCTCACTAGTCGCTCGTAGCTGTATCCGAGTAACCCGTGAAAGTAAGGAGCGGCCACCGCCGAAGTCGAACAGCTATAAAGGTCGTTCGGAGCATGCGGGGTTTTAGTTATTAGAAACCAATTCAAATTTAATGCATTGCATATGCGTTGGAGCAGCTTTTTTTTTTTTTCTTTTTTTCTTTTTCTTTTTCCTGGGCTTTTTCACATTTCAATTTAGATCTGAGAACCCCCTAGAGCTAAATCGCCACTTTTTCCTCTTCCACTCCACAGTTCTATCAGTAATAGAGAGAGTTTTGGAGAGGTACTGCGACTGCTCTATGTCTTTCTTAAGCTTATTGGATTGAGATTGGTTTTGTGAGTTTATCTCAAATGTGTATCTCCTTTTCGTGTTCAATTTTCCGTGGGTTGTTCCTCGGAGGGAGTTGCGCGTGAGATTATGATTTGTTTGGCTTGTCGCTCAGAACGGGTTGCACTTAATTGTATCTTTAGATGAATCATCTTTTTGCGAGATCCTTAATTTCCATTCTGTTTCAAGTATTTTTAAAGTGAGCCATTTGTCAGGGACTTAGAAAATTTCTGCCCAGCCCGGTTCCTGGCCCAACTCCGCAAGCTGAAAACGGGTCGAAACGGATTGACGGTGAGACCCGAATCCAGCCCGCTTTGGGTGAATGAAGGGTTGGGTAACCGCTGCCATTAAGCCTCATTAAATTCTTATAAAAAACAGCCATGAGTCATGGGTAACTCTTAGGCTTGGCATTAATGAGGGCTCATTAAGTGTAGTTAATGAGAGAGTTAATGGGTGAGTTATGGTAACTTAATGGGTGAATTTATGTATCTTAATGGGTGTGTTTAGTGTAGGCTAGATTCAATATATCTAGGTTTTCTATAAATTGTGGGGTTGGCTAAGGCCAAGTAGAGAGGGAGAGAATGTGTATGTGTGTTGTAATCCTATTTTTCTAAGTAGTGGAGTACTTAGTTTTTATTGGATTAAACCTCTATCTCTCTCTTCTCTCCTTCTTGCATACTTAGTCATAGGGCGCGGAGGTCCCGGCGAGCATCAAGGAGCAAGGCTTGCCCATCTTCGAGCAGGAAGGCGGGCGCCGCATGGGCTTTGCGAACAAAAACGCTAAGGCCGTGACACATTGCTCTTCTACTTTGACTTGTGTCGGTTGTCGTAATGTTTATATCGCACTAGTGTGTTAATTTATTTGGGTTATAACATTCCTTAGACACTACTTTGTTGTGGCATAGCAGGGGAATAATTGTTCCCATAAATGCCACCGAAAAAAACAAAAAATCAGAAGAATAGCTGTTTTGGACAAGCCGGATTATCCCAGCTTAACCCAGGAATAACAGAACCTCTAACTTCATCCCAATTATTGCTGTTGATGTTGTAGTTGTGTCGACAGGAGATCTACCACTACGCACTGCTTTGTTTCTCAAATCATCTCGTTGAGCTATTGAGAAACTAGTTTTCGGTGAATTACAAAACAATTTGGCATTTTTTGGTTGTCATACAAAGATAGTTGAACAATATTCTATCTAAGGCTTGCAATTTCAGTTTTGTAGCAGGATCGCAAATACTTCTGTTTTCGTTTCACCGTTTGGTTTTGTGATAACAGCATGTTGATTTTGCTTTCATAGATAGAATTCTAGTCCATTGACGATATACTAGTTAAAGACATTTTTAATGAAAGAAACATATCTTTGTTCAGAACACAATTAAATGGTTGAATATACATATACTATTTTATCGAATATCTTGTTATGTTATCATCATCGATCAAAGTTTCTTGAGCTATATTAACTTCTTCTTTCCCGCAGGGAGTCCATTTGTAGCACAAAATGAAGAACAAAGACTCCCAATCAGGGATTTACCCTAATAAAAGTTCCCGAGTTGTACCAATGTCCATGATGTTCATGGTACTGTGTGGATTTTCATTCTACCTTGGAGGAATCTATTGCTCTGAGAAGAACAGATTCTTTGATAAGGATGCAGTTCCTCTAATTCAACCACTCAAAGAGACGACAGTCGCCCCCCTCAAAATTAAGCCTGTTGTATTTCCAGAGTGCAGCGGTGATTATCAAGATTACACGCCGTGCACAGACCCTAGGGTATGCGTAATTTCTGCTTTCTGATGCGTTAACAATATAAGATGCAATTGATGTTTATAGCAGAACCCTATATAGAAAAGGTTTATTTAATGAACTGGAAATTCAAATTCGATTGAGGTTTATTTAGCAGCGTGCCTTCATGTTTTTGAAAGGATAATTTAGTTTATAATGATTTCTTTATTTTGTTTGTGATGAACAAGATCATAGGGAAGGTTCAACATTCCCTTTCTTCTCGGATGCCACATTTTTACATGCATGCTGTAGTTTAATGTTTATATATATACATATGAGTTATGCATCATAATATAATTCAATAGGTTGGAGATATGACGTAAACCTAATCAATGATATACTGTCGTTTTGTAATGACGGAAAGCTGTATACCATTCCAGAGGTGGAAGAAGTATGGTAATTACAGACTGACTTACATGGAACGCCACTGTCCGCCAATGACTGAGAGAGAAGAGTGTTTGGTGCCTCCTCCTAATGGGTACAAGCCACCAATTAGATGGCCGAAGAGCAGAAATGAATGTTGGTATAGGTACTTTCCTTCTACTTGCAGTTCCTTTTTCCGGTAAACTGCTTGAATACTCTACTCTGTACTTTCGCGATACTGTGACTTGTCCTGAACTTTTCCCTTAAACATTTTAGCCCATAAACATTGTTATATATTGCAGGTTTGTACTAGGCCATCCAAAATAGCCATCGCCTGTTCAGTCACGTGCTGAGCATGTGACCCTTCACTTTGAATAACCATTTTAACCCTGTTTAAAATAGACTGAAATAAGGGAACAGTTAATGAATGAAGGGTGAAGTGGTTGTTTTACAGGAAAGGGGAGCATGTGACTTAACTACCATGGCGTATGTTGGACTGTCAGGGATGTGATTGCATTATAATGTAAAGTTAATGGACTGAAATATTTAAGTAAAAAGTTCAGGGTCTAAGTCGCAGTATTTTGCAAGTACAGGGGAGTACTCATGCATTTTCCCCTCCTTTTTAATCATTCAAGACATCTTTAACTCTATACTGAAGCTACACCCATGTATTTACATTATCCAGAAATGTTCCCTATGACTGGATTAACAATCGGAAATCAAATCAGCACTGGCTAAGAAAAGAAGGTGATAAATTCTTCTTCCCTGGGGGAGGTACTATGTTCCCAAATGGAGTTGGCGCCTATGTTGATCTGATGCAAAGTCTAATACCTGAAATGAAGGACGGAACTGTCCGAACTGCTATTGACACTGGTTGTGGGGTCAGTATTCAATTACAGACGAAACAATTTTGACAGTGTAACAATTTTAAAGCCCTCGTCAGTCAATTCAGTTTCTTTTTTATTATCTTATTATATCCTTATGTATGAAGGATACATTTGAGAATAAATTTCAAGCAAATGCATCAGTTGTCAACTCTGAATCTTAGAAAGCTCAATCTGTCACTGGCTGCCACCTGTACTATGCTAACTCGTCAAGGGCATTTTGGCTGATGAGATATGTAGCATTACTTGTATTTACTTGTTACCTTTTTATTAATATTTTTGTTTTTGTTTTACGTTATTAGGTTGCCAGCTGGGGAGGTGATTTATTAGACCGTGGAGTTTTGACGGTTTCACTTGCACCTAGAGACAATCATGAGGCTCAAGTGCAATTTGCTCTCGAACGTGGCATTCCAGCAATTTTAGGCATTATTTCTACTCAACGTCTTCCTTTTCCATCCAATTCATTTGATTTGGCCCACTGTTCGAGATGCCTTATCCCATGGATAGAATTTGGTAACTCCCCCCCCCCCCCCCTTAAGTCACCTTTATGTTTACGAATGATGACTTGAAAATCATTCTGTTCTCTACTTCGGCTTTTTGAGGTATTTTAAATATATATATAGACCTTCAAATATGCAAAATGGCCATAAAGACTACTGTAAAATTGGTATTTGCATGCATACCCTTGAAAACCTTTCTCACTTGCGCATGTGTCCTTGCCAAGTTCATCTATGCTAAAGCAGCTTTTGCATATGTACCCTGGCAGGGGCATGAATGCAAATAAAACTCGCTTTCAAGGGCGCACATGCAAATTTAAACTCTGTAAAGATATATATATGCTGCCTATTTGCAGGGGCATATATGCAAAACAGCCCCCTTTTCCAACCTTCATAAGTCATTTTCAATACTCTCCTAAGTAGTTTTGTGGTGATTCCATCTATCCACCACTCTAAATTGTACTTTATAACATTTCAGGTGGCATTTATCTAATGGAAGTACATAGAATACTTAGGCCTGGTGGGTTCTGGGTGTTCTCTGGGCCTCCCATAAACTACGAAAACCGATGGCATGGGTGGAACATAACGGTAGAGGAACAAAAAGCTGATTTTGACAAATTAGAGAAATTGCTTGCAAGCTTGTGCTTCAAACTATACAATAAAAAGGGTGACATTGCTGTGTGGCAAAAAGCTCTAGATAACAGCTGCTATGATAAGCTGAATCCTGCTTCTTACCCTTCAAAGTGTGATGACAGCACGGATGCAGATTCTGCGTGGTATACTCCGCTCCGCTCATGCTTAACCGTTCCAAACCCTAATTTCAAGAAATTTGGACTAAACTCCACTCCTAAATGGCCTGACCGGTTAAATGTAGCTTCAGAGCGGATCACCATGGTTCCTGGTGGGAATTCTGGTGGATTTAAGCATGATAACAGTAAGTGGAAAGCGAGGGCGAACCATTATAAGAGTTTGCTTCCTGCTCTTGGAAGTGATAAAATTCGAAATATTATGGATATGAATACATTGTATGGGGGTTTTGCTGCTGCACTTATAAATGACCCCGTGTGGGTGATGAATGTTGTTTCTTCTTATGGTGTGAACTCACTTGGTGTGGTCTATGACCGGGGACTGATTGGTACCTACCATGATTGGTTAGTCAATTGTATTCATCTCTACTTCTACATTATATTGAGGGTTTTCTTTTTTCTTTTTTCTTTTTTGGCGTAGCCAATGTTCTAGTGTTCACTGAGATTAACATGACGTGTTTTACTTGATAAAAACAAGAAAAAACGGAAGTAATTCACTTACTAGTACGCTTTAGGTTGCAAAATTTCTTTCCTAGCGAGCACAGCTACTGTTTCTGCATTGCTTATAGTGAGAATTGTTTTTCTGAAATCTAAATTAGAATGAATATGCAGCCTGACATTCTCATTTATGAACTTTGCTAGTATCACATCTTGCTTTTTGGGAAGATGAGAGCTTAGGTGGTTTAATATTTGTTATTACTCATGTGAATCCAATGGTTTTATTTCTTGTGCAATATGATTTTATGTCTAATTCTGCTATTCTTTCTACTTATTTTCTGCTATTGCAGTTCAAAATATAGTTATTTTTCGGTTGTCTTGTCCATTTACAGGTGTGAGGCTTTCTCAACTTATCCTCGAACATATGATCTCTTGCACCTCGATGGCCTGTTTACTGCTGAAAGTCACAGGTATATTATGTGAGCCATATTCTTGGTTTGATGTTTTTCCCCCTTTTCTTTTCGTGTTTCTTTTGCATGAAGAACAAGCTCATCAACTCTTCAGTTTCAGGTAATGCAGCTAGTTTGAAGTTTTCTCAAATAGATAGAAAGCTAATTTTATTCTACTTGTTAGTTTCCGGCAGTGCAGCTAGTTCTAAATTTTTCTCAAATAAGTAGGAGGTGATAAACCAATTTTTCATATAACAACTAAAAAATTGATACAAAGTAATATGCCAGTTGTTTTGTCCTAGAGTTACATGCCTCTCGTATCAAAAGCCCTATTATTATCTTTGTTATGCTAATTGGTAAAGCTTTGCTCAACTTATGAGTATATTTAAATCTACCAAGCTTTATTCTAAAAATTGCGTGCATAACTATATTTTTTTCATCCTTGCACCCATATGTTGGCAGATGTGAGGTGAAATATGTGCTCCTCGAGATGGATCGGATCCTACGACCAAGCGGGTATGCTATTATCCGCGAGTCTAGCTATTTCATAGATTCCATAGCGACCATTGCCAGAGGTATGAGATGGGATTGCCAGAAGAAGGACACTGAATACAACATTGAAAAGGAGAAGCTGCTAATATGCCAGAAGAAACTTTGGTATCCAAAGCACAGTGAGCAATACGAAAGTGCGAGTAAATAAAGACTAACTAAAGTAGTTTAGGATAGAAAGTATATACAGAGAAAATCCTCAAATTCTTTGAAGAGAAACACTCTGTTGAAGTCAGGCTTCTCTTATTATGCAGGCTCGCCAAAAACGTACTGCAAGATCGAATATAGAAATCTTGAACATAGGATTAACCAATTTTTGTGTATTCTTTAGCGAGGAGCATCGGTATAATTTCATATTCCATAATTGTCGAAGGAATCTGATAAGTGGCAAATACATCTAAAACTTTTTATGTGTTCGATTAGTTCCAGAGCAAGAGTGCCTGAATTGGTGCAAGTAAAATATCATTAAAGTAAGATACATGCTGCAATGCTGCATAGTGCGAGTGTTTATTTGATTCCAAAACTTATGGTATCGCGGTCTCAGATGAATATGGATGAATTTTCATATCCATGCTCACAAATTTGTAGTTCTGATGCTTGTTTTTCTTTGGTTGGATTTTTGCCTGCTGTTGCTTTTCAACAAAGAAAAATCGCCCTGCATTTGTCAATATGTTTATGGAGCGCACCGGCCGTTGACCGGTAGTGCAAAGGCGTACATGTTATGAACTTTTTTTTTTTTTTGCTCCCCGTTTGATTTGTAAATTATGTTGAGATACAAGATTTGTATTTTCAGTTTTTTAGCTTTTAGATTTTAATTGTTTTTATAATTACCACAAAACATGAAATTTCGCATCACAATGGACAGTTTAAAATTTGAGATTATATGGCGTGCTTGGTTTTTTTTTTTTTTTTTTTTTTTTATAAGAAAGGTAGCACGTTACCCGCTTCGTTTATTTTTTGTAGAAATAAATTTAGCTTGAAATGTGAATCAACTAGGATTCGAACTCGAGAGCTCAGGTACCAACCACCAAATTTTTTATCACTTGCGGTAGGGACGGTCGGTTATATGGCGTGCTCGCTAGTAGCCATGATTTGATATTTGGACCTTATTTGGGTTTAGTAATTTTTGTCTTTTACCAGAAGAAGCTGTTGACCATTCGTTGGAACGCACGTGAGTTGGATCACCACACGTCTGGAGGATTGAGCAATATTTTTTTTTTCTATATTAAAAGAGAAATACTATTTGTATACTCAAAATCAAAAAGTACAAAGATCTTTTAAATTTTAGCTCTTTTATAATTCGGGCGCCTGAATTTTTAAGCTCTATTAAATAGTTTAATAGATCCTTCTCTTCAGTCTTCAATTAAAATTATTGATTACATAAATTTGTTTGTTGTATGTAATGTATATAATTTTATAAAGCCTCAAAATATTAAAAATATATAAGTTGTATTCTAATATATATAAAAAAACAATGAAAACTAAAGTCTGGTCCAACCATTCTTTTGATCATCTAATTTTTTTTTAGAAAAAAATAGCGCGCTACACGCTTTATTCATATAAAACTTCAATCGCCTAACTTAATTATCAGAACTGAAAGAGAAAAAATAATTTTTTTTTATATTTTGAAGCTTTACACGATTATATAAATGGCATCCGATTAACATTGTAGTGTAATGAGTAAGTTCACTTAAGAGAAAAGACCTATTGTACTAATTGATAAAGTTTAGCGAATAAAATCATTAAAATTAAAAGATCCGGTGCCTATTTGCAAAAGAGCGAAGTTTGGAGAGTCTCTCTACATTTTACCTTACTGAAAAATAGATAAAATTTTTTACACCTCATCTATCTCAAGATTATTTTTATCATAATAGTCTTATCATAACTCTATTTTTTTAATGCTAAAAGTTCAAAAGTATTTTTCTAATTCTTAAATGAGTGGGTATAAAATTTACACATGCATTTTTAGTTGTATAGGCAGCATTTATCATATTAAAATTCTTATTCTATGCTAAATATATAGTGTTAAAATAAAACTTTAATTTTGTAGTCTCATAATTTTATTTCTATTTTTAATTATCGTAAAAAAATTAATACTTTTTTTTACTTAAACATTGTGATAGAGATAATTAAAGCTGAAGGGAAAAGTAGTCCAATATAGTGGTATATTTTTTTTTCCTCTGTTTGAGAGAGAGAGAGAGTCGCTCCCTGCATAAGAAATATAAAATAATTAAACTTCGAATTTAAAACTTTGAATACTAGCTGTCAAATTTTTTATTAGAGACGGTCGGACATTAGTAGTATGTATTAGTGAATGCCTATGTTTGGCAGGTAGTTTTTTTTTGTTTTTTTGTCTTTTCAAAATTTTCTGCCAATTTTTATTTATTTATTAGCACTTAACTCAAAATCAACCATCCTTAACGTATCAGGTGACTTACTCGAATTCAAGAGTCAAGGTGAGGATCAAATTTTCAAAGCGCAAAAAGAAAATAAAAAATTTACTGGTTATACGAATGATCAACTATTTTGGTGCTTATAATTCTAAAGCCCACCCGAAAAAAAAAAAGACAAATTGTCACATGCGCAGCTAAAACCCGGTAAAACCGGGATGCGGATGTATAGAACAGCTACCCGACCCGAAACCGAATGTCGGATTTTGAGTTTTTATGTATAACGGATAAAACACCCGCACCCGTTATTATGCGGATTATCCGATTTAGATATTAGCCATTATAAAATGACGCATAACCCCTCGGCAGGAGAACCATGTACTGCATACATAAAAGGGTAGTTCTGTCACTTGATATGTGAGAGAGTTAAAGACGCAAAAATCCCGATAGAGGGATCGAGCCCTAACCCCGCAGCGTCCTCGCCTCACTTCATCTTGCTCCTCGCCCCTCCAAGAACTCCTCGCCGGCGATCTCCGCCGCTCCAAGAACTCGCCGGAGACCACCGGAGCTCGAGGACGCTGCTGCCTCCCTCCGCCGTGGGATTCGGATGCTCACACCTCGGCGATTTCTCGTTTCCTTACCCTAATTGGAGCTACACTACGCAATCGGACCTCATTTACCCTGATCCTAGATCAAGAAGAGAAGAGAAAGAAAGGAGAAGAAGACGAAGAGGGAGAAGGTGAGACCCGTACTCTAACTTTGCCCTCTCTCTCGTACGCGGGAACGCACGAACGCGACGGGTGGAGGGATTCGCTGTTCCAAATCAACTAGTTTCTTAATCGTATGAATCGTCCTCATGAACTTTTACTTAACAATCTTCTTCCCGATCACTTTGTGTATTTTCTATTTTCTGGGTGATTAGATGGTTGTATGATTATGATTCATAATGTATTGCCCCATCCTTACACTACGAAGCAATGTGCAGTGAATCTGGAGTGAGAGTCATCTTTCACGACGTTTTCAAGAACCAGCTGTTACAACGGTTCATATGTTTCAGGTACATTTTGGTCATACTTTACTCGACGTTCTTCTTTTCTTTGTGCCACCTAGAGAAGTTGCACCCTTTCCTTCACGGAACGTTTCCAGGAATTTATTACGAACTATTGTTCTTTATTTACCACATATTTTATTTGTTTTAGATGAATTAAAGGGCACTTCTTTTTCCATATATTGCAAATCTTGTCTATTTAGATACTACCAGTTTTCTTTCTTGTACCTTTATTTATTAATGCTTCTAAATGTATGTTTCTCTCTGTTATGTTAAGTGGTTATGCATGCTTAAACTCTAGAGTTGTAATAACGCGCAAGCTTCTTGGTTCAAATTCCTGCTTAAATTCTTGCTTCGTGCACACATCCAGTGCTTAAATTCTTGGTTTTGACTCTGCAAAACTATGCGATTGCCTAATTTTGCACCATGTAAAGGTCAACTCGGGGTGTTTATATGCACACTCCGAATTAGGACAGAGTTTGAACATTTGATTGGATTATTCTAGTAATACCTCAGCATGGAGTTCGTAATAAGTAATTCTAGAGCTGTTTTTGTTAGGCTCGTATGTAGGTCCCTACTTTAATAAAATCTATAGTGTGCTCTGCATCAGTTTTTCTTTTGGGGGGTAGTTTATCAGGATCTTTCGTCATTATACATGCCAAATCTGAGAGTGGTAGAGGGGAGATAAGTGCGTTATTTGTTACGACAAAGTTAATCCGAGTGCCGAAGCATGGCTTATGCTACATTTTCCGAGATCATGCAAGACGTGACCATTGAACTTGATTTTTATATTCCATAAAGGTTTACTAAAGTTATCATTTCAATTATCTCGGACCAGGTAGTTTATTAGAGGATCAAGTTGAATATGGCATAACTTTAAGAATGCTGCTTAAGGCTGAGAAAGCTTTTGTTCTGCATTTTTGTTCTTATTGAATATCCTTTAGTTTAAAAAGAAATCATATGTGACTACTACCAAATATTGTACTATGCTTTATTGGCCAGAAAATTGGCAGCCATGAGACAGCACAGTAGAAAACTCAAGGCATCTATGGCCCGGGTTATGATTTTTGTGGTGGCAGGACGCACCATGGGTGAAAGCTATGACCCAGCGAGCTGATGACTGCAATGCAATGCAAAACACATTGTAACCGAAAACCCCTACCAAATAGGTCCTTAGTATTGTTGAGAAAAGTAACTTGAGATAAAGAAATCTATTGACATATCACCTGGACGGTGTAATGTGCCAGTGAGAGACTGTTTATTCAAGTTTCAATATTTAAGAAAGGAGAGGATGATGATCACATCCATATATAACTTGTGAAGTGCATGCTGACGGTAATATTAATTGGAGGGCGTGTCCTTCCAAGGAATTAGGCCGTTTTTGCCAATCTACGTTATTTCTAATTTTCTGCTCCTCTGCTGAATTAAGGAAAAAATGCTTCAGGAATCTGTGAAATGATAAATGAGCTTAATTTTTACTCATGTCAAGCGGGAATTAGTTGCTATTGAAGTGTATCATCAGATTTTCTCGAAAGCATTCTTCAAACTTGCTTTGTGTGCTGGATGACTCATAAACTGCTTTTGCCTGAACTGCTTAAGAAACTTCGAGAATTGAAACTAGGTCAACAATATTGCTGGTGATATGCTATCTTTTTCCTCCTGTTTCTATTTCTGAAGTTGAATTTTCTTGTAGAGATTAAAGAACTTGTTAATGTAATGTCTCTTTATGGTTTTGTCCAGAGCCTAAACATATGATCCTGCTCACCTGAGGTGATTATGTAGTTTATGGAAAACATCAAAGGTATCTTGTTTGGCTTTCATGTGCTATTTCATACTGGACATATGGATATCTACTTATTTCTGAGCTAGTAAGCACTTTATTTTGTTCAGCACACCTGCTGCACTGCAAGTACATTAGATCATGACATAGGTGCCTGTAAAAAGGCACAGTTATGGCCTCAAAGGGTCCCAGGTTGAAGCCAGATCAAGAGACACGTCCGAGACGTCAGAAGGTTTCTTCTCTCATTAGACTTATTCACATTCTATTATCTATAATTTCATGGTGGAGCATTTTTGTAGAATTTCATTCTGTTGATTGTTTTTTCTGGGGGTTTTCTCTCCTTAACTGGAATATGCATGACATTAGAAACCATGTTTACCTGTTCCATTGTGTTTGTGCTGAGCCGTTTCATTGTTCCATTTTGTCATTCTTATCCACTGACGTTGTTACATGTACCTTGAATATATAACTCATTGTTCTGTTATTCTTTAACTATTGGGAGTATATAACTCATTGTTCTTTCATTCTTTAAAATATTGAGAATGAGGACATGACGGACTTTTGATTTTATATTTCATAGGCATTGATGCCGGTGAGAGTTACTATGGATGTTCCTGTATGTACTTGTGCTCATTTAGCTGCAATCATGTATAAGTACATAGCTTAAGCTTTTAACTTGTAGACCTTTTCTATTATCACTCAGTGGTTGTTAATTATGTACTCTATTTAATTATTTAAGGATATGTATGGCAATGCTTTTGTGTGAAAATACCCTATTTTGTGGCGCATCTTGCAGGTTGTTAGTCTACACTATTAGTTGAAGTTTTTGTTGTCTTGGCAGTATTCACACTAACACTTTATTTTGTTAATTTATTTCAAACAGTAAATTTCCATGGTTCTGCATCATTAATGCATCTCTCTGTTATGTTAGGCTTTTGAAGCTACAAAGGAGCCTCCCCGACCCAAGGCTCACTGGGATCATGTTCTGGAAGAGATGCTTTGGTTGTCAAAAGTAAGTGTCTGAAAATTCTGTCATATTTGCTACCTGAAATTGCTTATCTGTTGATATAAATTAATTGTGAAGGTCTTATCGTTGTTATTCTGTCATATTTATATTTCTGGCTTTTAGGACTTTGAGGCTGAGAGAAGATGGAAATTGGCTCAAGCCAAAAGGGTTGCTATACGAGCCAGTAAGAGTGTTTTGGATCAAGCTACCAGGGGAGAGAAAAAGCAAAAGGTTTGACTATCTTTAAACTTTCATCCTTTATTCATACTTAATCTGATCCTTTCCGTATTGAGTTCTAGGAAGAGGAGCAGCGACTGAGAAAAGTTGCCTCAAATATTTCAAAGGACGTGAAAAAGTTCTGGATCAAAATAGAGAAGTTGGTTAGTTCATTTCTCTGTTCAACTTTTAAAATTAAGCTAATTATATCAGTCCTGATTGACGCCACGCTTTTTAAGTATGACCCTTCAAGTAATTCTTCAATGTAGGTTCTCTATAAGTACCAATTGGAGCTCGAGGAAAAGAAGAAAAAGGCTCTTGATAAACAACTTGATTTTCTTTTAGGCCAGACAGAAAGGTAAATTTCCTTTAATTTGGCTAATGTTAAAGCTGGTTGTTCTTACTCTATCTTGCATTCTTAAATTTGACTCTTTTTTTTGTTTCTTTTTTTACCCTGAACCACAGATTTGTCTAATAATTTCTTTTCTAATCCTGTATTAGATATTCAACAATGTTGGCTGAAAATCTCGTTGATATGCCCTATTCTTCCAAACCGGGGATTGTAAATTCTATGGCAAATCAACCAATTGATTCAAATAAGAAGGGTGATAATCAGAGTCCTACTAGAAGTGCAGGCAATGATGATAGTCTTTTGTGTTCATTTTCTAAGCCCGAGTTTCTTCATGATTTACTTGACATTCTGTGGCTTTTATACAGTTGCTGAGCTAAATAATGTGGAGACTGATAATGATTATAAGACCCATTCAGAGGATGAGATGGTAAGCTATCTCATTAGATTCTCTCAGCTCTCCTTTTCTCAGATGGTAAAAGCATCATGTTAGCATCACTAAGAGAATATGGAGATCTATTATACGCCATTACTTCTGCTCTGCTTCTGCTCTTTCCTCTTTCTTAATGAATTGGTGTTAATACTCTTGTTGGACAAGTCTTATCCAGTTATTATTCCTCCTGATGTTGTCACTTCTACTAAATTACTCATGTTGCTTTTCCCAGTTTTGCGGCAGTTCACTTCTTGTTTTCTGTTTATTATTTGCGTATTGACTTTGTAATAGTACAATAACAGTATGTTGGACTTTGGAATATTTGAAGTGTTATTAAAATAAGTCAGATTAAATGCTAAAATAATTGATAGCTATCTAAATGGCTGATGTGTTATCAAATTGTCAAGTCATATTGAAAAATGTTTGCTGTTCCTAGAAACTGAAAATGGAGGTAAATTTTGACTAGCTTTGGTAGTAGAATATGATGCAGCCGAAATATGTTTTGGTGCTATTGCAGGAAGATGATGAACACACTATTGAGGAGGATGAGGCTCAAATTACAGATTCTGAAAGAAGAGAAGAACTTGAAGCTTTGCAGGCTGAAGCAGATCTTCCACTTGAGGAGCTTCTTAAGAGCTATACTAGAAAGACAGGTGAATCCCAAGAACTTTCAGTGGACATTTTTGTTTTGTATCAAGTTCATATGTACATCATCATTCTTTCTGTTCCTTTCGGTTTCATTTTTTACATGTTGCTTGGGGACTGTTCCAGTTGAAACTTCTGGGTTTAGATGACTAAATTTCACTTGTTAACTTCTAGATTCTTGGTCTCACCCAACTAGATCCAAGCACTGCATTCTGCTTTATCAAGTCATATCTGGCCGAACTGGTTTCTTGATTGGCCACTTTGAGTCCAATTGAACTAAAACTACGCTAGAAACATAGGTTTAAGAGCAAGAGGATTAGTAAAGTTAATCTTCAGTTTTTGGAAGTCCTAATTGTATAAGTGCGCTCCACTATAAATATATGTGCCCACTATTCTCTAATCCAGTAATGGGTCTAAATACTAGCCATATATATATATATATATATATATATATTTTTGGCGATTTGTGTTGATTGGTTAGCTTGTGTTATCTATGATACAAGGGTTGTCCACTAAGGGCAAATTGGTCGGGGTAATTGTTGGCTTAAATAACTGCCATATTACTTCCGTTGGCTGGATTGGGCTGTAGTCAAAGATGGTTGGATCTAAGGAAAGTATAGTAAGGATAAAAAGAGAAAAATGAACATAAAAAAAATAAATGAGAGAAGGGCCTGAGCTGCCCTGATCAGTTAAGTCAGAATTTCTGACGGAAACCATTTTTAACCTGGCCTGACCTGACCAACAGCTGGTCAAATGATAATGACCAAGCTTATCCGACCTGCATACCCAACTTGGATCAAGCCTTCGAGATTGGATCTGACTGATTCAATGGGTTGCGTGGATGTTGCCAAGCTGCCACCACTAATCCTATTATGCACCATTTCGTTCATGTAAAATTGCAATTTGGGACTGCTTTTGTGATCTTGGTTTGATTGGGTCAAAATCAATGTGCCCATCTCATGATTTGTTATCTGCTTCACCTCACACTAAGTTGTGATCAATTTAAACATTCTCAGTTAGCAGGGAAGGCAGTCCAAAAGGCGGTAAAGATTTGGCTAAGCCAATTTTAAAGGAGGATCAGATTAAGGGTGAGATATAGTAAGTTGAATGATCGCAGTTATTTTGATGCCATATCTTATCGCAGAAGTGATTAATTCTGATTCTTATAGTGGCTTTGCAGATTCTTCAAAACAAGCAAATGGTTATAGTCATGCTGTTGAGCATTTTATGAATGATAGTCATCTTGATGTGGATTCCTCTGATTTGAGGGTTGAGAATAGGCATTCGGCCTTTAATTCCACTCAGCTGAAATTTGTAAGTATTCCATCGTTTCCTGCTCATGGGACGTGAATAGATGTTGACTGAATTTACTTTAATTATTGTGTCAGAGAGACAGTAATGGTAATATATCCTGCCATGATGACCAGATGACAGCTGTGAAATCAGAACTTAAATTTCATCCCAATTCTCTCAATTGGTCTGATATGGAATGTTCTCCTCCTGGTTCTGCCGATGGATTAGTAAGAATCTTTCCCCCAAACATGATACTTGCTAGCAGCTTAAATTCATTTTTGCTCCTCCCTATGTATATCGCCTTGATGGACGTATTGTTCTTTTTTCTGTTGGTTCTGCTTTCATACTATGTTCTTGCTCATATATTTAAATGAATCCTGTCAGTTACTCAATGGTGTGCACATATGGTGATTTTATTTTATTTATTTTTTCATTATCATCTAGATACTCCTTTTGAAACTTATGTCCTTTGTTATATACATATTCGTAATTGAGACAAAGGACATGGCGGCCATTTTATTTGGGAGTATTTGGGAGAAAAATTACTCAAGCTAATACTGAATGGAGAACGAGGAACTACTAAGCCAGCCGAACTTAACTGCTATATAAGGCTTTATTGTTGTTTCTGCTCTATAATCGTATTTGTAGCAAAGAAGACTGACTCTTCAATGATTATGCTACTCGGTCCTCTGCATAGAATTTTCGTTGCATGAAAATATGAGTAATCTAGTTCTTCTATATTGGTTTTGAGAATTATCATGATTAGCAGCAAATTTAAACATGTTATAGTACTTGAGCCGGTTCAACAACAGATGCCCCTTACTTTACAGCTTTACTTGCTGCTGTATGAGACAATGAGTTAACTATAAGAACTATAATTTGCTTCCTTAGAACTTATTCGCTATTTCAATGCTTATGATGTTAGAAGAGCTATGATCTTATTCTACATTTGTGCTCTTAGTCACATGTTGACTTTTTCATTGACTTGACATGTCAGTCTTGCTGACTTGCCTGCTTGTTGAGTCTTTCTTGTGTTGGCTAGTTTCGTGATGAAGTGTATCAAGTTTGGCCATGTCTTTAACTTTTTGTTATATTGAGTATAACTTCTTTTTTCATGGATATAAGTAATAATATCATATAATGTGTTCTTCGACAGTCAAGTTGAAAACGTTTGTGCTTTTTTTTCAGCTGTTGTGATGCTATTGTTTTGCATATGTAATCCTTCACTTTTGTTACGGAAGTTCCATTTGTAGTTCATCTTGTGTTGCACTCTAATGTAATTTTCCTGCTACTTTGATGATGTGCTAGTAAATGACCTACCTTCCATTTTTCAGGATGATAAAGATTTTATTGTTGGTGATAAAGAAGGAGAGGTATTGTTGATATATGAGCTTATTATAGTATTTAGCTTATCTGACATGCCACTTAAGTTGGGAATTGACTTTGATTGTAAGCTAGAAACAATATCTTTCACTAAACAATCTCAATGTAAACTGAGTGCCTATTTGGCCCAGCTTTTGCTTTGCTTCGGCTTACAGCAATTGTCACCTCCAGCAGAGCATTTGGCAAACAGAATATTCTGGTTTCTGCTGCAGCGGCAATAAAAAATGAGATTCCGAGGCCCAAAAGCAGAAGTTCCAATTTGGTGCTTCTACTTTTGGTGTAGAGAGAATCTCTTGAATGAATCTTTATATAATTCTTCTTCTAAAGTAATACTCGAATAACATTTCATCCAACAGCACTGTGCCCTGGAGTTGGGCCACACAGGCTCTTAGTTTAAAAGTCTATCACTTTGTCAATTCACATTTGTATATGTAGATGAGTAGGAAATTTTGGAAATACTTGACATGCCTAGGTATTAAGGTATAGTAAGTTCATGTCCAATAGTATTGACTTTAGAATTGGGTGGTAATATACATTTTCGAGTGGGAACAAATATTGGTAAGATAGAGGCAAATGATCACTTCAGAATAAGATTATAATCTATGCACTGAAAGGATTTATTCTGTTATGTAAGCCAAGCCAACAAAGGTTCTGTTCTGTTGAGCATGATCTTTGCGCTGAAATCATTCCAAGATATGAACATATATAGCTTCGAGATTCTATTTGCGTGCCTGAAAATAGCATAGATGAGCAAGAAATAACCAGTAAACAATGCTAAAGATTACTGCTCTAAAATCCATATTGATCGTGTGGGTTACACGACTAAAAAGGGGTATAACTAGAAACTGTTAATTTGAGTTACAAGCTGGTTAAGCTCTTAGTTCCAGCCATGTACATATCGGTTGGACATGTTTGACTTCCACCGCTCAGTTCTATTTATGTTTTCATGCCTTTGTTCTCTACCAAAGGACAGTTTATTATTCTTATTATTTTTTATTTGGTCTATACGATGTTCCATTGTTGTCTTAATTTGATGGTATCTAATAGGATGACGAGGCAACACTATCTGAAGCAGAAGAGTTGGCAAAAAAAGATAATGCTAATCCTGTGGATGAGGTATAGTCGCCAATATTTATGGCTACTAATTCTTTTCAAGAGCCAATTTATGCCATCTTTGTTTTTACTGATTGGTACTTCAGATGATAGGGTGTTTGTTAACCTATACAAGAAATGAATGTTCTCTACAATACGAACGTTTTTTTCCTTTGCAAGATGCAGACAAAATAAGCAACCAATTGCCCCTAATTAACTATTCGTGCAGATATGCATCTTGCTTATTATGTGCACACGTGGCCTTAGGGAGTAGTCTACTGTATGCCTCTGTAACGGACATATACGTAAAATAGTATGTTAAATTTTCTTTTGAGGAGGACGGTAGAGAGAGCTTCTTGTGACGTAATTTATATTGTAACTATTGTTCGTCAATATGGTGGTCCAGGTTCATGTGGCAAAATTTGCGCTTCTTTTAGTTCCATTTAGCTTATTATGGTTAAGACAGTCTTATCATATGTGCAGTCTTATAGATTGTCCTACATATTTTGATATTGATAAAAATCTGAAATTTTCCTTTTATTTATTTGGTGTATGCAACTATATTGTGACTTCTTTTGGTCTACTCTTTTTCTTTAACCGACAGATCATGTTGCTTCAAAAGGAGAGCGAAATGCCTGTAGAAGAGCTCCTTGCGAGGTACAGCAAGGTATGAACCAACTTTGCCTAAGTACATAGTTAACTGATTGCAGTGACATAATCAGTAACATATGTATAATTTTTTATATTTAGGATGGCTATTTGAATGATGGCATAACAGAATCTGAATGCGCTTCCATAAGTTCTGATGAAGGTCAGGAAATTCAACATGGGAATGCAAACCTTATGATGGACAATAGTGCTTCTGAAAAGGACAACTCTACCTGGCCCAGTGAAGAACTACATGCTTTTAAAGAGGAAGAGGAAGTAGATCATGATAAGATAACGGAGGGAAGAGAGAGTGAGGATATAATCGCTGATGCTGCTGCGGCTGCCAGATCAGCACAACCAACTGGCAACACCTTCTCAACTACGAAAGTCCGCACAAAATTTCCCTTCCTTCTTAAACACCCTCTTCGTGAATACCAACATATTGGGCTGGATTGGCTGGTCACAATGTACGAGAAAAGGCTTAATGGGATTTTAGCTGATGAGATGGGCTTAGGAAAGACGATCATGACGATTGCTCTCCTTGCCCACCTCGCTTGTGAGAAAGGCATATGGGGGCCCCACCTCATAGTTGTCCCAACAAGTGTCATGCTTAACTGGGAAACTGAATTCCTTAAATGGTGCCCTGCTTTCAAAATTTTGACATACTTCGGGAGTGCAAAGGAACGGAAGCATAAACGCCAGGGTTGGTTAAAGCCCAACTCGTTCCACGTGTGCATCACAACTTACAGGCTTGTTATACAGGACTCGAAAGTATTTAAGCGGAAAAAGTGGAAATATCTTATTCTAGACGAGGCTCATCTAATAAAGAATTGGAAATCGCAAAGATGGCAGACTCTTTTGAACTTCAATTCGAAGCGTCGGATTCTGTTGACTGGAACACCGCTACAGAATGATCTGATGGAACTTTGGTCTCTGATGCATTTCCTTATGCCTCATATATTCCAGTCCCATCAGGAATTCAAGGACTGGTTTAGTAAACCGATTTCAGGGATGGTGGAGGGCCAAGAGAAGGTGAACAAGGAAGTGGTTGATCGGTTGCATAATGTTCTTCGCCCTTTTATATTGCGCCGTTTGAAAAGGGACGTTGAAAAACAGCTTCCACAGAAGCACGAGCATGTTATTTATTGCAGACTTTCCAGACGGCAGCGGAATCTGTATGAAGATTTTATTGCCAGCTCAGAAACACAAGCAACACTGGCAAGCACAAACTATTTTGGGATGATAAGCATTATCATGCAACTTCGCAAGGTATGTAACCATCCGGATCTCTTTGAAGGCCGTCCAATTATAAGCTCATTTGACATGGCTGGTATAGATATGCAGTTGAGCTCCTCTGTTTGTACTATCCTTTCCACTGGCCTATTTTCCAAGGTTGATCTAAGAGTCTTGAATCTTGTATTTACCCAACATGATTTCAACATGGCTTCATGGGAGGCTAATGAGGTTGCTGCAATTGCTGCTTCACCTAGTAGTGTTGCTACAGATGGAGATGCATTCTATCCTGGTAACTATGATCAGAAGAGAAGATGTCATGGGACCAATATTTTTGAAGAGATTCAAAGAGCTCTTTGGGAGGAAAGAGCGAAAGAGTACAAAGAAAGGGCAGCTTCGATTGCATGGTGGAATAGTTTACGCTGCCAAAAGAAACCTATGTATGGAACCAATTTCAGAGAGCTTGTCACTGTACAGCATCCCGCATATGATATTCATGAGAAGAAAAACAAGCCTTCGTGCTATATGGAATATCCATCGAAACTGGCAGACATAGTTCTGTCGCCGGTAGAACGCTTCCAAAAGATGCTCGATCTTGTTGAATCTTTTATGTTCGCAATACCAGCTTCGCGGGCCCCTGTGCCCGTTTGCTGGTGCAGCAAAGGAAAGCCCACAGTTTTCTTCGAACCATCGTATAGAGAAAAATGTAATGAAGTGTTTTCCCCCCTTTTATCTCCCATCAGACCTGCCATAGTCCGCCGGCAAGTGTACTTCCCCGATCGTCGTCTGATACAGTTTGATTGCGGGAAGTTGCAGGAGCTTGCTATCTTACTAAGACGTTTGAAAACAGAAGGCCACAGGGCCTTGATATTTACTCAGATGACAAAAATGCTTGATGTTTTGGAGGCATTTATTAATTTATATGGTTATACCTACATGCGTTTAGATGGGTCCACTCAACCGGAAGAGAGGCAGACTCTAATGCAGCGTTTCAACACTAACCCAAAGATCTTTCTTTTTATTCTATCAACTCGTAGCGGCGGCGTGGGAATTAACCTGGTTGGGGCAGATACTGTTATTTTTTATGATAGTGACTGGAACCCTGCGATGGATCAACAAGCTCAAGATAGGTGCCACAGAATAGGTCAGACTCGAGAAGTGCACATCTATAGACTCATCAGTGAGAGTACTATTGAAGAGAATATTCTTAAGAAGGCAAATCAGAAACGCGCTCTTGATGATTTGGTCATACAAAGTGGCAGTTATAACACAGAGTTCTTCAAGAAACTTGATCCAATCGAACTCTTTTCTGGGAATGGATCACTTCGTTTGGAAAAGCTGCAATTGTCTAATGCTGATGTGGAAGCTGCTATAAAGCATGCAGAAGACGAGGTTGATTATATGGCTCTTAAAAAAGTAGAGCAGGAAGAGGCTGTGGACAACCAAGAGTTTACTGAGGAGGCCATTGGACGGCTAGATGATGATGAGCTTGTCAATGAGGATGATACGAAGCTTGACGATAAATTTAATGAGGAAAGGAAGGGGGATGTTTCTAAACCTGGATGTAATGTAAATGAAGAAAAAGCACTTGCTTTGGCTGAAGGAGATGAGGAAATCGACATGCTTGCCGATGTTAAGCAGATGGCTGCAGCAGCAGCTGCTGCTGGGCATGCTAGTTCATGTTTTGAGAACCAGCTTCGACCGATTGATAGATATGCCATGCGGTTTTTGGACCTTTGGGATCCGATTATTGATAAATCTGTCATGGAATATCAGGTGAATGTTGAAGAGGAGGAATGGGAGCTTGATCGTATTGAGAAATTTAAGGAGGATCTAGAAGCTGAGATTGATGAAGACCAGGAACCCTTAGTGTATGAGAGTAAGTATTCTTTTTCCTAGTATGAATTTTACCTTGAAATATTTTCTTTCTGATTTTTTTTGTCTGCAATTAGTGTGGTCATCTTCTCATCTTTCACTAATTGCTTAAACCATTCCTGCTTGTTAATGTCCGTTTGTCTCTTTATAGAGTGCTAAATGCGCACTTCAGTATAGCAATGCCAAAGAAAGATTTACGTTGTCAGTCTGTACTTCTATTTTATCATAATGAAAGACTAAGAAATGTGATTTTTTATTTAGGATGGGATTCTGATTTTGCAACTACAGCGTACCGCCAACATGTTGAAGCTTTAGCTCAGCGTCAGGTATGCACTTGCATTTCTCCTTTTTCCCTTCTTTCCTACTTGCAGTGGTCTGAAGTGGTGTTGCATTTGCAGTTGATGGAAGAACTAGAATATGAAGCTCAGGAAGCAAAAGCCGCAGAGGATGAAGACGGTGATGATATGAGGTAAGGAAGTTTTGTAAACTTTTGCTTCCAAATATTGGGTTCAAACCATTTATATACCATATCGAATATATATGTTAGTTCCCTTCAACATAGTGAATCAGGTGAGAGAATTTATGTTCATCTCATGATCTTTATATTGCAATTTCTTCTTTTGCATGCTGGTTTTGATTCTACATTCACTAGTAAACTGTTGTTCCTAATTTTGTGGTTCTTTTTCTCCCCTCTAGAGTACATCCTTAAAATCATCTAACAAGTCTAATAGCTGTGACAGGGTTGGGACAACTGTGGAACGCAAAGCCAAGTTAAAAAAGAAGCAGAAAAAGAAGAAATTCAAGTCTCTGAAGAAAGGATCTTTAGCATCTGATTCGAAAATTGTGCATCAAGAAGCGATATCAGATTCTGAGCTTGCTAATGATAAGGCTCTCTCACCAGAAGTTATTTATGCTGAATCACCCACTCCGTCTCCTAGAAAGAAGCGTAGGAAGCCTACATTTACATCTGAGGAAGAGAACAACCCAAACAAAAGCTCAAAAAAACTCAAGAAAGCATCTAAGACCACTTCTGTAGCAGATTCTGGGTCGTCCGTTAAGCAACTGGTGGCAGCCAAGGAATCAAAGTTGGGAGATGGGTCTTATGATCTTGATCCGAAACCAGTTGCTAAAATCAAGACGGGGGGCAGAATTTCCATTACATATTTACCTGTAAAACGAATTATGGTGGTCAAGCCAGAAAAGTTAAGGAAGAGGGGGAATAATTGGTTCAAAGATAGCTCTCCAGATTCTTGGTCAACACAGGAGGATGCCATACTGTGTGCAGTTGTGCACGAGTATGGTACACATTGGAGCCTTGTGAGTGACATTCTTTATGGCGTGCCAGGTGGTGGGTCCTACAGAGGTCGATTTCGTCATCCTGTCCATTGCTGTGAGAGATTGCGAGAGCTGTTCTTTAAGCATGTCGTCTCATCAGTGGACAGCACGGAAAAGGTTTCTGCATCTGGAAAGGCTCTATTAAAAGTAACCGAGGTAATTAGCATTCTATGTTCTATACTATTGAATAACAATAATTATATGAATGGTTTTCTATGATATCTGTTTACTGTGATTTATAGTAAAATAGCCTTTCTATACACAATAGTGAAATCTTATTACATTGCTGAAAGTTTTCTTTATTTAACCATTTACACTGCCTTTAGTTCTTAGTTTTTAAGGCTTGAATTGCATTTATGATGCAAATTATTACGTTAGAATCTAGACTTTCTTTTTTGTGTATTAGTTTTTGGTTTCATGGCTAGCCCCTTATCTTTCATAAATTTGCCTCGCCAAGATGTTGATCTCAATATCTGGAGGGTTGCCATTTGGTTTGCAGTTTGTTTAAGTATATTTCTGTGGAAGTGTTGCATGATATTCACGCTGATAAAATGATCATAATTTCTGGTAAGGATTTGAGCACAAGTAGAACTAGCTTATTACCGGGCAATAATTGCTTTCTCTGTATAGCATGAAATTCTATGAGTGCAAACTAAATTGCTAAAATCATTATGAAACACCCTGCTCTTGTTATTCACTTATTGACTTGGTTACTTGTGCAACCCTTTTTTATTCCAAAACATTTCAGGCGTTATAGATTACGATGTTAGAGAAAATATAGTGAGTTAACTAATTAGTTTGGCAGGATCAAGTACGGATTTTGCTGAATGTGACTAGTGAGCTGCCCGACAATGAATTGCTTCTCCAGAAACATTTCTTCGCCATACTTTCTTCTGTATGGAGAGCAAAGTGCCGCCTCGAACATCACCAGTCCATACCCTGCTTGCGAAGTGATTTATATTCTTGTAGGCTTCTCTCGGACCCTAATAAGTCCACAAGACTTACAGAAAATGTGACACCAATGAATACTAGACCAAATAGTAGACTAGTAATGATGGCCCTTTCTGATGTTAGTACGCAACGTCAGGAGGAACCTGTAGTTCTTTCAAGCAAGCTGGAGGCTCACATCAACCAACTGGAATTAACTCTGGAGTTCCCTACGGAAAATTCTTATAATGACTTTGCCTTCCCACCATCTGTCAGCATTTCGGTTAGCGGGCAAGAACAACTTCAACAGGCTGAAGAACCTGTTGGACAATGTTTGTTAGCAGCATCTTCATGTAGAATTGCTGAGAATAGATTCAGGTATGCTTTCATATATAAGTTCCGCTATTGCTTTGTCTTTGTTTTTTGTTCATTGTGTTTATATATCATGCTTTTATATTATATGAGAGATGGGGTAAAACTATATAATCCATATATTCTTGACGCTTGAACAAGTGCGTCTTTATTGGTCTTTTGTTCATTGTCGTGGAAAATGTGGGAGAATCGGGGTTAGTAGTCAACTTTCCTTGTTCAACCTTTTTATTTTCCACTTTAGGGTTGCTGATGACGCACTGATTTTCTATCTCATTTGGATGTTAATTTGCCTTTGTGTGATGATCTCTAATCAGGGTCAACTCAGTTTACCTTACATGGGCCTGAACCCCAATGAAATGGTCTCAACACATTTTTAAGCTAATCTATCTCATCGTAGTTTATAATCTCTGTTCCATCATCTTTGCAGAATGGCATCAGAAGCTTGCTTTGAAGGTGAGGGATCTCTTTGGGCGTTATCATCAGCTTTCCCCACATGTGACATCTCTAGATATAGAGCTGGCTCAAAGTCCCACTCTTTGGGCAAGCACAAGTTGGCATTTGATTCCTCCAGACCTCCAAAATCCAAAGTACAAAAGACCATTGAATCACATGAAGGTTTGTTTTCAGTCAGCAAATGCCTCCTTCCTTCACCCCAACAAATTTCCACCAGTACGACAGAGTACTGCATAAACGATGAACCTCTGTTACCTTCAATGAACTCACTTTTTGAAGAGACGGAAAGCTTAGATTTAGTTCAGCATGAGTATGATCCTAGTTTTCTTGCTGGCCTCGAGGAGCTGGAATTAGTTTCAGACTTCACAGACATAGGATGAGATTTCTTGAATTAGGTTTTTCCAGGTGATAAAGCCACCAGTATAGAGAGGAAAAATCTGCGTTTTGCTTTCATGCCGAACGGCAAAGGATGGATCTGTTTATTGGCCGTGTGCGTATTTGTGCACTTTGGTCACGCTAAGTAGTGACGGGCATATCAAGCGGATGAAACAGGAGGGGTGGTTATGTGATTAGGCCAGAGAAGGGACGGGGTAGGCTTAGGTATGGATGGGAGAACTGGGTGTTTACAGATTCATGTACAGTGGTGGTAGATTAGTTCTGATGGATGTAATATAACTTCCCTCTGTGTACTCGGGGAAAACGTTGTAATTCTAACCACAGAAAAATCCTTGTTTTTTCCCGGGATTTTTGTCGGGGGTGGATGCCGACGGAAAAGATAAGGTAAGAGTTTTTTAAATTATTGATAAGAAAAATTTCCTTCTCTTTTTGACTAATGGGAATGATGGGAGGGTGTCTTTGAACTCAGCCATGATGAAGAATAGTCAGCCTGAGTATGCTCAAAATATACGCTGTGGCACCTTTTGCATGTCTTAGTAATTTCTATCCCAATTGTATGCTCAACAGCAGTAAATTATATATGGATTTACATCCCATGTCATTGCTGCTGAAAATATGCATTGTTTCTGTTTAGTATATTGTTTTTGTTGTTGATTACACTGTGTTTACTGGTGCTTTTTATGGTTGAAAAGGAGAAACTTTATTCCATTAGCAATCTTTGGCTGATCAAAAGAGATATACAGATGTTTATTGGTGCTTGATGCACCCAACACATTGCAAGTTAACATATTCTGCTGTCGGTGGGTATACAGAAAGTAAATTATTTTGAGAAATTTTATTGTGCGCCTTTTTAATGCATATATAATTTCGTGAATACCCTTCAATCACATCTTACCTAGTTAATATGTATTTTGGTGAGTTGTATGACTAGTTCAGTTTATTGAAAGCTGCAATTTTAGTTTCCTTTGTGTGCCTGAGTGGGCGATGGGAGCTGTTGGGGCTGAGCTGTCCGCACTGCATCATCCCTTCCCTTGTTCAAGGTGCATGCTGCATGATCCTCGTTTTTTTATGTTTGCTCTATTTCGTTACAGTTGCCCATTAGTCAAAGCTGTTTAATTGTATTTTCCTCATATTATGTTAGCTGCAAAGTGTGCAAACAGCTCAAAGATTCGAAGTGTGAAGTTAAGTATTTTTTGTTTAGTAATACTTTCGTAATGGTGTGACTCCATGTTTTAATAATCTTTTGTTTAGTAATACTTTCGTTGGGACAAAGATAGGCTCGATATTAGATGGAAAACCAAATTCAGCCTTGATATAAAACATATTACAAAGCGAGCAGAGCTCCTCGCTTGTCTTTAGAAGGAAAAGGAAAGAACATCCATCCATCTATATGATCCTAAATGCAAGAAGGGGTGGGGAGGTTGGGGAGGCAAAAATATCTCTTCCTTCCTGCTTTCTCCTGACCTTTTTTTTTTTTTTTTTTTTTTTTTTGCTTTTCTTTTTTGTGTTTTTGGTATCTATCAGTTAATTTCCTTTATGACTGTTGGTGATCTTGCTCCTAGAGAAAAGGTTAGTCTCGAACGGTATGTTAAATACTGAGTTGAGGATGGGGCTTTGTTGTTTCTAAAGGTACTGAGCCTGAATCCTCTCTCTGTTCTCCTCCCACCACACCTTGGCGTGCATCTCTCCGAACCTCTCCCGGCTGCAGACATGCAAAGTAGTAGACCAATTTACTACACTCGATTAACGTAGCTATCAAACATTCGCTGCATGAGAATGAAAAATTACCTGAATCGGACCCGACGGAGCTCCCGGGAGCCGTCGGCCAACTCCCTGATGGTGATGTACACGCCGGGCTCGTCTTGCTCGACCCACTCCGTCGCCTCCAGCTCGCTCGCGTTGCTGATGGAGATCGAGGCTTCGTCTCTAGACGACGTGGTGGTTCTCGAAGCATCCACCGACGACGTCTCGACCTTCACGCCTGAAGTGCCTGGCGCGGAGGCGCCTCCTCCAATACCGATGCCAGCATGGAGGGTGTTGAGGAAAGGAGGGAAGATGTGATCAGAAGGATCCGGCACTGTCGACGGATAGTAGTATGCTGCTTTGCCGTAAGCAGTTGGCGGCGGCGGCGGCTGCGGCTGCGGCTGCTGATGTCTGTGTGCGTCCCGAGAGACCATCCGCTCTTTGCCCATAGAAGGCGGAGGGTGAGGAGGCGTCGTCATCCCGGGGCTGCCTCTGGTAGAGCCCACCCGAGAGTAGAACGATTCTCTCTGCATGCCAAAACGAAGAAAGAAAGACGCCTCTCTTGAGTCTTGAGTGCATCAGACAGCAGTGCGTTTTAATGAATGAGGCTACTAAGAGGGACGAGACCGAGATGCAAGGGAATCATCGACCCACTGGGTTCGGATTTAATTTGGATGGAGCAACCATCAGAATGCCCCACTCCTTTTTAGAGTCCCAGCAGGCAGCAGGCAGCAGGCAGCAGGCAGCAGTATAATAATAATTAATAATTAATAATAATTCCGTTTGCCGCACTATAGCTAAAATCTAGCCGAAAGGGTCCAACCGATTTCAATCAATTGCGGGGCCGTGGATAGTGAGAGGCGAGCTGGGCCTTGTGTAGTGGGCGGGCCCAGAGATATCAGGAGTGGCATTATTATTATTATTATAGTAATATAAAATGAATACGACCGAATTAAAGCGAGTTCAGACTTCAGAGAGAGGAGAAATGAGTGAACGGGAATGAACGTACGTCGCCGTCGTCGGAGCGGGGAGGAGTTGGGAGAGCCTGGCGGCTGAACCTCTGGACGTTGTAGAGCTCCATGATGCGGTCGTAGTTCTCCCCCCACCACCTCTGCGCCTGCCACTTGTTGAACATCTCCCGGCTATTCGTTTTTTTTTTTTTTTTTTTTTTTTTTTGGGTTCCCCCCCCACCCAAAAAAATAACAATAACGACAGTACGTGAGTAATTATTATTACTAAATAAATAATTATACAAGAGATGACATCCCCTCCCCTCCCCCCCCATTAGATTACTAGAAGAAGAAGAAGAAGAAGAAGAAGAAGAAGAAGAAGAAAAGCAAGTAAATAAAGGAGAATAACCTGAATCGGATACGCTTGAGGTCGTTGCCGGCACCGGCGGGGAGGGAGACGAAGGTGATCTGGACGCCGGGCTCTACCTGGGCCGTCCACTCCTTGGGCAATCCGTCATCCTCCACCACCACCACCTCCTCCTCCGCCGCCGCCGCCGAGCCCCACTTCCTCCTATACCTCGAATCCTCCCATCGGCCGCCGCCGCTGCCGCCGACGTTTGTGAAGTCCCACGCCGGCGTCGAGCTAGAGCTATACGCGTATCCACCCCCTCCCCCTCCTCCGGCGTCGGAGAAGGCTCCCTCGTCCTCGTCGGTGCCCGCGTAGGAGCCGCTGCGGTGGATGCGGCGCTGGTTGTGGAAGCTCTTCGAGCGGAACGAGGAGCTCCCGCCCGTGCTGCCTTTGCATTGGCGGTGCGATCCGGAGAACTTCAATACCATGTCCTTCAGCTGTCATCAGTTTCCAATCCATTGCATGCATGATCAGAAGCGCATCGCGTAATTTGGGTTTTGTTAGTTTCTGACTTTGACTTTGACTTTGACTTCGAATTAAGAATTAACAATGACCACACCATATATATATATATATATATATATATATATAGAGGCTAGCTTAAGGGTTTAATTTTATAAATAATAGATGAGTAGCAGATCATCTTAAGCTAGTATACTATATCAGCGTAACAAGTAATGATGATTCAATCTCAGTTTAGGGTCGACAAAACTAGGGTACCTAGCTAGCTAGCAGCTAATTATTATTATTATTATAAACGTTTTTGGTGGGACAACTACGGCTTGACCTACTCTCAATGTCCCCCCCCCATTTAAGCAATAAAGGTGGTGACTGATACCCACTGTACAATTCGAATGCCAAAAAATGCAACTGTTCTCCGCATGGATTACAAATTATTCGCTCGCATCAATGGCTCTAATTAGGGGAGAAAAGAAACCCCCGCCCAGCCCCATTCAATTTGGTTAAAAGTATGCAGTAGAAAACCACGCCTGAGATGGACAAAATGCCAAGGATTGCAAAAGGCATAATAATGCTTCACAACTGACGAGCGTGCTGGAATCAGTAAAACAGCAAGGATGCGTCAATCTCAAGTCACCATATCTATTCACAAAAATTAAATTATTATTAAATATCCTGTATATATATATATATATATGTATATATATATATTATTTGGGCTTGGATTTCTAGCCCATGACAGGTCTATTTGTGTATAGCCTTATGGGGCATAGCGGCATAGGAGTTGCATAGGAAGGACCACTTGGGTCTTAAATGAATGGACCGGGCCACTTTATTCTTTTCGTGGGGATGGGTGGATGCGTCCTTTGCAACATCCAACGGATCTCTTTCCACCCACATCGACTACTACTACTCCCTACTCTCCCTACTCACTCTCTCTCCTTTTCTAAAAGCCCCTCCTCTTCAATAGAGAGAAAGAGAGAGAGAAGCAAATCACGATAAGCTGCTTCTTTAGGACGAGAGAATAAATTAAATTAAAAAAAAAAGGTGAAAAGTAAAAATAGAGTACTACTCCAGTCCCCCGGCCCTTCATACTCCATCATCCATAGTCCATCCCCACTCTTTTTGGGGCGAACATCCAAAAGCCTCTGTCTCTCTCTCTCTCTCTCTCTCTCTCTCTCTCTCTCTCTCTCTCTCTCTCTCGTTTCTAGAGATCCGCCCCTCTCTCCGAACCCCACCGCGAGGTGGAATATGAATGACAGAAAGGGACCTTCCTTGCGTCCTCTCCCCCCTTGACCGCCCTTTTTCCCATCTCCCCATTCCACCTTTTTTTTATTTTTAGTTATTTCATATTTAATGTTCTCGTTGATTATGAGCCCGCATCCTGTTTGCTTCAAAAATGCCTAATAAAGAAAAGGACATATCGATGTTAATGCTATATATATATATATAACACAACCTCATTTAAATGCCACATAATAAAGTGTGTCATGCGCTACTAAAATGTATATGTATAAAGTAGGCCCTGCACACAGAGTAGTGGGCTAGCCGGGCAGGGGAGGGGGACAGGTCGCAAAACAGGCTATGTTTGGGGCTTTGGGCAAGTAAAACTGGCGAGGTGGGGTCAGATACAGGTCTTGGTCAGGTCAGGTCAGGTTCTTCTTGGTTTAGATCAGCTCGGTCGTTTTCACTCCCTCCGGGTAACGCACTGCACGATTCGACCCCCGTCACCATTTGTGGGCCCCACATGTCAGCCTTAAACCCAACATCTCCGCTTACGTATATATATTGATACAAAAATATAATTACTTATAATAAAATGCTATCTATCTGTCCATCCGTATTAAAGTGTATTAATTCAAACACTCCTAGGTTCAAAATTTGTCAAATCTTTTAAGTTTTAATAATAAAAAAAAATTGACAAGACAAATAAATTAATGTGATTATTATGGATATGAATATTTATACCCTAGTATAGAATGTATAGATAGCATTAATTATATATATAAATAATAGAAATATGAAGTATTAATTAATTATTCATGCAAAACTTTTAAATAGTGAGCGAGCTAGTGAGTTAAATAGTGCAGGAATATATATATATATATAAAATAAAATAACATGCCTGGGTGGTGAGGGATTTGACGGCATCTTTGGTACTGGGCGTCGCCGCAGCACGCGCGCTGTCCTCTCCGCCTTCTTTCGTGCACGCGATGCAGGCCAACATCTTATCCTACGATTGATCAACTCCCGATCCCTAATCCCGGATCCCGGATCCCTGATCCCTGATCCCTGATCCCTGATCCCTCTCTCTCTCTCTCTCTTCTTTTCCGATCCTGCTCCTGCAACAAAAGAACATTCACATCTTTACCCTCTCCTCCAAAGGATCGCAAAAAACATTCGAAAGGGCATTTCGGTCATCCGACCGAGAACAAAGTTTCTTTCAATCCCGTCCCAAAATTCCCGGACACTGGGTTAAGCGGAGACGAGGGGAAACGGGAAACGGGGAGGAGACAGAGGAGGACGCCAGGAAATAGACAAATCTCCCGCTTCCGAATTTCGACACTCCTCACCACCTCGCAGAGGAACAGCATAAGACACACTGTACGCGCACGGGCCCATCTCCAGTGAGGAAACAGCCACCGTTAATTCGGTGGGCCCCCGTCGCGATGGACGGTAGCGGATAATGCTATAGCGTACTACAACGTCTATAAATAAATATAAATAAATAAATAAATAAATAAAATATATTTCGAGGGTGCATCCCCTTAAATAAATATACAGTACTTACTACTGCAAAATAGAATAAGATGAGATAGATTGATCCGAGTAAAATATTGGGTACGCGATAGAGAAGGTTCTGTTGCGAGACCTCCCATGTATGAGATATATCATATATGGCCCCCACCTCCTCCCTCTATCTCTCTCTCCTCAATAACAGTTGCGGCGCGATCTCCGAGGATAGAGAGAGGGGGGGGGGGGGGGGGGGGGGGGGGGGGGGGGGGGGGGGGGGGGGGGGGGGGGGGGGGGGGTGCATGGACTATGGAGTGGGGATGGGGCCCAGTGCTTCCCGACCTATGGTAATGGAATCTCTATCGCGCGGATCGGCTAAATAGGTAGGTCTCTCTTTTTCAATATCTCTTTCTCTCTCTTTCCTTCTTTGTCTCCTGATCCCCTAGTGAGCTATTACTATTACTACCTCTTCCATGCTAGAGCTGTGCCAGAAGAGAACAGCAGCAGCAGCAGCAGCAGCAGCAGCAGCAGAGATATATGGGTAACGCTTGACAGAGGAGCTGCTGCAGTGTCGCAGCAGCACGGAGAGTTTTATTCCGCAACCGACAAATTAATTAACTCCTCTATAATCTCTATTATACTAACCCTAGGAGTAAATTTTGATCAGTGGACAAAATGCGAGCACTCACCACGGCTCCACGCCCACACTAGATTTGGTTTTCCCCACGCTCAACTATTCCTCCATTTGGATATCGAACTTCTTGCACAGAGTACCTGAAAATCGTCCGAATCAATGATAAGAAACCACATGAACGAGAGACGATCGAGAAATGTCGAAATCTCCAAACAAACACAACGAAATAGAGGAGAAAAAGGAAGTGAAAATCCGAATCGGTGGAATAAAGCGACGATATACTCAGATCTGATCAAGATGCGATCGAATTCGAAATGCGACCTTACTTACCTCTTTGATCTTCGCTTCCTCTCAACAAGAACTCACTAGAACGGGATGGACGGGGACGAAACCCTAACCTCACTTATATATAAATAATAACCCTCTCTCTCTCCCTCTTTCTCTCTCTCTCTCTCTCCAACTATAAAAAACTAAAATGGGGGATAGAAAGAGGGGGAGAGGGAGGTGGACACGCGGCGAAAACTGGGGAAGGGGAAATCCGAGGGGATCTGCGGAATGCGGCTTTTCAAGTCGGCGGATTGGATCCAAATCGCGACGAGAATTCGGCGCGGGTTCGAATGCGCCCCCAAAACGGAAACTCTGCTCTCCCCGTCTTCGGTTTTCACGTTACAGCCCAAATTAGCACCACAAGCATACTTATAGCGCCCCTTAACGGCCGTTTTCTTTTCCGTCGCACTTTTTGAACCACTTGCGCGCTTTGTCGCTTGGCCACAGTCCACCACGTCATCCGTAGACCCCCCTCTCCGATCTGAGCAATGGCTCGTGTGGTCTGCGGATGATTTGGTCGGCTCGGTGCAGGGAGTGCTTTGGCGTCGATCTGAGTCGTTCGTTCTCTGAGCGAAGCGCAGAGATGAGTGGTCAAATCTTGCGATGGGTCCCATCGGACGGACACTAGCGTTCGATTGTGTGGGCCCCAATGATGGGCGTACGGAGACGACGGGGCGCAGGGGCGCTATTGATTTCTACGTCTCGATCGCATGGAGCGGAGGATGCGCGCACGTGCCGAGTTCCGTTATTCGATCTTCACCGTCCGATTAGTAGATGGAACCTCACGAGCTTGGAAACCGATCGCGAGGTATCCTGCGAAATTGGACGGCTAGGATGTGTAGGCGTACGGACGGTAATAAATTGCTTAAGGAAATGCAACGTGAGATTTGACGTGCTGCTTCTTTTGTTGACGCGAGTTGTCCAATCCTCCCTTCAGAGTTTGACGGTGCAGATCAACAGTTAAACCCCATTTGAATGGGATCTTTTATTAATTCATACAAGAGTGCATTGTCTTTTTTTTTCTTCTTCTTTTTTCCTAGCCCTCAAACCATCCTAACAGATGTTTACAGGAGTGATTTGAAAGTTCAATTGAGTTTGATTTGTACAAAACATTCAGCACTATAACCAACGACTCAAGTAGATTAAAATACCTGCGCTAGACCTAGATAAGAATCGCGATCCAAACATAAAAATTGTGAGTTGCGACAAACATATTAAACCCAGAAATTTAAATCGATAATTTTGTATATATAAGTAATAATATAAAACTTCTTAGAGGGCTCAGGCCCAAATTGAAAACTTAAACTGTTCGGTGGAGATGCTTAACAAAACTAACATTCTTAATAATGAAGATGTTTTTAGATGTTAATAACTTGATTAATCTACAAACAAAGACTTCTTGATGTTGAGATTTTTTTTTTCTTTTTGTTTTTAGCACGTGACTCCTACAATTCAGTTGTATTTTAATGGAGGGAGACAAAGAAATTAAAATAACTTAGCATATCATATTAATTTCAAGTGTCAGATATGCAAGTACAACCATAGCTCCAACAAAGTGTTCCTTTAATTCAAATGGCCAATAAATGAATACTTGATCTGTCTTGACCACTTGATTATGTTGAGCATTCGCAGTCTCTTGGGAAGCTATCTTAAAGAGACCAATTGGTTGGAGAGGGCAAAAGCCAAAAGGTAAGCTAAAGAAGAAAAGTGGGTCCTGATAATCTAGCATGAAGTTTAAAACTTTCATAATTGTTAAGTGCATGCATTCTAAAATAGTAATGCTATAATAGATTACAATTTTTACACCATTTTACTTATACAGGGGAGTAAAGTAGTTTAATTGGGTAGCAATTATAATTCACAAAAATAAAAATTTAATTTATGAATATAATAATATATTATAAAAATAAAAATTTATTTTATAAATATAATAATAGCTATACTAGCTAGAGAGAACTAATAAGAAAGTGTCATGTCGAAATATATATGTAAACAGCTGTAAAATTCATATGTTGGGTAAAATAATTTTTCATCTTGAAATCTCAGTGAAGAAGTAAAAAGATAAAAGACCTTTTTGCATAAAAAATTCACTAGTTTTGGACTTTTGCAAAATTGGGTCGCTATTTTTGATTTTGTAGATTCGGTCCGAATTTTCAGTAAACTGACCGAAATACCCTTCTTACTTTTTCTCTCTCCTCTTTTTTTTTCTCTCTCCTCTTTTTTTTTTCTCTCTCCTCTTTTTTTTTTTTTCTCTAGCTCTTTTTTTTTCCTCTCCGAACGGCGGAGGCAGAGGCGGAGGCGGAGGCGGAAACGGCCCGTCTCGCCTCTGCCCCTCACGCCCTCGCCCTCGCACGCGCACCCTCGCCCTCCTCGCCTCCGACCCCGCCGAGGCCGCGCCGCGCCGCGACTCTTTTTTTTTTTTACCTCTCCGACCCTCCTCCACCCGCCGTCCCCACCGCCGCCGCCGGCGACGAAGAAGTGTTTCTTGGGGCCGAGAAGCACGCCGGCGAGGGAGAGGAAAAAAATAGTTACACTCCGACGAATGAGGTGGGTCGTGAAAAAAAAAATTTGTAAAAAGAAAAAAAATAAAAAAATAATTTTTTTTCCAAAAGGAAAAATCAAAAATTATAGAAGAAGGAAGAAAAAGATAAAATTGCACGGTTAAAATAATGTTGCCTGTTTTAAAAAAAATTTACACTATTTTAAATAACTTTGAGACATAAATTACACTCTTTGAGATGAAAATTATACTTTTTAGACTAAAATTACACTATTTGGATAAAAATTACACCATTTTTTTCTTCTTCTTCTTACTCGTTGCACCATTTCTCCTCGTTGCACCATTTCTCCTCGTTGCACTATTTCTTTGCACACTTTCTCCCCAACCAAACTCGGATCCGGTCACCTCCCTCTCCGGACCGCGCAGTGCGGGGCGGATCTCGAGGAAGCACTCGAAATCGGGGGGAGGCAGGGAGGAGGAGCACGACGACGAGGAGGAGGAAGCCTCAAAGGAGGAGGGGGAGGAAGAGGACGACGACGGGCACGGGCGCAGGGGCGCGGAAGCGGGCGCGGGGGGCGCAGGGGGCGCAGGGTGGGCGCAGCCCCCAGGGTGGGCGCAGGGGGCTCTCCCTGCGCCCCCGCGGCTGCGCCCGAGGCACTGCGCCCGTTTCCGCGCCCCTGCGCCCGTGCCCGTCGTCGTCGTCGTCCTCCTCCTCCTCCTTTGAGGCTTCCTCCTCGTCGTCGTTGTACTCCTCCTCCCCGCCTCCCCCCCCGATTCTGAGTGCTTTCTCGAGATCCGCCCCGCGCCGCGCTGCCCGGAGAGGGAGGTGACCGGATCCGAATTTGGTTGGGAAGAAAGAGTGCAAAGAAATAGTGCAACGAGGATAAATGCTGCAACGAGGAGAAATGGTGCAACGAGGAAGAAGAAGAGAAAAAGAAATGGTGTAATTTTCATCCAAAGAGTGTAATTTTAGTCTAAAAAGTGTAATTTTAATCTCAAAGAGTGTAATTTCTGTCTCAAAGTTATTTAAAACAGTGTAAATTTTTTTTAAAACAGTGCAACATTATTTTAACCGTGCAATTTCATCTTTTTCTTCATTCTTCTATAATTTTTGGTCTTTCCTGTAGGAAAAAATATATATATTTTTTATTATTTCTTATTTTTTTTCTCTTTACAATTTATTTTTGGTCACGACCCACCGCCTTCGCCGGTGTGTAACTATTTTTTTTCCTCTCCCTCGCCGGCGTGCTTCTCGGCCCCAAGAAACACTTCTTCGTCGCCGGCGGCGGCTGTGGGGACGGCGGGTGGAGGAGGGTCGGAGAGGTAGAAAAAAAAAAGAGTCGCGGCCGCGCCTCGGCGGGGTCGGAGGCGAGGAGGGCGAGGGTGCGCGTGCGAGGGCGTGAGGGGCAGAGGCGAGGCGGGCCATTTCCGCCTCCGCCTCAGCCTCCGCCTCCGCTTCCGCCGTTCGGAGAGGAAAAAAAAAAGAGCGAGAGAAAAAAAAGAGGAGAGAGAAAAAAAAAAAGGAGAGAGAAAAAGTAAGAAGGGTATTTTGGTCAATTTGCTAAAAATCCGGACCGAATCTGCAAAATCAAAAATAGCGATCCAATTTTACAAAAGTCCAAAACTAGTGAAATTTTTATGCAAATTGGCCAAGATAAAATACTATGACTATTTTAGTTGGTAAAGATGCATAAAAACAATAAAATAAACAAACAAAAAAAGAAGGTTCCGCCTTGCCGCATATTTTGGTTCCGTCAATTGGTAAAGAGTACTGCTCACGATACATTTATATGCATGTCAAATATTGAGCTGATCCAATTTACAAGTTCTTAGTGGATTTTTAAAGTAATGCCCCCAACAGGTTTAGTATATATGTCAAAAATTTTAAGCATGTAATGTGGATGCGTATCAATATCTCAGGCCGTTGATGAGTAGCGCTCTTAATTATTTTCACAGTTATATATAATTAATATTCATCAACTTAGGAGATGGTATCATTATTAGTCAATTATGTGTTCGAATGTTGTGTCACATTTACCATTCTTTTAAGGTAATCCTTTTTCATTTCTTAATTTCATTCGGGTCCTCAACACACTATAATCTGTTCTATAAACTGTAGGTAGGATCTTATCTTTGTTTTGCTTGCTGTTTCTTCATTCTTATTCTAAAGTAAAGCAAAGCTACCGGAAAGAATTCGAACCGTACAATGAAAGGAAACAACAACAATAAAGAATGAGAATTACTGTAAGATCCTCAAAAATAGTGCCGAATTTGGGGTGGGGGAATTTTGCAAAATCGACGATCCCAAAAAGATCATGAGCCGCATTTCAAGCCAAAGCCAATTTCCAATTTTCCATAGTATAAATCTCTACACAACCCGCACCCCATAATCCGATTCCGTACACCGCGCAGGCTCTTTTTTTTGAGTTGGGTTGGGTTTCCCTGTTAACGGCCGCAACGGGTTTGGGGAAATTGTTGTCTAGACCTAGACCATCGTGGACCAGTTTTGTAAATCTGATTTGTCAAGCTTCGAAATTCTAAACCATTATTAGATGCGATTTACATTGCTCGTCTGGCCCAACATGTTGCCATAAAGAAAAAGTACATATGAAAAAAAGCAATTACTACCCATATGCTTGTAGTGTTGATGCAAATCTTGCGTTCTAGTCTTTATGTAGTAATCTATATTAACTAGTTCACTTGTCTTATTAAATATATTTTGTTTAACAAAAATTTAAAAATAATTTTCTCAACTCTTGAATTTAAGGATGTAAGATACATCCCTTGCAAAAGTGTGCATGTAGTCTTTTTTTCATAAAAAAATATTTATTTACTTTCGTAAATAATAATAAATTATATTTACCGTACAATTAAAGTATATTTTTATGTTCTTTCATACCAACTGATTTTAGCTCAATAGTATTAAATAGCTCTCGATACCAAACAAATCCTTATAAGTCGCAAATGAGTAGTTGTAGTTGAAATGTGGCCATGCCTTCTTGGCTGAGATAGTGGACCAGTTGCAGGCAATTGTTTCCGGGAAGGATAAGGGTGGTTACCGGAGGTAGCCGGTGGTGGTGGTGGTGGTGGTGGTGGTGGTGGTGGCGGCGCTGCTTAATTTTTGGGGAGTGACGGGGACTTAACGGCGACAGCAGTGCTTTGAACGGCGCGACAAATCGAGGTTTTTGAAGAAAGCGAAGGCAAAGGCGGATTACTGAGGAAAAGTAAAGGGTGCGATCCATCCAGCAGCTTTGCCACGTGGCCGAATCAGGACGGGTCGGCCTTTTCTTTATTTTTTTAATTAAAGGGCTTTCTCTTCTCCTGTGGGCCCACTTGTCGGTGTCACAACTCACAACCGTGATAAATAAGCTTACTCCGAGTAGGAGTTTGGGCCTAAAAAAGATAAAAAGTTTGCCCCTCCACCCCTGGTAATGTTCTTCGTGCCCAAGAAAGGGATAGTTCGATGCCCCATAAATTCACTCTTTTCTCCCTTTCAACTTGTGAGTGACGACTATTTAAGCTTTTCCTTCACAAACAGCTTATCTAATCTGCCATATACCAGTAAGACTTTTATATTTGAAAGTTAATTTTTTGGCATAGTAAGCACAGTAGGAGGTTAAACATAATCGTTTGAGCTCCGAAAACCAAACGAAAAATCTAACTTGATGCATGCTTTCTTCTTATATAAAGTAAAGTGTTGAAGCTATTTTACTAAAAATAAAAATGTTATTGAATTCTTAAATACTCCTACCCAAAAGAAAAAAAAAATTATTATATTATTAATAATACCAAGCGCTTGGTGCTATTAGGTTTTCGGCTCTTGTATAAATGGACGTGCGGTTAGAATGATAGTGGCCCCCGGTTAAGATGATAGTGGTCTCCTAGAGTTGAGTGAGAAGTTGGTTGAATAGTATGATCTAACGGATGAAAATACTCAAAGAGACAGATCTAACGACGGAAAACTCGATAGCACCAAATTCTTGGTACTATCGATAGTATAGTAGCAGCCGGACTCCCCAAAAAAGATACTTCTATGTTATTATTCAAATGTAATTACTGTTTTTATCACCTGTTAGAAAAGAAAATGAGAAATTTTCAGTTCAACAATACTAAGCTATCTAAATGGAACAACTGTCTCTGCACTAACAGCATTTTTCTTTTTCTTTTAAAATATTATGCCATTTAGTCAAACAAAAATTTCTTCAAAGAAATTACATCTGGTTGATCGAGAACAATACTAGGCCAGACTTAATTGTCCTTTTTCTCAATGCAAACTGGTTTTGAAGATTAGAACAAGTAAATTACACCGATAAATTCGAAAGAAACAAAAACAATTATATGATATACATTTATATATTTTTTTCTAGCTTACTAGGGACAGTATAAATACATTTATTCCAAATAATAGAGCACATAATCCTGAAAATTCGTAAGCTGGTCCAGTGCACCAATCTGCGGTGGATCACCAAAATGGTTTAGATTGAAAAATCCATCTCCATCATCTTCGTTAATCATATAACCATCGTGGCCTATGATAGCGTAATCTTTCACTCCTAGCTCGCCGCTGCTGTTGCCGCCACCAACGTTCTGCTTGTCACATGTCAGCGGCATGAAGTCAAAGAGCGTTTCAAAATCGAACTCGAACTTAGGCAACTCAGTTGACGGGTTTGCCGGCTCGAAATCATTAGTTGTGAGCCATTCGGCGATATTGCCCCTCAGCTGGGCAGCTGCAAAGCCATGGCTCGAATCGCGATGCATACGGCTAAGCCCTAGGTTATGATTCAACTTGAGGTTTAGGTCGTCGATTGTTAGCGACCTTTTGCTCAAGTGAGTATTCCAGTGGTTCTTTATTTCGTTGTCTGTTCGGCCCGGTAATCTCCCGGCGATTAGCGACCACCTAGATCACACAGCAGAGAGCTCATTATTGCTTAAGATTTACATGTAAACACAAAGGTAAGTAATAACGAAAATTATAACAGGATAAAAGAGCAAGATAATGAAGCATCGTGTATGGGCTGGTATGTAGTCATTTTTTGGGCCGGACAAGGCAAGTATGGGCCGCCACAAAGCAATAATGGCCCAAATACAAATAAGGAAAGAATCAAGTAAACTAGTCCGAACACAACTTGTGCAGCAAGCCTACGGGAGTTACCCACGAGGCTTCGTTGTGGAGTTCCCTACTGGAATATTTTTCCGTGAAGATAAAACTTTAGAGAGTTGCCTCTAGGGGCCTCTGATCAACTGTCACGTTAGTTTTGTCTCGATATTAAAATTTGTTGGGTAATTTTTAATACTAAGATCTATTTTGTAAAAAAAATTCTAGAGAGAAAAATTATAATATTTAGATTGAGACAAAACTAACACGTAGTAGTGAATAGGGGACTTTTCAAGGAGGCATATCTTTAACTGACCCATACCAATTTAAGGAAGTGATTTCCTAGACTTGATCCACGAAATTGAATATGGACAATCAGACTATCGAATCTTCATCCAATTTCTTCTAAAATCAACTCCCCCCCTAGTGAATAAGTCTATGGAAAATTCAGAAAACAGTGACGATTTTAGAAAAGCAAAAAAAAAAAAAAAAAGTTATGGAGGATAGATTATTAAGCGGTCCATGGCTGATGCTACGGATCAGGTCCAGGCAAGTTTATTCCTACAGGGTCGGAATTGACGGCATGGATTAATGCTAAAAAAAATAGACGGGGCAAAACCGAGAATCTTTTAGCTGTTTGATAGAAGAGTAAAAAGACAATTCCATATTCACGGGTATGCATGGATGCATGTCAGGCCAGATCTGAGCAATGACATTTATTTATTATTATTTTTATTATTTTCAAGTCGTAAGACACCTACCCACCCTAACCCCCCCTAACCCCTAACCCCTAACCCCTACCCAAGCATGGGGGAGCGCACGGTTTGCCTAACCACCAAGCTAGAGGCAGCTTTTTTTTTTTTTTTTTTTTTTATTTTGGGGAGAGAGCGGTTTGACATAGGAATGTATGAATTAATCAAAATATTTTATTTTGTATATAAATAAAATCAATACTTTATTTATATATATATATATATATATGTATGCGACATTCTTAAGGACCGTGGCACTAGGCAATTTTGGGCCAGCTAGTTGTAAATTGTTGTATACATGCAGGTAACAGAAGCGCTTAAAACCTGTTGCCTAGGAGGTTGTGGAGGCGGATGATGAGGTCCTCTTCATCTTCTGAAATGTTTCCCCGCTTGATTCCCGGCCTCAGATAGTTGAGCCATCTCAATCTGCAACTCTTCCCGCATCTATTCAACCCTGGACACAAAATCAGGGATACTATTTTTAGTCAGATATTAAAGAAAAACAAAATTGTCTCAATTAATGGCTTATTGCTTTCTACATCAAGTTCGCTATCCAATTCCGTAACCCTACCACACGGACTGTAGATCAAACTTAGGTTTAGCACTCACTGTTTGCCACATCCTCTACAAGAATAGTATACTTCGGAACAGCGGAGGATGTATAACTCAAATTATAATTCTTCATTTCCTCTCAGAGAAATTTTAAGGAACTTGGGGGGACAAAAAATCTGATTAAGTTGAGTTGCTCTACGATAAGTAGATGACTCGCAAAAGCCTGCACAAGACTTGAACTAGCAAAATGTGATATCCCAATTTAGATGTAAGACGTGAATTTGGTCGTGCGATTAACCTTTTCATGGACATAACAAAGCAATTTCAGGTATGAATTGAAATAAGGAAGAGAGACTCGGGCACACCTTGTATTATTTTGCACAATTTCAAAGCTGCAACCAAACAAATTAACTTAGGCGTAATCTTTGTTCCCACCAGATTGTGCCTTTACTTTCCCAGTTAATTGAGGTTTAATGAGTAATTTTTGAAACAAAAAAAGCAAGCACCAATGCCATTGTTATTGACAGGTAGTTCTTTGAATATATCCCCAGAAATTAAACAGTGACTGCCTAGAAATAAATGGTAGCTAGGTTCACAATTTCTACTACTTCTTTCCTTTCTATACATTTTTACAGCTAATTAAGTTGGCCACATTTATTTCTTCTTGGGAAATGTTGCCCCAAAAAGCTTACCTAGTAATGTGACAATTGCCTATTTCTCTTCCTAAAAGTGGAAGCTTCCAAAATTTGCAGAGAGAATCAATGAAGGAATGCCATGGCGCCCAAGCCAAATTCAGGTTCCTTTTTACCCCCTCCCGAGATTTCTCAAAGTGAGAAACCATGACTTTTAGCAAGATCAACTCTGAAAATAATCAATCTACTAAACACCCACTAAAAATTAAAGTTGCCTACCTTATTTGCTTTGCACGCGCGCGCGCACACATTCACACACACACACACACACACACACACACACACATCCACAGAGTATAACTTTTACCAGCTTTGGCGGGGAGAATTCTCCACTTCTTGTCACCGTGGAGCCTAACATACTCCACCAGCTTCTGGTCTTCCTCAGCAGTCCATGCCCCTCTGTTCACCATCACCACCCCATTATTCTTCTTATAGTTCCCTCTCCTCTCCCTCGCCCCCTTATTCTTCACCATCTCTCTCTCACTCTCTCTCTCTCTCTCTCTCTCTCTCTCTACACACTTCACAGCTTCAACTATCCTAACCGTGTATATATGTATATATGTATATATATAAGCTCTCTAGATAGATACTGTAGCAAATGTTTATAGTAGCTAGGTACATTGGACGTGCAGGTAGAGGAAGAAGAAGAAGCAAATAATTGAAGTAAGATGACGCCAAAAGGGAACCCACATCTTGCCTCCCCTCTGCCTCTTCTCTTATTCAATCTCCCCCTTCACATGCATATCTAACTCTTCTCTCCCAACGGTCGATCACCAGTATTAGACGGGCCCATTATTCGAAAAGGAGGAAGAAGATGAGGTGACACGGTTTGTTGGCACCACGGTGGGGCTCCTCAATTCGTTTAAGACCAATATACATGGGAGTGTTCACTGAATGCATGTAAGGTGTATATTACATGACAGGTCCTTAAAAAGTTTTCGGGTTCTTTTCTGTAGAAACACAGGATGCATGTCATCTCTCCTTGCTTATAAAAGATCATGATATGGAATTTTGAGAAATCGAACCATCCGTGCATGTTACCAAGAATGTTGAGAGCGGCAGAGAAGGATCTTAATTAATTAACCTCGGCTTTTAATTAATGCTTCCAATCATTTTACAGGACAATTTGCAGTACTAGCTAGAAATTAAGAACCCAAGCGTGCCCTGTATCAGTGCATGCATATATATACACAACTGGATAACTGGACTTGCCGCGTGCTGGTGGGTAATTTGGGAGGCTAGGAATGGGGTCATTTTTCGAAAGATACAGCCTGATCCTCTCCTTACGGTCTTTAAGTGTAAACAGTTGTTGAATCTCTGGAAGCTGACTTTTTCTTCGGCTGGGCTTTAATATATATATATATATATTTATACCTATATATATATATGTATAATTTTTATTTTTATTTTTATTTTTATTTTTATTTTTATTTTTTTCGTCCCCTCCGAGGCCTTTGTTGCCTCACTCCTGTAGCTTAGTTCATATTTGCAATGAATGAAGCGGGTAGCATGCTACCTTTTTCTCAAAAAAAAAAAAAAAAAAAACTATTCGAGTTGACGAGTGCAACGTAAACTTGATTTTTGATAACTGTGCTTGTCATTTGTTTCTTCGCTGTCGATTTTTTTTTTTTTGAGAGAAAAGTAGCACGCTATCCGCTTCATTCATTAAGGAAATGAACTAAGCAACATAGGTGAAACAGCGAGGTTTCGGCGCGAACGCCAAAAAAAAAACAAACAAAAAAACAAACAAACACACGCACACACACTCACAGGCACACTAACTCCTAGGATTGTCAAACAGACACACACACGATTTTTGATGACCTCATTGATCATTTGTTTCTTCACTGTGATGCTCTACAAGTGCACAGCGATGGCAACGCTCCTTCACAAGAAGACACACGACACACACAAATCATCACAGTTCACATCATCACAATTATTAAAGCATTGCGCTGCTACGACTGTTAGTTAACCCGGGTTGTCCTATTCTAACCATTGTTGTTCCGTTCCTTAAACATTATTAGGCAATAGGCACGTGTTATGTTGTCCTCATTATTATCGAATCACCTTTTCTTCGCTATTTCCTCCCTTCAAGTGAGAGGCGTGACTAGTGCATGACGAAGGTAATGCTGACTCAATTAAGATAAATTAATATTTAATAATTAATCAACTCGTTAACTTAATTTATGAAGATCTTCAACAAAATTAACTAAAATAACTTAGACCAAAGATGCCAGATACATTGGTTTTCACCTAGATACACGATCGGTCTGAGTGCAAGATTTTAAGAAGTGGGACCCACACCGAATCTCATCTCATCTCCCCCCTTCTTTTAGGCTTCGGTGGGTTGCCGGGATTTTGGACAAACTCTGGGCGAGGGACAGAAACCGACACGATCAACTCCATCACATGGTACGGAAACTTGGCCGGGCATAGGTACGCACTCACGTGCATGCCTGAAGTTTACCGAGAAACAACTGGCTTAGACGGTTCCGGTGGGCTCCGGCCGTGGAATCAATGACCGATCAGTAGATGCTTCGCACACATCCACCTACCCAGTTCGTTGAGTACGTAACAGCGTGGCAGAAACAGCAACAGCACAGGCCGGCTACGCGGCGGAGCTGAGGAATCTTATAGAGTTTTAAATTTTTATTGCATTTATATTTTGTTTTCGTTTGATTTCAAGTTCCTGCATTTGGGAGGGGTTTAAGACCACTCATGCGTTTAACTAGTTGGCGTTAAAATGACAGCAGCAGCTCTTTCTCCTCTACAGTAGTGTTGTCAATGTGAATCCCAAAGGACTCCGATCCCTACAAGATGATTGATTATTAATCGATTTTGGTCAGATGTGCGACATATAACTTCCGGTTTGTAATGATAATTCATGACAGTTTTACCACCGAGTTATTAGTGGATTCGTACCATACAGTATCTGATGTCGATTGACTTTAACATCACGAGTCGTATGTGATTGTTTCTTTCATCGGGTAATTTATCCTTAATGGATCTCAGAAATCTAAGCTAATTGTCTCACGGTTAAGATAGCTAGAGCAAATTAATGGAGTAAGTAGAGGAACTGCTCGAAAGAAGAAATATTTCCAGAAGGAAAGAGACAGACCCGTTGGACCCCATTTCCGCGAAGTTATAAAGGTGCAAAAGCTGATCCTCCTCTCTCTGGCTTCTACATCAGATTCAAGCAGGTATGGATAGCGTGACGATGCAAATAATCTCTATTGGACGGTATTCCTGTCCGTTTGGGTCGAGAATGTGGCTCAATTTCTTTTTCTACAGCTAGATTGCTAAATATCTATAAAAAAGAACAAATTTACCATGCAAAAGATATAAACTGATGGCACTAAAAAGTAATCGTTAATATGCCTAAAAGAAATTGAGCCGATGGCTAGATTGCTGCACTGGATCGTCACTATGCCTAAAAAGCTTGTAGTGCCACACAAAGTAATCATCAATATGCCTTAAAAGTTACCACACAAATTACCACACTTATATCTAAGTACAAATGCCTAAAAATTACTTAGCATGTGAAATACCATGTGAACATATGACACTACTTTGTCCCTTTTAATATAAAGGTCACATAGGAATTAATACGGCACGTGAGAAATATAGACAATGTTACTGTAACAAAAAGTCGCCACCGAGCAACTTCTGCGGCTGCCATCCTTTAACTACAATGTTGATGATATTTACAAGTACACTGATATCTTTTGAGAAGAAGTATTGCTTTATATCATACTGGTGAAACTAACACAGTATCTCTCTAAGTGCATTATCAGTTTCATAGTGTGGTATCTCTTTGGTCTACTGGACATATAGTTCTTCTCCCCTGTATTTCTTTCCGAGGTGGTTTTTGAGTACAATGTTTCATCTGCCGCGAATTCCCAATTGCTCTACTCAATTACAAACAAGTTCATTTTAATTCAACGATCATATTATTGACGTGAGCATCTAAATTGTGATGCTTGATTAAATTCTAAAATCATGGATAACAAGTTAGCATAACAGGTAATTGAATAACCTGTCTGATAGTTGCATCAACTTTCTTAACCGGCATGCACACTTATACATTAACTTGTTCACAATAAAACGTGAACTACTGCTCGTGAACTCATTCCTAATAAGCTCTCAACAACCGCCCTAACTATTTGTCAGTGCAATCATTCCAATCAATGGTTTGGCTCCAAATTTTACTCTTTAAACTCACTTCGTTCGAAAAATCTGGCCACTGTAAGATAATGCCCACGATGGGTGACCGTATAAGGGTCTTGGGAGAGTGGGATATACACACCCTCATCCGAAACAAATTGTTGTGATAAATGACAAGAACAACTACAAGAAAGATTTTCAACATAAGAACGCCGCCTTTCCTTTCGTGCGGTCCATAGAAGAGATTCATTTCATTATCAACTTGCCATAGGTTCCAGGAATAACACACATAATACAAGCAACTTTCCACATTTCAATTTCTTACAATTGAAATAGAAAACTAGATGGTGAAGAAGCCATTGAATTTCTTTACACATGAATTTCCTACACATGAAGCTCTGCTAACAACCTATTTGCTACTGATCACAAGTATTCAATTACTATGTGCATGAAACCAAAATCAGGAATGCGCGGAGAATGGAAAACAACAGATGGAAACAGAAAATAGGGAACAGAATTACCCATCTAAGAACAGTTAAAACCACTACAGCAAGGATCTAAATAGACAGTTCTTATTTCCATTCATCTCTATCAACAATGACATACTGGAAAAAGGAAAAGAGAGGAAACTCAACTCAGCTCAGCTCAGCTCAACTGACCTTGGGTTCTTCTTCTTTCTCTCGCTACTTGTTCCTTCCCCGAAGAGAGTCCCAAAACACGGGCCAGTTTCGGCGCGCCTCGTTCCACCCAAGCAGCGATCCCTCCCGCACCGGATCCCAGCTGGCGGAGACGATGCCGTAGCTGACGCCGAGCAACGCCGATCCGAAGAAGAAGAAGGAGACCCCGAAGGGGATCCACGTGGGCACGTCCACTTTGGCCACCACCTTGAGGTAGTAGAAGAAGGGGAAGAAGAGGAGCCCCAGCGAGAGCGGGATCCCCACCGAGAGCCCCATCCTCCGCATCATCCGATTCGTCACCACCTCCGGAATCGTCCCCGCGTCGTCGCCATCCTCGTCTCCTTCGTCCTCGTCCTCGTCCTCGTCCTCGTCCCCGTCCCCGGAGGGCCCGGCGCTCTTCTTCCGCCGCCGATTTTGGGCCTTTTGGGGTGTGGGGCCGAAGCCGCGAGGGCTTTGGAGGGCGGAGAGAGAGGGGAGGAGGAGATGGCGCTCTGGGAGAGGGGCGAGGAGAAGGGGTTTGGGGCGGAGGAAGCGAGGTTGAGAGTGGGGAGGGGGGCGGAGAGGGGCGAAGTGGGCGGTGGAGAGGAGAGAGGAGAATGCGGAAGACGACGACTCCATGGAAGAGGGAAGAGGGAAGAGGGAGAGAGCGGAGCATTCGTTTGGAGCATTCGTTTTTGGATGATGAGACTTGAGAGAGAGCGGCTTATCCACTTCTCGTTGCAGAAGCGGTTTTCGGGTCCTTAATGAAGCCCGATTAAAAGTGTTTCCATTTGCCTAGTCTATTAAAAAAGAAAACGATGACAAAATGGTTTCGACCCGTTATTATCTGGATAGATCCGATAACCCTCAAAGGTTCCATCCGAATAAAGCAACGACCGCTCATCCTTTCGCTCGCGCGGCTTCGAGAGAATGACGTCGCCGCAACCGGCTTCCTCTTCGCGGCCGCCGCCGCCGCCGCCGCCGTCGTCGTCTGCGGAAAACCCTAAAGAAGATCTTCTCAAGAAGGTCTCCAAAACAGCTTCGTCGGAGCTCATCCTTCTTCTTCTATTTGAGCTTTTTTTATATCTTCGCATTTGATGCTTCTTCTTCGTCTTGCTACAGATTCGCAGCCATGAGGTCGCGATCAGCGAGCTCAACAATCTCCCTCCCTCTCGAGTGAGTTCTCCCTCGATTCTTTTTTCTTTTTTCTTTTTTCTTTTTTCTTTTTTCTTTTTTCTTTTTCTTTTTTCCCCCCTGTTTGTTCTTCTTTCATCTCTTGATTTGATCTGCTGTTGGGATTTCGCTAGGGTTTCGATCTTCCTGTTATCCTTGTATTTTGTAGTTTTGTTTAGGGTCTGAAAGTTAATTTCGTAAGTGTCTTTTTTCGACTCATAATATAATCTGCTGTTAGGGTTCTGCTAGGGTTTTAATCTTTCTGGGATCTTTCGATGTTCTACTTTTGTTTAGAGTTTGGATGTGTATTACGTAAATTTCCTGTTAGTGTTTTGCTAGGGTATCGATCTTTCGGTTATCTCTTCATTGGTATAGTTTAATTTAGGGTTTGTAGGAGTAAATTCCATGTAGTTTTTTGAGCGGATTCAGGTTTAGGTTTTCATGATGTGTGTAGTGCAATTGCTCAGGGACGAAATCATGAATCTGAAGATGATTTAATAGGACCTGTGATATCGAAAAACACATTGTGGAAAGGATTAAGAGGGGAGTTCATACCCTAGTTTTTATTTAACTTTAGGAACAAATTTATTAGGACCGCGTAGTACAAATTATAACTGTGGAGTAGCCTGCTTCTCTCATTTTAACTTTCTCAAACCTACAAACACATTCTTACTTGTAGCTAAGTTGGAGGCTTTTTATTGTTCGTTCAGCTTCTAGTGATTCAGTGAAACTTCAAATTAAGGGGTTGTTGATTATGGGCCAAGTAAGAAAGATATCCGCTGTTCTGTTTTCAACAGGAGAGGATCACTCAAATTTAATGGTAATCAAACATGTAGGAATCTGGTCAACCAGGAGAAAGGGTGTGCGACTACAAGTCCACTTCTCCAAGGTCTTTGAAATCCAAGCCAAAATTTATGTCACATTGAAATCCCAGGTCTTTGAAGATCATTTACATGATAAGCTTGTATATGGAAAGTTCAACATGTATATATCATGGTTGTGATGTTTGATCATCCGTTCAGTGGTTCCTAGCTCCAAATCATCCAATAGAATGCTCCATTAGTATTGTACACACGGAGTTGTTGGCACTTCGCTCACAGAATATTGTTAGTCTATTGTAAAGACTAAATGTGTCAACTTCTTGCTAATTGACCGTGTTCTTGCTAATTAACCACAAGCGTGGGCACGACACAAGACTTTTTATAATCATTATAGTTCTGCTGCTATGCACACTCGTTCCTTCAGTAATTATGTTACCTTCGATTTTCTTATTTGATAGTCTTTTTGAGAAGAGACCAAATCCGTTTCGGTGAATGTTTTTTCATTCTCCTCTGTATCTGTTACAAGTGGTAATTTTACTTGAAGATTGAATAGGTAGATTATATGAAAAATTATACCTGTTGTTTTCACCCAGTACTGTTAGGTTATATGCTTCCTGATTATTTTCATTTGGATGTGTATTTGTTTTAAACTCAATGGCATAAATGACTTGTTTCTGACTCATTTATGTTTAACTCTTAATCCCTGTAAAAAGTTTTGTAGCATTTCGTTAGTTTCTGATGATTTTGTCACTGCAGGCTGCGTATCAAAGAAATTGCAATATATTCTTCCGCAGAAACATAAAAACAGCGATAGCATTTGAACAGAGTATGCACTCTAGAATCCTTATGCCTAGCTACTTAAAATTATATATACTCTTTCTGATTATGCTGTCTAATGTTGGCCAGAACAACTCGACTCCACGAAATCGCAACTACAAAAGCTTAATGTAGATTGATAATCCCCTACATCCAAGACAGCACATGCAAAGTATGTGATTTCGATGTACAAGTGTTAAATGTGTGACATTCTTACGTCCTGCCTTTGTAAATCCTTATAGTATCATTTATTTTTCCCTTTTTTTTTGACTGAATCTTCATAAATATCAGTATCATCATCTCTTTCATTAGAATGTAGTTAAAACAGGAGGAACTTACCAGATGCTGACGGTTTCTGCCGAGGCCATTTACAACTTACAAGGGATGTGCAAAGCGGCATGCACTCAGAAATCATAATGTTTCCTCGCAACGACGTCCTTGGTTAGGTTTTTTGTGCAAGTGTTAGCTAATGTTATTGTCATGTTTATTGTACTATTTGAAATGTGAAAAACTAGACCAGTTAGACTTACTATTAAGTGCACAGTTGATTCATCATGAAGCATCACTCAAGCCGAACAAACCCAATTGGTTGGTGGAGAGTGACAGCTTGTGCGCATTACAGCCCAGCTGGCTAAGGGCGATGTGGGTGAATATTACTCGCAAAATCTATTTCTCTAATTAAGCTCAAACATTTAATATTTCGAACAAGTTAAAATCAAAACACGTGAGGATATCATTGTCCAAAATATCAAGTTCCGCTGCAGCAGCAAGTCTACAAGAATGGCCAATTTAAAAGCGAAGCTTAAAACCACTGGTGCACGTATGTATCAGAAATCCATCAAACATAACAATTCGCGGAGCAAGAAATTCCGACATTAATCTCGGCACAGCAAAAGCATTTTGAGTAAATGTTGCATAAGTAATGCAAAAAAGGAGGTACTAATATTATATAGTTGGGTTATTACTATTATATGATTCAACAGCAGGTAAGAGTACTCCAGAATTCCCCGATAACAGAGTTGGATTTCTACAACATACAATGAAAATCAGGACACTGCAAAACATTGATATGCCAGCAGCTTCGTGCAGAAAGAATGGGTCACACGATGTGGTGCAATATTTACATGATTAAATTGCTACATCTTTCACAGAAGAGTATATGTAAACTGAGATATTCGGCATTTTGTTACCTCTCTCACCAACCAAAAGGAATTGGCGGCAAGGGACCCAGTTTGGTTAGAGGCGGCTTCATCAAGTGGGTGATGTTGTAACATGATTGAAGGTGTACTTTCAATGCAAACGGGGCACCTGCCTTAAACTTCACTCTTCTGTTTTGTCATATCGTTCTCTCTGCCAAATAAAGTCACGATGGTTAGTAGAAAATCGAATCTGACCGTGGACAGAAAAACTGTACTCAATCACAGAAATACCAACCCAACATGTTCAAACACAAATGAGCAAAATGCGAGGGGGCGTGTGGAAAATCAAAGAGCATGAACTAACCTTAATATAGAAGAATTAAATACACATGTTTTACATCACCATATCAATCAATGGGGTGCTTGTCCGCTTGCCTGGAAGTGTATTGTGCAGAAAGCAGCAGCAACGAAAGGAAAGCGCTTGCTACGAAGATTGCATCAAACCAACGATGGTAGAAGTCAAATTGTATATCCCCTCCCAAGACATCAGTAATGATCATCCTGGCATCCAAATTCAGCACAAATATTCAATAACAGAAATTGTGATATTTCTTTTTTATGATGGCAGAAAACTAAATATGGTGTAGTAGATAAATGACTTTTTCAATTAATGATACTTTTGAGGAAATATCTAGTGAAAACATGAGCAGTAATTAACAGTTGTAGTCATTCCGAGTGGTTTCAAGGAACAGGCGATCCTTGTGGCTCATAAAAATTAACAGATTCAGCGAAACCGCAAGTTCGTATATACTCGATTGTAGGATCCAAACATTATAAGATGCAAGTTTTACAGTATAAAGCTAATCTCACATAGTGTATAATGCACCACTCTCTAGCGTCATAGAGGATTACCTGTAATCAGTTGCCAGGCTTTTCCTTATCAGTAGGATTGACGATACAAAATACATGCCCATAATCTCCGACAGGAAGAGGACAACATTAGTAGTTGATCCACTCCCAACTCTCGAAACTGCAAAGAAGAACTACATGCAGAAAACCATGCAGGGAATCATTACAATTGAATATTAAAGTCACTTTGAAAATAGTAGAAACAGCCATACTCCTTCAAATCCCGATCAATTAATTAATAGGTCAAAATAATTCTAAACTCAAAAAAAAAAAAAAAAAATTCTAGAGTGATCTTGGATCTCTAGTAAGAATGATAATTTTCTAAAGTTATGATGGGAAGATTACATTGGATGCACATCCCAATGAATTAGAAGAGAGCCGTTTCTAACTAATAGAGAACCACTGGACAGCCCATATAAGCTGAAAATTTTAAGGTAGAAATAAACAAAAAACCACCAACTCACCTTCATGAGATTCGTCAGGAAGCCTCGAACAGAGATGACGACTAGCATTCCAATGAATAGCAAAGATATATACTGTTAACCAATGCAAAGGAATTAAGCAGTTTTAGAACTATAATCATATTATAGAGGAAATTAACAATTCAAGAATAGATGCAATTGTCTACAGCAAAGCAATGGCTTAACAGTTCAATTATACATATTGTTTCCTTGGTGAAAATTATAGCGTCCAAAACTGTCAAGATACATCTCATACTGAGAGTGAAAAAAATTTACACAGGCCTTTTCGGTTAGTTTTATCTGTACAGTCCAATATCAGATTGCCTACCTGTGATAGAAGAGCAGCATTTATGCCAATGTCAAAGTACTGTAAGAAAATACTGATTGTCATTGTTACCGGATCAACAGAACCTGCCTGCATCAAGAAAAAGAAAGGAAAAAGAGAGGAAAAAGAAAAACCTTCAACAGAGGGGCAACTGTGGATTTGGCAAAAGTATTAAGCAGAAACTTATTTACACTATTTTACATCATTTAGCTAACAATTTCATCAAAGAGAATGACTAGAAAGATCTTTACCTCTTTAAACACCACACTTTGCAGAGACTGCAACACAAAAGGAGGGAAGAAAGTGAGAATAACTCCTCAAGACCAAGAAGAAGCAGACCGCAGGAAAAATAGTTGAAAATAACATTCTTGACATAATGAATTATTCTTCATAGAAAACTAATTAATCCATTTCGTGAGCTGAAAAATATATAAAGGGCAAACAAACACCTATATGATAGCTAGGTACCAGAAAAATTATCACCGTTGTGGACCTTAGAAGTGGGCATAAATAAGCACAGAATTGTATGACGTCAGCTAGGGCCCACTAATTATCGAGGATGCAAAGGAGACATTGCTAACTTTAAAGACCCTAAAAAATTGGACTCATGTCATTTGTGAAAGGAAACCCAACAAGCCCAATATTCTTATATCATGGAAAGAGTCAACAATTTACAAGACGGTAAGATATGGTGGTCTTGTCTCAGGAACCTTCCCTTAATTGGCACAAATGAACTAGAATAAATGAAACATACATTCCATTGGTTGTAATAGTTAAGCACATTAATAGAGAGATACTTGTATATCTAAGAAAAAAATCATACTATATGTGCATCTCTTTCCTTGATCAAAAGCAAAGCTAAGTATTGAATTCATAGCGCAACAATATAGCACAATCCAAAGGCCCTTAGACTACCGCATGCTTCAAACTAAAAAGTTGGATAATTTGGTCCATATGATGCTTGCTCTTTACGGTAAATGCTTGAATATTTTGAGGTGAGCTTTAAAAGAACATTTAATTATGCAATTTATCCCAAACATCTAGGTGATTGTGATGTTATAACAAACTTCATGCTGGTAAAATCAAGTAAAGGATATAAGAACTTTTTTATTTTGCTGAAAGTGCATGCCAGACTTGGAGATTGCCAATATTCCACTACTGCTTTAAGTACTCTAAAAGTTAGAGAATGGACACATAGATAAATGTTATTATACCTTGATCATCTTGTAAACACAGTAAATAGACAAAGCATAGCCTAATAAATTCTGAAGGTGCCCTCGCCATGTTCGAGAAAATGCAGCAGCTATCTGGGAATAATCACAAAGAAAGCAAACAGTTGTGAGAAGCACTAGCAAGAAACTACAAAACACACTTGCAATAACCCCTCCGGCCCCCACCTCCCCAACACCGCACCCCACCCAACCACCCCCTTTCCCTCTCTGTCTTAACATACGCAGACAAAGAGAAAAGAGGTTTAGAGTCAGCAATCCAAATCCACACTGGTTACCAATATAACCAAAAGAAACTGTAGATAGGAGGAAGAGAGAGAAAAAAGAAAAAAGGAAAAAAACCAAAGCACCTAGAGAAATTGTTTTCGTCTGAGGATAAAATCACACTGTAATTGCTCTTGATTGAGACCTAGAAAAATAAATTTGATATTGCCTTCGATCCAGCGTTGATCAACTCTTAAGTTGCATTTATAAGACATCATCCTGGTGAGTTTGTTTGATGAACATGTGCTATACTGAATGCCTTCTATATGTATGAGGATATCTTCTGCCATCAGATGCCTTCTATATGTATGAGGATATCTTCTGCCATCAGAAGCAAAGACCCAAATATATTGGACAACCTCCAATGGGGTTGGTGATATTTTTGCTGCATGTTTGATGACGCTTTTTGATGCATAAAGGTATGTATCCATAGGAATTAGCCATAAGATGTTTCTCTCATATTTTTTAGTAAGGTTTTTGATTTTGCAGTTAAGTGATCTTTTCTGATACATTTAATCACCTGCTGCCTGAAGCCAGAATGTAGCTCCATTCGAGTCAGCAGTCAGAAGACAGAAGAATTACAATATGGAACACATGCCCAAAAAGTACCCATAAACAGTCAGATACAAGATTAGAAGAAGACCTTAGCTTGACGGAGTTCATATATCTCAAGGAATAATTGCTTTGATAGCTCTTCCAAAGCTTGTACCTCTGCTTCCAAACTTTTGATATCTTCAAAACAACAGTAAAGGAATCAGAACACGAACTTTATACGAAATAGGATGCTTTGCCATATCAACTTTGATGAAACTGATGCCTTCAGATGCAAAACACCAACACATTGCACTCAAAAGCATGATAGAGCCTTTTTTTCCCCCCTCTCTTAATCATTCATCTCCATGAAGAAGAGAAGCATACTTGTATATTGTTCAAAAAATGCACTTAACATGAAAAGAAAGGTGAAAGATGAACTCGGATATCCCAAGATCGTCACATATTCATATTTTTAAAAGTATATTTTCTCCACATAGATCTCAAGGAAAGATATATCTGATAAATGATGAGAAACAACCTTGTTATTGCTTCTTAAAAGGAACAGAAGAGAATTTGAGAATTACAAAAACAACAATCTACAAAATCTACAAAGCACCTTACTATCCGGTCAAAACTGAAAAACAATTTTGCCATCTCTAGCAGGCATCTCCATCTTCTCTGTAAATACTACTCATGTTCAACACTCATCACCACCTTCTTCCCACAGCCCAAATAAAAACAATAATATCACATACAATAACTCTCATCTATCGTTATCGACATTGTATCATTATACTCAAAATAAAAGCTAGCAACAGATACATGGAAATCATTATTGTTTAACTTATTAGTAACTTCTCTGAAACACAAAAAGAAATAAACTCAAAGAAAACTTGCATACAAGCATACCCTGTTCAGTTTGATCCTCTTGAACAGACCGAACAACTGTTCCAACAATACGCTTCAGAAAAGATCTAGCTTTTAGCTTCTGCAATCAGCAATTTGTTTGATTAGTCATGTCGAATTCTTCAAAACACTAGCAAACAAGATTATTTAATTTTGCTTCAACAATTGAAGAAAATCATCCTTTCAATTTGTTTTCTCATGCTCTGTAGACTGGATGCAAATCACTCACAACTCTCATCGAACACACATCTCACTTTCATTTTTCTACCCTAAAGTGTCTCAGCTGTAAAGAGTGGCATCCATTAACTTCTGAACTTATTCACACATACCATTGACCATAATCAAAACACCAGTCAGACCGGATTTCAAAAGGTACCTCTTCTGATCCCTGCATCCGCTCCATCTCCATCTGGGACAGAATGATTTTCTTTTTCTTCGTGATACAAGTCTCTATTGATTGCATTAGTTGTCTTTCCAAGGCTTTGATATCTGCTTCATCAATCTCCCTGTCATATAAATTACAGATAACATCAGCAAAAATCAATACAAGAAATTCTTCAGACAGCTACTTATGCAATTAAGTTATCCACAGAACTCTCTCATCAATTATCTCATAAAAAATCTCTGAAATCTGCATGTTTGGTAGGATACAAAATCATCAACAATATAAACAATAAATAATATCGCTTGAAGTGACTGCCAACTGTAGATATAAAATATGAGTCCCACACACAAATTCTGTCAAATATGAGAGCAGCCAAGTTCTACTGCTATCTCTAGGCATCATAGATGTTGAAAATGAGGAAGTCGAACATGATAAAAACAAGACTACCTTGGCTCGACTCATTATCTGAACAACCTTAAACAGAACCTTGGTTTTGCATAAACATCTGCTCAAAAGCATGTAAAATGATTAATGCCTTACATCCACCTAGTTGCTTTTATTTAACTTCTGATATGTGCATTATGTGTTTGGGATTCTCTTTATTGCCTAATATTCCGAACCCTAAGCAGGAATCTTGGACACACATATTGAGCCATTGGCAAATGTAGAGGAAATCCTACTGAAGTATACAGACAATAAAAGATCACAATAGGACTATAGAGTATAGACCCAAAGAATGGCAAAGAAAATAATAATGTGTTTAGCTCTGGCCTAAGCAATTGAAGGTGTATGCATAAACAGGAATTAGCCGCTTCTATTGTATGAAGCAGATTTCTTACCACACCATGTGTTGATCCCATCCACTACAATTATAGTCAGGAAAAAGCCAAACCATCTGATTTTATTTCCAAAAAATTCAAATTATAAATAATGACGGGTTTATGTTGGAGTATGGATGTAGGGCTTGATCTTCTCGATAAAATAACTGCTTAATACTCTCATATATCTATGTACATAACACTAATATATCTGTGTGTATATGAGTGCATACTCTTCAAAGTTTAAGTGCTTTTCAAAAAATAGTTAAACATAAAATTTCTTTCTGGTATATAAAATTGCAACTACAGTCAAGAGCATTAACCTGATGAAGAGAGATAAATAGCTGTAAGGCAGATTGACAGCTCCAAAACCAGAAAGGACAGCCATGACAGTCACGCCTATCACACCAATTCTACTAACTAGCTGAGTCATTGTGAAGAATCCTGGAAAGGAAAACAAGTCAGAATTGACAAAAAAACGTTTAGATAACAAAATACAAGGAATATAAGCAACACAGGAAATTTTTTGGGATACTTAATTTAATTCACAACAAACTGTACAAAGTAATAAGAAACAGAAGTACTGTATAGTAGACTAGTGCTCTAAGAAGGCGGCAAAGCAAGAACCTACATGTAATGTAGCCAACCAAGTATCATCACTTCAGCCGAGAGGGGGAGCAGAGGGACCAACTGGCACTCAATATAGAGGCACTTACTTGTAGGACCCAAAACTAACGGTTGGTATTTGAAGTAAAAACAAGTATATAATATGTCAAAGCACAAAAAGGCAGAACAGAATGATCTGAATCTGCTCGAGAAGTTCTGGCTTCAAATGTGCTTGGAGGAAAAAGTCCTAATATAGTTGCCAAATAGATCTGATGAAACTTAATGTAAGATAAATAGTCTTTAATTCAGCAAGTAATCAGGATAAAATGTTGTGCCTGAAGTATCACTCACGAAGTAATCTATCTAAAGAAGGGAAACATCTAAAACATCAAGTCAACAGGTCAATAGAATAGGAGTAGCTCAAAATAAACAATCACGGGGCAAAGTCAAATAAACTATACAACTTGCCGTACAACCAGCAGAACAGGATCAGAATACCAGATACAGTCACTTAATCCTACATAGGGCAGAGCGGAAACTATTTAAATTGCCTTTACAGTGGAACAAACCTCTTTCAGGAGAAGGCATAGGAAAGTGGATACCCATGCGCCAAAAGGCATAAAGAAATGCCTGTAAGAACAAGATTGCTCCAAGTGCAGCCCGTTCTCTTCTGACTCCTGCAACGGGAAAAGTTAATTTGTCAATTAGTCCATTCACAGCTTCATACAACGAAACACTCTGAGCAGCAAAGACGAATTCAGATGCTTCTAATTCTCCTGCCAGCCTCAGAAGGAGAATTATACAAGATGTTATCCCCCCACAACACTGATCCATAGCCGAAGCAGCGTGGAAGTTAAGAGGTTTTTAAGAGGTTTCACAAGTAGCAGATCCTAGACTGGCTCATTTCTAAGCTCTTAGCTAGTTAAAAAAAGATTTGGTTTGCCATCCAAAATCCATGTATGTTATAAAAGCAAGTTCACATAAATAACCTTCATAATGGCCAACTTCAGAAGAATTAGTTTCCTGAATATTCTGTATGCTAACAAGTTAATTTATTGCCAATTCTTGAGAGAACGAAGATCAATAGTAGGGATATTATATCAGGAACAATGTAAAGACAGGATGAGGGCTAAATATAGAAGAAATCAAATGAAGCAACTAAGTAATTACGAAAACTCCATCAAGAAGAGGCGAGACGAACCGCTATTACGGAGCACCAAGTAGCAATGGTAGTAGGGCAATACGAAGACCAGCAACAGGATCAAGCAGAAGAGATCGATCTTCCAATTGATCCATCGAGCCCTGCGATTACAACACGGGATCAGATCACTCCAAGAAGCCGTAAAGGAAAAGGTGAACCCTAGAAGGGCAGGGAACTGGGGGAGTCGGAAACCCTAGAGGGTGCGTACTCCTTGGAGAGGACGGAGAGGATCTCGAAGAGGACGAGTTGGAAGAGGTTGCAGGAGAGGGCGAAGACGAGGCTGAAGAGGATCTGCACCAGCGCCCGCTTCTCCTCGTACTCCTTGTACAGCCTCCGGTTCAGGAACCACAGCCCGGCCCAGCCCAACAGCCCCAGCGACCCCGCCACCACCACGCCCTCGTACGCCCTCCACCCCCAACCCATCTCCCAAGTCCCACGATCTCTGACTCTCTCCCTCTCTCTCCCTCTCTCTCCCTCTCCCCCCCTCTCTCTCTCTCTCTCTAGGTACCTACCTACTTATACATAGATCTTGATTTGTCGAGCTCCATTGCCGCAGCTCCCCCCTGACTCTCTCTTCTCTTTTTCTAGGGTCTCTTTCGATCGAGAGAGACGATTCTTCTTTGCTCCTGCTGCTGCTGTTCGTTGTTCGTTGTTCTTGAGCTCCTTCCTTTCGTTAATGGCTTCACCAAACGAGGTTGGTCGAAGGAAGCATCGGAAGGGCGGAGTGGGGACGATGGATGTGCTGTGCTGCCCCCCCTCTCTTCCCCGTCGGGTAACTGCTCAAGGCGGTCAATGGGAAATTGCTAGTTGCTCCGGGTCTACCACGTTATCAGAGGACCAGCCACTCATAATGCGAGACATGCCCTGAATAAGCCATCTATATACTCTAGACCGGTGCACCGAAATAACACAAATAGGCTAAATGGGCCGGCGAAGGGTGGATGGGTTTAAGAGCCTGGGTTTGGTTCGCCTCTCTCTCTCGATCCACGGTGTATTATTAGCAGGCAAGTCGTAACGATTGGGCCGTGCCAAATGGCCCAATGATGAAGCTAACCAAATGGACGGGTCTAAGTTTGGGTTCAAATCTAGCAAACCATTGCCAGTGGTTAACAAATCAAGTGGCTCGAGCCCGAGTGGCAAGCCCAATACTTCAACAACGTGGGCCATCTAATGCTATTAGGCCGAAAGGGGTTAGGGAGAGAGCTGCAGAACGAAGCAAGTTTTGATACGCTGGCGGTAGAAGCCTCAATCTACAGTTTCTATTTCAACCTGCATTGGAAAGCCATTCGCCGCAAAAACTTATATTTATATACATAACAATGCCCCACCCAAACGAAAATTTTTTAAGGGGATGTAGGAAGTGTTTGAACATCCTTCATCTAATTATGACTTTCTATCTCATATATCAAATCAAAAAATAACTTATGAATAAGCAAAGATAAAAATTCAATATAAATGAAAACACTTCATTAACCTCATCTTAGAAAAATCGTCCAACACAGAAGTTGGTACAAGTTCGAAGTCTAATTATTTTATATTTTTAGATAAGTTCAAATAATATGAGGGTGCCTTTATAAATTTTTGGTCCCACGGTCGGGCCCCCATGTTGTCCTGGGACCATCTCCAGCCCCACAACCAGATATCTATTAATGGTCATTTAACCAAGCTCCTGACTCCTGAGCTCCCGTGTGAACCCTCGTGGCTCCTTACTGTGAAAGCCCACAAAAACCCAAATACCTAGTTCCTCCCCTCTTCAATGATATACTCCTCACAATGCATCCAAATGGTCACATGTGCACCAATCATGCCCTTTGCTTGCACATTATACCCCCAGGGTATGAAGAACCACTGCTTCATTTTGACGACCATTTATAGTTAAACAAATATTAACTCTTCATCTGGTAACCTTACCCATACCATGCAGCATATATAGAGTTTTATTAGAAAAGCCTTTTTCCCCCCTCTTTTTCCCCTCCCTTTAACTTTTCGTTTGGGGAGTGAGGGGAACATATCCAGCTGTTCTTCACCAGCTTTGGAAGCTATGCTTCACTTTCCTAAATCCTCAAGTTTCACCAGTACATGTTAGGTCTGTCCATTTCAAACTTCATAAAGTTGTAGTAAGGAGGACCGATAGATACCCACCATCCAACACGGTCATGGGCCCATGAAACCATTCGCAACACCAAACAGATAAAATCATCTGAGAGAAAAGCATTACACCAAGCCCCCACACCCTCTCTCTTCTCTTACAGATTTCCTCTTTATATCTATAGATCCTCCCATAATAAATTCAGTTCAACAGAATAAAGGGACAGGATTGCAAAAGAAGCCGAAGTAATTGAACATAACTTGCAGCAGAGACAAAGCGATATGGTACTGTTATCATAGATGGGCTCAACTCAAAGCATTGCAGCATCTTCCCAAAGTGGTAAGGAAAAAAAAAGAAAAAAAGAGGAACAATGTCTACCATGAATTGGGATAGAACAAAATCAAGTTGCAGAAACTTGGTTACCTTAAATTTAAACAAACATACTCTAGCATATTATCTATATTTGTGAAATAAGACATGAGATTTAAATGTCAAACCAAACAATACAACACCCATGGAGCCATCCATGAACACATTCTTAATAACCAATGTCAACTCAGACAATTCACAAGAACTTGAATATAAATAAAAGCATTTAAAGGAAAAGTTAAACTACTGCCAGAAAAGCCAGAATGACGAGCCAGGATCACTAAGCAAGCCCCCGCGCCCAGACTTCACAACGAAACCTTTTATGGCCTTCAATCATCTGTGGAGATAAAAAAAAATTGCCTATAAATTCAATAGATAAAGTGAGTAACAAGCATTAGCGGCTGTGAGCCAGCTCGAGCTTCTTCAGAAATGCTTTTCAAGTAGAGCTGTTCAAAGAAGCTTAACAGCTTTTTTCCAATCAAAATCTCCAAACGGCTTTGTGCTGTAGTTAGAAGCAGAAACATTAAAATTGCCGTTTCTTCTTTTGAGAAACATAAGCATATTTTTGTTTCCCATTCTAGTGGAAGGCTCGAGAAGTGCTGTCGTCTCAAAGAGGTGCTTAGAAGAACATACTCAGAGGGGATCCGGAACTGGTAGCAAAGTCAGAGGATGTCATAGGGATAGAGATTGAGAGTTGCGTTGTGGAGAAAGAGGCTCGGTTTGATCTCTCTGCATCAATATCTGTCCATGAATCCCTTCCCTTCGGCCACTCATCAAAGAAAGGTCGGAGTGTTTGGCTTTCGTGCTTCACTGACTCATCTGGTCCAAACTCATTGCCAAAAAAGGAAAGCTGGGGTCGGTCAGGCCTTGAGAGTGAGTGACCCATATCTGGGAGTGCAGCAAACTGAGGATAGTTTCCACCGTCCAATGTGGTCCCACCTCTTGCTGTTGAGAGGGAGTAGGGGGAAATTTGTGAAGGCAATACGCGCCACGAGCTATCCAGTGAAGAGTCCATTGCCAGGCCCCTTAGACTTCCAGAAGCTTCTGAGAACAGGCTGTGCTCCTCCAATGCGGCTCCAGCTCCATAAGCATACCTACTAATTTGGAACATACAAATAGCTACTGAGTAAGAACAGACCATCTTATCAGGTCCATGGTTTAATTACTATAAAATGCTGATAACAAGCCACTAATGCAGTCGAAATTTCATAGGAGAAACTAAAATGCCATCTAAAAGTCAGCATGTATCTTATTACAAGGGATTATCCCTGTGTATCTGCAAGAAAAAGAAATGTGTTACAAGAGGAATGCATCCATTCTTCTCACTTGGGAGCACCATCCTAAATGGTTAAATGATCCCTAGAGGAGATTAATAGAATAAAGCAGGTAAAGCATGTAATTCAGCCCTGTAGATCAATATCCTTCACCATGCAAAATGGTCTTAAAGATTATGAGATGAACCTCAATATATCAATATATGTGGGTTCTGCTAGAACAACAAAATCCAACGTATAACTAATGCCAAACTAAAATCTTCTGCCAACAGAACTGAAACCAAAATGCATCGCATATTGTTATAAAGAATGTCAGATGAGAAATAAACGAACTTTATACTACGGTAGCTAAAAGGTTCGGCCTACAAGAAAGCGACCACGTTAAGGAGTTACTATGGTAAATGAAACTAGAAAGCTCCAAGAGACAAGGTTTTGCAAGCAAAACTGAAGTATATATAAAAGTAAAAAAATTCTACTGCTAAGTTTAATAGGTTCAGTATATCAATAACTACCAAGTAGTTTTTCCTGCCACATGCTGCTCCATAACCTACTTAAAAGGGGGTGGGAAGGCTAATTATAGAGATGAAAAGCTAAGACTGTCCATAGTACTAGCTTGTTAGATACTTACAAACAAAGGCATGCAGAGAGTATATTTATATGCATCCTCTTTTCAAAACAAAACACCTTAATGGACTGCGCAGAATGGAAAAGCACTAAACTGTACTATCAGTACAGAGGAAATATATAGAAACTGATTCCTCAGCACAACGCGAGCCTTTTCAGATGCTTCAGCAGAAGTCAGATAAAAACCTTAAGAATCTATATATCAACATGTGAGATGCTCCCCCCTGCAGAAGCTAAGATAAGCAGAATACTCTATCACTGGCACTGGACAGATAGCAGAGTAGCACTGAAAGAAACGTAGAATAAAAAAACAGGTATAAATGCTATATGGCAGAGCATAATATCTAAGACAGATAGTGGCAGATCTGATCTTCTAAATCCATCCTCTTTTTATCCACTCAACCCAGGGCACAATCTTCTGCTAACACTGCCACATGAACAGCAATCAACTTCTCAGTTCAAATAGAGAAATTAGATTTTCTTTCTTCTTTTTTTTTTCTTTTTTGGTTGTTGTCAGAAAAGTAAGATCAAACTGCCAACCA